>OV815996.1:27441483-28641483 GCA_929113495.1 Andrena minutula
AGACTATTCTGTACTATTACACTGCACAACTCTGCCGTTTTGATTGTCTTTAAAAGTAATGATCGACGAATGGGGACGCGTCAAAGGGTGAAGCACGCGCCCGTGTTCGGCCGAGCGCTCGCACATATGCTCGCCGCTTACCTGCTCTGGGTTCTGTATCTTTAAAAATACTTCGAATTGGCCGCTATAACTTTGTGAATACATACTTGGATAGTTTATCTATCGATTTAGACAATAAAAAAAAATCGATTTTTTGGACCTTATAAAGCAGGACACTCCCTTAAGTTAGAATTATATTCTAAAATAACTATTTTCAATGTGTTTTCTTTATCTTATTAAATTTACCTTGCCTTATATAGGGGAAGAGGGGTCGCAGGTTGTTCGAATATTATAAAGGAGGATCGCGACTCAACGAAGGTTGGGAAATACTGTATTAATCAGAATCGACTGTATGAAAATAGCAATGGTAATTTTCAATAGATTCCGGGAAACGCGGCCGGGCTGGAGAGTTGGTCGAGTTGCTATATTCAGACTCTACATCTGTGTATATGTAAAAATGTGTTAAGGTTCAGAACAATTAATTCTCTAGAAATCAACTGTTTCGACCAACTCTCCAGCCCGGCCGCGTCTCCCGGAATTACCCTATCTTTTCTGTCGAATTCTTTCCTATCCCAGGATGATCAGTTCAAGTGAAATATATGTATATCTATATAACTGTGCCTTACATTTGTATCAGGCTACGACTTGCCCCGGAAGCAAAGACAGAATTCATCCCCCAATCGATCAGCCGCGGCACGTACATTTTCACTTTGCCGTACGCAAGTGGGGGAACACGTAGGCACGGCAGGTTTGTTGCCAGATTAAATTGCATCCGTCGTCCGACGGCTGCGGGCCGGAAAGCAGCCGGAGAGAATGGGCACAAACGGGGGTGGAGAACGGGGCGGTGGAAAAAAAAGGTGGGACAGTGAAGCGGTCGCGGTTACGCCCGGAAATTGGCGAAACTTTGCGGAAGGTAAATTAGCAGCGGTAATAAAAAGCGGCCCCTCGCGGGTGCTCGTCGAATTTCCCCGTCCTTTTTCCATCGTCCCAGTCGAAGCCACCCCCATCGAGCTGAGCTCGAACGCAGCAGCTCGAGGGTCGGGACAAAATTATGAGGCTCACCGCGCAAGAACAGACGTTCCTTTTCTAGAAAAACAATCGTACCGGCGGGCCAAAAACAGTTCGTTTAATGCTGCGCTATCTTGCCAGCCGGGGCCTGATAAGGCGACTGATATACGTCGAGCGCGATCTATCCCCACAGCCCTCCACGTCGAAAAAGGGGATGATCCTCGCGTAATCTCGGTGGATTTGCATTTAGAGAGGAGAACGTTTTAGGCGTAGGCCCAGGCGAACACTGTACAGTCGATTTCGGGGGCTCTTGTTCCTGAATTCGCGTGAACGCCGGGCGAAAGTTGCTCGGCGACAGATGGATCGCCGGTTGATGACGCTATAAAGGAAGATTCTCCTTCTTTTTCAAGTCACGATGGCTTTCTGTGGGCGTAATTTATTCCGGTCCTTGAGGGAGAGGCTGTTTCCTTGACGTAGTTGATATTCCGTCGGGTGAGTAGTTTAATAACAAAGGTTCTGAAATGTTTCTTCGGCGTGTGGGCTCCTGGAAAATATACTGCAAAGCAGACTTTTATAAACCACCAACGCACGATATACAGTTCGACAGTTATAGTGTCGTTGGTTTATTAGCAGAATTTAAAGTAATGTTCGTCAAACTGAAGACGTGAAGCAAGGTTTGAGGGATCATGATGCACGTCCTTCGTCCTGCGAGGCAATTTTTCTCTGATAGCGTGTCCCGCGGCACTATCAGTTTATAAAATATTTCAGCTGCCGGCGTCAGGTGACTCAGCTCCCCTGGTTCGAGCGGGTGAATCGTAATTCCGTGAGCCTCGAGCGGCCTCCGCGTCGCTTCGTTCGACACGCGGCCGTGATCCGACGCGAAATATTTTAATACACAGCCGGCGGACGATCGCCGCGTACAACACATCTATTACCTGGACGTTCGTTTCGCTATTGAACGTCCGTCAAGCCTGTATGATCGACCGTGCCGCGTTTCGCCCGCGAGCGTAATTAAAACTATCTGTACCAACGTCGAGCCGGGATGGAGTGGCGTTTGATTTCGCCCTGGGAATGTAAACGCGCAGCGGCTCCACTGAAATTCGATGGAAATTACGTCTCAGAGGTTATACCGCCGTTTCTGCGGATCAGACAGACAGGGTGATCCACATTTACTTACAGCGAGATCCTCCTCCGACGGAGGACGAAGGAAGATACGGAAAGTTCGTTGGTCGTTGGACGAAACTTGCAGTAGGTAGTTCGCGGCTCGTCATTGACTATCCAAGACCCCCGGGGAGGATATGGAAAAATTCCCCCGAAATATATTCCCGGGGTACCCTTTCTATCTTTCCGCACACGTACATCCACTTCCCTTCCACGTCGTCGGTGCGATATATCGCTTCGAATCGAGTCGATGCCAGTGACCCGGAATTTGCATTTCCCCGGAAAATACAGGCGGGGGAAGGGGGCGGCTGATGGAGACTTGGGGGGGGGGGGGACACAGTGGTGGGTGGAGAACGTCCCTCAGGTGGGGCGGGATACGCTGGGAACGAGGGAAAGGGCAGGGAATTCCGAGCGGCGCTTGTTAACGCTATCCCCGAGGGAACGAGCATCGACAAGCTGGTAATTAGATGCGATCCGCCGCGATTTTGTAATCGCCATATTGGTCACCCCCCGCTGGAGCGCTCGATTATTTGCCTGGCTGAAGGGAAAATAACAGAAAATTGGAAAAATTCTGCGCGATTCTGTTACGTGAGAGCGAAGCTTGAAAATCATCTGGAATACTACCCTAAGTCGAATCCTGAATGGGGATTAATGAGCGAAACGTCTGGAGATCGTACCCTCGCGACCCAGTTCTCCCAGATTTTTCGAGGTTTCGAGAGGCAGTCGCGGCCAAGCAGGAAAGGGGTGGAAAACTTTGGTTCGCGGGGAAATTTCGCTCGCAACTCTGTTTGTACTTTCCCGACAGCTCGTGTGTTATCGTAGCGAGCGCGGTGCATGGTCCCGTCTGGACGGTCGGTTTATCGTTCGACGATCAATTCTGGAAAATGCCAGTCGAGCATCGTGGCCGAACGTGAAAGGTTCCCGTGAATCGTGCCAACCCCGTGGCGATCTGGCACGGATCTCGGCTGGTGGCTGGCTGAAGGGACACCAGTGTGCTGCGGAATTCTTTCGGTCAACCGCAACGATAATCCCTAAATCGATCCATTTCGCGAAAAGGCTTCCCCCTGGTTCCAAACGACCACGGCTTCCCTCCTCCGAGCACGTCGCGTTCATAGGGGAGGTAATTCTTTGTTCCGCAGTTTGGGAGAATCTGTGAACCTCTTGCTCTTTGTTTTATTTCGACGTGCATGATGGCCCTGTTCAAGTACGAGTAGCTTTGATTTTTCAGCTTCTGAATCTGCCGAGCGATAAATTGGAAACGTTTCGCCAGTGTTTAATTTGTACTTCTGTCTGGTAATTACATCCTTTGTGCGCAGACATGAATTGTAAAGGTCTTTTTACGTATTTCCAAATAGCTTCCCGACGCAATTGTGTTTCTGCCATTTCGTTAAAAACGAGGAGAATATCGGCTGCGCTCGAGAATCGCGAATTTAACGGGAATTGTATTACAGCAAAAGTGAAGTAAAGCGTTCTGAAATCGACAAAAGTATTAAACGGTAGATAATGGTGAATCGCGTGGCTGGCATAATTGCGAGTTTAATGGAATACCGGATTCCGTTGAGATTAATAAGTAGCCGAAACGTGGAGAAGAGGGAGAAAACCTTCGTACGAGCAAATGGTATAGGGGAAACTGGGGTAAAACGGAACTTAACTTTGGAGAGTGATAACATAAAGTCGGAAGGAGAAAAAGACACGGGACTTCGACAGGAGTCTTCAGTGGACCTCAAACTATAAGAAAATCAAAGCCGTTGTTGAGAAAAATCTTTGAGAACGACAGGAAAATGAAATTTACCGGAGGTAGTGAAATCTTCGCCTCGCTCAAGTGGTAGGGTAAAACGGAACAGCCACTTCAAGACCATGTGAACGTACAAAATATTTATTTTTATGATTTAAAATATATATTATACACGTGAGAAGAAATATTTTACCAGATTACATACAATTTACTGAAAATAATCAAATACACAAGGATTTTTACATGAATAATGAATATGGACACATGCATGGAGATCTTTTTAGATTTTAGTGCACTTTAAATAAAATTGCTTAACTTAAACAATTTTTTTTGTATATATTTTTATTATTTACTTTTTAGTGTCTAAGTTATGATTGATTTGATTTGTGGTGTCAGGTTGATTTCAAGTCGTTTGGATTTTTGATTATGGGTTATATTTATTGCTGACGGGGTAATTCTTTCACCTCTCCCAGTTTTTTTTCATAACATTGTACAGTGGACGCTGGATAATATGCCGCTGTTTAAAGTGCCGTTAGGAACGCCCCAGCTCACACGCATTACTCGCACGCGTGTGTGCACCTCCCTTTCTCTCACGCTCAGCGAGCCAATGAATGCTAACCCTTAATGGTGCCTCCACACTGGAGTTCGCAAGCAAGCGCAAGCAATACATATACGTGAATGTGTTTTTTCTTTTTCTCACATCAGTGTGACGCACCTTAAGAATATTCTGGTAGGGGGCAGCCATCACGGAAAAGAAAACAGGAGAGTTATGGGGAGAGCGCGCGTTACATTGGCTCTCGTTAATATGCCGCTTCTGAGAAAACCCCGCCTCTAGAGCCCCGACTGCGGCTCATTATCGAGCGTCCACTGTATTGTCATCATAACTACGCGCGCCTGCAAAGTTTCAAGACAAATGGATTGGTGGAAGTGGGTTAAATAAGTGCTCTGTTTTGCCCCACATGCAGTCATTTAGTAAACATTTAATATTTACACTTCAGCGTGAGGTAAAGAACTTTTTAATACGTCAAAATGTAGCGTAAGGACTATAGAATCCAACGATGTAGGGGAGAGTAGGGTAATGGAGAACGCGGGGTAATCCGGAACGCGGTGGTTACGGCGTTTTAATAAATAAAAACTGATGTTCCCTCTCCACTAGCTAATAGTTTAAGTCGTATCCAACGCCGCGCAGAAAGTAATAAATACAAAACGCTTATGCTATTCAAGATAACACAATTTATTATTTGCATCATGTTTCAAGTAATATTTTGTCCATCTTCAATTGGATGTAATAACTGTTGAATTAATGATACAATTGGGATTTTTTAAGTTGAAATAAAGCACTTTTTTACCAACATTTTGTGACCAACGCGTTGCTTGAATTAGGATTCTAACTTCTAAAATAAATTCTTTTTTATTTTTTGATGTCGTGGGGTAATGAGGAACAACTCGGATGGGGTACTCTCGAACCTTTGAGATTAGCAACGATAACCGATTTTGATGAAATTTTCAGCATGTATAAAACTTACTTAAATCTACAAAACGGATTTTTGAATTTTCATTAGTCTCAGACAAAAAAAGTTTAAAAAACGACCTTTACTATTTTTTCGATATTCCGACCAATTGCAATTTTTTTCTAACGCACAAGAAGAGGAATTTGAAAAATACATTAGGTAGAGGTTGTAGCAACATTTTTTATGGGTTGACCATTGAAATCGCGCTTTCTGTGCGACTTCTGCGATATGTAACTCTGTTCGTGATTACCCCATGCACAATTCGGAATTACCCCACCAGCAGTCGGGTAAATCCGAACAGCAGGGGTTTGGTTTTTTCATTATAAAATTAATTTTTATTGAAATTTTTGCAAAATTCGTTAGAGCAGTTTATAGAGGACTAGTTTGAGTATGTTTATAAATAAAAAACAAATTCGTATATCACATAGTTTTCGTTCTGTTTGCTTTCTCGCTTAGGTGTTCGCCATTACCCCACTCTCCCCTACTTACCGTTATTAACTTTCAAAATCCAAGTGCCGAAAAGTGGTCGAAAGTACAACGCAATATTGAAACGTCGATACCGGAAATTTTGCCAACTCTCTTAACGGCAAAATAACGTATGCACGGGTCAATGGTCTGTCACAAAATGCTGTGAGGACCCTTTGGTCCCGTGTCACGCGATACCAACTCATTCGCAGCTCTTATCTAAGAGAAACATTGATGTTCCGTTTCACCCACCCGTTCCGTTTTACCCTACTCTCCCCTATCATTACTCCACTTTGCATCGTTTTATCATCGAGAATCAAGTCAAAAAGTATAATACGCAAGGATGTTATAAATTCAACGTGAAGCAAACAAATTTATCTCGATCCGGGGGGGAGGTTGTTTTACCCTTTCATCTTTACCTTCGATCTCCGCCGACAAAGGGTTGTTGGATCACGAAGGTTACCGTTGCACAAGTTTCCGGAAATTCGCGCGCCACCGTCTAATTAATCGCGTTTCTGCGCGTACGTGTCGCGACGGTATCGCAAAATATACCGTAAGTTTCGTGATGTCGGGGCTGACTGTACCTATGATGGATTTATACTGAAATTGGAGCTGTCGTGTCGTTTGAGGGTTTCCTAGTGGTGTCGTGTTGTGGGCTGCCAGCCTTTGATGCACGCGATGCGTACCGCAAACAGGGAGAAGTCTTATCAAGTTGGGGGAGGATGGCTTGCTCCCTGTATCGCTATTGCTAGACCCGCTTTGTTAACGCGAAACCATCGGCCATACAAGAGATTATTATATTATTTAGTAGCTGTCTTTCAACCTCGATAAGTTTTCCAATCCGCTCCTTCCCATGATTACAATGTCTTCAAAGCAATCGAAATTTTCAAAGCTCAATGACCAAGTCACTTCCATTTCGAAAGTGATGAAAACAGCAAACATTAAGTAACAGTAAACCGAGGGACAAAGAACTCGCGGAGAATTGATTTGAGGGGGATGGAATTGCCAGCGTCGTAACGGATAATTATTTTACCAATAATTGTGCTGCGTCATCTCTGTTCCCCGTGCTCGTAACGGAAGGCTTTATTGGAAAAGCTCGTGTACCCCCTGCCAAGATGCAACAATTACTCCACCCCCGATTGTTCGCTGCAGCGTGTCGCGGAGAACCTCGTCGCGGGGCAAAAATCGTGCCACTCGTTTTTTCAAATGCACTTCACAAGTTGGAGGATAATTTCCCTTCCGCGGAGAGAAGCAGGGAGTAAAGGGAAAAAACGAGGGCTGAACTTAACGGCACGAAGGCTGGCGTGGCCCGTTGGCTCGCGAGCAACGAGAACACCGCCGAAGGAATGGAGAAGCAATTGCAATAAAATTTGTTACCGCAGACCCGGGGCGGGAGAAAAAACTGCATCGGGGAGAAGGGTGCTGATTTGCAAGTTAAAAGCGCCGGAGGGTTGTAGCCAAAATTGCCCAGAATTTCAGAGAGTCGGAGAAACAGAGACGGAAACGAACGGAACGCGTCGAAGCGCGTTCCTCGCGTGAATCGAGTTTGATAAACCGGGTCAGAAACTCCGCGGATTGATAAACTCGATCGCCGAATCCCTCGGGTATCGGGCGGCGGCGTCGCGGAAACGGGCCTCCCCAGCCGGAAACACCCCCGCAACAGCTTCTCGCGGCGGAGCGGAGGGAGGAAAGGGGCGAAGAC
Source organism: Andrena minutula (assembly GCA_929113495.1). Lineage (NCBI taxonomy): Eukaryota > Metazoa > Arthropoda > Insecta > Hymenoptera > Andrenidae > Andrena > Andrena minutula. The sequence continues at coordinate 27,449,165 of OV815996.1, forward strand.
GCGTCCTCTTGACCGCTCTTCTTTCCCTCCTCGGCCGTGGTAAGCTTTTGTTTGACTTTCAAATGGAAGTCAGCGGCTGCGTCGCCGCTCCCTCGAACCCTGTCTCCAAGTTATTGCGATCTTCCGCGGAATAGTGACCCTCTTTCCGGTGCCGATGGAAAAGGAGAGTCTCCTCGAGCTGGCTTGCAGGTGGGTCGACTCGATATCGACGCTGGGAAATACTTTTATTACCGCTGGAAAAATAGCTTCCGGTCGTAGCTGGATACGTAATCCCAGGGAGCGGAATATTTTTTCGATGATCGCTCGTAAAGTATCGATTCTCTCCCACTTTCGGCTGGACTTTATTGGAGTGGATCCGAAAACTGAAATATATCGCGGAGCTGGGTAGTTTCAATGAATTCTTTCGCGGGGAGATTGCTTCGGTGGATGATCGAAGGAGGAAGGAAGTTTCGAGGAATTTGGGTGGATCTACTGTATCAGGGTGTGAGAGATTAGACCTCGTAAGTTCTATCTGAAGGGGTCATGCCTAGTTGGTTGGTGAAAAAGAACGTGATTTTCAGGAACTTTCTCTGGAAAATCTAGTGTATATTTTGGAAACTATTTGTTTATTTTAAAAGTATATATTCAGCAATTCTCGGTGATTTTGGTTTAGAAAAATATAAAAAAAAATGAACGAATAGCAGAAAGCCTCCCGGAAACTACTGTTTTAGCGGCGAACAAGATTTCTCCGAGCTGGATCATCTGAAATCGAAAAATGAAGAAGATTTTGTTAGAATGTGAGTTTATCTGGTGCGTGAACGAAGGATTTTTTTATGAAAACCCTTTTTTACATTAACGAAAAATAAGCAATTCTGACATCGAAAGATCATGCTTTTGCGTCAAACGGCCGCCATTTTGTCTGAAATCGTTATTATGAAAAATCCTTCGTTCACGCACCAAATAAACTCATATTAACAGAGTCTTCTTCACTTTCAGATTTCAAATGATCCGGCTCGGAAAATCGAGCTCTCCGCGCAGCGCCTTTATAAAAACAGCTTCCGCGAGCGTAGCTATTATTCATTTATTTTTTAATATTTTTTTATAACAAAATTACTAAGATTGCCGAATATATGTACTTCTAATATAAGGAAATAGTTGTAAGAAACACACATCACATTTTTCACAAAAAAATCCAGAATATGCATCACTCTTCAATTGTACGACTTAGGTAGTTGTTTTTGTCGAAAATTAAGTATTTCTTTTTCATTTAATTACAAAGAAATAAATTGCAGCTGAGACTTGTTCTTTATCCCAAAATTTATTATCATCGTAAGCCTTAAAAAAACAAGTTTGTTTTGTCAAAACTATGCATTATATTTATGACACTACAGATGGATTTTTATAGATTCTTTTTAAAAAAGTTTCCTTTGTTTTGCAAGCCTCTTAATGACCCATCTGTAGCGTCATTCACAATGCAAATTTTTGGCGAAACAAACATGTTTTTTTAAAGCTTATAATGTTGATAAACATTGTGTGAAAGAACAAGTCTCAGTTCCAACTTATTTCTTCACAATTAATTGAAAAAGAGATTCATCATTTTCAACAAAAACGACTGCCTAGCCTATCCTTCAAAATTGACATAAGTTAGTCACTTGTTTAAACGATAGGTTCACGTCTACTGAACTCCGCAAAGAAGTGGACCCCTTCGACGTGCCCTCCAACGAATCCCTCGCCCACTTTCCTTCACCCTGCAATATTCCACGCGCATTCATCACATTTCCACGAAACCTTTCGCCCAATCGATAATCCAATCTCTTTCCTACCCCGTAACACGATGCTAATTCTAACCACGAAGACCTGACGCGAGCGTTTCGGAGAATTATTCGAGACACCGAACCAACTTACAAGAGTCACCCTTTTAGTCCGGTGGCAATGGCGGGCATAGAGGCGCTGATATCCCGGCCGATTGATCAGGGCGATGGGCATAAGAACAGCGGAGAGAATAAGTGACTCGCAGGGGGATGGAATGCAAATGGAGGATTTATGTACGAGCTAAATGAAGGGTAGGAGCCAAGATGGGGCGCCATTTCCTCCGTCTTCCGCGAAACTTCGGCCTCCCGGGCCGTTCGCGGTTAGACTTCGTTCTAAAGAGTAGAGAGCTCGACTTTAAAAGGAAAGTTCGCCGCGGAAAGAAGAAAATCGCCGGGGGGACGGTGTAATATCGCGTCCTGTCGTGGCTTCTACCGAAATCGAGCGACCTCCGCGACGAGCGCGTTTCCGGTTGCAAAGACGAGGTGTACGCTGCCCACAGTCGCAATCTTCTCCATCTTCCCCATCTTCCTCGCGGAAGTTTCAAGTAATTTGCTACTTCACGAACGTCTGCTTCTTCTTGCTCTGAATTTATCCTCCCCGTTCAATCGCCTGGGCGCAGAATGGTGACATTTTCGCGAGGGGTCTCGCGGTGAAAATTAATCAAAGTTCTCAGACGGTGGCCATCGGGTTCGTTAACGAGTCGGAATTATCAAGACCGCGCCGCGCCGCGCCGGAAAAAGTATGGTAATTAGCGGTCAGGGAAGCTGGAGATTGAACTTGGCAATTTCGCGGCAATTTAACGGGGGATATATGTAACGTGGCGGTTTGCAGAAGTGCCGCGAGAGATTGCACGCGCGCGCAGAGGGTCGAATCGCGCACAGGATGGCACTGCTTCACAATGTAAATCATTTCGTCCGCTTTTGATGGCGATGGCACTCGCAACGTGCCCATAAATGTCTCTGATATTGCTGTAATATACTCCCGCTCCAAAGTATCCCCGGGGATCGTTGAAAATTTCACGAGAAATTAAATTGAATTAGTTTTGATATATTTCGTGGGCCGCTGCGAGGCTGCGCGAACAAAACCTGCTGGAGGTCTTTGGCGATCGAGTTCCGCGCGAAGGCTCTGAAAAATCCCTGCTCTCGAGGGACTGGAGGCGGAAGTTCGCGTCACTTTTCGGAAAATTCGATCGCTGAGAGACGGGATTTCAGCGGGACGCGGATCCATCGAGTCGTGGGATTGCAATTGTACCGGCGTTGCGAGATTTCTAAGAATACGGGAGAGTGATAGCTGAAAATTATAGCGGAGTCTTCCACTGACAGTGAAATGTCAGCAGGAGGGTGGTTCGCGGGGCTGCGGGGGGAATGGAAATCCAAAGCGGCGGCAGCAAACGAGGCGATTCATTTATTTCCCGACACGCGCAAATGCGTATTGATTTCCCTCCGTCGTGTAACCTGAATTCTGCTCGACTCGTATCTCTGCTCGACAGACGTTTCCTTCGACCGACGTCTCGTCGATACGGAAGCCTTCATGCCTCGACGCGCCTCGAGAAACGACCTGGTCGCGTTAAATCGACGCTCTCGCGATCACGGGCTTAGTACGTAGGACGTCTTCTCCTGGAGTGAATTTAGGAGCGTTTAACGTAGCCACAGGTCCTTTCATAATCGAAGGTTCCAAGGTGTAAAACTCTTCGATGGAATTAATCTAGCTGCATTTTGCAAATTGATCTCATGTATCAATTTCTCGTAGTATCAAAATCATCGTAGTATCAACATCTCAACATAGAATCAACATCTCGTAGTATCAAAATCCAGATGTAACTGCAATTACGTGTTGGTTAGGCACTAGTATTCTCCACGTTCGTCCTGGATTTAATACCACCCTTGGGCCAAGAGATTGCGATCCAGGCGCAAGGTATTTCAAAGCCGTCCAGCTCAAAGGCAGCAATATACATAAATTTTAAGCGCATCATCCTCTATTCGAAAGCCTCTGCCCATCTTTTTTCGCAGCGTCTGCCACGTTTTTCCTGTTTCCCCCTCGGTCCACGCCGCAAACCCCGTGGTCAGCGCGGAACAGCCACCCCTTCTGTGTCTGCCTTTTCTCCCGCAGACACGGTCCAACCCCCGGAACCCGACAAAACGCGTCCCGTGACGACGTGACGGTTCCTTGCGTCCAGGAAAAACCTGCATTCGTCGCTGGGTATTCTTGTCCCTGCCACAACTGCGCTTTTAAATCGGCTGCCAGAGGGCCGACCGCCGTTCCTCGCCGTTTCCGCTGGCCGAGACGGGCCCACCTTCCGTTTGAATAAGGAAACCCTCGGTTTCTTCCCCGTCGCGACGAGACTTGCCAGAATATGCTGCGTTTTTCTTCGCACCTTTCCGGTAGAACACGATCAACGGGCGACCCAAGGCTTCTGGGCTCGCGATGCAACCTGAGAAACTGATAACACCCTACGATCGCGATATTCAGTTAAGGGATGAAACCAGGAATAAGGGAGTCGAGTCATTCGCGATGACTCTCAAGTTTCCCGAGGCCGACACTTTGTCGAATTACTTTCGCCATGCGCCCCCGATCGAACCGTTTATCGTTGTCCGCAGAAATGTGATTTCGCGTTTCAATTTCGTCGTGTTCAATATCCGACGGAAACGCGAATCGATTCCCTCCCAGAAATTTCGCCCCCAGGCCCGACCGAGAACGTCGAATCGCTGACGATACTCTTCTGGATGGTTTCAACCACGTTCTCTTCCTTCTCTTCGTCTTTTGCTTTCTCTTCGTCGTCGAAAAGTCTACGGACGTCGGCGTTTTCGTTGTTGGATCGACGATCGAAGGGAATGGGCCACGAAGGGTCGACGTCGCGAGACATTCCGAATTAGCACGCGCGTAATCAGAGCAACTATGCAAGTTTTGGGGAACGCAGCGCTAATGCTCTGTATATTTAATAGGGCTACCGTTACTCTATTAGATTACCAACTCGGTAAATACACTCTCCCGGCGCTCTCTCGAAACTAGCGATACTGGCTGCTGAATTTCGTAACACCGTTAACGGTATTTAACAAGCAATCGATTAGCCGGCGGATCTGTGAAAGGTGAGGCACTATCCCTTTCTTGCACGTGATGCTCCAGCATGTCTGGTGCTTACATAAACTGATCATCGAGGTACAACTGCAGTACCGTAAACTGGGGGAACATTGACAGTACGGGGTAAACATTGGCATCTACTTAATATCTATTAAAAAGGAAAAGGAAAAAATTTTATGTATTTTCACACTTGTAGTACAATTAGAAACGATACAATGTTATAATAGGATACCTAAACAAATTTAGAAATATTAATTAACCCTAGTTCGACTGACGTGGCACCCGGGTGACTATTTGAACTTTACCGCCGAAAAAAGATTGTTTCTAAGTATTTTTTTTCTGAGCTTCTATGACATCTCAAACGAATGATTTTTGAATAGAAAAAACATGCGTAAATGGTTTTTAATTTTTTTCTTCGCCTTACTTTTACCTGTTGAAATGTTTTATTCTCATTTCGGCTAACGCAGTCACCCGGGTGACTTTTAGAAAATGTATAGAAAATAAGAATGTACGTAAAAAATTTTTATTGATAATTAGTTATACAAAAATTACAAGAGCAAAAGAGACGCAGTAGATCGCGGCAAGACGATGTTTTTTCGATCGACGATCGACGTTGCCACGCGTTGCCACGTTCCGAAAAGTGGCCGGGCGACGCGTCACTCGTCGCAGAAGTAATCGCGAGTCGCTAGCGCGAACATATTCTTTACTTATTGTTATTTAATAAACCTATCCACTACTCCTAGCAAAGTGATTCCCCTTCCTCCTACACGTGTTCTGAGCAATGCCACTTGTAATTATTAACATTGCTTACATACGTTATTCGTGCAGATGTACATATAAAATTAGTCACCCGGGTGACTGTGTCAGCCTATATGAGTTCTAAAATTCGTCAGTCAAACTAGGGTTAAAAAAATAAAAAATTAAAAAATATAAAATAGAGTGCATTTAACATAAAAAGAAACAAATTTAAGTGTTAATATAAGTTCATATGTGGTAAAACTTTAACTTTTTACTGCTATTTATATATGATGTATGTGCTATTTATATTTAACATGTATTAAAGAAGGTTAAGGACAACAATTTTATGCATTTTCACACTTGTAGTGTATTCACAAAAGATGCAATGTTATGATTAGGATACTTAAAGCGAATGCAAAAATGTTAATTTTTATATTATACCTATAGCAAAATGTTCCAAAAGCATGCCAATGTTCCCCCAGCTTACGGTACCAATATGGAAATGGTTCAACATCGTCTTCTGTTTTTACTAGCTTATAAAATGTGTGAACTCTTACCGTGTTTCGATCCTGATTACGGGTTCATTTTGCGTAAAATAAGCATCCAAACGCTGGAGTGTAGGAGGATAGTTGTGAACCTATCATTTCTGTTCAAAATTATCAATGGCATGATGTACAATCCAGACGTAATTATTAATTAGTTTTAATGACCCTAGCCGGTCCACCAGACGTGCCGAACTATTAGCACCAGAGATGGGCAAAAAATTATTTTGCTCATCTGTGATTTGGACCTCCTTTCTACACTTCCATGTTTGCTCACGCGGACCCCTTCCATAGGATCTGCAACCTGGCTAATTTGTTTACGGACGAGATTGATCTCTTCCATGGATCTCTTCCAGCATTTAAAGCCAGCGTATACAGAGCGACATCAACTGATGATATAGGACTTTAGTCGTGTTTAGTATTTTAAATTTTGTATATTCTATTACTTTTTAGTTTTGTATTGTTTTCTTCTATTCTGTTTTGTTGTAACGCCGTGCCTCTACTCTGCTTCTTTTACAGCTCCTTCTCGCAAAACTGGGTTTTACCCGTTCATGTGGAGATAAATAAATAAATATAAGAATATATAAAGTTAGAATATGCGGTATCAAAGACCACCTCCTTCAACGTTCCATCAAGTACCACTCCTCGAAACAGTCACCTTCTCCACCCAATAAAAAATCGAGTGCCAATTTCACGCCCCCATACACCCTCCCAGAAAACTCCTCACTGTACAGCGACGAGGATCCATCGTGGCCCATAAAGAACGGAATCGAATAAACCTACCTAACAAGGTAAAGCGTTTCGTTGTGGTTCATGGGTTATTTATACCTCGATTCAGTCGCGGCTGGTGTCTCCGATTTCGGCCGATTCCACGTCTCGTAAAAATCCCCCTGTTCCACGGAACGGTGGAGATAGTCGTGGAAGGAGAAGAGGCCCGCGAACGCACGACTAAACAGGTCGTCGAAAATAAGGCACCGGCGGAACATGCAAAACGTGCGATCGATATTTTGTAACTCGATTCGTCTACGACGCTCTCCCTCGGCCCCTCGTCGCTCTTTCTTTCGTCGGCCGCCTGCAGGTCTGCGGTTAAAGCGCATTTCGCCGATGATTCCGACGCGTAGCCGTTCCCCCGTGAAGAATCGAATCGATCGCGCGGTCGCGCGCGCACATCGCCGCCCACCCGCTCGCGCGGATACGACGCGCACGTACCGATCGACGACGATCTATGGTGATTCCGTTCTCACGCTGGATGCACCCGCGATGCACTTTTATCCCGCGCCTCCGCGGCCTCCCCCGCCGCGACGGCCGCGCCGCCGCGAGGTCGGATCGATAGATATTATTTCCGGCCTGCACACGACACACGCTGAATCCACAATTCGCTTCCGCGTGTGCACCCGGCCGCCGTGACGCGACGCCCATAGTAATGCGAACGCGTTTTGCGTGAGTCCGACTGCCCGCCTCCAGAGCGCCGCGATCTTTTCGCGCCAGCCAGCGCTAAGCTGGATCCATTGTGGCCGCCTGACTGGCGACAGGCGCGTAGGGAGTCTTTTGGAGTTAGTGTAACGGGGTGATTTAGATCTACGCAGATGTCTTATTTTGTTGAGATGCGGGAGGCGGTTGATTATGAGGCTTTGATGAAAATTAACCTTCCGTGGTCACACCTTTTTTAATCGACTTCAAAAAGGAGGAGGTTATAGATTCGACACATTTGTATTTTTTTTTTTTTTTATGTTGGTCCCCGCATAACACAACAGCATATGGGCCGATTTTGATGATCCTTTTTTTTATATGAAAGAGGGCGATGCCCCGGTGGTCCCGTCCTACACTGCATCAACATTGGCCCAGTATTTTGCCAGTTCTGATAGAAAACAAAGACTATTGTCACCCAATTATTATTATGTTATGTACCTACTAAAAAATAATTTTTCCCCTTATTTAATCTACGACTCATATTTTTTAAGTCGGTGCCTCATCATTTGCACTGTGTAAATCTGGCGCCGATTTAAAAAATATGAGAGTGGTAAATTAAATAGGGGAAAAAATTATTTTTTACTTTTTAGTGCAATTTTATTTATTTGAAGTCGGTTTTATTTTTTTTTAACTTTTTATTATAATCATAAATTGGTCACATGGGATTTAGAGTCATTTTTGAGTTACCATTTTCGTATTTTTAAAGCTTTTATCTTTTAAGTGATAATTGTACATTCTCAATACTCATAAAACCATATTCTTATGGTCTTTTTCTAGAAATGTATACTTTGATATATTGAGATTTGTATCTAAAAAAATAGTTGTAGATAAAAGCAACTTTTTTGGTTAAAATTCACAAAATTTTAAAATTCTATTATTAAGGTCTAAAAATTTGCAGAACTATTGGCAAAGACATATCTTGGGGCGTGATACACGCCATGTGATTTCGAAGTGTTAAAATTGTGCTAACTTTTGTGAATAGATTGATCGGTGGAACGCCCCACACAATGCGATATTAATTTCGTACATTCCCCTTTGTGTTGCAGGTTCCTCAGCCAGCCTTCACCTACGCAGAACTGTGCATAGTGAGTAGAACAGATAATGAATACAGAAAAGAGTAACGTGCGAGGGCATGTAGTGCAGGGTTGTGGGCAACAGTCGTATTGAACGCGAAGCAGTTCGACCAGGCGGGAAAAAATATTTTCCCATTGGTACCTCCGTGTTTCAAAAGCTCCCGCGTTTCCTCGCTATTCCCTCGAAAACGATTCACCTGAAATATTTAACCGTTCAACTTGCGCTCAACGTTTTCGCAAACAGCGAGAGGCGGGGAACAACACAGATGAAGGGGGGCGGGGGGGGGGGGGAGCGAAACACGATGGAAAACGGAATATCATCGTAAAATTGCGTCGAGAACGTTGTTCTCGACGGAACAACGCGACGCCGTTTTCCGGGGCGTACGCGTACGAATCGCTGACTGAAAACTGACGTTTCTCGAAATGCGCGACGAAAAAAGAGACGGACTCTCGTGTTTTCGTCCTGTGAAAAAAACGAAGGAAACATGTTGGCGCGTTTAATAGGACTGCTTTCCTCGGTAACTAGCTTATTCATTTACTAGATAAAAATGCATTTTACCGTATCGTTTTAATGTGCTTGATCAGTAACTGGAGAAGAAAACCAGGAAATACCACGAATTGCATTTAGAGGAACCACAGTTGATGCCTGTGTCCGTTGTGTTCCGTTATTAAGCGGTCTTCCTGTTGTGACGGCTGAAAAAACTTAATTTTTCGGAAATTAAAAAAAGAAACATCTATTGCACCTATCTTTTTCACGTTCGTAGCTTTATTCTATCACCTTTTAAGACTATAAATAAAATTTGCAAGTAAAAATATCCAGTTGTAACGGAATGGGAGCATCGTGAACATAACAATATCCTACGAATAAAGCTACGAACGTGCAAAATGATACGTGACATACTTGTTTTTTTAATTCTCGAAAATTGAGTTTTTTCGCCCGTCACGCTAGAAGCCGTACACCCCTTAAGGGATGCACCTTACCATCTAGTTACATCATTCAACAATTCCCCATTTAGAAACTATTTATAGAGACAGCTGTCTGTCACATCCTAGACTTATCGATTTGCTGTTGGTAATAGAGTTTAAATCATATGCCTCCGTGCAAAGCGTCCCTCGAGGCGTTGCACGAGACTTTCAAGTGGTAATATCAATGGCAAGTCAGCCGTGACATACAGCTGCGTCAAGTTAACACTGTTTCCCTATAAACTCGGGCACGCCCAGTTTAAACGGAAACAATTAAGGCGATAATGAAACTCGGAGCACGAATAAGAGAATCGAATAGGCAACGTTGTCGTTTCTGCGAGTGACAGAGCGGAAGGGCGCGGCGCGGGCGGGATGGTTGGAAAACGACCCGCGGGGAAAACGAGCCGACCGGTCGTTTCGAGGCTCGGTACGATTCGATCCTAAATCGATTATCGTCCGGCGTTCCATCAATTTCTAATTGACGCGATAATAAATTTTACGGTCCGCGTCGGTGGCGCTATTCCCGCGCGGAGCACGCGCGCGCGCGCGCCAGCGCCGTCCCCCGAATTTCCAGGCCGATTAAATTTAAGCGCTTTGCTACACCCGTTTCCCGGAGAACGGCGGGCCGAAAGGGGAGGAACGGCGAAGGGAAATCGCGAGCCGCGTTTCGGCTGTTACATGAGCAACTTAATGGCTCCCGATGGCACCGCCGACGAGCACCTCCTTCGAGGATTGATGAGCGTTTTCGAGGCGGCTCGCTTCGCCAATTTGTACGCGGTAATGACGCGCGTCGATCGCGGTCATTTTTCGTGGAGAGTCGCAGGATTCGATGGATAGAGTCCCTCCTATTGTCTGCGATTATTCTTACCGAATTACATTTTTCAAATTGCGGCTGTAAGCTTGTGCGACGGAATGTGCCAAAGGTAGGAGGTGGGCGAGTGCCTGGAATTTACGAGCCGGGCCGAACCGAGCGGTTGAATTTTTCCAGCTCCTTAAAATTGATGAAGTGTTTGATAAAAAATGCGAGCTACTTGAAGAACTTAAAACGCCTCGAATATTCGAGCCTTCGTAAGATTTCGAATTACTTAAATTTTCGAATCACTTGAGCATGGGTTATACCTAACCCAATCCGAATAGATCTCCAACTTTATGTGTATAATATCAAATGCCTACAGTTCTGTCACGTTGTTGACTTTTTTTCGAACACCAACGTGTTTTTCAAGAACGAGCTCCTAACGTTAATGCGCAGCAACTCTGTCTCGTTCATTTTGTATTTGCGTATACAGCATCTTGTCACTTGTTACATATCTCCGTCTTCTGTTCGTGTATATTTTATCTCTTACCAAAGGATGCCCACTCGTATATAAATGAATAAATAATACATATGTATTATGAATATTTATGTAGATATTTAATATCAAATACTATAAGTAGTCTAACTCTATAAGCCGCTAGTAACTTGAAGTAATTCGAACAATTCAAGAATTTTCGGGTTGAAAATTTATCTCCAAGTAACTCGTAATAATAATAATAATAATAAATAATGACTTGACTGGAAATTCGAGTTACTCCATGAAATCGAGTTTTGGCACGCCCCTAGCCAAAGGGAAACTTGAAACTCGCCGCACCGCAAAGGTGTTGCACAAGGGTAGCTCTACGTAACTGCTCCGCCGGTACATCGTAGCTTACAGCCACCCCTGCGGCATTAAGTCACCGGCAACGGTGAAAGAAAGCGAAGCACGAGCCACGGGCCATCCACGAGGCCCTACTCGCCCATTGATATTCAAATAAACGATCGAGGAGGCGTAAACAATCCCCCTCAGTGGCACCCCTCTGCCCTAGCTTCTCGCAAAACACCGGAATAATAGATGGGCAAGGGGGCGGCGGAGGGGTGGGCGGGCCGCGACTCGAGTGGTCTTACGTGCCCGCGCCTAAACACGAGCACTCGCTTTGAAAAGGGGCTGCGAGTTCGTCGAGACGGTTAACGACGATAGTAATAAGGCGACGGCGGAAAAGTCGCTGTTACAGAAATTACGCGGCGCTTTTTCCACGATCAAAGCTCGCCAGTCGCGGGGCAGAGTCGCGAAAGAGCGCGTCTCGAGGAGCGTCTTTGAATCGCGGACAGTCACAATCCCGCGGGGAATTCCGGCTGGTCGTTTAAATCCCCAAATGAAACCTCATCGAGCCCACCCCCTCCGCTCTAAAATCCTCCCCGCCCCTGCGTGGCCTGTTCTAACGTGATTCTTCCGGGGGCAATTGCTTCAATCCCGACCGACTCCACATCCCATTATTTTCTGACACGAGAGGACCTGTTGACTTTAATTGCATACACGGGCGGCGCGACCTCGCGGAATAATCCTGCCGCCGACCCCTCCGACCGACCGCCCCCCTTCCGGGGGAAGTTCGCAGTCCGAGTGGCGGAGACCCCGTCACCGCCAGCCACCGCGACAGGGAATAATAAAGGGGAGAGACGATGCTGGGAAATCTCGGAGTCGATGGACCGACTTTACGACTTGTCTCGAGAGACGTGTAAGGGGAAAGAACGGGACGAGGGGGGAGAGGGGGTCTGGATAGGGGGAAGCGAAAGTTCATGGCAGGGCTCAAAGGCGTTCCTTTCCCATTTTCCCCATTTTAAACTGTCGAGGAGCCGACTTCACTTAGCCGGAGGCACCATACTAATTAGAAAACTTGCCAAGTCTGCCTCGAACCATAGGAACGATCGGGAGAAAGAGGACTGAGAAAATGAGGGGTGGTTGCATTGGGGATATCGGCGTCGACGGATTCGAATTATTTCGTGTCGAAGATCGCGAGATAGTTAGTCGGATCGCTGGGCGACTGGGAAACTGGAAACACGAGATATTTCGACACAATCCTGGACCCAGTGCTTGAAAAATGTTACACGAATATTTGTAGCTCTTAGAAGCAATAATGTGGGCACTTTGTATCGTTCAATTTTGAACAGCACCGTTTCTTGTAGCGAAAGCGTGTGATTTATCGCTCCACGAAGTTCACGAAGGGAAAAGATTGTTGAAAGCATTCCCATGTTTATTATTAATTAAACGAAATGCAGCGACGCTTCGAGGTCTGTTTTATTCAGTAGGGATGAAATTTTTATTGACTCCCCACCCCTCCCTCCCCCTCATCTGTCCCACAATCGAGCGGTTCGAGGCTCGGAGCGAGTCGGCCGTTACACAAAGCTCGGTCGGAAGACAAAGCTGACCCGTTACCCGTTTTCCAATTTCCAATAAAGAAAATCGAGCTTTCGAGATTACACCGCTCGGTCGGCAAACTCATTCGCAATTTATATTTCGTGGTACTTGCGCGCCGAGGGGGAGGGCGGGGGAAAAATGAAGCGACGCGGCGGCGTGACGCGAGCTGGGAGAAATGCGCGGATAAAGAGAAAGATAACGTTAAGATGGAACTGCCAGGAGGGTATCGGAGCACTTTGCCACGTACAAAGAAATGTGTATCGACGGGGATAAAGCAGTCCCGACGTGCTCCAGGGAAACGTATTCGCATTACTCACGCTCGAAGGCTTGCTTTCGCAAACCGAATAACGTTCCCCTTAAGATTCGCCTGTTTCGCGGAGACGAAACAGAGCAGACGGGAGAGCGGCGCGTAGATGGAAGAAAGAGGAGCAATGTATCGGGCGGCAAACGTCTTTTCGTTCTTACGCCTGCGTGTTCTACTTTGTTGGCTCGTGTCTCCTTCTCGGGCAAAGGGAATAGACAGAGTGACTGTTTAAGACTTTAATCCTTTCGCTGTGGAATTCGACTATAGTCGAACACAGCACCATGACATTGCAAAGACGTTGCAGGTTCGCTACTGGTATGTCCGCCTTAACAATATTGCAGGAGTGCTTTTTTGCAACGTTGCGACAGCATTACAAACATGTAGTCCTGCAACGTTCCAGCGATGATTCTGCAACGAAGCCGCAAAAGTGTGGCAATGATCCTGCAACTCTTCGGCAATATTGCGGTGCGAGATCGCAATGTTGCACCGCATCATTGCGGAGAAGTTACAGTTTCACTCCTATGCCCAACCCTGGGCAATGTTGCAGGAGTGTATTCCCGCAACGTTTCGGAAATTTTACAGCAATAGTCCCGCCGCAACGTTTCGGGCAGTGAGGATCGCGACGATATGAATATGTATAGGCAGAATCGTAGTAGTATAACGCCCGTGTGTCTTTTTCTCATAGAAAATTTTTTTCCCCAGAGGAATTTGAACCGAGGGACCTGTAGCATCTGTAGCTGATTGATAAAATTGCTTACGTATTCGAACTCATATTCCTACCCAGTAAAAAATTAAACTCAAATTATTCAAAAACGATGGCTCATTTGACAAACCCCGTTAGGGTCTTGTAACACTGTAGGTGCGGATTACAACTTTTACCGAGTGTTATTTAGGATTAGGCTGGAAATCAGTTTGTGGACTGAACCTTTGCATTTGTCTTTTCATCTTTCTTTTCTCTTGCTTGATCGTATATACGTGTCTGTGCATTAAAGACGTTTAATAATAATAATAATAATAATTTGACACATTAAAATATATAGTACCTACTCTATCTAAAAAAAAATCAAATTGATCTTCAAATCCCTTCCATAATTTCATGTAGGGGAGAGTTGCCAATATCGTACTGGTCACCTAAATCGTACCTTATCAATTTCTCAGTAATTAATGAATGTAAAGGACATCTGATAATAAAAATATCAAGTAAATGCGAAATAAGAAATAGAAACAAAACCTTATGCGCTTACACACTATTTTGTGCGTGCTATAAACATTTTAAAAAATCAGGTATGATCCATGTAACTTTTTACCAGTTTATTTTAGCTGATAATAATCAATCAATGCAATTTTGTCTTGTGTTTTTGTATTTTTCTAAAAGCGAGTTTAATGTAGAATATTTTACATTCATTTTAAGTACATATTACATTCATTATAAAGTTTAAATTGATATTTATAAGTAAATTGATCATGTTTCCTAAATCGTACCACTACAATTTTACTAGTAGGATTTGACAACTCGTATGTTATAAGTTAAGGTCAGGTATAATAACAACACTTAAGTAATAAAGACGTTTAATAATAAGAATAATAATAATATAGGTTAGGTACGTATATCATATAAATAGGTTATTGCGGCTTGTGTGTGATCAATGTACATATATATATACGTAACTATATATTAATCATTACTTTATGTTGAATATTTTCTTCTCTATTTGTTATTTATACTATTTTTAGTGGAGGTACGATGACCGGTTGCCTAAATCGTACCTTTTACAGCATGTGGCAAAAAGATTAAAAACAAATTAATTTGTTCTCAACGAAAGGTTAAGCATATAATAGTAGGTTCCTAAAAGATCAAGCTACAATATCCAATAGTCATTTGTGTTGAAATTAGTACCAAATATGAAATATAACGTAAAATGTCTTAAGTGGTACGATATAGGCAACTCTCCCCAACAAACAAGTCTCACGATAACACTTTTTTCATATCTTCATCGGCCAACAAGAAAGTCTAGCGTATCCAGTTAAGTGTAACATGCTGTAGAATCCACTCAACGTCATGTACATATTTTGACAAATTTCGTCAAAGTCATAGTTGCTTCAGAATATTGCTGTAATGTTTCTACAATATTTTCACTACAGTATTGCATGGCAAAAAGCGCGCAATTTTGTTTAGGCGTTGCTACTGGAAATATTGCACTTCGATGTGTGCGCAATATTACACAATATTGTAGGATCGTTGCCACTAGAACAATGCAATGGCAACGCGTGCGCAATATTTCTGCAATATTGCAAGAACGTTGCCACTCCAATATGGCACGGAAATATTGCAACATCGTTCCGGCAATATTGCAGTGCAAGATGCAACAACGCAATATTGCAGCAACGTTCCTGCAATATTGCTGCAACGAAGTGTGCTGTATGCGTAGGTATAGTAAAAAAAATGCGAGAAACACTCTCTTGCACTGTGATACTCAGCAATTATCTCCGATATATGATCACTGTTTATATATTGGATTCCATTCTTGAGCTCCTCCGAGACAGTTCTATTCGTAACCATAAGTTGAAAGTTAAAAACTTTTTGAATTAGTTTAAAATCGACACCCTTTCCTAATCGTCATCGATAGGTATCTTTCAAGATTCTTATCAAAGTCTCCTGCGTCTCCATGATTTCAAGATTCAACGCATATCAGACGATAGTAATATACCCTTTTCGCTACCATTCCTCCAAGTATCGAAGAAACCCTTGAAATGGCTCTTTAGTAAGGAAGCCGTAACCGTGCATTAAAAATTCGTTGGTCCCAATAACGTCGGTTAAATAACCACCCTTTTCATCGGTATTCGCCTTTACCCGCGGCCGTGGGAACATTATTTCATGCACCGTGGCTCGCCAGAGAGAGTCTCGATGATGAAAATCGCGGATTCTATACCCGGACCTGCGTTTCCGTACGAAAGTCTTGTGCAATTTCAATCCTCTTTTTACTGGCGGAGGTACGAAGGGGAGGGAATCCTCTCTCGTTCCGCAGATTTTTTCGCGAAACGTTCGCCAGGTTTTTCGACCCGTCCGAAAAAAAAGAAGGGAAGCCGTCGCGGGGCGGGGGAGGCTGCAGAGAAAGGGGTGAAAGGGGAAGAAACGCTAGCTCGATTTCTTTTCAGTTTATAAAGAGATAGACCCCCGACGGACGGTTCTGAATCTCGATAGAATGTGCTGTGTGCCCACTATCCACCCTCGCCCTCCTCTCCAGTTCGGCCTCATTTCACAGCCTGGCTTTTATCCGCGTGTCATTAGTCCCCCCACCCGTACTTCATTACGAAAATTTCCCATTCCCGGCCCTCGCCCTCCGACTCGTCTCGTCTTCGCTCGCACACATTCCCCGGCACGGCCTGGAAATTAATTTCAAACCAATACACCGCGACCCGATATGTCGCTCGTGAAAGGGGCGGCTGAATTGCTCGTCAGCGAAATTCATTGATGTCCGTTTAGCGGCCTGCGGGGACCTCGTTCCAGCGAAGACGCAGAATGAATCTTTTCCCTTTCTTCATTCGGCTTTCAGAATAATTGATTTCGATCACCCCCACGGCTGCTTTCTTGTTCCAATTCAAGAAGATGCTAGAATCTTAAAGAGGACCTTCGGGATGCTTTGTTTATTAAATTGCTAATAAACCAAATGACGATTCAATTGTCAAGGGTAGTAACTCGGTAAATAATACACATCCACAGCCCCCAAATAGTACGTGTTAAGGGGGCGCAAATCTGGGACCAAGTACACTCACCCCTATATTCTCCGTCGCCCCTCGTAGCAAGATATTGATAATAAAACCCCAACGGGCCAATTAATGGCCAATATTGTCGCGTGGCTTATTAGGGAGCATCGACGCGATAGAATAGAGACGAAGGGGCATGGATACACTAACTACGTGATTGCTATCCGCCATTAACTATGCTCGACACCCGCCTCCGCAGTTCCGGAAGTTCGCCACGGCGGATACGCTCCCCCCAGTCCCTCGTGCCGCGATATTAAAAAGCGTGGGAGGCTTGGCTGGCTTTCAGGGAGCGGCTCGGGGGCCAGGAAGGAGCTGTATCGCGCGCAAATTTATGAAACTATGCATATGTAATACGGTGTTGGTCGCGCTCGGCCTCGAGTCCGCCGCACGCGTAACGGAAGCGTAAAATGCCTCGGATTGTGGGCCTGTGAAACGGCTCGCGTATCCGCGAGGGATGCGCCGGCTCCGGGGCGCTGGTAATTTCCAATTCGACACCGAAGTTCCTGGGGAAATGCTGTTCTAGCTTGTACTAGTGGATCCTCGGCCTTGTACTCGATCCGCTCAGTCTCTGTTCTTCATCTCCGCTTGGGTATTTGTGAGCTCTGTAAGATGGTTCTGTTCTCCTTTCTGTGGAAATTGCAGCCTTTCATTTTGAGGGGTTGTTGGCGTATTAATTGCATCTTTAACGATTCAGGGGCCATTTTGTATGGGGAGCATTGAATCGTTGAAGATAAGTCGAAGATCTATTTCTTTTGAAGGCCCAAGACTTACATTACTCTAGATCAAGTAACAGAAGAGTGCAAACTGATATATTCTACTACACTGAAACGTAGAAACATGCACACTTTGGTAGATTAAATGCAAGACACTGTGATCCGCGCTGCAAGAACATAAGTTTCAATTACAAGGTGTACCAAGATCGAGAAAACAGTTCCACTGTTAAAACACTTGGTCCTGAAATATCTTTGGAAGTCAGCTAGATGAGTACTCAAGAATTTTATCACCGCAGGAAATTCCATAAAATTCCCGCAACCGATCCGTCGCAAAGTGCTTCCTTTCAACGTTTGATTAGCCGTGATTTCGCGATGCAAATCGCGAGATACGGGCGGTGATTTAGCATCGAGCGGCGGCCCCGTTAATGGCCGGGGTTCCATGATCCAATGAATCACGTTTATCGATGCCTGACCCAGCGACTTGCGAAATTGTTTGGAGAACGACTGGCCGCACGGATGCCCGTAGTAATTTAATCGCGGCAACTGACGAAGTCAATAGAGACGGGTCAGTTCCCCGACGGATATTAATGCGCCACCCTCGGCGAAGAATCGAGCCGTGCACCGTTTCACTCGTAATACGTAAAAATGGGGCATCGTTAACGTGCAACGGACGGATACACGGGAACAAATGGAAATAAATTATCGGGGGAGGAGCGAGCTTCGCCCAGTTCGATACAATTCCGGCTGATGCTTGCCAGGAATACTGAGAACATCCGACCCAGTAACTTACCAAACCTAATTATCTACGCAATTACAGACTTGGAAAAGCGGAATTACCTATATAAATTCTTGTTAAGGTGAATTGATAAGAAAATTTAAGAATTCTTTCGAGATCGAGGGTCATTGCATCAGCTGTTGCTATTTAGAATTTCTTTGCATCTTCGTTCGACTTTCTGGCGACTGGTTATTTGGAGGAACAGTAGCGTCCGTTCGAAAGGTCGAAGGGAAAAATTGTCCCCTGATCTCCAGTTAGGGAAGGTGGATCCCGCCCCTCGTAATCCTCGGGCGATTTCCGTGTTCCGGGCTTCGATGGACGATAAAAGTAACGACCACCCTCGCCTATAACGTCACGGGTTACGTTCGTCGTACACCATCAGGGGCCGTTCCCCAGCGGTGGGATCATCTGCTTCCCTCTGCTAATTGATCCATCGGTGCGGGGTCGCCTTTTCGACGCGGAATCACCGAAGCCACCCCTGAAATTTACTCGTACTACTGGCCGTGTTTGCTCAGGACCCGTGCAGCCTCCGTAGAGGAAAGCCACGAGCGAGAGGATGGACCAGTGCTAGGGAGCGGAGAAACGCGAGAATAAAAGCCCTGCTTTTATTTTCTCCCGACACCTCGACAGGAGGAAGTTCGAAGGCCACGCGCAGAGGGTAAACGAACTCGACTTCGACAGGATCCACCAGCTGGCTGAAATTTTCATCGAGAGAATATTAAACAACCCTCCGTTGTTCGAGGATCCTTTCTCGTTGGCCGCGTTTAAGTTTCGACGACGTCGGGCTGCTGGAAAATTGACGAGCACGGGAGTGCGTGTGCGAAGTGGTGCTCGCGAAATCTTCAATGAGGATTCTGCGAAGTTTGCGTAATAATGAGTTTATCTAGTGCTCGCTTCTGCCTTCTGCGGTGATGGCACGGGGCGTGTAAACTGTAATGGTCCTGTTTCTTCAAAGGAGATCATGTGTGCGCTCACAAGAACCCTTTCTACTTTCGCGGGAATGGAAATTTCTTAGAATTCGTGTTTTCTTTCGTTTTATATTCCTTTCGTTTTTATCTCGCGACAATGGACTATAACGAAGCCTGACGATCTTAATATTCGCCATGCATCCTCTCTCGAGCACATTGTTAACAAGATTTCATTCGCCACCGTTAAGTCAGGGAAATTAATTCCGGGGCTGGGTTTCACAGTAACGCCCCATGCTCGCGAGGGTAATTAATTGAACGGCGTCTAACGCGAACTTTATAATCGCGTCGTTTAATAGACTTATAGAGCCGATGCGTTGCATATTAATTAGAAAATACATTCTCCCCGCTCGGTGCTCGCGCGAGTTCACCATTGCCCTGTTAATGGAAAACTCTCACTCGTAAACATTCTTTGCTTGCG
This sequence comes from Andrena minutula, assembly GCA_929113495.1. Taxonomy (NCBI): domain Eukaryota; kingdom Metazoa; phylum Arthropoda; class Insecta; order Hymenoptera; family Andrenidae; genus Andrena; species Andrena minutula. Next base: position 27,468,972 of record OV815996.1, read on the forward strand.
GACTGCTTTTGGTTACACGTCCGAGGGGAGATCATTAAAAGTATATGATTATAATTATTAAGCTTCACGTCTCTAAAGTTTCTCCGTAATGCTTCCTACTTATAGGAATTCAAGGAAATGCAATGGTTCCAGGACCCTCTACTTCTTCAGCTTATTTTATACACAACAAGGTATATATCTTGATTTTTAAATATGACAGTTATTTATATGAAAAAAAATCATAAAAATGACCTTATTTTCCGACCTGTCAAGGACATGTAAGTAACTCTTTAAGGGGTAATGCCACTGTAGAGCCCGGAAAGGCAACCTGATTTTGAGAATTTTTTTATGCGAGCTTAGTGAATGGAGTACAAAATTTGTTTGAAGGCCTTTAATGTACATACTTTGAAGTATGATCACAATTTTTTTTAAATTTTTAGAATTTATACCTAGAACAAAAAACCGAAACTTTTTTAGTTCTATATAAGATTATCTCGGGAAGTCCACGAGGAAATTAAAAAAAAACTGTTTGTTTGTAAGAATGGTGCGCGATTGAAAAAAATGACGTGAAAAATTGTTGAAACATTTTGTTCAATCACGCACCATTCTTACAAAAAACAGTATTTTTTAATTTCCTGGTATACTTCCCACGATAATCTTATACAGAACTAAAAACTTGTTGGTTTTTGTTCGAGATTAAAAAATGAAGGAGAAATCTTACCGTCCGCGGAACACTGTTTTTCAGAAGAAGCTTCTTTTGTTGGTCTGTAACACCGCCATTTGGTATTAAAAAATTTTAAAAATAATTGTGATCATCAAAGTGTGTAGAATAAAAGTCTTGAAACAAATTTTGCATTCCATTCACTATGCTCGCATAAAAAAATTCTCAAAATCAGGTTGCTTTTCCGGGCTCTACAGTGGCATTATCCCTTAAATCTTCAATAAAAGAAACTAATTCTTCTTACACATTTACTATCGGGAATCTTAGAAAACTTCAATTGACATTAGGCAAATCTCGTGTGTGAATTTTCTACACCAACCTCCCCCAAAGTGGATATACCATCAAGTTACAAATTACCCCGGAATGTTCAAGATGGTGCGCAGCTAACCACCGTGACAACGAAGGAATTCCAACTTCGATTTTAAGGACAGCCTGCAGATTGAAGCAGCATTGGCGACGATGCTCCCAGAGAGTGGTCCTCCACGGGCCATCAGGAAAAGCACCCCTCACGGTTATATTACCGGAGCAGAAGGGGCGTGACCCGGACGTCAGGGTGATTTCGAAAAGAGCCGTGCCGCATAATTCCCTAGTTAGTCGCCTGCCGGCTGCCCGTTATAACCCACTCGGCGCAATAAACATTTGTAATTCGCGAGTACCCGTTTGCCAGCGGACTGTGTGCTGCAAGAGGGTCGCAGGGGTGGGCCGGAGAGGGGGGAGGTGGCCAGCGCTAAAAGCTCAGTGGAAAAAATATCAGTAAATCTCGCCGCCTTGTTCCGCCGACGTAGAAATTAACGACGCTTCTCCTCTCGTTCCCACCACCGCTGGCCCTTCGCAGTGTTTTTCCAACCCCCACGTTTCCTCATCCGTTCGCTTCTGCTACGCTTGGACTAGTCGCCAGCGTAACGCGGATTTTCGGATATTACATGGATCCTCTTTTGTGGAACTATCGTTCTTCCTACAGGATGTTTCGTTTGCCCTGACCACAACCTTCTTCCTTGTTACTAATACATACAGTGTGTAGAAAACACTGCAGGCAACGTTGAAACCAATGCGGCTGTATAAAGTAATCGAGCTAAATGGAACTGTATGCTGCAGCTTGTCCGTGCATTCGTATTGCGCGTAATTACTTGACTGTTACTGGAAAGAAAGGGTTGTGTTTTTAATAGCTCGATAAGAATGCCTCCAAGGGGAAGTCAGTTTTTATTTGAGATCGCAGGGGTGCTCGTTTCTTGTTTCGCGATTCGAATTCATCGCGCGTTAAGCAGAAACCTGTTAAGCAAACCCTTGCAAGCGGAGCGGAAAATCATTTTCGCGCAGTCAAGAGGTTATTGTTATCGTCGTCTTTGTCTTCGCAACAGCTTGGCAGCTACGCGAAGCTTCATACTTGTGCGACACACACGGACATCTTAAGAACGGATCAAAATTTGTGCCCCGGTATCTGATTACACGGAAAAATGAACCTGCCGAAACATCTCCAATGCCTTGTCTGTCCTCCATTATTCCAATTCCAAGCGAAACAACGAAATATATATTAATCCTCTCTAAGAAGAAAGAACGCCCCATCAGCAGAGTTGGGCATTATTCGGCTAAATTTTCATTCGAATAAGTATTCGAATAAATTTGTGCGAATAAATTTTTATTCGAATAATCTTCGAATAAAAAATTCGAATAAAATGAAATTAGTCGACAATAACGAATGTTTTTTTATTCGGCCGAAAATTTATTCGAATAATTGCTTATTTGAATAAAAATTTAGTCGCGTCAACGGACGAATAAAATGCTCACGCGATTTCGGCGATGTAAGTATGATGACACCACGTACTGTCACCCGTGACATCTAATGTTTTAGGTTAAGTAACTCCTATCATAGCTCGCACTTTGCAGGAAGATGTATGACCGCAGTACTACATAGAGTGGCGTTTTGATTTATTTTAGATAAAATTTACTCACGTCAATCCATTTAAACTAATGAAAAAATCCATCTCTTCAAATTATAAGCGCACATAACCTTCGCAATACACAATCACATAATCTGATAATTCTTTACTCAAATATCGTTTAAAACTGAAGGCCGACGCCTCCATAAGAGAATACTTCTTTAAGGCAGGATTTCATCGGCGTCCAGACGCACCCGGTCAACACACGCGTTCAGACGTACACGCACACGTCCAGACAGGACACAGTACAGACTCCCATTGTTAGATGTCGGGTATCACATTTATTCGTCGCTCAATCAGGTCGAATAACGAATAAAACATTATTTGAATGAATCTGACTAGAATAACGGTACAGATTTATTCGTGAATAACGAATCATTTTTCGTCGAATACAATCGTCATTTGTTATGCACGAATAAATCTTGGGAATTTATACGAATCCGTATTCGAATAAAAATTTAGCTGAATAATGCCCAACTCAGCTCATCAGCGACTGCCGCGATCCGCGCAGCGTGGCTTCCGCTAAAGCTGCGTTTAGACCAAACGAGCGAATGTTCGTTCGCCCTACACATCGACCAAATTCAAGTATAAAGTTGCAAGTGAAGATTGCCGTTTACACTAAATGAACACGAATTTTGTCGATGTGTGGGGCGAACGAGCATTCGTTCGTTTGGTCTAAACGCACCTTAACGAACGCCTATAAACCAGCGCATCAACCCTTAAATGCCGCCGTTAACGAACAAGCGGAACAGTTTATTTCAGTTATCATTTACTTTCATGAAGGTAATCCTGCACCGTCCACCCCCGCGATGGGGGTGGGTGGCCGTCGACTTTATATTAGCAGTTTCGTAAGGCCATTCATAATCGATGCCGCGCGGAGAACACGCGCGTCCACGGGCCGCTTTCGCGGTTGTTTGCACTTTCCATTTTGCATCGTTGCAGCAATAATTGTTTACACCTCGAGGGCGTCGCGCGGGCGCGCGGCAATGTTCAACACGCCGGGCACACACGCACTCGGGAACACACAGCCCCAGGCGTGTGTGTACACAGCACACGCCCTCGACACACAAGCCGCAGCTTTCTCAGAAGGACTTTACGCGTCGCGCACCACTTATAACGACGTCGGCCACGACGAGCGTCGCCGGGGGTGGGAAGCAATTACGAACATCTGCTCTCTCGAATCTACGCGCACACGTAGCGAACGAGTTTCCCGAGTGGCTTTCATAAGCTCGACTTTAATCCTTAAACGCGTCCCCGGCGCTCGTCAGCGCACCGTTAACGCGCACGCAGAGCTCCCGAGGCTACTCGTGTCGCTTCTGCGTCCGTGGATTCGATTTTCCGCGCTTTTCGGCGCGTTTCGAATGGCCTCATTCTTGGTCGACGTTTTGCTGATCATTTTTGGGAAGTTGCGAAGTCTAGTTGGATGTTTGTATGCCTACTGAATTTCTTCTGTTGTAGGAACGCTGGGGTAAAGGGGAAGGAACAAGGGAGTAAGTGAATGATGGAGTTGGAATTCAGGTGGGAAGAAATGGGAGAAAGAAATTGAGGGAGTTAGATGAAGATGCTTTCTGCAGAATATTAGGTGGAAAGGAAAAATTCAAGTAGGGTAAAGTCGGGTAAGTCCGTGATAGTTTTAAAATTGGTCTATTAACTGCTAATAGGGTAAACGCACCAATAAATCAACACTTTTATAAAATTATGTTTGCAGCGCGATTGATTCCACGTGTTGCAAAAATTGTTTGGATATGAAGCAGGAAACTAGAAGAAGTCTGTAATTAATTAGTTGCTTATTTTAATAACTTATTTTACTCGTGTTAATAAAAAATGTCCATTTACTGGTACGTGTTCACTTACTGGTACATCCACCCTATTTATAGGTATATTCTGAAAGTGAGTTTAGGATATAATGGTAGGTAAGACATCAAAGAAACAAATAATAGGTTAACAGAAATTTACTAAGTCTATTTAATTGAAAATATAGAAAATTAAGTTGTCATGACATACTCTGGTTACTTCGCGACAGCTCTGGTAACTCCGCGATAGTTCTCGCTAGCTCGCGATATGGCCATCAGGTACCTTTTTTATATTATTTTATACTATTTTACATTAGTTTGCATTAGCTTATATTAAATTACATTATTTTAAATTATTTTAAATTATTTTATATTATTGTTATTTTGTGTATAATCAATCTTTCATGATCGTTAGATGTCTGGGATGTAAGGAAACATGGTATCTGGCATTTACCATCAGAATATCTCGAATAGCACAATCAGAAACGCAGGCTCGGTCGCACGAAAAGTAAGAATTCAGTCACTTTTCATAAGCAAAAATAACACTGATGCCTCATTGTATGATAATTTCAAGAGCAAGACTTGTTAATGTGTAATTTTATCATCACTTACCTGAAGTTTGAACTTTCCATTTATCTTCTAAACTCTAAAGTACATTTAATACATAAATAAGCGATCGTTCACAACTAGCACGAAAAATTTCACGAATAATGCGCTGGTGGAACAAAACGCTCTCTCACTCTATCACACTAACTTCAATTGACCAATTATTTACAAGATCAACGCTATCTGTTAATTTTTGTTCGCTATAAATTGACTCAGACAATTTCGAGTTACAGATAAATAAAACAGTATCACGGAATAACCTGTACCACGAACTTACCCGCGTTTACCCTATTTTTAATTAACAGCGTCTTTGAAACCCGCTAGCTGGTATTGAAAGGGTTGCCTCGAAAGTTTCGCCTTCCACGGGCCATTATTCGTCGCGAGCGTTCGTCGTAGGCCGCCATCGCGATTAATTAATTCATGTAGCGCAGTTACAGGATGTATTTATGCGACGAATTTATCTTGGCTGCTTGCAGCGTCGCCCATATAGGGGCACGGCCCTTTAACGGCGAATTTCTGCGCGCGACACACAGGGCTAAGCTATCGAAATTCCACTCGAAGCAAGAAACTTCACGCTTTGTGCCCCGCTTCTCAAAGGATTTGATTCCGCTCCCCTCCGGTCCCAACGGGGTTAACATAACTCGCATAATAGTGAGCCGGGTGATTGAGCGGCGTCGTTTCGTTAGGACAATTGCCTGAATAAGCAGCTCGAACCGTTTAATGGGGCCATTTGTATTCAAAATTGTGGGACTGAGCGCGGTACGCTGCGAGAAATATCGCGCGTCATTCATCGCGAACAGCGATTAATATAACAACTGTACACGTAGGCGGATTCCGGAGCACTTACATACTGTTACACCACCGTTTTGCTTCTACTCGTGTCTATTTAATTCCCTTCAAGCCCCATCGATCTCTCCAGTGACATCTACTGGCGCAAAACTGGGGAAAAGATAGAGAAAGAACAGAAAACAGAAAGCAGAAAATTCACAATTGACTGAAAGGTAGATATTCAAGATTTGGAGAAATTTGATGTTTCCCTGTTTCCTCTGTAGCTTCCTCTCCTCTTTGATATCGAATCAACCCAAGAAACTCGAACAATGAAACATTACGGAAACCGTAGAAAGCACCAAATAGAAGCACCGAATGGATTCCTTATTCACCCACTCCGTTCACGTACAATTTGCAGTCCAAGCCTTTTTGGGAGACTGTATACACAGTGCTGCCGTGTTTAGTTCCGGATCAACGTCGCTCATATTGCGCGTATTATGCGCGGAAAACGTCCGGCTTGCGGCTTCTTGCCTCCCCCCTGGTTCGCGCGTATAAACGCGGCTTTTGTCTCCCATAGTTGGCCGAGTGTACCGTGGAAATGGGCTTATTTCACGTCCACGTGTGTACACACACTCAGACCACGTATATACACCGTTTCAGTCGACTAAATAAACGTCCAGGGTCCATTCACGCTCGCTCCCCCGTTCATAACGCGACCTTCGCGAGGCTTCAATTCGAGCTTGACCATGAGCACGAGATCTATTTCTTTGAATCTCGTGTGGTCTTCTAACGATGTTGTTTCAGTTATTTCACCTGTCTCCTATTAGCCGGTCAATGAATTCTATACCTCCAGTTAAATTCAGTCCCAGAAAAGCCACCCTCTTTAATATTGCACCGTTGCCCGACTTATAATTGAGTCGCACTACTTCCAAACATCTGATCGTCTGTTTGCGCATCCAATACGCGGTTAATTTCAGACCTGTTGGCATATCCATGCTTCCCCGATGCAAGCATTGATATCGAGCGCAGTCTGTGTCGTCTGAAATAGAGGTCGAAAGCTAGAGGGGGCGCAGGGGTGCGAGCAGCGCGCACTGGATATTGTTGTGGCAAGAGTAGCAAGCTCCCCACGTTCGGAAACCGATAAACCGAAGGAGAAAATCGTCTGAGACCGCCTCGTTTGCGAGTCCCAGCAACGGCATATCGTTCTTAACCCCCTCGCCGTCGACCCCGCGTGTTCGCGTCGAAGAGGGCGGCAGACCCTCCACAGCGCCGTCTATTTACCATAAAATAGAGTTTCCAGCTCTCCGGACGGCCAAGGCTGCGGTCTCAACCCCCATCTATTTTTCACCCTCTCCTCGTATTGGCACCGTTCATAACGCACAGCGAAAATTCGAATCGCCCTGCTGGAAGGCGAACTGTGACGGCAATTTTAGGAACAACCCGTCAGAGATCTCGTCATCTCGCGGCGCAACGATCCCTGTTTCCGTTACTCGTGCAATTCGTTTCCCGTTTTTCGGCCACGTCTGCTCGACAGATCGAGGGGAAGGGATGAAAAAATCTGACACGCGACGGACGTTCGTTTCCGCGATACCGCGAGCGTGTTCCTCCTCCGCGACCTCGTTACTTCTTCGGCATAGCGGTCTCATTTCGAAATCGGGGCGACAGCGTGCCCTCCCGCGAACACTTCCACCCCTTTCCCCTGGCAGACTTTATTAGCATACGAAGTGGCAGTCTTCCCACCCAGACTCTTCTTAAAGCTTCCAACATTTACCCGTGACTAATCCAACCGGTATCAATGGCTGACTTCTTATTATCATACGCTACGTTGGAGCGTCGAATCTAATTTGCCAGCAGGGAAAGGCTCGTGAAATGGAGATGTAGTTCGCGGGGTTGTTCCTCCTCCAAGAGGAGTAACCGTTCGCTTTGCGCCATTCTGGACTGTTGTCGCGTGAATCATCGTAAAACGGACAAGCTCTGGCGGAGAATAAATCTCGCTTTATAAGGGATGTTCGCCAGGCACGTACGAGGAGTTAGTGTCACTTTCATCGATTCCGGAGCACCGTACATCCGCCGCGTACAAACTGGTTCCTTCGACTTGCTTGCTTCTATCGACCACTGGGAAACTTGCTGGAACTTTGTGACATCCCTTCTTCCGCGATTCGGCTTCTTTTGCCGCAGCTACGTGGCTGTATAGGACTTTGTGATTTCGAGGCACACTGTCGTGGCAAACTCTGGGACTTTTGTGATATTATAGAGGGGGTTGCTGTGGAAATTCCAGTAAGAAGAATAGTGCCTGAATTGATTTATTTAAACTTATCCGTTTGAACCATTTATCTAAATCAAGTAGTTTAAACCATCGTTTAGTTACAACTCGACTTCGAATAGTTGCGTTTGAAACACGCTGTTCGAACAGTTATGCACTGACCTCCAAACAATTACGTCTGAACTTCGTAATAGCTGCATTTCGACCTTCATAAGCCGCAGTTGTGTTTAGAACTTTGATACTTGCAATTCTATTTCATTGCCAGGATTTCAGTACAGATTGTGTAAGGCATAGTTGCCGGGCGGTAAATTGTGATGAAGTGTTCGTGCGGGCGTAGGAGTAATTAAGACAGTAGAGGGAATAGAAATGGTGTCATTAAACGCGGAAGGTTCGCTGCAACGCCGCGTCGTTTGGAAAAGAATTTTACACATCCTGTGTTGACCGAAATGTACGGAGAAACTTTAAGCTGTAGATAGTTCTACGATAGGTGGAAGTTGCGCCTAGAACCTCGCCTTTATTGTGCCTCGCTAAGGGCTGCTAACCCCTTAATGGAGCGAGACGAGTGAACATTGACCGGACTTCTTTCGCGACAAACATTTGCAGGGTGAAATTTATCCTTCCCCCGGAGCCGATACCTTCTCTCCAAACACTATCCGCCGCGTTTGCACTGAATTTTTTCGACGTGTCCAGTTTCCACCGGGCAGTTGGAAAATTCCTCGAAATAATTTAACAAACGGGATACAGCAAGTGTCACGTCCCCCTGTGAAGGTAGCCACCGGGCCAGGAGGCTATCGCTGATGTTGCAACTTTCAAAACTGGACCGCGGTAATGTTGCAACTTTTGGAAACTAGATTCCCGTAACACGGGCAACTTTCGGAACGAAGTTACGGAAACGCGGCGAATTTGATATGGAATCGCAAGAGATTATCTGAAAGAAACAACTGGAAATAGTCTAAAAATAGCTGCAACTCGGCACAGAGAGTGAAAAGGCACGATTGTATTCGTTCGAAATTTCATCACGAACAATCGCTGTGAACAAAGGCATTTTCAGATGTTGGTTTTTTTTCAATTTCACCATTGTTCCAATTATTTCCTTTGCAACCATTGGAAGCACACTATTGTACTCAATATTTCCCGCAAAAGTACGGAGAATTGCTTGATGAATTATGAAGTAGCGCATATTGGACGCGCGTACCATTTTGTGGACATTGTTCCAAGCCGCTGCTTTATATCAGGCGGCAATATAAAAAGAAAAGAATCCTTTCATCCTGGGAACCGGGACGATATTATGAGAAGGGTCAGACCTTGACTAAACGGATATGGAACGGTCGGGGGAAGGGTCGATACAGGGTGAGGTCGAAGGTACGATGAATCCTCTCCCCGTGGAAGCCTTAGCAAAGATATGCCCAAAGAACCTTTCAATCTACACTTCCCAGGATTCGCATTTACATTTCTCCCTTCGATCGATTCCCGGGGCTCTTCGATGGACCGTGAGAAATAAATTCTCTCGAAAATACTTTCCATCAAACCGTATTATTAATTCTAAATGAATGCTCAGTGAACATGACGTCTACGTGTTAAGCGTTCGAAAAATTCTTCGCCCGAGGACTTTATTTTCCTGCAATTGGAGTAATTAGATCCCCTTCCGCGAGGACCTCAGAATTCACGAGCCAGACGAGCTCACAGGGGCGACGCGTGTCGCGGGAATAACAATTGCAAGATTTGCTTTGAGGAAAAAACTAAAAAGGACGCTTCGTTAAGGCACCTGCGATAAGGGCACGAGGAATCCTGGTGGTGTCGCCACTCGTTCGTCGACTTTTCCACCCACGGCTGCTTAGATATTCCGCGGGGCTCTTGTCCGACAGAAGGTGTGTCGTAGATGAAAATTTAACGTGTCTCGCCCTCGCGCCAAGTAAAAACATTCACGAGGAAGAGGGCGAACCTGCAGGTGTCAAGCATCGGCGTTTGCATTGCACACGGACGCCTGTGTACCTTCGTTAAGGGCCTCTATGCTTGCTTTGTACTTCGAATAGCAATAGGTAGGTAATGTTTCCCCGTCCCCGCAATTGCTGCCGAATAATCGTAACTGCATCGCCCGGGGCCCTTCTATTCAAGGAGATTACAGAATTCTGGCGATAATTAAAGTAGAAGTCTAACAATAACCATGCTCCATGAAACGTGCTGCACTGTGAAATTCCTGAATCTACACAAACATAGACATTTTCCTGATCGATATTCATTGATGTGGCTTTCATCAGCGAAAACAATGCTTTATTGTTCGAGGTTATTCAATAAATTCGCTGTTACGCGCGTAAATTGAGTGGCAAGTCGACTAACATTAGCGAAGATCTATGAATCTATGTCTGGGTTCAGTGGGTGTGGGAGATGTGGCGTTGAATAGGTGCCATTCGATTTGAACGCGGTTGCGTTTAACCCAACTTTAATCCTCGTTCTCGCGAAGCGTCTCCGTTTTACGCGTTCATTATGAACAGCGTAGAAGGGTGGAACGTTGGACGCTGATAACAGAGGGATCACTGGAGACTTTGAGTATGAAAACAGCCTGCAGCGAAGTTCGGTGTCGGCCGCTGGAAAGTTTCTAGTGATAGGTATTCAAAAGTAAACTGTTTTACTTTCAGCCGTAACGCAATAGAGTTGAATTTATACTCGTAAGTAGCTTAGCCTCTGTTTGCGCTACCGATTCAACTTTGCTCGAGCCCCAGCATCCAGCGGCTATTTAGTCGCCGTGCACGCGCGCGAGTGTATGCATTATATAATAGCATCCCCCCGAATTCAAACTATTTCCCTTCACAATCGAAATTCACCCCGAATTTCCTACCCTTTGCCGTGCCCTTCCAACCCCTGTCACGATCCGCGTAAACGCAATCTCATGTTCTGTTAGTTTGTTTCCAGGCGATTCCGGCTGGCGGAAATTTAGTTTTCCATAATGGCGGGTATCTCGGAACGGAACGCGATCACCAGCAGCGATTGTAATCCTGCACGCTGATGGATACGTATCGTTTTTATTTCCTCGTGGAGAGCATTTTCTGCGTCTCGACTTCGATCTTCTGAGTGGTCAGTAGATTTTCTTTAGACGCTAGACACCTTGACGGCGGAGTCTACATGTCTATGTCAATTTTAACGTTGGAGCCTGCAAGGTTTCTGCGGTTTCCAAAACCGAGGATTTTGCAGCATAGGGGGTGCAGCTCCATTCTTTGAGTTATGACGTGTAATGTCCCTAAAAAAATTATACATCGTTTGGTGCACGTTTGATGCAAATCCGATAACAAAGGAGCGATGTATTGCAAATAAATATAAATAGAAATGATATTAACATTAATATTAAAAGCAGAACACTACTTGAAAAATATATATTTCACACAATAAGTAATAAATAGTTATTCATTTGAAAAGCTTTTATTTCTATTTTAAGAGAAAAAATCTTAATATATGAAGCAGAAAGCGTTTGTGTGTTTGTTTGCTGTGTAACAACTTTTGAACGGTGAACTCTGGGGATCGCGAAATGTGTCCCAGCTCATTCTGCCTAGCTAATCCAGATGAATGTAATTATTTTCATAAAAAAAATAAAAACCTCTTTTTATAAAATCAGAATCTAAATTTCGGACGAAGCTGAGTAATAAACCTAGTATTCTATAATACAAATATATTTATTATATGAATATTAATAAACATATCGAATATACCTATATTTATTTAGAATATTATAGACTATTTAAATAGACTATTATATTTTAATAGGCTATTATAGAATATTTTTCCGCGAAAAATAGAAATAAAAACTTATCACCTCGATAACTACCATCCACTTATTGTGTGAAAATATATATTTTTCAATTAATATTCCCTTTTTAACGTTAAGTCAAAGCAATAATTTCATAAACAGTTTTCTCTAATTTACTCAAAATTGATCAAGATGGAGCTGCACCCTCCTTGTTTCAAGGTCCTCAACTTAAATCGCCTGAGCGAATCTGAAGTCCCAACATTCAACGGTATTCACCCACCATGAACCCCGCGCGTCGTACAACCGACTCTTAAGGGGGTAGACACGGGTAATGCAGCGCGCTGTATACCGACACAATCTGGCCCAAAACATGGGTTTAGTAGGATACGTTGTTTGTCATTATACGAGCGAATTTTGGGCTGGGCGAGATCTTATTCGAAAGAGGAAGGTTCAGTACAACACGCTCTGGCCATGGTTCGACGAGATTTTGTTGATATGTAATAATATGAGTGACCAAAGTAGAGAAAAAGTGGACAAAATACACTCGCAGATTCCAAGTATTTTTAGGTCACTATAAGAGTTTTGTGACTCAAACGATGAGTAGAGCGTGTTGCATTGAACCTTCCTCTTTCGAATGAGACCTCGCCCAGCCCAAAATTCGCTCATATAATGACAAACAACGTATCCTACTAAACCCATGTTTCAGGTTAGATTGTCGGTATTACAGCGCGGTACATCGCTCGTGTCACGTGGCGTATTTACCTCCTTAAGTATTTTTAGGTCACTAAAAGAGTTTTGTGACTCAAACAGTGAGTAGAGTGCTCCGCATTGAACCTTCCTCTTTCGAATAAGGCCTCGCCCAGCCCAAAATCTGCTCATATAAGGACGAAACACGAAAAATCCCAAATCCATGTTTTAGGTTAGATTGTCGGTATTACAGGGCGGTGCATCGCTCGTGTCACGTGACGTGTCTACCCCCTTAACGCGATCTGACTTCCGACAAGGCTGAAAGGCGAAGTTAAATCCGAGCGGTATTGAAATGATCGCGACTCGAGTCGCCGAGGGGGGCGTTATCTCGGCCGGTGCGCAGTGAAATACGACGAAACGATCGAAATCCACGATGAAAGGGGAAACGGAAAGGAAAGAAGACTACGCGGACGGGGAAGAATGGGTCGCGAGAATCCTCGAGCTCGAGGCTTAATTCCTTTAACGGAACAAAGCGCGGATCGATTTCAACGTCGCGGGGGTGGGGGAGGCGAGTAATCCGTAGCAGCCGATCGACAATCGCTGGCGCGAGCGTGTACATCCAATAAAAGAGGTTACTCGTCCTCGCATCGGAGCCAGGTCTCGCATCAGCCACTTGGATATCGGGAAAATGCCACTCTTCGTAGGAGTCAGGCACGAAACACAACACACCCCCGCGGTGCCTTGCGATCCGGCCGCCGAGCACGTATCGCCATCGCGGTGCTAGCTTGTCCCTGTGGAAAGGGCGACGCGTGTGTGCATCTGATGCACCGTACGTTCACCCTCTCCGCCGATATCAACCCCCGCTTTGGCAACACCTCCCGATATATTCCTCTTCGCCACCCAGCAGAGAAACAGCAGTCTGTCCCTCGGGGAATGGGGACAATCGCCCGTTGTAATCGGACAGCTGCGCCTGAAATTTTCAGAATTTCATGGGGCTTGATCATACTTACTTTGGTCTTTGGAGTTACCTCCATTTTTAATTTTTTATTAATTTTTTAAGAGAGGAGTTACCTACCTTAACTTTTACTATTAACAAATTCTCACGTGCTCGATGAAAGAATGGGAGACATCTGAAGCTCGACTAGATTCAAAAGAATCATCCTCGTCAGTGGAGTACCTGCTTGCACGCTTCAATGAGGAACGGAAGGTACGTGGCACTACCGGAAGGACTAATTGCGGAGCAACTCTGAAAGCGCCGATTCCGGTGCATCAATCACCGTTTCCACCGATGCTTATCAACCCGTCATTCTCTCGATCTACTTTTCTCCATTGTACAGCTTCTCTGCTTCGCTCCTCCCACGCTGCCTCTCGCTCTGTCCCGCTGCTTGTCCCGCCGGTTTACACGGATTTGCTTGAGCCTTCGAGCCACTGAACGATATAATAGCGAAACTACCTATGTACCTCGGGTAGCCGTTTTATCGAGTAGAAACAAGGAGCTTCGGCGGGACAAAGGGGCTCGCGGGGAGGAGCTGGAACTATAACGGTTGGTGTACACGCGCGTGCAGCCTCGGATGCTGGCGTGAATTAACTGGATGCAGCTGCAACTGCACGCCCACATGCCTCGTTTTAGCTACCGAGCAACGCTGACGGAAGCGCCGGAGAATGGGTGGCTGGGAGGAAGGGAGAGAACCGGCCAAGGGACTGACTGATCAAGGCCACGATGGAATGAAAACGGCGCTGAGGTATTATTGCTCGAGGCCGCGTGGGTGGTGCTCGAGGAAATTTATTCTTTCGGAGTATTACGAAACGAACCGCCGGCCAATGATACGCGGAGACGCGTAGGCGTTGCTTTCTTCGAGGCGCGGGTCAGCATAATATTTGCAATCCGCTCGCAATATCTCGGCGACGTGATACTCTATACGCGAGACCGCTCGGTTAGAATTCATTCTGCTCCCCGCATCTCCCTCGGATACATCCCTGAATTTTTCATAAAAATTGAAGACGGAGAGACGAACCGAAGCGGCCAATTGGTTTTGCCCCGGCCATGATACTTCAAACAGCTTCTGCTGGGAGAAGAATCGCTTCCGGAAACTTTGTCGGAGGGCCCACAAAGTGGGACAGTTTTAATACGCTTGGCTCCAAGCCCATTTCCAACGATTTCCTTCGGGCTACCAATATCAATCTCAAGATTACTATTTCTCGCAGCATGCTACTACTTTCGGGTCGAGTTAAGCTTGACTCGAACACTTCGCGAGGGTTCAATTCCCCGTCGCATTTAAACGGATTGAGTCTGATGGGAGATGTAAACGGTTGCTGGTCTGAATGGTTGGTAATGTTGACAGAAACATTGATCCAATTATCGATCCGCCACGCAACCGAACGTGGCAACAATAATGCCGGTAATTGGGCGAGATTATAAGGCACGGCTGCGGAGGACCATTTAGCTCGGGGTCGACCAGAAATTCGGCAAGTAAGTTATCGAGTCATAGATAATCGCGCGAATGCAGCCCGCATACCGAAACGTTCACCCTGGACTCACCATCTGGGTCGCTGGGCATTCCTTATCGTTCTCACGTCCGTTGCAAATTCTGCTGTTGCGAGAAAGGAAAACCACCGACTACTCCAGCAATTTAATCGTGTCTGGCTTCTGTTGCCTTAATTCCGGCGAAAATCGCGAAAGTGCGCAAACACTGCACGCTGCACAGCGTCATCCCGTCAGACGTTTCGTTTTTACAATGGCATCGAAGGACTCGCTCGGTTTATCGAACGTCGGAGCAATCCGAGCCACGGATCCTGCGATTACTCCGAGGAATGCATCGAGTCACATCCGTGGATGATTTTAATATCTACAGGCTACGTTCACCGCGAAGAAACCGTCGTGTTTGCAATCCACGGCGAGCCAAAGCGCGGGCGTATTATGAAGAGCAACTTCGCGACGAAGGATATTCGACGAGTCAGCGGAAGAACGCTATCGAATGGCGTTATCAAGAGTCAGGCGCGCTCACGTGCTCGCCTGAAAGCGTCGCGTGGAAATGTGTCTCGCGAAATTCCACGGTCCGTTCCCGGATAGATCCACGGATACGTCGGCGTATCGATTCCCCCCGGAGGTACGACGGAGTGTTCTCGAGTTCCTCGGCCCGCGGGGAGTTTCTCAAGAGCCTTTCGAAGTCTCAAGACGCGTGGATCGTCCGAAACCCGATAGAGAGATGAAGAAGAAGAAGAGAAAGGTCGCTCGAGGCTCACCCACTGCGCCAGTTCCCCGACGATTTTTCCGTGAGAGCGAACCGTCCGACGCCTTCCGCCATGCTCTCCACAGATTTCCACCGATTTCCACCGGAGGTGCCCAGTGCGGAAGCAGCTGCTGCCGCGCACTCGAGGCGTTCAGACGATGCCTCTGTCAGCTGGAAACACGGGGATCGCTTGCCAGCGACAATGAGGCGAGTCGAGCCGCCTCGTTAGAAAAGTGGGCTCTAATTACCGGCGAAATTGGTATCGACGGTGCCGATTACGAAGCCACGGGACAAAGGGCGCCACTTCGCGGTCCCTTTGTCCGCGGGGACTCCATTCAAACACATTCAGACTCCCTCGAATCGCGCGATTCGTCTTCCCATTAGGGGTGGCGTTGTTGTAATATTCAATAAGCGCCCGGGCACAAATGGGCGTCTTCTGTGTCACCCTCGGGGGAAATAAACCGTTCGTCGTGGCTGCGATTCAAACGTACTCGGTGTCTCGAAATTCTGCGACGAGAACGTGAAGCTAGATTGATAAACAGCAGAGATTTCTCTTCCTTGTTCCAGAATTTTCAGACACTCTATACGTCGAGAAACGAAAAGGCATTTCGAGTGCACTCGCGTGCTCATTTCCCCAGCTCCTTTCTTCCTTCAGGCATCAGTTTTTTTTTTTTGGAAACATCTCTGCCGAGCGAATATGTCCTAGATACCAGTCGCCAGCCATTGAGTGTCTCGTCTGAAAGGACCTAGAAGCGTTGAATATTTGAAAGGGTGGGTAGATATCGACAGTGCGCAGCAGTTCTGGCGGTTCGTGTCAAGTAAAAACGTCTCCATCCACTCGCGCCAGTATCTGTCTACTAAAAATCCAACGCGGTAGATGTATCCCGAAGTGACCACATTTCCATCGGCCCTGAGAAGCTGCTCGTGGAAAAACTCGCGTCGTTCGGCGGGAATGACGTCGTTAGCGGAACTTTGCAGGCGCATAGGCGTCGTCGTTTCTTGATAAAGGCGTCGTTCCCGAAGCGAAATCCTGGCGGTATCGAGGACCGTCGGTGATTTGATATATCGAGGACCGACGGTTATTCGCGGCACGCCTCGAAATCGGCCGAACCGCCGAGAGGAATTACGACGACGCGGCACGTCGCGACGGACTCGCACGTCCACCGTTTATACGTCGGTCCGTGTTCGGATTAATTTAATGAACCGCGATGTTTGCACGCGTGGCTACGTGCGCTTAATGCCGATCCCAGGCGATGAAAAACCACTGGTATCGATGATTCTTGGCACACCTGAGCGCGATGCAATCGCGACTGCCACTGTTTTGTACCCTCGTTCCATCGTCGTTAGCTTTAGTTCGCGGATCATGGCGTTTGTGGATGGAAAATTTAAGTTGGAGGACCTCGCAGCGCTGGGTTGGCAAGTTTGATGAAATCTGGGGAGCTTGGCTGGGATGGTCGCAAGTTTGAACACTTCACTGACCCAATATAGTATTTACATACATAATTTAGACATGGAGGACCCAGTCTTGGTCCTCCTTTTCGGAGATTACTGAGTGTATCGTGCTACAGGGGTAGATTGTTCTTCTGCGCACTGGGTTAATTGAATCGATCGTCCCTCAGACGATGCAGAGGATTGGGGAATTGTGCTTTGAAAATTAACTTTCTTAGAAATAGAATAATTCTTTATTCGAGATGGAAAATTTAGAGCAAAAGTAGACGTCTGTGAAAGTGCTAGAGGTTTCTGGGAGAAACTTTATTTTTGGAACGGGATGCTGCGCATACTCTGTTTAATGCACTTATTTTGAAATTAGAAACTGGTAGACAGATTTCGTGCTGCAGCTGGTTTGATGGGTGACTAACGATTGAATTCCCTCTTCACGACGTAAATATTTATATCTCGTCGACGTGGAGGAGGTTCGTAATTCAACCATTTAAGAGCATGTCACGGTGGACTATATTTGACGAGAAGACACGGAAGAATATTCTTAACATTATTAGAGTTCCATTTTGGTAATCCTGATTCTTAATCTACGAAATTCGCAAGTGACTATAACAAATTCAGAATGATCATTTATGTATCGAGGCTAGACATCGATCATAAGAAAATTTTCCAATTAAAAATTCAAATTACAAGATTGACGAGTCAATTCTGTTCTCTTCGCATGTATTATTCGTTCTGCGAAACGTCGCATGTTCAAATGTCAATTATCTAAGCAGGAAATAGATCCAAACTTTTCCTTATTACACTTATCGGAGGTCCAATTGCTGGTCACCGAGGAGATAAGCCGCTCATCCTCACACGCGCGGAAATTCTTTAAACTCTACCCGCTCAGTCAGCAGCCCACGGTTGAAAAGCATAAATCCTAGACTTTACTGGCTTAGTGCAAGCGCAATAAGGATTCCTTTCTAAAGCAGTGCACGGGGAAAGGCATCGAATGTCCCCATATCTAAAGCAGGATCTGCCGAGTAGCCTTCGGCTGATGAGTCCACTACACTCTGTCCAGAAAATATTGTTCATTCAAGGCTACTGATCAGCTTATCCTCGCCGTACCTTTCAACTCCGCTCTATTCCCCATCTCTCCTCTGCGCCCATTGGCAAGAACTAAGAAGAGGGAATTCCCTCCCTTCCTCCACTATTCATCCACCCGCTGCCCTGAATTTCAGATTAAATCGAACAGACCCGTTTAATCACCCCCAAGCAACGTCACGAATGGAGACACCTGGCGCGAAAGTGTCAGCCAGTGGGCACCCAGGGATCCCTTCGCTGTACTTTATCCAGACTAGCCATGGAATATTGAGGGAGCAGTGATGATTCTTCACGCTCGATCATCCCTCTTCATCGTTTGTCGAGCCACAGGGTCGCGGCGTGGAAAAACCAGGTTCTTCCGCGGAGTCAACAGAATTTGCGTCTTACAAGCAATCCCGCGACTCGCCCGGGAGGGTTCGCTTTCCAGGAGATTGCGCGCGACGATCGTGATGAGTTTGCTTTCCGCCGACGTCGTCTACGGCGGATATCACGGCCGGGGCCGACTGTTCGCGGAGTAAACACGGGGTATGCAAGGGAACTGCGAAAGGGAGGGACGAAACACAGCCGTGGCGAGGCGGAAGGGTGGAAAGAGAGGGACTGGCTCGAGGGGGTGTGCGCGTCCATACGCGCGGGTACTCCAATTCGGGGCACTCTGCAGGCGACTGGCAGTTAACTTATCTAAATGTCTGAATGCGCTCGTGTCGCGCGGCCAATACGGGGCGTTAACTTTATCGAAACTCGTTTCGGCGAACTGCCGCCGGGTCGTTAGCTTACGCTTGGAAATTGGAACGAGAATTAGGCTGCCGTTAATTCCCACTTAGATCACTGTTAAATTGTAAGGGACGCGCGGTGTCCGCCGCTATCGATTCGACCGAGGAATCGACCTGGGGCCGGGGTGAGGACTTGCTTGAAATTTGTGTAAGTTCCGATTCGAAGCGAGGAAATTTATGTTCCCCCGATTGGAACGATTGGTGGGAAGTCTTTCGAGTGGATTCTTTCGTCGGAGCTACTGTATCCATAGCGAGAGGCTACACGTTCCGAGGTGTCTTCAGACTTACTAGCGTCCTCGTTCCCATGAACGATTAAGGGTAGCGAGCGGAAAGGGGGAACTGGCGGAAGCCGAGCCACGCAAGAGGAACGGAGATTGATGAACCGCTCGCTCGCTGCAAATTTCGCAAGATCCGCGCAGCTCAGGTGGAAGTCTAAGCGGCCTGGCTCTTTATATTTCAATTACTTCCGATTCGAATGTGTCCAGGGGCGCGTGCCTCTTTTTACTCGCTAATTTGCTTCCTGAAAACCATTCCCGTTTTACATTTTTCTGGGAGGGAAGCCGAATCTACGACGGCTCCGCGTGCAGTATCAGTCCCCTACTCTGTGGAGCACTTCCTCTCGAGATTAAATTATAAGGAACGCGGTGATACATTGTACAAACGATGATTATTAAGTTTGAGATACGGAGGACGGGATTGGCCGGAGAAATTGAGTACATTAGTCGGTTCTGTTCGCCGGCAGTAGACAGTAACGGGCGTTGTTTCCGCGAGGCAGCGTCCTCGTTGCCGGAGGGAAGGGCCAAGTTACGACGAGAGTACGACGAGAGAAGGAACGAAGCTCGACTGAGGAAAGAAGGCCGCTTGCGGCGTACAAGAAAAGTCCATTACGGTGCTCCTTATTACGCTTTTTAACCACGGAACGATCTCGAATCGACGATCGCTAATTTCTCGTAGCAGGATCCTCTCGACCGTGCGAGTGTTCCTTTTAAATTCCACCTCTTTCGGCTGGCATGGGAACGTTTGCTTGGAGAAAATGAACAAGCTTCTTCGATCTCGCGGCCTGGGGTAGGATATTGTAAGAAAATGTGGGATGTAAGAGAATAGAGAAGTGTGATTACGTTTCGGTGTACTGAGGGTGGTCTCGTTTCTTTCGGACCATCTGGAGTATTCCTGTAAAGAAATTACAAAGGGACCATTATCAGTGGCGGATATAACGACCCACCGATGAGCAGTTGCCGCCTGGGACCCTGCTCGGAAGGCCACCTTTGGCCCCTTCTTAAAAAATAAACCAATAATTATGGTTTAATCCAAACACTTTATTTTTTACTGTAGTAGGGGAGTCCGGGGCATAATCGGGACGTTACGGATAAAAGCACATACCTGTGACATTATTAATGTAAACTAGAAATTGCAATTAAGATTCATTCGAATAAATTCTTTATTAACCTGTTAAGTCCGAAATTTAGTTTTAAAAATCCCCCACAGAGTGCGGAATTAAAGGCACGCATTGACGAGCATACACGTCATCCGCACCGCAATAGCGATTTGGACTGGTTAAATAATAGTAAATATCCATTTATTTTTTTTTTTTTGATAGAGAAACAAATACAGGAAATAACGATTTAAAATGTGATCCGTTATTACGGTTTAACCCTATGGCATGTGTAAACCCGGGTGCCATACTGCATATTGGCCCTAGCACCTATAACAACGAAACTCATCCAATTCTTCAGTCCTCCAACCAGTTAGAACAAGCTGTAAACTGCACCCAACCTTCATTAAATTTCAATGAACCATATGATTCTTGGATGTAAATACAAATGTGTTCACCGTTTACATCACCACTGTTATCATTATCCTTCGTTATTTTGTTTAATTTTGTGGCTTTCTTTCTCTTTAGTTGTAATTCTTTATTAAGATTTAGTTTTCATTTTGATAACTTCCTCTGTTTCGTTTCTTTGTTATACACATTTTGTCCAAAACTGGGTAGGGGATAGGTGCTATAAAATGGATACTTTTGTTTAGCGTCCCTTTGTGACAATATTATTACAGGTATTTAAAAAACGAGTACATCACCAGGAAGCGTGTTTATTTCCCTTCAATAAAAGTATCTTACAAACTCATACATTTTAATAGAAAATAACAAAATCTTCGATTTTCAAATAAGTGGGAAATGTCCCTTTTACGACTAGGTGGTTTTAAATGGGACAGTATAAGTCATGGAAGGGACACGTTAATAAAAATATACTTATCAAGTATTACAATTATAATTGTAAATCGTAATGGTACAGAACAATGGCATTTATGAAAAAATTAACTCTTTGTACTATAAATCATCAATATTTTTGATTATCTTTACAGAGTATGACTTATCGTTAATGACTTCAGCAGCTTTTTTAGTTATAAAGTAATATTTTTTATAAAATTTGTGTGTTACAAACCAAGTTCAACATAGGAATACCCACGAGTGGTAAATATAAATACGTATATAAAAGATCTTATATTATAAAATAGTTTAAAATGCAATCCTACTTGAACAAAAATGAGATCAATTGTACTAAAATAGGTAGGTACGTTTTCATATTGCAGATTAAAGATTTTATTATTAATTTTTTACGATAAAGTTGGTCCTTTTGAATAGTCACTGTATTATTTCTTAAATTTGAAACAATACGCCATCAACTAATAATTGATAATTTAAAACAATGCCATCTATGTATCAGATGATACACTAATAACTTTACAGGAAAGTAAAATACATACAGGGTCATCCGTTAAAACTGCAACCTACGCGCGCGCGCGAACAAGTAAAATGGCAACAGCGCCTCACTTACGCATTCCACTACAACCATGCACCGGCCCAGCGGAGAACTGCCAGCGGCCGCTGGATAGCAGTGATGCCCGAGCTTCGAAAATTTTAGGATGGTCTCTTTCAAATTAACGTCGCAAAGAGCTAGGTATTGGGAATTTCCCGACCCAGGTAATCGAGCCGCGCGCTCCGCTTTTATGATCGGTTTACCACTCGCATCCCAGATTACTGTAATGAGGTTTGAAAATAATGTCGACTGATCTCGTACCCGCCTCAATTTCAAAAATTTTAGATACGACAGGGTTGACCGCGGCGCTATACCCTTGTACGCAGAGATTTTTCGTCACCTGCGTGCAAAAACCACAATAATGGCGCATTTAAAAAAATGACATTAACGGAAGCCGGTACAAGCGTGAGTAGCTGAAAGGTTAAAACATTCAGACACAAAAATTCTAGAAACAAATTCAAACACCGCTACAATCAAAGACACGTCCGATTAGTTAGCCGTTACGTCCGATCTGTACATGCACTGCATTAAGAATAAAATTATAAAAATGAAAACCAGAACAATAGATCTGAAGTTTGCAGAACTAACACATAATTGTATACAAATTTAATTTCTCAATTTATGAAAGTAATGATACAGAAACAACTAGCCTATTGTTTATCAACACCACGAATTTTAAAAACAGCGTAAAATACATTATCAAATAAACAGTTTGCAGAAGCTTTTTAAACAATTACGGTTAAACAATTGATAAAAGAAAAATTAAGTAAACGTAAAATATGTTAAATCAGCCATCATGAGGAAATAATTTTTCCTCATTTTTCAGCCCAAATTGCATTCCGATATCTCTTATAGTTCAAAAGTTATACGAAAAAGGCCCCAAATTTTTCAACCCGGGCCGGGAAATTCTGAATAATTCTTTGCAACGTTAATCTGAAAGAGACCAGCCCAAAATTCTCGAAGCGCGGACGTCACTGCTGTCTAGCGGTCGCTCGCAAACCTCCGAACGCCGGGCCGGTGCATGGTTGTAGTGGAATGCGTCCGTGAGGCGGTGTTGCCATTTTACAAGTTCGCGCGCGCGCGGGTTACAGGATTAAACGGTGACCCTGTATAGTGTCGAGCAGTACATGTGTATGGGAGGGACAGCCATGAAACGGTTGTCCCATTTAAGACTTATTATGCTGTCCCTTTTAAGACTATAAGTGAGTTTAATATAATATAAGCTCAAAACAAAAAAAAACAATCAATTAAGCTTACCTATTAAGTATTTTTGTTTCAGTTGAATACAGGATATTTTAATGATATAACACTTTAACACTTTGTATATATCTTGTTCTCAGAAAACTACACAGAAAATCAACGTAAATTTTACTCTGCAAACAAATGAGACTGGAGTGAAGTTTACGTCAAATGACTGGGCACTAGTGTTGTCATCAGCGTGAAGAGCAATTATGCTTAACAATGGTGGGGCGAAACACCAACAAGAAGTAGTGGTAATGTGTGCGTGAACTGACGCCAGCGCCAAGCCAGCCGAGTGGCCCCAACGCGAAGCCAAACAGGGCCAACCAGCGTCGACATTCTATGTCCCGGAGACGCTGGTTGGCCCTGTTTGGCTTCGCGTTGGGGCCACTCGGCTGGCTTGGCGCTGGCGTCAGTTCACGCACACATTACCACTACTTCCTGTTGGTGCTTCTCCCCTCCATTGTTAAGCATAATTGCTCCTCACGCTGGTTGTCATAAACAGGAAAATAACTTACATGTGCAATGCGTTTAGAATTTTAGCAATTCAATTTGTCCCATTTAGGACCTGTCCATTTTATAGCACCTCTCCCCTACCCGATTTTTCCGCACCTAGGTACACTTAGCTCCCTTACAGTAAACTACCTCTTCATTTTCCCGAAAAAGGACCTCTCAGAACGTTTGCCATCTGGGCCTTTTTCCTTAAATCCGCCACTGCCAATTACCTATCACTTTCCTTCAATTTTATCCTTCCAATGCACGCGGACTATACACATATTCAGCGAGAGTCTCCAAAAGGCCACTCCTTCCATTCCTTCTTCATAGACAATAGCTCAAATTCTTCTCCACATTCTCGCAGATACGATTCTCTCGCGCTTAGCCTCGCGAACCGTGACAAACTGCAAACGCTCCTCACCCAGCACGTACAGTAGGTTCGCCAAAGCGGTCGTTCTTGCAATTTATGAAATGGCTTCCGCGGCCAATTAACCGCGAACCGAGATCCCCGCGGCTGGCTCCGCGGAATTCCTCGGGACAAATGTTATCTGCCGCGGCGGAGGTGGTCAATGTCGTGTGTCAAATGTAAGAGGGAAAGGGGGAGCCGGTTGTCCCGCGAAAGAAAGTTTCACGGTTCGGGGGAAGGTCTGAAAACTACCAGCCGAAATTAACGGGCCATTACGAAATGGCACTCGGCGCTCGCGGGGCCAGCGCACCGTCGCTAACTCGCTCCGCGAGGGCTCAATTACGTTGATGAATTACGTATACCCACTCCAACCCGAGCGCGACAGACAATGAATTCATCTTCGTCATAGTTTCACCGTGGCTGCCGCAAGCTGGCGACGCATATTAGCCGCGTAATCCGGGATTCCGCGAAGACAACTCGTCGTTTGACATTCCCTCGAAAATCCGGAGCCGAGGCTCTTTCACGAATTTGCCCCTGATTCGTCCTATTTCACTCTGCTGCTCTAAATTCTTCATTTCTGTCGCTATAACGATTCGCAAATCCATGGTACTCTGAACCAGTTGCGGATCTTCATTGAAACGCTGCTGTTGTGGCGAGGGCTTTTCTCTGTACTTAGATTTTCCTGGGGAAATCTCTGGATATCTTTCGGGCTTTGTAAAAAGAAAAGAGCGGGATTTTATTATTTAAATAATTTTATTGAATTCGCATTAAACGCAATTGCGTTAAATAAATTGTTCTTAAAAACATGTTTATCCGTTCAACTCAGCACACATCACCTCCTCCCTAATAAACTACAAAGGCTGGCGCAGCATCTAAGATACCATTCGGTCGAAGAGTCTTAACTTGCAAGCCGTGCGCGCGCGCTATCCTTGGAAGCAGACCAAACGGTCCGTGAGAACGCGCCACGCTAATTCCATCCTAATTTGGCCGGATCTCCGCGGGAGCAGAGATTCGTGGCAGCCTAGTTGGACGTGCAGACGATCGTAATCGAGACGAGATATCGCTGGGGGTGCCTCTCGTCAGCAGTAAAAGGTGAATGCGACTGTCGATGTTCCTCACGCCCCGCGCGCGCGCGCGCGCGGGCGCGACTTTCGACCGGAGCCTAATTGAAGCGGGCAGAGCCCGGGTCCTTTTATTATGCTGAACAAAAGGCGCGAGCGGCCGAGTCACAAAGCGCGGAACTCATTACGAGCGGCGCAGCCGCCAGGCAACGCGAAGGCTTGATGAGAAATTCCGGAATGGAAACGATCGACTTCCACGGGAAAGTCCTCGGGATCAAGGCGGGCGCGAGGGGAGGCGAGCATAAAAGTGGGCGAGCCGGGGGCAAAGAGAAACGGAGAAAGAGTTTTAGAGCTTCCAGCGACGCGGACGATACCCAATATCCGCTTTGATGCCAGGGGCCCCCTTCGCTTCCGCGATCGTCCCCCGGTATCGTCGCCGCGGATGCGTCAAATTTCGCGTCCCGAAAGATGCCGCTCGGAGTACCCTTCCACGCCGCGTGAAAATCTCCAAGGGACCTGGCTGCGTGCGATTCCCTTTTTACGACAGGGGTAAAAACAGCAGCTGGAAAACTGGGAAATAGGATTTCTGCGCCACGATGGACATTGCGGTGGATATTGTTTCTCGGTCGTTTCTGACGGAATTTAAAATAATTTAAATTCCAATGTTGTGAGTTTTTATAGAATTCTTAGTAGCTTATTCAGAGACCATTGCTCGAAGTGGGATATACCTACCCCCGAAGCGAAAGGGAAGCGTGCTTTCATCTTAACGCGGGAGATTAACGAATCACGCGAGTCTCCATTTGCCGGTGATGTCCTACCGCAAACATAATTCTCGGTGAAATTCCTCCCACCTCTCCCGCCGTGGCACACAATGGCAATCCCCTTGAAGAGATTCATCTTCAGAATCCTCGTTCTTTCGAGCTCATTTTGTTTACGAACACCTCGATGCCTGCTCGCGTCGCGGGCAAGGGTGACTACCCCCATAACCGCTCTCGAAACCGGCCATCCTCCAGTCGCTTCTGCATTATTTACGCCCGGAGCGCTGGTCGAGAGGAACCGGCGGATATACTACTTTCGGAACTCCGTGGAAACTTCTGACGGAAACCACAGTGGCCACGGGTGGGCCTGGAATTTATGGTTTTTGTTTCGCCGCACTGATTTAGAACTCGACTGTGACTTAGAACGTCGAACTGGCTCTCGCGGAACGAGAGCACGTGATCGCGGCCGATTGTTTCATCAATTTCACCGCGGATCGGTGTGTGCCTCGCGTGCAGCATCGTCGATCCTTGGCTTACACAGACAGAGAAGACGAGGGAGGTCTATCCGAGGGAAAGAAGCTTACCCGCGCCAGCGTGCTGATGCACGAGAAATCCATTTCATAATAGAAATCGTTAACGCGGCGAATCGAGGCATCCGGTTCACGTGGCGGAAGCCGCTTCGTCTTCCTCTTCCTGAGCCACGTTGCACCGGGCGGAGTCGTCGGATGAATGTGTTATTCCACGTGGATACGCGCGGAGTCAATTTTATATTGGAGACAGGTGAGACACGGGGATACTTGTCCCTCCGAGGAAGAAGCTATTTCACGGATGGACATCTTTTTCGTGGCGCCGGAGGGAGACAAATGATGCAGCCGCGTGACGTATGATAAAATCCTCCCGCTGATCGGGCGTCTGGAATTGAGGGAGCGTAACATCCAGCTGGCGAGAATCTCAATAATATTGTACGCGAAGGAAGACAAATGCTATTCAATTACCGGCCCCCTCGATTTCCGCGCGAAACGCTGCGAGATGAGATCGATTTCCCATCGCGTTTCCCTTGCTGCGGCAACTGGCTTCGCTGGAAATTCCACTGTTTACAGCGACTCGTTGGGAAGCCGGCTGGTTGGCTCGTCTCTGTGCCTCCGTATTCCTCGGATGTCTCGATTGAATATCCCGGTTAACGAACGTAATCCAGCGTCGCCGATAAATGCCCGCGTCAGGCGGAATCGACGGCTATTGGCGATCCTGTAGATCTGTCGGCGATTTTCTTACCAGCCGCGGTAACGAGCGTCTCGTTTACTTTGTCCCCGATACACGCCCAGCCCCGTCGCCGGGACTTAATTAAATCAGCCGCTAACTAGCATAATCTGCGTCTAGCTTCCGGACAACCGAACAGCGGCTGCCAGTTTCGGAGATGCCGGGTTAATTAGTTAATGTATCATTGGGCCGACGAACTCGCCGCGATCGTCTGCGACCGCGCGCGCCAGCCCCCAGCAACGGGGGTTAATTTCCAGCGGAGTTTGTTGATAAATCAGACGCGCGTACACGCGCAACCACCGTGGACGTATAAACATCAGCCACTAGCGCTTAATCGATTGCCGTTTAATGACTGCGATACATTTCCCACGGCGCTGGAACGCGAAACGCTGCGATACGCGCAGTGGAGGAAGCAGCCTTTGAACAGAGGATTGTTAATTGGATATTCAGTTGTTCGCTTACCGCTTCTGGGGGATCGTTTGTACCCGTCTTCTGAATCATTTCCTACGATGCTGGGTATGATTAATTGATACCAGAGGGTTGTCGGATGTAATTAAGTAGAAGCCTGATCGATTCGCCGTTGATTAGCAGGGTGGTGCTTTTTTATAAACGCGTAAACGAGGGTGGTTGGTACTGCAACCGAGTGAAATTGGGAATCTCTCCAGGGCTTGTATGTTATTAGAGAATAAAATTGGAATGCCGTAAAGTACAGTGGAGAAGGTTGCGAAAGTAAAACGATATTAGAACCATAATTCATCGTGTAATGTTGACGGTGTGTGGTTAAACGCCCAGCATACTGCCAGCAGTATACTTTCACTAACGCCGTAGTTGAAGCTCTACACCTTAGTTTCTAACTTTTCAGCAAAAACTAAATGAAGCATATATTCTCCGTAGTGCTGCTACTAATATATGGAAATACAGTTTGGAAAATTATAGAATCCCGCTTGAAGGGCTTCCTCGAGGTTTTCATATTCTCTATTACATGTTTTAATAGAAATCACGGCCTCCCTTGGACAAAGTTGAAGTCATTAATATTATAGGAAAGAAGCAGATGTTCAATTATGTACGATTGACAGGCAATTTATTCTGTTTGTCCTGCTGGGTGTTGCCCTGTCAATCACGACGCGTAGCCATTCAAACGCCTTTGTTTCATTGTCAAGCCAGCCGCCATGGATCAATATTACGAAAGGTATGTCCATTGCTAGACGGTCTATGGGTCTTGCATCGCGTCAAAGGGCGCATTTAATTAGCGCCTATCGCGCCCTTCGATGCGTCAGATCCCGCTACGCCTGTTTGACTACACATTCGAGGTGGCAGCGATAGGTGTGAAACATACCCTCTGACAAGCTAATTGCACACGTAAGTCGCTGCACTCTGGAAAAAGTGTCTATTAAACGAGCTCCCAAAAAAATCGTGTTACCACGAGATTTTATTTATTTATTTACTGTTTGTACACGGGAAAGGGTTCCGTTTAGTGTACAGGCGTAAGAGAGTGCATATAAAAATAAGAAGAAACTTAGGACAGATGACGCTGGGTGTTTAAAATAATCTGACTGTCCAGTTACGGTAATCGAAGTAATCACATTAAGTAGTAATGTGGAGGGATAAAATAGAGTACAGCTAAAGCATATCATAATACATTATGTGAAATACTTACTCAGCTGATGTTTCTGTGTGGAGTGAGATGTGGCGTAAAGATCAAATGAGCTGGTATGCTTATTAGCTACTTCACAGATACGATTAATCGGATCAGAATAGTCAAAATTTGACTTACAAGGGAGCATCCCGAACCCAGAAATTCAAGAAATTCTGAAAGTAAATACGTAGGGAATTTCCTCCTGATTACAATGCAATTTTGTTTGCTGCCCAAATTCACTTTAAGGCTGTGTAATTGACCCCTGAAAATCCGGTTATTTTCCGATTTTGTGTTATAAAGTGATAGATCTAATTAAAAGCAGTAACTTTTGTCTTGCAACTTTTTTCCCATCTCTTACAGTTCGCGAGTTATAACACGAACTCGGAAAATAGCCGAGTTTTCAGGGGTTAATTTCGCCACCATCGAGTGAATTCGGGCAGCAAATAAAAATGGCGTTGTAATCAAGAGGAAATCCTCTGCATATTCACAAAGTTTCAGAATTTTTTGAATTTTCGGGTCCGGGATGTTATTAGAAAAAGTTGTATAAAACTGTCTTGCATCCCTGAACTGCCTAGGCGGAATATGAAAATTAATGGTACACAAAATTTGTAAATACTGAACTAGACCAGGGTTGACTAACTGGCGACTCACGAACCGCCGGGGCTCCTCTGCCGTGCTGCCACGCTGAACGCCCCCCTGCATACCGACCAAACTTTGACGATCGCAAGCGAAAAGAGAAGGAAAGAAGCAGGAATCGACTGCGATCGTCAGTGTTTGGTCGGTATGGAGGGGGGAAGTTCAGCGTGGCAGCAAGGCGGAGGGGCCCCCAGCGACTCGTGAGTCGCCTGTTAGTCAACCCTGAACTAGACCATTATCTTGTGAATGAATAGTAAATCAGATAGAATTCTGCGCTCTTGTAAATTAGAAATGTTAAAAGATTGCAAGAGTAGTTCATAGTTGTGATCGTACCTCGCCATATCTCAGTATATCTTTGTATCTTCTCTAGGAGATAAATATATTTGTAATGAACGAGTGACCAGATTGTAGACGCGCATTCTAGTAGTGATCTGACAAGCGTAATATACAAGAGTTTGAGGGAACGTAGAATCCTGAAATCGGCTGTATTACGCATAATTGAAAACCTAACATCTTCGCGGCATCCTTAACGACATTACGATAGTGATTTGAGAAGTTGAGTCATGAGGTAAAGCGGCCCCCCAAATCTGAAATGTCAGAAACGTAAGTAACCGCTAAATTATTCAGTTTCTACTCGAAGCATATCAGACACCCGGAGGATCGAATAACATAACATTTCGCCGCGTACATATTATTTTGTTTGCATCAAGAAACTTACATTCTACCAACTACCTAGCATATTCCGCAGCCAATATATGCATCTCCTTCAGAAAATCCATGCCGAGGAAAAACTAAAGCTTTATCTGCTTCGTACACAAGGGAGAAAGAATTCTATTTTTCACTAAAGACGAATCACGCCATTCTGGCTGCACGTCGACGGTACGGACCCGAAAAAAAAATAAAGGAGAGTTTCTTAAAAGCATCCCTCTCGTCGAGTCCCTCCGCTCACCTTCACTTTTCGCCTCTGATGGATGGCCGAGGCGTCTCGAGACGTGGAACGACGGCTTTAAAGAGAAAAGACAAATAAGACGAGCGACTTGTCTAGCGGCAAAGGCGTCGGCAGCCAGTATGTACCTACACGGTCGTCGCGATCGCAGACCGGTTTGACGTTCCCCGGGAATACGTGGTTGAATTTCATTCCGGGTACGTGACGTGCCCGGTTTCCGGCTATTGTGAGACGCGCGGTGTCGTTAACGGGTGGAGGGCACGAGTAGTCTTTCAGATTCCGGCGTTATTGCCGGCGAGTTTTCACGGCCATCCCGAGGAATCGAACGACGGGACGGCGATGCGGGGGAACGAGAACGGTTCTCGGTTTAATGCGGCCTCGAGGTTGTTGGGCGATTTAAAATTCTTATCTCAATAATGTTTCTATTTGCGCGGAATGGTAAGGCGCGGGCCGGCGGGAGGCTGCACGCGGAAAGTTTTCATTTCCTTCTCGCCGTGGCGCGGCAGGGAGGAGAAATACGATTGTATCTTTGAGTAGCGAGTAAAAAAGAATTTTATTTCCTCTCGTAAACCCCCGGACAAGAAACAGCATGATACGTGGCTGTGTGGCGCAGGGAACAAGTTTCTTTGAGAGGACTTAGCGCTGTATCTGGGACAGTCTGTGTATCGCGTGCATAGATTTAAGAAAATGCATCGTACGCTCGATCTCGATCTGGGAGATTCTTTTCGAATATCGCCGTCTTCTATTTATTGTTA
The DNA here is from genome assembly GCA_929113495.1 of Andrena minutula. Lineage (NCBI taxonomy): Eukaryota > Metazoa > Arthropoda > Insecta > Hymenoptera > Andrenidae > Andrena > Andrena minutula. Next base: position 27,499,996 of record OV815996.1, read on the forward strand.
GCCACTCGCCTCGATGCGTATGGTAAATGGAAACTCCCGAGACTCGAAGATCCTCCAGTGTCCTCTTTTCCCTGCTGCCCCACCGTCGCTTCAAATGCGAAAAGGAGAGGCGGAAAAGGCAGTCGCGTCGATAAACGACGTTGCTAAGTAATCGCAATTAAAAGTTCAAACGGTAGAGCGCTCGTTAATTTATTTAGAACGGAGAACACCAAATGTTAGCTTTCCACTAGCGGACGGGATGGTAGAAGAGTGGAGTTCCAATATATTCTGTGTTTGTTCTTGTTCTCTTTTCTATTTGCATTGACATATCGAGTAAACCGGAGAGTTTATTATTCGTTGCAAAAATAATACTAATATGCATTTATCTAACGGGTTTTCTTTTTGAAAGGGAAATAGCGGAACGCGTGGGAAGCAAAGGGAATAATAACACAATGTAATCAAAAAGTATCGTTCGCTTATATAAATATTATATTAAAAATTGTAATAAAAACGTAATTAATCATGCAGGTTTCATTCCACTGTATTGAATTATGATAATAATAATAATAATTCGTCTTTATTCATCACAAAATTACAATTTGAACGCATAAAAATTCGATGGGGGATATTGATAAATGGAGGCAGGTTCGAAAATCAATTACAGTTATTTTTTCAAGCTGCATTTACTTTATTTCTGGTGCCAGTTACGTAAATAATATCAGACCAATGCGAGTTGTACAATAACGTTTATAGCGTTACGAGAAATTTTTAGTCAGCGGGTCCGTGTTTAAATGCAGCGTCTTTGAAAAACCTTAGCAAAGGCTCGCGTTACGTGGCGGGGGTTCGAGTTCATTTCAATTTTAATATCGTTTCTCCCGGGGGGCGACGAGCGATCGCGAAACCGATACCGCGCGACGGTATTCAGGGAAATAATTCGAGGAGTCCATTCCTCGGCGCGGTAGCTCATATCCAGCCTCGCAGGGGCGAGGAAAAGTCGCGAGGGGGTGAGTTCCCGGGTGGCGTTCGAGCTTAGCGTCTTGCACGCGTTTCTTCGCCCGTAAAACGTGAAAGACGAAGGTCGCGGGGGTGGAGGCGCCGGGAGAAACACGAACGGGAGGAAAAGAGAGAGAGAGAGAGAGAGCTAGAGGGGTGGAGGTTTCAGCGAACATCTGCCAAGCAGGCTGATTTCCAGCTAGCGATAAGACCTCGAAACGCAGTCGACCCGGTATAACCGCGCCGGAATTCATTAGTTAACCCCCGCGCCATTTCCAGAGACTCGTTTTCGCGGCGCGGCCCGCGAGCTACTGTGTTGCATCGCGGGGGGAATTGTATCGTTGAAGAATTCAACGGGACGGAGGAGGGTTGCCCGCTCGAATGGAAGAGGGAAAATGGTTTCTAAGGGCGAATAGGGGGCGAGATATAAGGGGAGGCAGAAGCGAAGCCCGTCTCCTCGAAGGAAACTGCAGATCCGTGGGTCTCCCAGCCGTGTCTCCCGTCGATGCTTTTGAAAACATAATCAATGGTCCGCGACTAGGAACGGGGGCTGCTCGCTACCGGAGATTGTCCCGTAAAAGTTGCGCATGAATCGAGGCGTCTGTGCCACTTTGTCTGCCCCGGCAAATATCCAGCTCTTCTTATCGTCGACATACAGAAACGTCGCCGTTGGATTCGCTGGACTCGCTACGCCTTTGACACACAGTGTACGTAGATCGCGATAGCAGCCTGGTGGGTACAGAATTTTTTTCGAAAGTCAGCGTCGAGGCGAGTCAATATTAGCGGACGCGAACGGGACTAGGAACAAGGTGTTATACAAGACCAGTACGAGTTTCTGATATAATCGGGAAAAGGTCAGATTCCGTGTGCAAAAAAACATGGAAGGTGCGGAAGCCTTGATATTTGCACTCTACCAGTTCCCGCCATAGGCGCCACTCAGTTGTAAAGATAGAATGCGTTGCATTTATTACATTAGAATTTGCAATTTCGTTCCTACAATTAGATTTCAAATTGTATTCAGGAATGTTGTATAGCAGACATGTAAACTCGCCCTTACTCATTTGCAGTTACAGGCAGAGAGGGCGTTTCTAGTTTGAAAAATGACCCAGTTAACAATTTCGGGAGTGAGGGGGGTAGGGTGGAATACAACCAAACAGCAGACAAGAGCGAGGGTATTCAACTGGCCGTGGACGGTTCGCCTGCGACCGCTCTCTCGGCCATTTGAAAGCGGAAAACAGTGGTGTGCTCGTAAGCTCGTATAACCGGCAGCGATTTCTTAACGAGCCGCTTCGTTCATCTCTCACGTAGCGTTCGCTCGGTATTCGCGAGGGCCGCAATCGGCTCGCCGCGAGTGCAAGCGCGTAGCACATCAATATGAGGATCGCGAGACGATGCGTTTGGGCGCGACCGCGTGCCGCGACTGAGAGTCTGCGCATGCGTGGCATTCCCGTATCGGCCGTCTCACTCTGCCCCACGCTCCCTCTCGCTCGCGGCAGTCTCGCTCCGACTTTGCTCGCCGTCGCGCCGCGCCGGTGGGGATGGGCGCGTCGCACGAAGTTCAGCGCAGGGACGCGAAGGGCGACGCGAGAGTGCGGCACGGTGGGGGCAGAAAAGGGTCGAAGGGAGGGAAGGAGAAACGAGTCGCGGCGTGCGCTCGGCGGCGGCGTAGGGACGAGGGACTCCCGGTCGGTCAAGAGGGGAGGAATGAGAGGGGGGGCCCCGGTTGTCGGGCGATGCCACTCAACTGAATCCCCGCTCTGTCCTCGCGGCAGTCTGACGCCGGTCGCGCAGTCAGCATGGTTGGATTTTCCCCGAGTTTTTCGCCGGTTCCACCGTGCTGATACCTCGAGTGCAGTCGGTCGGTGGTGCGCGCTGTCAGTGGTGTTGGTTCGTTCGAGACCCAATCGGGCCGGAGTGTTCACAAACGCGCGCGTTCATCTGGCGAACGGAGCGAAAGCGAGACGCCAGATGCTCCGAACATAACCTCCAAAAGACAGAGATGAGCCGTGGCATCGCGCTCCGTTCTATCGCTGCAGCGATCACGCGGAGATAGCCTCGTCCCCGACGCGTTCCTCGAACGTGAAACTCTCCTCGGCGGTTGTTCGTTTGTGTCCATCGTCCTCTCGGGTCCGCGGTTCCTCGTAATCGCGCCTAAAGTGCGTCGCGTGACAGCCCCGTGTGCTCGTGCATCTCCGTGGGACAAGGACGGAGAACGCGGAAAGAACAAAAGGGAACAGTACCGAGTATCCAGCTGAACGGAGGAGGGAACAGCGACGAGCCTGTGTAGCAGCGCGAGAGACGAAGAGCGTGATAGAAGAAAGGGAAAAAGGAGGCGAGAGAGAGAGAGAGAGAGAGAGACAGAGAGAGAGGTCAGAAAAGGGACTCGACAACAAATCTTGACCGAACGAACGAGGGGGAAGATTTCTCGGAAAAGGCGGTTCGTCGAAGGCGACTGGTGTTTTTGGCCTGGGCCAGCTTGGAGCCATCGACTTTCCTGGAATTATTCCCGCTCCGTCTCGGTGAGTGTATTTCACGATTCCTACGCTGGCATGAAAAGCCGAATGGAAAATTTCCGCGTTTCTCGCTCGCTCGCTCGAGATGTCTCTACACGCGGCGTCTGGCCGTCGGCGTAATTCTCGCCTGGCAAAAAGAAGAGTGGCCATGTGTACGTCGGCTGGCTCGGAGTGTAAACACAAGCGCGGTCCTTTTAAATGCCCCTACATATCGCTCTCCGTTGTTATCTGCCTCACGCAATTTCGCTCCGTTTTTCCTCCACGAAATTTATTCGTGAAATTACCAGCGCGCCCAGAACCGAGTCTCAACAGGTCGATTCTCCTATTTGGAAAGAATTTTTATGATAGCACCGAACTCAGTAGAAGAATTCTGGCTCCGAAAACTTGGAATAATGGCGTACTCCTGATTTTAGATTAAAATACAAGTGGTGCTCTTGGATTAAAAAACTCCAATCCTTATATCGAACTTGACAGTTGAATGTATCGAACGATAATTACAATTGCTACGTACGACGCGTGCAAAAATGGCTGTCTCAGATAATGTAAACGTAAAATGTGGTCACGTGATTACGTGCGAACTTGGCACGTGTATTAGCCGCGAAATTTTAAATTCGCTCCAAATGGATGATTGATATAATGCTGCATTATCGATATTTTCAGTGACCTTGCTTCTTTCACAGTTTATATACATATTTAGTAAAGAGTTCAGCTTTCTAAAAATAGAGTAGACATCACTATTTTTTGAGTGTAGATCCAGGAAATGCATCTTGATAATGGGATGTCTGCATGCATCATTTGCAATGCTGCCGTCCTATCGATATTCTTGCTCGTTTACGTTAGATGATGTAACGTGGATACGGAACGAATATAAAGATTGATAGCATATCCAGGATCGCTTCTCCTATACTTATCACACAGCGTAAAAAATGCGCGACGCGTCTTGAGAAAAAAATTGTTTGCGCAAAAACTTGCAAATATTACTTTTGCCGTGATACGTACGTGTGCGTGATTATTGTTACGCCACCATGGTTGGGGTTTATCTGTCGGATTACAGAGCAATTGCTTACATAAAAATACACATATTTTTCCACTTAAAAAGATGATTAAGTAGTTCAGGAATCATACATCCTGCTTGCTCATATTTATATTTCATATTAGCTCTTTCGTAATTCAAGACACCAATGCATTGATCTGGAAGGCTTACGCAACAGCAGTTTGTAAACACCGATCGGATCTATTAGCCATAGTTCTGTTTTACTGCATCAGTTTTACTTCTGTTTTAGATGCGACAATACATGAAACTCGTGATCTCGCGAAGTATCACAGATTAGAGAATTCTATTTACATACTCGCCTCGCGATTGCATACGATGCACATTAACTCCATCCACAGTTCCCCGCGTTGTCCGTTCCCAATGGCCCTGCTCGAACCTCAAAAACTCGAGATTCCTTTCCTCGATTCCTTCCGCTAGCTTCGCGTTTCGACGATGTTTTCGTGGGGAATCACAGTCACTCACCATCTCGGCTCCCATTCTCCGCTTTCGATGCATGTTTCATAGCCGCAGACCCTTTGCCCTCATATTAAACCTTCGCACCACCTAATTTCGCATTCAGATTGTCATTTTCGCGTTACGACGTCTCGCGGCGGTCGTAAAAGAAGCACGCGAGCCCGGCCTGCAACAAAACTCTTTAATCTCGTGTTCAAAGAGTCCCCGCCCGTCTCTATGCAAAATACAAAACGAGCGAGCGTAAAACCGTTCCCCTTAATGAGAGCGGGGCGCGCCCAGTAAAAACCTTCTGGCCTTAAAAACGTAGCGACCAACAACGAGCGGGCTGGATGAACGAAGGGTCTAATGACGGAATTAATATCCGTGTACCACGGTTAATGCGTCGAGCATCACGCTATTACGTTTAATTCAAGCGCGTAATGCCGATGGGCGAGACACGGGTTTCGCGGTATAGCTCGGGGCAACGTTGCTCTCGATGACACAGAACTTGCTCTTCCTCTAACAGATTTAATGATTCCTGCTTCCACCTGTCGTTACAATATACAATTCATCCGAGTAGCCTGCGGCACGGCAACGGACCAGTAAAGTTGGGTGTGCTCGTGTAAAGGAAACGCCTTTTGAAATATATCTAAACCGGGAAACTGTTGCGTCTATTTTATGGACGAGCTTTTCAGGTCTCTGCGCGAGAACTAACTGAGAATAAAAGCCGTTTTAATATCCACAAGGATCCACTGTAAATTAGCATAAAAGTTGGTCGCAGCGATCCTGTAGAGGAGAGCAGGCAAAATTACGAACACTTAAGCGAAAAGTTAAATTGAAACAAAAGTATTGACTGTAATCCGATTTACTGTACAGATAATTGAGCTTTGATTAATTATCTACAAAGGCAACACAAAGAATTATAGATACTTTAATACACAACTCATTTTTTTAAAGAAACACTGCTTAAAGATCTTGATCTTTACTAAACACTAATTTTCTTCCGCACTGTGGGTCTGACACAGTCTTTCTTCTTGTTTGACCGAATTCTGGTTGCTCGTGGGATTGAATATTTATTTGCTGCCCGACAGAAGGAAAGTCTTTAATTTTTAAATTCTTTCGCGGATATCTCAAGATCTTTCAACGATTATGTACGTATATTCTTCCTAATATAATTCCGGGATACTGGATACGTAAAAAACTTGGAAATGTTAAGAGAAAAGGGTAAATACCATCGTCCGTGTGGCGAGCGGAACGCGTCGCAAGCGAAACGCGTCGCAGCAAGTTCTAGGAAACGTAGCGCGTCAAAACAAACGGTCGTGAATCGCGATCTTTCCTCTCCCTAGCGGAGAGCCGTTGGAAATCGACGTTGGGGGCCAAGCGTGGCCCAGGCAGTCAGTCTCACGAAAGCATGCGACGATGCCACAACCTTATTCCAAATAAATAAATATAGTTTTTACCACCAAGTACGCGCCATTATTTCTACCGTACCAGTAACCCTACACTCCGTAATCTCTCCATACCTTACAATTAGAGCATATAAACATGGAGGAAGCATGCAATAGACAAAAATGTAGACGGCGATAGAAAGAGAAAGATATACATGGGGGACACCTCCTTATTTTAGAAAGGGCGAGGGTGTCCCTCATGTATATTTTTCTCTGTTTCTTGTTTATATGCTCTAAGCTAAGCTCCATACACGCTTCTCGTAATTACCCCGAATGAACAAAAGTTAAGAAGTCTCAAATAAAACAAATGTGAGCATGCATACATGTAAAGTGCTCCCGTGATTTTATTTAGAATTAAGTAACGGAACTACGATAAAATTAAACTCTGTTGTGTAGCACAGGTTTAATGCACTGCAGACTCAAAACATTCGAGCGTAAAATTATAAGGAAAGCTACGAAAACATTTCACAACCATTATCTTCGCAGATGCGGCCAGCTTTCCGTCCTGACTGTTTCCTTAATACTAAACATAGCTATTTATGTACATCATGTATCAATATCGCGGGAGGACAGGATAAGCGAATCAGCGAATATCGCGGTGTTTTCCCCATTCTCCCTTATACATAACTGTCGAAATCTTGCTTTCCCTCCAATTCTCTGCAATTATTACGACACGAAATCAATATAATGTCCCCAAAACGACACTTGGATAAATCAAGCAGCAAGTAAATACTCTAAACTCGAGGCTATGTGCTGGGAGAATATAGAACAATCGATTGCGTTGACCGCGGTACAGTGGAATACAGAGTTTATCCGCGGTTTCCACGCCGAGGGTATCCAAGAACGTCCTCCGGGTGGCTAGGTCGCCTTTAAACGCTGCTCGGCTTTAATGCAGCCCCGTGCACGAGCCCTCGCCGGGATCCACGCTGCGGAGGCGTAGTAAAAATTCCACATCTGCGGGGGTGGTGGTCCACAGAGAGTAAGAGCGACGGAACTGCTCGTGAGAGAGAAACTACTAATAGTGACGCGCTGGAAGAAGCTTTAAGACAGCCGTTTGTAGTCGCGTAGGGACGCCGCGCCACGGTATTAAATCTATTTCCTCCCCCTGTTTCCGAGTAACGGCGCGCCATCAAAGATGCAGGGCGCTTCGAACGACTTCTCCTGGCAGGGGAAAAATAGAGCCCCGAAAAAGGGAGCAGCCGTTGGATACACTGGGTGGGAAATATTTACAGAGATAGATATCGCTTCTCGCGGTGAATTTTAACGCCTCGATGGTGGAGGAACGCGACACAAGGGTGGGGAGCAATATTTCTTTTTCCAGTCGCGCAGTGGAAAAAGTTAACGGGGAAAAAGCAGACACCTTATTAGTCGACGAGTTTTTCTGATCCCGTTTAAAGCGCCTCGCAACACGCTCAGCCGTGATATCCCAACGATTTCGCGTTTTTCCCCGAGCGTTTCGCCTGCGCTGCTTGTTTACTGGCCCCGTTAATGAACCAACAAGCCCGTTTCCCTGGGAAGATTTTCGCGTATCTGTCGAGGAAATTCTCGCTCGAATTGATACTGACCGACCGTTTTTGCGCGGCAGTCTCTGCACACGTAAACACGTGAAAACCTGGCTGTGTACAGTGTGCTGTGGCTGAGCACAGTATATGTAGCTGTGGGTTGCAGGATTCAATTTGATTGTGGGCAGAGGGAGGGGTTGTTTTCGAAGACAGAAGGAGTTGCAACCGAGGAAATCGTAAGAACCGTGGGATATTTGTTGGTCGATTAAATTAGACGTTTATTTGTCTGATGATTAGCAGCGTGTAACAAAGAAAAACGGGCAGACCGATGAGGGTGCCTCGGTGTTTAGCGAAAAGGCCTGAAAAGGCTCGAGGTCTGTTGCGCGAGCTTGCTCACCGTTCCTCGAATTCTATTTCACATTGTCCCTATGAATCATCTCAGCTCGTTCCCTTGATAAGAGCATTACGTGTCCAAGTTTCGTATTAAGGACGGAATTTATGATACAGACGTGACTTCGGTGCAATTGTCGGCGTCACGAATTAATTCGGAATTTAATCTCCGCGGAATTCGTGTTTGCAAAGCCATTCCAGCTGCGTTGCCCGGATCTATATTGGAACGCGAGGACCTTTTATGTGCCGATCAATTTTTAAGTCCATTGTTCCTGCAAAAACTGCACTCTGTACACGCCTCTGTGACGGTAACTAGGTCTTCCCTAACTCGCAAAAGCGTGCCTCTTCAAGTTTCCTCGCCAACGGGCTTCGTCCCTTCCTCCCTCAGCTTCTTCATCCCCGTTTCACCTCCTCTTTTCTCCCCCCTACGCTCGTGTACTAGGCGTCTTCCTTTCACGGTCATCTTCGGCCTCGAAACTTTCACGGCGGCGTGATGCGAAAAGTTTGAACGGTTTTCTTTGCCGGGTCCTGGCCCTGGCGACGTTTTATCCGCTACATGCAAATTCGCAAGGGTTCCTCGTTGTCGTCACCGAGTTTGCTATCAGGTACTTTGACCCTCGAGCTCGAGATTTCGTCGAGAGTAATCGAGCCTTGTTCTATCTTCTTAAACGATCCCCTGTTACTCCAAGCCCTGCCAGCTCCCTCTCACAAAGAGAATATTCTTTGCTACTTTTTTTTGGAATTAATTCGTTTTAATGGTCGAGGAAAACAGAGTAGATGCAGCAGGAGGAAGGTGTCGAATTTCTCCTCGCGTGCAGTCTCGCGAAACTTTTCTTTGTAAGAATACTGCTTGCTTTAGTATCTCAGAATTACAAGACTGTATTCTTCTAAGAGTATGCTGCTCGCTCGGGTCTTCTCGTTATTCCCTGCACGCGTGACGGCGGCGGTGACGATTACGAAATTCTGCGAGCGTTTCCAAGGTGTTGTCTCGAGTTACGTCGTCGCAGCGTCGGGTATCGGCAGAACGCGTCCAATTATTACGAAGCGAGCAGCGAGGGAACGACTGCTCCGCGATCGGCGATCGAGGGATCGCGCGCGAACGGTGTATGCAAATCGCGGATAAATCCGGACGCGGCACGACGCCAATTACGTACTCGTACAACGTGTTAATCACGACCAATAAGGCGTAATGATGCGCGCGGAATAGATTTGCAGCGAGCTTTTCTTCGCTCTGTGGATTGCATTCACGGATCCGCGATCCCTACGCCTACATCCTCGTCGATCCGAAGTAATCACGAAGCTACTCCACCGTGGAAGCGTGTCAGAACTTACTTCAATGCATTATCCTCCAAATTGGGTCTATTTACGCGACAGCGTGCTAACAAGTGGTTGCATTTCTTCCACCACAGTCACAGTCGAAGAAACCCTACGCGGGACACATTCACCACAAGCTAAATCCTCCTCAGTTACTAGAAACAGCATTCCACTGATTCTTACACCCACCATACCTCCCAGGAATTTTTAAAAGCCTGAATAGTAGACTTGCCCGATTCGGACTGAACGGAACTTAACGAACCACGCTCCAGCATTCGAAGCTAAAAAGCCCCAGAGCGCGGTCTAAACTCACTCCTCCCTGTCCTGGCAGGGTGTATAATCTTGCCGGTGGCCGGCCACAAAAGGCTCGCTCGCGCGAGAAACGGAAAGACGCTTAATTCGAAGGCGCCCGATGAAATATCGGGTTTGTATCTCGGCGTCGGCTCGATTTGACCCTTTGAAAACGGCCATCTGGGCCGGGGCTGATAGCCTCGATCGGGAAGTGAAGTGAACGAGTCGTCGGGCCGACAAAACGGAAAAAAGGGCCGGGAAAAGGAGGCCATGGAAGCGAGGAGCGGCAGCAAGGGGCGTAGAAGAAGGTTCACGCGAGACGGCGGAGCGATGAGGCTGCAACAGGAACAGGAGGGCAGCACGCATACCTGGCGTGCACCGACTACCTGCCCTGGGTTAACTCCGTTGCCGTGAACCTCGATACGGTTCCCCACCCCGTTGTGTTGGTCGCCCTGGGTCGTTGCCTCTGCCGACGGCCGGGCCGAAGAATTCGCCGTGTGAGCCTCGGGCTCGTTCACCTCTTTGCCCACGAATTTTCCACGGTCGAGGCACGCGGCCCCGTAGAATCGATGCGCCTCCCGACGCCGCGATTAACCCCGTTCCAAATGGCAGCGTTCAAGGGGCGATTCCTCTTGGAAGGTTTTTCGTCGCCAGGGTTCGTATCGGAAAGTTTCGACGGGGCAATCAGCGGGGGAGTAGGATGGCGACTCGTTGGCGTTATAAATCATTCCCGTTGTAGAATTTAATTACGCTTTCGGTGATCAGGCGAGCAACGATCGATCACGCCCCGGGCCGAGTGTAATTTGCAAAGCTAATCGGTTGCTGCGGTAAACGCGTAAGGCATAATGCCAGTTTGCCCACCGCATTACTGTATTTGATAAAGTTCGCATTAACGTGTCCATTAACGCGAATCACCATGACGTTCGTGGCTGCAGGATCGGCCCCGGGTATCGTTGCTTCTAAATCTGCGCCGGTTCAATCGCGCGTCAATGATGACCACCGATAAGGACGGCATTGAATGGACACCGTGTCGCGATCTCGCGTTTTCGCATTCGAGTTTCAATGACGCTCGGAGATTTAATGTAGCGCCGAGCCTCCCTCAGATAATCACAGGTCTGAATCCGATGCACAGAACGTGGCGAAATCGGAATGCGGTGGGAGTAGGTGGAAAATTGTAAAAGTACGCGAGGAATGTGCAATTTCGGGCGAGGAATCTCCCGCTGGCCAGCGAATTCGTGGCTCCAGCGTGGTCAGAGGAATCTATGATTATTTAATTCGAGCAAATCACCGTCACGCGGATTCACGAGTTTCATTCGATCTATAAATAACGACGGTGCAATCGTGCGCCGTGCACGCGTTGCATTTCAAGGCTTTGATCACGATCAAACGGAAAACTCCTTCGCCGAACGATCCATCAGCGATTCGAATGGGTATTAACGCTCGCCGTTGCTCGTCACTTTTACTATTTCGGTTAGCGCTTGTTGTTGGAGGGGGCGTTTGATTAAAATGCCTCGATCACGTTTGCTCTGAAACACGTTCGTTGTTAACCCTTTAGACCCCACATTTTTCTATTTGGATTTCATTATATTTTCTTGCAAAAAATCGATTGTACTAAGCGGCGGATAGGTACTGGTCAAATTGAACAGTTGTATGTAAATAGAAATTGGGACACAAGCGTCCCAGCAGTTTTTTTTCTGTGGGAATGTTATATAATGTACTTTTATTATATATAGATATATTAATATTATTATTAATATTATATGATATATTAATATTAACCAAAGTTGTAAACTTTCTTTCGTTCGCCACTCTACATACCATGAACGTATTTATAACATTATTAGCTTGTGATAAAGAAACAAGAACAAAATATGAAATTACCTAATGGGACATGTGCGTCCCGCCTGAGCAATTACTGTCACCTTAAGCTATTTTACTTAAAATAACGAATAACAAAACGTTGTGAAGTGATACAGAAGAAGAATTATGTATTTCAACCTATAATCTATATGTACTATAATGGGGAGCTAGAGTGCGCACTTAAAGTTTAGACTTCTCTAAAATCCTTGGTATTACACTGATAGCACATATCGTTTTGTGAGAAATAACTACTATCCCTTAATATTCGATAGGCAGTGACTTCATGTAAATTTACCTGCCACAACTTATATAAAATAAATATTTCCAAAAAGTGTGAAATGCGAACTTTTACCCGCTATGTGGGGCAAAAGTTCGCATGTTACGGGGCAAAAGAACGCAACGAGAAATATCCAAAGAAGTGTTTTATTTTCGTGCATAAGTACATAGTTCGGATAATACAGTAAAACGCCTAATAGTTTATACTTAATTTTTTTAGGTGGAGCTAACAATAATCCTGCTTCTAATTTATCTCGAGCGATCTGAAGCATCTCCTCACTAATAGGTTTTCGGCCGCTTGTCCTCTTATAAGTTCTAACAATAAATGAATAAGACAATAAATTAAAGTTATATTTTTTCATCAAAAAGTTAATAAAAAACGAATTTTTGGAAAAATATTGCGGATTAAAAATTAATAACAAAAATCAAAAGCTGATATCAGCGTGGCTCAACTATCATAAACTCAAAATTTATCAAACTCTAGAAGTAAAATAAGTTTAATAAAGATATAACACCCGTCAAATTATTTTGGGGCAACAGTTCGCATGCGAACTTTTGCCCCCACAGCTACTTTTACATTGTTTAATCAATCCTGTTATCTACGAGGAGAATTGAAAACTTCTATTAACACTTTTTACTAGAAGAATTTCAGCTCTTTCAGACGGCATATTAATTAAAATATTTACTGATTAATTTACAGGAATAATATTGATTCCCAAACATGAGAATATCACATCAGAACTAACGAATTCAGTACTTACCGCATTGTAAGATAACAAACCGAAACACAGCCACGAAATTCGACATTAGTGACTCTACCTTGATTGACAATTGACTGCCAATCACCATTGGCAACTGCCACAACTCAAACCATGAAATTCGCATGGTGCGAACTATTACCCGCTGCGAACTTTTACCTACCTTTACTCTATATTCTATAGTTTGTTTATTCGTTATTTTAACTAAAATAGCTTAAGGTGACAGTAATTGGTCAGGTGTCAGTAACTGGGTCCTTTACCCTAGTTGTGTATAGTCAGATCAACTAAAAAAGAATAAAACAACGCACATATGTGGCACGAATTGTTCCAAAGATAAACATAAACATTCACTGGGACATGTGTACCCCAAGAGGGCCGAAAGGGTTAAACTTGAGTTGATCGATACAGAGGATTCGTTGGAGGAGAAAAGTATCTCGATGCGACTAATAGACGAGCCCAGGTTGAAATAATCCTCGTGGACTAGAATCCCCGAATCGGGGTAATCGTTGGACTTTTAACCGCGGAGAGCCGATACACCGTGGCAAAATTACCAATCCCAGGAATCGATAACCGATCTCGTTGGAGAACAGCCAAAATCTATTAAATTGCTGCTGCTCTAGGTAAATCGTTCTGACCGATCAGCCGTACGTAATAGGGCGAGCGGTGTAATCGTCTTAACTTCGATTTTCCGATTGGCTCTTTTCTCGCGGACAATAGGGGAGGCTAGGATTGTAAACGGAAGCACTCATCGCGCAGCAACCGAGTGGTAGGTATACCAGGCTAGTCTTCGGGTGATTAGGGAAGCGAGGAGAACAGTTAAGAGACGAGTGTAGAAGACGCGAGGCATTAAATTTTACTCCTTCGGTGCAGTCATTCCCTTCACTGCCAAGTAAGAAGTTCCCGGGTGTTTTCAAAGGGTAGTAAACTGACGTGCAAGTAATAGTTCCATCGAACCAACTAGATCTCCCTGTTCCCCCTGCCTGCCAAACTAAAATTCGCCTTCATATCTCCGCGTCTCTGGTTCGAGTCATATAGAAATAGAATCTGGAACGTGGCGACAAGTAACCACCATCGCCACCCTCGCTGTCTCGAGGTCGCTATCCACTCGGAATGTTACACTGGCCCAGGAGGAATGCATCATCTATCGAAATAGCTTCCTCAAGTACATCAGCCTCCCAGCAAACCAACGAACCCCCCTCCCACAAGCCCGAGGCGGAGAGTAAACAAGCTAACTTCAGAGTTTCCACAACCTCCCCTTACGCAACCCAGCACGGCCGGCTAAACGAGAGGCACGGCACACCGGCCTCCAGACGCGGAGGTGTACACTTTCGCTTCCCGGGTGCCGGGGGAGAAAGAGCCGTCTCCCGTTTCAAGAAATCGAGAACGGCGTGGGCGTGCTGGCGTGCCGGATATCCGCCACGGCGTTGTCCACGTGAGTCAACCGGAGAGATCTCGGCGAAAGAGAAAGTCACGCACCGTGGAGAGATAGAGCAGCAGCGGTGTGGGAGCAAGAGGGAGCGAGGCCTATCAACCTGGCTCGATTGGCGGGCAGAGGGTGGACGGGGAGCCGCGGCGCGAGAGAAAAGAGCGGAGAAAAGAGGACTTTCTGGCTAGCCGGTCTATTTAAAAGCATTACGATGCTGACGGGGTCGAGTTAGCGTCGTCGACTGTCCACGGTTAAGTAACCGGTGATGTAACGACGCAATTCAACCTCTTTCCCCGTCCTCTTTGTTCCCCGTGGTCGAAGAGAAAGACCGCTTGGTGGAGGGAAGGCGACGGAACAGTCCATTCGGCGAAACTACCGGGGGAGCTGTTCCTAACGCATCGTCGACGGCGTAGAGGTGCACAGCTGCAGCGACGTTGAACAGTGCGAAGACATTCTCGTTCCCCGTGTGTCTTTATCCAGTTTCACCGATTGAAGCCGCGGCTGCTCGCTGATCGGCTCTATTTGCCTTCTGGCGCACGCATTTCGCTCGGCGACGCTACACCGGCAACAAAATGCCAGGCTGAGTGTTGCGTTTCATGCAAGTGGATGGTATCGATCTTGTTCTTCTGCTGTGTAGGTATCTTCTTTGGGTTTCTTTTGGTTTGAGTCGGACGAGTGAGGGATGGTGGAGGGTGGTGGGAAGATTGATGGTGTTTTTTTGAGGATATAGGATATACTGGGATCGAATCCTTGGGTCAAGAGGTGCAGTAGGTGTTTGAGATCAGAGAAATCTTATCAGAGCAGTAACTCGAAGGATTTGGTACTTACCTTCTAAGAATTGCACCCCGGGCACTTAGGTAGAGTAAACTGTAAAATGATTGGCACCCTAAGCAGAAATCACAATTAAAATGTAGGAGAGACCGGGTCTAGTCAGCGTGCGGACCAATTATGCTCAAGAATGGAGGGGGAAAAACACCGACAGGAGGTACATACCTAGTGGCAATGGTGCGTGAACTGAAGCCAGCGTTCAGTCCACGCACACATTACCACTACCCCCTGTCGGTGTTTTTCCCCCTTCATTGTTGAGCATAATTGGTCCGCACGCTGGGTCTAGTTGATACTTTATTCTGTTTTCAATTTTTTCATTCTTTATTTGAATTAATTACTTAATAACAAATATGCCAAAATATACTTTAGTCCTTCCTCTTTATTGTACAATAAGCGAAGTCTTGAGAAAATACATACAAAATTAAAGAAGAAATGTTATTTGGACAAGGGTAAGATGTATCAATTTACCTCATTGCGGGGTTGGTCGATGGCGTTGACACGTTAATCTGTTTTCAATTTTTTTCATGCTTCATTTGCATTAATTACTTAATAACAAACATACCAAAATATACTTTGGCCCTTCCTAGGGAATACAATTCCGGGATACGGTACCCCGGGATCCCACGATTCCGGCTATTTTCTGGATTCCAAAAATCACGGGATTTCATATAACTACTCCCGAGAATTTCGGTATTTTTTAAAAATGTGAATTACTTTATGAACACCTGAAAAATATCAAATAAACAGAATAAATATACATAGTCATTTCACAATAATAAGGACACTAATAATAATGATTTATTTAAATAATAATATTAAGTCGCATATAAGTAAGCAAACTATATTTATTTTCACAATGATTGCAACTTGTCTGAAAACATAAAGTCGAAACATTGTAGATATGCACTTTAGGTGCATTGCTATTTCTTCGTTCGCATTTCCAAAAGTCTTCATAATGGTTTACTGATATTATCTACTTGTTGAGACTTTATTATTTTTCATTGCTCTACTGTTTATATTGTTAAAAACGATTTTAGCTTATGTAACAGACTAATGATAGAAAGTAAGTTTGTTTACTTTAAATAAAGTATTAAAATTTGAACACATAATAAATCATTTTGATTACGGAAATTTTCTATTACCCAATCCCGGGATTAGTCCCGCAATCCCGAGATAGGCTTTAAGAAATCCCGGGACAGTAAATAATGACCGGAATTATATTCCCTAGTCGTTCCTCTTTAATATACATATAATAAGCGAAAACTTGAGAAAATACATACAAAATGAATGAAAAAATGCTCATGGACAATCAATTTAGATGTATCAAAACTATTTACTTGCTCTCTATGTAAACTAAAAAACAGTTAAAAACGATTGTTAACGTCAACGACCGTTAACTTCCGCTTGCGTTTCCACACTCGCGGGGCACGCTAGATGGAGCGTTGGAGCCAAGCGCGTGTGGGTAGATACCCAGGGTGGAAATCCGTGCACGATGGGTCGAACGAAGGTACGCAAAAGAACGAGCCGAATGGCCACCCACAGGTGGGTTGGTTTCAATTACTGGCCAGCCATTCCGTGATCGCGGATCATCTGAAATTTTATCGAAACCGTACACGGGCCCTCCCTTTTCGCCGAGCCGTATTAGTTTCTCGCAGCCGTCGAAGCCGGAGATAGGATAGACCGTGTCGAGATCGGCTCGCAAACGAACCTTAATCCACGCGGAAGCGTTGCAAAAGCCCGCAACTGGTTTCAATTACCGTCTCCAGCGCGCCCACGTTCCCAACCGATTCGAGGGCGACTGGTTCACGTCCACGACTAGACGAGCTGGTACGAGCTGTAAATATAGTCATTAAGCCGATCACCCGGTCGGCGCTGCTCGCGAAAACGCTCGCGGTACGCGTTTAATTCGAGTGGCAGGGAGCGGAGCCGGACTGCGGCGGAACGATCAACCGGCCGCGGTTTAAAACCATCGATCTTTCGTTGCTAGCCTTCGCGGTTGATTGATTAACGGACTATTCATGCCCCCTTTCATCCTTCTATTTCTCGTACACGTGACCGCGCGCGAGCACACCCCCGCAGTTGCGTGGCGCATTCATCAAAGACGGCCCATTTCGAGCGAGACACGCGAAGAGAGGAGGCATTCACGAACTTCTCCCGGAACCGGCGGGATCGCCTTTGTGCCCGTAAACGAGCATTATCTTTCGTTATTGATTCGCGATGGGACGAGCTGCGAGAGTTACAGGTTGCACTGCCGGCGAGTTTGATGAAGTTTCGTGGCACACAGTTCGTTGGGATTCTTGTAAGTGGATGACAGAGGTGGATCGTGGTGTACTGTGATAACAGGTTCGTTTAATTGGTAATCGTTAGTGCGCTAATCTATGTGCAGCGCTTCATCCTCTGATCCTATCTAACGACACAGTGTCTGGTAATTGCAAGCTTGGTTATTAGTTGCTCCATCTTGGGTCGATGAAGCGATGTTTCATAGGACTGTTTGCTGTACGAATTCGATCCACATCGGTCGCACCTTTTCCCTATCATCAATCATAGTGGCGGTCTTGTAGGTACAAACAGTTACACGGCATGAATGTTTCAATTAAAGTTACCAATGTCGATCGTCGGCGACCAGCGCCGCGTAAATGGGACACGTGTTAACAGTCCTGCACAGTCAACGTTAACTGGTTTTAATTTCCACCGTACAACTTCCCTTTCGCACTCAATTTTCCGCTTCAAATTTAATTAACTTCGATTACATCAGCTTACCGAGGATGGTTACGTAGAAATGAGATGTTTAAAGGGGGTGGAACGTTACGATTTCTAGTCTGCTATACTCTGGCTATAAAATAGCCTCTCGAGATCACTGTGTATCTACTATAACAATTATCTACACCCAATGCATCCTCTAGCTGTCTTATAGCTATGTACTATATTCTTTTTTATTTATACGTTGTTCCTCCTGAATAATGATTATCTAAGATTACCTCAGAATCCCGTGTTTCGGAATAAATAAACTTGGAAATATCGTCACTCGTGCGAGGCGAAGTTGTGGATATTATTGCCAAGCGATCGCGAGAGGAACATTACGTCTGGACCCGCGCTCGCAGATTAGCCCCGTAAATCTTCTAGGTTGCGGGCCCGACCGTGCATTCGCGGGATAGAAAAATTTACCTTAAGGGTGGGACATTTATTTATTGCCGGCCGGTGATACGGGGGCCGAGCCAGCAGCTAGTTATCCTAATACCGTCGTAAATCCAACCCTCGATGTGGCCACCCCTTGCCACTGCGTCTCGGGCTCCGCGAAACTTTTCGACTGCGTAAATAACGCGTGAAATATTCCTCTGCATCGAATGTATTTTGGAGCATTCGGCGCACGCTCGCGTCCTTCGGACAATTCGCCAAATGTGTTTGCACATTTTCATGCTTCGTGTCTTTGAATTTCACACTGATTCTAATTCCTTAGATATTTGAGATGAATCGCGACGTGTCTTCCTCTGGAAATTACTTGGAAAAAACTTGTAGATAGAATCGCTCAGTGTCTCAAAGCTGCTCGCATCTCTTGGCACCCTCGTGTGCTACCGTTTTCATCCCTCGCTGGTTTTGGAGCCTCGCTACATCCTTTTCATCTGCAATGTATATCAGAGATTACTCAAAGCACCTCCTCGAGCCTTCTTTCCCGTGGAAACACGCGCGAGATTGAGGCGAAGGATGCACAACAGGAGGAAGACGTAACGAGGTTTGTCGCGGGGCGTTAGGATGTCGAAGGGAACTTCCCCAAGTCGAATGCGCGGGACAATAGTTTCGCTAGAGGAAATGCAAATAGCGTGGCTGACTTTCGGAACGGTTGTCGGCCGTGTCAGCTTCATAATTCGCTGGAACTTTGACTGTGGTTGGCGGTCTTTGACCGAGAATCTTGCCGCGGTCTGAGGGTGGCAGAGTGACAGACACTTCCTCGACTTTGCTTGGCCCCGTAGTTCGAGCCGGCAACACCTTTTCGCCCGTACCCCTCCAGACGGGAATCTTACCCCGTGTAATTCACAAGTTTTAATTGCACGTGTAGGAACGTTCGAATCCTTGGTCGTTGGATGATCGTCGCGCGACCTCTTCGCTAATGCAAATTACATACCGACACTGACGAGTGTCTTCGTTCGCAATTGAGCACGCTCCGACGATTATCGAGTTCCTGGGAAAAGTAACAAATGATCGAGGAAGAATTATTGAAGAAATTGGGGTTGGGATGGGGTTACGAGGTTACAAGTACGCATCTTTTTCCCACACGCGTGTTTAAGGTATGATTTTTTCAATTTTTTCATCGGGAAATATATAACTTTATTCAATAAACTTTGTTTGGTTTGAAGGGCAGTACATTTAGCTATGTCTCTGAATTTTGGCGTTCAGAAATATTTATTAATAACAAAGTTATTTACGGTGACCACGATTACTCGGAAGTGGATTATCTAAAATCGAAAATTCAAATAAAAAATTTAGTTGATATATTAATTTATCTAGTCCTTGGACTAAGGGTTTTTCGAAATATTGATTTAGAACAACGTGGCAAATGTACAAACGTAAAATGTCGATTTTCGGCAACAATCCCACTAAATCTCCGTTAATTAAAAAAAAAATAAGCAAGAGAAACAAAAATCCTTCATTATCCGCCAAAATTCAGAGACATAGCTAAATGTACTTACTACCTTTCAAACAAAAAAAAGTTTTTTGAATAAAGTTTTATAGTTTCCGAGAAAAAATTCCCAATAATCACACCTTTTTCGGTCTTCTGACTGAATGTAACCCCTTAAGAGAACATTCATACCAGAGGTAATATCGTCAAGCCACACAGCATCCCCTGCAACTAATTTCCTCGATCTTCACCGCGAAAAGAGCTATAGATCGTCCCAGTTTCTGGAATCGCCCCATGCCACATAAACCTCCTTTCCAGCGGGGAGTTCGCGGCGAAGGGGGGCGCCTATATTTAGCGTGACACATTTAAACGCAGCAACCCTTTGTGAAGACGAAACCCGTACGCAATTACCCGTTTGTTTTGTAAGAACTGCAGAGGCGCGGTGTGTATATCAATCACCATGTCAATAAATAACCCCCGGCTCGCTCATCGCCCGGGCGAGGCACGACCGAGAAATCCAGCGTAACTTTGGAGGACGCGAGGGGGTGGAAAATGGGCCACTCGTATCGTGGCCAAAGGCTTGGAACTTTTCGACGATAAAAAGGAGGGTTTTTTTTTGCAGCATATCGAGGCATTCTTATCCGGGATTCTTTCGACCGTCGAGCAGGGACCGTCGAGAGGAGCGGAAGAAAGTTGAGTGAAGCGTTACCGCGCGACCGTGTCAGTGGGTCACTTTTCCGCGGGGTTACTTTTACTCTCTTCCGCAAGCCCCTCGAGCCGCGAAACAGACACGGCACGTGACCCATTTTCCCGCTTCCACCCCACCCTGGCAAGCGTCCAGCTCGATTAACGCGTAAGTCACGAATTGATACCCACCCCTTCTCCGAGCATCGTAGCCACCTCCCCAGGAGGACCATCGGGAGGAGGCCTCTCTTGAGACGTGATTTACGGGGAACGTCGTCGTACGCCGATCGGATTAAACGTTCCCTGTATCGACCCTGTCGATACTTTGGCTTTACGTGGCGCTGGCCTGGCACACGCCACGGGGAGATCTCGTTTATTGCTTCCACCACGGGCCCGCGCATTAAATAGCGCGAAAATTACGAGATATTGGATGTCGTTACCGATTAAACGGGTTAGAACCTTCAACCCTCTTTATGACGTGGGCGTGCCTTCGGGGCATCAACGCTGTCGCGTATATTTCGGTTCAAGTGTCCATTGACCTTTAAGCTGGTTTCATTAATGACTTTATTGTCGCTGGAAGGGAAATACATAGGGTGACTGCACAGCAGTGCTCCGCAACCTTTTCTCACCCTAGGCACAGCTAAGCCCTTTCCAGAATTCCGCGGCATACCACAAGCAATAATATACAAAACATATAGAAAGTGCATAGTGTATACACAGAAATGATATTTATTTAGGAAAAAACTTTGTTCAGAATAAATCTCGTGCTTTTTCTCCTCTTTGACGCATTAAGGGGGCATTCTAGTTTAGACACTCGGTTTGAAGGTGATATTTGGAAATTAATTCTGGAAAACCCATCATACCTATAGGGCAGGGGTTTTGCAGACATGTTTAGTAGTGTTTGAACTATCGACAAAAATTTTTGGAATGCATTATATTGAAATTTGTACAAGTTACACGCCGAAGCGCAGGTCATGTCATAAAAAATCGACCCCATCAGGCGCACTAATTGCGGTCGTCCTAGTCATCTGAAACGAAAGTACCAAAGATTTTTGTAATCTATGAGTGTAGTTATCGCCCGAACTAGAAGTAGGGTAGACCGGGGCGAATCGAATCACAGGGCGAATCGGATCAAAATAAGAATTTAGTCCATATTTCTTACATCGCGATAGAAATGATTATTCCGATCGTTCGTAGTACCTCGTCCCTCTCCCCCGCACCTACTACAATAGTTCGTCAATTGTTTTAAGTCATTGCTTAGAGCTGGCATACGTTTTCAGTGAGATGGTTGCGTGCGAATGTTACAATTTTTGTCCGTATCTAACCTACGTAATCTGCAATTTCGTATTTAACATAAAAAGTAAGCTTGAAAATTCAAATGTGCTTATTGTTATTAGTTTGCACGGTGTCCAAGTTTAGTATTTGATGTATTTTAGACTATTATATCATAATATGTTTATGTAATCTACAATCTTTGAAATACTTATATATGGGGCTAATCGGATCACGTTATATGGGGCGAATCGGATCACTCCTTTTTTTTCATTTACGTACTTCTATAATTATAAATATGATGATTGTTTATATACAGATAGTTCGTAGGTACATAAAAAGCGCAATCAGGGATCATGGTGTCCAAAAAAAATGTGATATAAATTAAATCTAAAAAAATGACGCAAAAAATAAATAAATTAATGGTTTTAAGAAGATGGCATTGTATTTACTGCGGTCAAAAATTTATTCGTCCATTTTCAGAAGATTGTCTGAGAAGAGTGGTGCCACGATAATTGTACTAATAGAGGCGGCAAAAAACGGCAATATCCTTCCGATTTGTGTGCTAAATAGTATCACTTGACATCATTGTCATTAAATTAGATTTATTTTAGTTGATTATAAAGATTTTGGTATGAAAATTTCAGGTTTTTCAGAAATTTCTGGGTGGTCCAATTCGCCCCAAGTTTCGGGGCAAATCGGATATTCCTCACTTTTTCGTTTTTTGTTTATAAATGAAAAATTTTATGTTTAGTTTCAATTTTTATATATTCAAGTTGAAGCCAAGGGTGTACTGGTTACGAATATATAATAAAAAATTAGTTTTTTAATGCTTAACTATTGTTTTTTTATCGTCAAACACAAAGTGATCCGATTCGCCCCGGTCTACCCTAACCAAGTCCGGACATTGTTACCGAAATCGCAGCTGTTTAAAAATTTATATTTTATTTTTTCGACTTTTCTTGAGCTAAAACAAGGTGTGGGAGAGGTTGTATTAAAACTATTGGTATAATTCTAGTTCGAGCTATAGGTAGAGGATAGCTGCCATAAAGGGGACACGTCTTAAAAGGGACAAATCGAATTTCCAAAATTCTAACCGCATTACACATGCAAGTTCTTTTCCTGTTTATTGGAACACTAGTGCCTCGTCGTTTCACTACGGTCTCACTTGCAACAGAGTAGTAATCCACGGTTGATGTTTTTCAGCAGTAAAAGTGAAATTTTCATTGGTGTACTGTATCGTGTTCTGAGATCAAGGTATATACGAAGTGTGAAAGTGTTATATCATTAAAATTTGTATCATTAAGATTTAGAATTATAATTCTAATGCTTAATAAGTTTATTTTTATTAACGTGTCCGTTTCATCACGTATACTGCCCCATTTAAAACCACCCAGTCGTAAAAGGGACATTTCCCACTTTTTTGTAAATCGAAGATTTTGTTATTTTCTATTACAATTGATGAGTTTGCAATATACTTTTATTGAAGGGAAATGAATACGCTTACTTGTGATGTAGTTGTTCTTTAAATACCTATAACGACATTGTCAGAAATGAACGCTAAATAAAAGTGTCCCTTTTATAGCACCTCTCCTCTACACATTTACTTTGAATGTGTGTAAAATTTTAGCTTAATCAGTTCAGTAATTTTTGAGAAAAATGTGCGCCCGTTTTAAAAAAATTGTTTCGAGAAAAACGCGTTTAAAGTTTTTCATGCAGTTACGACATATGTATACGACTGAGCTTATAAAAATCATGTTGGGCAGCTCTCTCGTCTCTGCTGTCAGTCATAGCCTCTTTAGATACAAGAGTCGAGGGAACGGCTGCCGGCCACGGAACATATTTTCGAAACCCTAAAGTATTAGAAAATCAAAACAATCGAATGTTTAGATAGAATACCCCTGAAGACAAGCTTTCACTACGCCTCGCCTCGGCTCATTTTATTGTTCCTATGCTTTTCTTATGTACTTTGACAATTCGTCTCAAACAGCGCCTCGCCTCGCTTGGCGCGACTCCGAGTTACGGATTCTTCCTCGAGAATTTTTTGAGGAAGCGGGGCTAGGCGAGCCGAGGCGAGACGAAGTGTGAGTGAATACAATACCACCACACAGCAAGAGGTTCTCTGAGCAACTGACCAAACACATGAACCGAGGCAAGCTCAAATAACTTCACGTACTGAAAAAACCGAGGCGGCGCCAGTCCATTTGTGAGTGAGAAAAGAAGTTGCGTCGAGGTCAAACGAGGCGTAGCGAGAGCCTACCTTTACGTCGCGGCACATCGGTTGAGGAGCATTCAGTTCGTCACAATATTCACTAGAATTTTCAAAATTCTTGCCTGCCTAATATCCATCCAATTTATCGCGCTGTCCCCTGTTCGCATCGCTAAGAAAAATCGATGCTTCGGTATAAAAGAACAATAATTTCGAGCCAAGTCGATGCGCCAACGCCCGGATAGCATCGCGGGTATGCACGTAATAACGCGTCGATCGATCAGATTGATACATAAGTCACGCAATTGGTAGTAACGTCGGCGTAATCCTGCGGGGATGGACCGAAGTCATAGCACGTGATTCACGCGGTCTGACGTGATCGGATTAAACCTAACGGATTCGGTCCGCAGCCTCTGCCAATACCCGTCGCCTCGTATTGCGCCAGAAGTTACATGGTGGCGGCGCTCAAAGTGTTATCTGAGGCACGGTAGACGTCGCCGATATCTTGCTGTCTGTGCACACAGAGCCGGGCCATCGCCGGCGTTGAGATTACCGTGTACCATCGATAATCAGACCGAATCTCCCCGCCTCTATTGCGGAAACGCCGTCGAGACTCGCGGACATCCTCGATTTCACGACTCGCTTAATGTGCATCGCGGCACCGATCAATCATGAGCCAGCAAACACTCTCAACGGGGAACTGTAGAAAGTCAATCGACATAGCTTTGCCGCTCCGTCAGAAGATTCATTGTGTATCACTGGGTTCTGAATAGAGGATGGTGTCAAACTTGCGAGTGGTTCTTCTGTTCCGAGTTACTCAGGGTGGTCCTTGTTCTGAAGGATGTCTCCTGTTCTAGAGGTATAGATGTAAGATTGTAAATTGAATCTTCCCAATCCTGTGCTGGATTTGTCTCGACGTCTTCGCTGAGGCATAGACACCTACTTACTATTGTCTCTAATGGAGGATTGAACAAGTCAGAGATCAATCGCATCCACAGCGTGCGGGGATGATCATTCCTCCCAGCTTTTGTTTCAAATTCGTTGAGCGTAACCGCGCGATCAACCGGCAGTGCGTGCCAATGTGGGAATGATGCGATTCGACGGGCCGTTCGGAAATTTTGATCGATCGTATTTACCAGCTGTCAGACCGCGGGCCAGAGGCTCGAAGGCGTGGAAGCAAATGCACCTAACGATCTACGCGATCCAACCGATTAATCGGCGCGTCACGTGTCGCCTGTGAACCCTGTGACGTTCACGCGCGAAAGAGATCAAAGGCTGGTAGGACAGGCGCGATTTTGTAGCTGGCCTGGCAACGATGAGCCTTACTTATCAGGCACAATGACGTTTCATCGTTACCTGCCCGTCGTGACGCCTCGTGTCGTCGATTACCACCGCGATATTCATTACACGCTCCGCTCGTGTCAGCGTAATTACGGCCAGCTTTTCTCCTTGGCTGGTCTACCTTTCCGTAATTAGCGTTCATGGCTTCCTCGACTGATCGATGTCGCGCTGGATCCTCGTGATCGATGCCACCGCCGCTCGATCCCACCAACTAGGTCACAGATCAGGAGATTGAGGTTTAGACGTAATTGGTAGTCGTGCGCGACTCGTGTGGTTGAATGTTATATCAATTGCTGACGTATGCATTTCACCCGTCGAGATCAGGGCTTGTGTAACAAAAGAATACTTCCACCCTGCGAGCAGTGAAACCAAAGGCAGCGCGGGAAGCTCTCAACTGTGGCGCACCCAGAGGGACAAGGGGAAAAAGGAGATTAATGTAACTGCGACTGAAATAATTCGAGAGCTTTGTAAACAGAAAAGAAAACTGGATTTTATTCTTTAAATACATTTTCTAATCACCTAATGGATTTTATTGAATTTGCTTTAAAAATAGTTTTATCGATCCTACTTGGCTCTCTTAAGATCAAATCCTGACTGTCTGCTGACTCTCAATTTTAAAAATAGCAAGGATTTCACGTATACGGTAAACTGTGTCGACCACAGGTCCTGTCACTATTCTTACCGCGTCCACTCCCCAAATTTCACTGGAAAACCCGCGTAAATCGATCCCCGGAGTAGACACACACGCCATAGATGGTGTCCCGTGGGCTCGAGTGGCGCGCGCGATGGACATGCGGTGGTGTGTGGTTAACGAGCCAGCGACAACGACCGATTAGACAGCCGCGTTAACGCGCGATTAAAACGACAGCGGAGCGAACAGGTAAAATCCTAGATGTCGATGCCGCGAGTGGGCTGCTTGGCGATGATAGCCGGTCGAGCCACGAAATCGCGCCGATTGTATTCCAGATGTCGGCCAGAGTTGTATGCGAGACACGCGGGTTAATTACGATTGATCAAAGCGTTTGATTACGGACACGATCGGCGCTCGTTTATTCGATGACAATGGCTTCGCCTTGGGCCTCCGTCAGTCAAGCTTTCGGCCTGACATGCATAGTTCAGGCTGGAGAGGCAATTGCGACGGGAGGTGGGCTTAGGAGGTCGCGAAAGCTTCAGTATCTTGGGAAATAGTTTGTCAGGGAACTGTGATTTCGTTGACTGGAATTGATGAGCGGAGAAGTGTGTTCGTTTGCACCTGAGCAAAGGTACTTGGTTTCTTTAAAGGGTCATTCCGGTTATACGGGTTAGAGAAATCAATTTTTATTTTTAAACATCCTCAAGAATGTAGGGGAGTGTTGGGTAAAATGGAATGCTTAACTTTGGAGGGTGATAACATAAAATTCGACGGGGAAAAAGACACGGGACTTCAACAGGAGTCTTCAGTGGACCTTAGACTATAAGAAAATTAGAGCCTTTGTCAAGAAAAATTTATGGGAACGAAGGAAAATGAGAATTACCGGAGGTATTGAAATTTTAGCCTCGCTCAAGTGGCAAGGTAAAACGGAACACCCACTTGAAGACCATGTAAACGTACAAAATCTTTATTTTTATGATTTAAAAAGTATTCATTTAGGGTAGGGCGGGGCTTAAAGGCCCACGGGTATAAAGGTCTACCATAAGTAATCGTAAAACTAGTGACGTATTGTTCTTTCTAACTATACGAGGGGTGAGAAGGGGGCGCGGGTTGCGTAATGAGGCATCGCTGGCAATCGAGCGACGCCGCTAGCAGGAGATACACGACCGCGTCTTAAAATTTGTACGTAAGTCAATTTTTTCATTATTATTCTTTTTAGTTTCGAGCAACGTTATTTCGGTTACCATGCCTAAACATAGTTTATTAGTATACGTGATTTATTTGTTTTTCACGATTTATTATTAGTTTTTAGCTAGTTTGAACGGTAATTTTTTTATAACCTCTTAAAACACTTACACGTGGTTGGGGTAAAAAGGTCCAATGTGGACCGCTACCTAAAGCCGGACCACGAAAGTCAACTATTAATAGAAAACGCCGTAAAATTGCTATTTTAACAGATACACCCGAAAAAGAAAATCTACGTAAAGAACAAGAAATCGCGAACAAGAAAAAGGCTAAAAGTGTAAACAAGAAAAGCAAAGCAAATAAAAAACTTGAGCAAGTAAAAAAAGCTATTTTACAAGAGGTTAACAGTGATTCCAGCTCTGATGATGAATACTTCTGTTTGATTTGTTGCGAGAAGTACAGTGACAGTGTTCCAGGTGAAGGTTGGATTCAATGCACTCTTTACAAACAATGGGCCCATGAAAAATGTATTTCAAACAGAGATTGCATTTACTTTGTTTGTAATAATTGTGATTCAGGAAACGATGAGTCTGATTAAGATAAAATAGAGATACCAAAAAATATTACTTAAGTTACTACGTTGTAGTTATAATTAAAGAAGAATTTTATTTTTGTGTTACGTTTATAAAAATATCTTTTGCTTTTTGAATTATGAAAAAGATTTTTTTTGTTAATAATTACAGTACTTTTGACGTTTTGTTTTTGGAATAAAAATAAACTTTTGAATTTCATTTAATCAAATATTGTTATTATTTCATAAAACCTTTTTAAAATTAAAATTAAATACTGGACCTTTTTGCCTCCTGGCTGTCCCTTTTTACCCCTGCTATGGGGCAAAAAGAGACAGACGACAAGGTCTAGAAAAATTGTAAAATGACATATTTCTATTATGATAATTCAACCAAAAATTGAGTTAAAATTGAGTCAGATAACTGTTTGTTTGATTAGTGTTGTATATTTTGATATAGTAGGCTCGGTTTTCACAGTATACTTCGAAATAGTCAAATTGGACCTTTAAGCCCCGCCCTACCCTATGTAAAAACTATAAATATATGTTTTAGGTACAGTCAAACCTCCTATAACGCGGTACTTTCATAACGCGGTTTCCATATAACGCGGACCAAAAATTGCGACAGTCCTCCTATAACGCGGTACTCTCATAACGCGATTTCCATATAACGCGGTACTCTTATAACACGGTTTCTTTATAGTAATACAACTTAATTAGCTTAAGCAGTCTCCCTATAGCATGAATTTTTCTAATTCACTTTTACGGTTGAAATTAATAGGCAATTCCCCTGTTTTTTTATGCATGTACATCACCAATTTTCAATTTCATTTGCCCGGGAATTCCCCTGCCATTGCCGAAATGATGTAGCATTGCTATTTTTTATCAAAACTAAAGGTGCGTCTACACGACGACACTTTTGTGTCTAGATCAAGTGTCAAGCGTCTTTTAGCTCTAGCTGAAACTCCCGCAACGACAGGTCGAATTCAGTATCGCGGACTCTAGGCAGTTTCCAATCTTCCGGAACTTTTTTTGAGTGTCGTATATACTTGATCTAGATACAAAAGTGTCGTCGTGTAAACGTACTTTAATGGTTAAAAGAGATTGCACAGGCAGCGTTACCGCTAGCGAAAACCCGACGATATCATTGGCTATCGAGTGCTCACGTGACTTTTTTTATCCAATAGCGTCGTCGAACCGCTGCCGCCATGGTCCGCGTAATCCGCTTCAAGCGTAGGTAATTCAGTACATACATTGACGATTTGTTTGAAACGAATTAAGACGTATTAAGATTAGTGTTCATAAAGAGCTTTTTGCTCGCTTACTTTGTGTTATCGCAATTAGACGACATAACACAATACTTTAGGTAATATTCTTTATTTGCTGTTATCAAAAAATAGTAACATTTACCTGAAAGTAATTTTCAACCCTAGGTTTACATAATGTCCGACAAAAATGAAAAGAAACAGTTGAAAAGAAAGTTTATTTCTCTTGAGAACAAAATCAAAATTTTAAATCGTTTAAAGGGTGGAGAAAAAATATCATCTGTTGGAAGATCATTAAATTTAAATGAATCTACAATTCGAACCTTAAAGAAAAATGAGGCAAAAATAAGGAAAACTATGGCAGATGGCTGCCCGTTAGGTGCGAAACGCGTGACCCGCACGCGAAATATTAATATGATCAAAATGGAACGAGCTCTTATGATTTGGTTGGAAGACTGTATGGCTAAAAATATCCCTGTGAGTGGAAATCTTATCAAGCAGAAAGCACTTAAAATCCACGAGCATTTACGGAAAATTGGGCATTCTTCTGCAGAGGAACAAAATCAGTCCTTTACTGCAAGTAATGGCTGGCTAGAAAAACTAAAAAAAAGATATTCATTGCACAATATTAAATTTCAAGGAGAGCAAGCCTCGGCAGATGCAGAGGCTGCCCGTAAGTTTAAGCTGGAACTACCTGTAATTATAGATGAAGGAGGATATACGGCAGATCAGATTTTTAATGCAGATGAGACAGCATTATATTGGAAAAAGCTACCATCTCGAACTTACATTTCGAAAAATGAAAGGCGTGCACCAGGGCTTAAAGCTTCTAAAGAACGTGTCACTCTTCATATGTGTAGTAATCTATCAGGAAATCTGATGATAAAACCAATGTTAATAAATCGTTCTTTAAATCCTCGAGTAATGAAAAACATTGATAAGTCCCAGTTGCCTGTATTTTGGCGATCTAATAAAAAAGCTTGGATGACTAAAAATATGTTTGAGGACTGGTTTTCTAATTGTTTTGTTCCTGCAGTAGAATGCTATATGATGGAAAAAAATTTGTGTTTCAAAGTTTTATTGCTTATTGATAATGCTAGTGGCCATTCTAAGGAACTGAATCATCCAAATGTGAAAATTGTTTTTTTCCCTCCTAACTGCACATCATTAATACAACCACTAGACCAAGGAGTCATTCGAACTTTCAAAATGTACTACATACGCCAATTTTTCCAAACGATTTTCGATAGATTGGAAAATGATAACAACAAAACTCTTATTCAAGTATGGAAAGAATTTTCTATTTTAGATTGTGTTAAAACTGTGTCACCAGCTTGCGCGGAACTTAAACCATCAACACTTAATGTATGTTGGAAAGCTCTTTTGCCTCAAATGGTCCAAAGAGGAAATGATATCTCACCCCCAGATGTAGAAATAGTAAACATTGCTTCTCGTTTAAGCGGTGAAGGATTTGAAGATATAAACCGTCAAGATGTAGAAGAACTACTTCGGGAAGAGCCTTTAGATGAAGAGGAATTAATGGCATTAATTGATACATCTACCTCAAATGCACCGATGGACGAAAATATGGATCAACAGTGGATTGAAAATTTCAATTTAAATGATGTGAAAAGGGGACTAGATTTGGGTAAAGAATTAGAACTTTACTTCATTGAAAATGACCCTTCAACAGTGCGCAGTGCAAAGTTTAAAAGAGAATTGCAAAATTGCTTAGCTCCTTATAGAGAGATATTAGTACAATTACAAAATAAAACTACATTTAAAAACGATGATGAAGATATTCAAAGTGAAGAAGACATTTGGCCCATTAAAAGAAAAAGAGTTAGACCAATAATATATGACAGTGAAGATGAATGTTAATAGAGAATTTGATTACAAGTTTAAGTTCCATGTTTTTGTTGGAAAATAGTTTTTTAGTTTATATTTCACTTTGTAATTTTAATTTATTTATTTGAACTCTTAATTTCAATAAAAACAAATTGAAATGTGTAACCATATATTTATTGCCTTTTGTAGAGTAAACCCTCCCATAATGCGGTTCTCTCATAACGCGGTTTCCATATAACGCGGTACGAATTAATCTGATTTGTACTAATTCTGAATTTCTTAAAACGCGGTTTCCATATAACACGGTACACGGTCTCTATATAACGCGGTACGAATTAATATGATTTGTACTATATAATTATGAGTTTTTTATAACACGGTTTCCATATAACGCGGAACGAATTAATCGCGTTATAGGAGGGTTGACTGTATAACTATTACAAATAATATATAACAAAAATATCTATTATATACATAAGAAAAAATATGTTACCAAATAACAAAGAAATTACTGAAAATAATCAAATACACATGGATTTTTACAGAAATAATGAATATCAACACGTGTCATAGAATTTTTTTAGTTTTTAATGCATTTTAAATAAAATTGTATAACTTAAATTTTTTTATTATTTAGTTTTTAATGTCTAAGTTTTTATTTGTGGTTACATGCTGATTGCATATCGATTGAATTGATTTGATTTGTGGTTACAGGCTGATTTCAAGTCGTTTGGATTTGTGGCTATGGGTTATATTTTTTGATGACTGGGTAATTGTTTCACCCCTCCTGTTCTTTTTCATAATTTTGTATTGTCGTCGTAACTACGTCTGCAAAGTTTCAAGACAATTGGATTGGTGGAATTGGGTTTAATACGTATTCCGTTTTACCCCACGAAAAGTGTTCCGCTTTGCTCCACATGCAGGAATTTAGTAAACATTTAATATTTAAGTACACTTCAGCGTGAGGGAAAGAACTTTTTAATACGTCAAAATGTAGCGTAAGGACTATAGAATCCAACGATGTACTTACCGCTATTAATTTTCGATATTCAAGTGTCGAAAAGTGGTCGAAAGTACAACGCAATCTTGGAACGCTGATACCGGAAATTTTTCCAACTCTCTTAACGGCAAAATAACTTGTGCAGGGGTCTATGGTCTGTCCGCGATACCAACTCATTCGCAGCTCTTATATAAGAGAAACATTGATGTTCCGTTTTACTCAGCCGTTCTGTTTTATCCTACTCTCTCCTACTGTGAAATTTTCATGGAAAAATTCCGATTTTTTTAGCTTCTACAGAGGCATTTTGTGGTGAGCGTAGGACTTTACTCTTTTGTCTTATCGGCTACGCCAAATGTAATATCAGCTTTCTTCTTCATTTTGAGTAATAAAGACGTTTAATAATAATAATAATAATAACTTCGACCTCTACAGATAAAAACTTTGAACGTGTTTTTTTCAAAACGTCATTTCTTCATATCGTGAGAATAAAATTTCAAAATCTATCGAACCGATTGCTTTATAAATTTTACTGCTTATTCTGCACATCTATGACTCTTGCAGGGACTACAACCAAATATTTTCAGTGTGTCTAACCTACTTTTAAAATCGAAAATAGCAAAAGAAAAAAGCAGGAAAATATTTTTCTTGCATTTTGCCCGCCATTTTGCTAATCTTGAAGAAAAATCTCTAATTCTAGTCCGCGTGGTAGCAACAGTCACACTCATCAAGAATCTGTTTGGATTTTTGGGTGCAGATATGTCCAACAGCTGAAATCACATTCACGAACGAGCCATGATTTTTTAAACTTGTCATGAAAACCGCTTTCAAAAGCATTTTAAAAGTAATAATTTTATTACTTTTATATTTTTTATTTACTGTAGAAATGTAGTTGAATAAATAGAAACAAATTTTATTCCATTAAAATAATCATTTTCGTCGCAATAAATTCCTGAAAATCGCTGAATTTATTGGCGCGTTAACCGGAATGTTTCGGACGTACAATATTATATTAGACAAAAGTGTATAAAATTCGAAACACTTGAATATTTACGACTTCCGCATAGTAAATCTAGATGTAAGGCACTCGCACAAAAGTTGAACTCTTATTTTTACTCCTAGAAAGGTATTTTCACTTTACACTTTTTCAAGCATTCTTTGTAAAACTTTTGGCAGTGAAGATGTCCTGAACTCACAATTTTCTCAAGTTATAATGTATTTCTTTAAAACAGTGTAGTGAAAAGAATTGAAACTCGGCAGAAATTTTCATCTATCCATATACTATATGTACATAAAAATTGGAAACAATGGTAGGGGGGAGCGGGGACAAACGTAACACTTTTTACATTTGGCCTAGCTGCCAATTACCTCTTACAGATATAAAAACGAGAATTATGCCTTAAGATAGTGTGTTTCTTAGTCTATCATTTGACCACAAATGCAGCTTTCCATGATAAGTAGTCAAAGAGTTATGGCAATTTTCCGCAGTGACTGTCATTGTTACTTTTGCCCTGCAGGGGTAGGAAAGTAACACTAATTATTTTGAGGAGAATCAAGTAAAAACACTTCTTCCAAAGCAACCTAGGATTTCTTATTATAAGAAACAATAGGAACAAACATTTAAATAAACATATTTTAGGTAGATAACGATAAAAAAGCAGCTTCAAACATTTCTTTAATACTGTGCATTTGATTTAATATGGAATCCTGTGTAAAGGCCCTAAAAGTAACTAATATTTATGATTTTTTTTAAAAACTCTCATCTCTTTTGGTATATAGGGAGGCATATTTCAACTTATAGAAACTTTCCTCTCCGTAGTGACGTGTTACTTTTGTCCCCAGCCATGTTTTTCAGCATAGAACTGTTATAACGTACAAACTATACAACACTTATTGAAATCAAATACAGGAACTTATAAAGACATTATATAAGAAAGCTCTAACAAATAATTGGATCAATGTCTATAGTTTAACTATGAAAATTAACAAAAAAACCAACAGAGAAGAGACTTATCTGAATGATCGAAATAACGAAATCAGCCTGCCCACGGTATACGAATCGTTGTATTGCTCAGCGTCACTCCGGGAAAGAAAAGAAACACTAAACACGCGTAATTATGTAAAGTAAACGTTTTGGAAACTTTTGTGGAAGGCAGGAGAAGGCGTGTTACTTTCGTGACGCCGTTAGGTTTGTCCCCGCTCTCCCCTACCATTTCTTCAACATTTTTCCAGCTGTTTTATCTATCAAGATCGTCTCGTAAAATCAGTAAAAATGAAAATCGTTATAACTCAGCAACCGTTTAGTGAATTCGTTTGGGGCACATCAGGAAGATTAAAAAGAACAATCTCACCAATTTTCATCAACTTGGTATTATTTCGAAGATGGATCCGATACATCCTTAACGAGTAGTGAGAGAAACACTTGTTAGTAGTTTCAGTTACAGAATCGTTTATAACGCCCACCGCCCTAACCAAATTACTTTATACAGTTGAATCCACTTCTTCCACAATAGCAATCTATTAAACCTATATTCTTTTATTCGTTCCTATTCGAATTCCCATCTCATATCCCAGTAGTAAGTGACACGAGAAGAAATTGCAAGTATGCAGCAAGATTTTTCACAGAAAATAAGGGTTCGTACGGACGTGGACGCAGCGTCGGGTAGAATTTCCAAGGAACCATCGACTCTCCATCGACAAGCGGCCGGGAGGATTGATCGGAGCCGCTCGACTTCTTCGTTCCGCGTTTACCGCCCCATCGAAATCATTACGATATCGTTGCCGCCCTATTCGGCCAACTTCCGACGGTCATTTCTCCTTGCCCCCGGATCGATGGGCGATCTCTCGCGCGATCCAGAGATCTCTCCTTTTCCCCCAGCGCCGCGCAATCTCTTTCTTCCCCCATTCTCTCTCGCCTCTCGTTTCCCTTCGGCTCCCCAATCCATCCGCCTCTTTTTCACCAACCCCCGAAGCCCACACCCTGGTCGATGTATTTCCTCGTTGGTATCGATCACCCGCCACTTTATCACCGCTGAAACGTGCCCGCGCCGCGGTTTATCGTCGCGCCGCATTATGGCGATACGTCGACGCGCGGTTTTGCTGGCATCAATTGCCATTCAGATCGGCGCGGGCGGTGCGCCGGACAGGATGACTGTCGCTGATGACGCTGAAAAGGCAGAAGAAGGACAGGAATGGCTCATCTGCTATCTATGGATCGATTCTGCCAAGGTTGGGGCATGAAATCTAGTGGGTGTTTCCGTGCGGCGATCTGGCAGATAAACTGAAGGGGGACTCTTGATCGTCGAGTAGCGAAAAACGCGTTTTCTGCCACTTGAGTCGGATTCGCGAAGATTTCCTCGGCTGGAGGACGCGGCTGTGATCCGGTGATACGATTCAAGGAACTTTTTAAGCGTGGGGGGAACGATGACCTCAAGTTTTGCATCGATGAAGAAGCAGTGGCTGGCATGCGTGATAGTTAATGAAACATTCATACTGCAGGTCCTCCATTGATCATTGTTCCTCCCAAAGGGGCATACAAGTGAGTAACGGAACGTTCTCTGTGTTGACTCTTTGGACAGTAGGTAGTGGCAGATGTTGAATGCTTTCTCAATAGACAGCATGTAACAACCGACAGCCCTTCTTTGGAAATTCATCTTCGCGTCTCTGGACGATCCTCTTCCAGTTCCCATGGGATCGTGAAACGCTGCTCCAATTCGCTGAGAGTAGAGTAAAAGCAGCGACTGATAAGGCGACAGGCTATAACCAATGGTTTCAAGGACGCGGGAATGCGTGCTAGGTACTGGAAACTTGGGGAAACGTAAATGGTCCTACGTTGATATTGCAGCGCAGAGAGAAAGGCACAATGGAAAATGCATCTTTTATTCGCGCTGGCGCGTGTCAAGGCTGCCTGACTCCGCACCGCCTTCTGTATCCTCGGTGAAGCGGGAAAAACTTTTGTTTCGCGTTCTCGCGACTGCACTATCGCTATTGTAGCTGAAAGTCCGTGTGCGTCGACGTATGCGTTGCATAAAGGTTGCGAGAAAGCGCGCATGCAAATTAGCCAAGCGAGAGGCTAGTATCGGTTTGGCCGCGGTGAGAATCTGCTTGGGGCGAGTGTACCGTGCTCCATCATCACCTTTAAATTAATAAAGCAAGAGAGTAAGACGTGTTAAGGGGGGAAGCCACTGTGACGGTCGAAAATAAAGACTATTTTCAAGACATTCTTTTATAATGAAATGTAACTTTCTATGAAAGATTTTTATTACCAACTGAAAATACATATATTTAACTAATATTTTATGCTGCCAGATTGAAAAAATTTTCAGCAGTATGGCCACAGCATACGATAACGTTAGGCTCTGCAAAAAAACATTACAAAACGGGGGCTTGTATATAACATTCCAACATTTGCTCCGAATTAAAAAATTCGAACGGTTTCTTAAAGTATAGGTATTTCAATAGCTTCAGTTGCACTTACGGATTTAAAAAAATATTCATTTTTGAAGAAATGGCGGACTTAACAAGAACTCTTGACCAAAAAGTATAAAAAATCAACATGTTTTTTCAATGTTACTATTAAATAAATTATTCGATCAAAGAACTGGTATGGTTAATTGAAGATAATTGTATTACGAATATTCCCTGAAAATTTCAAGTGAATCCGATAAAAATTGACTGAGTTATTAATGCGCCCGTTTTGAAAAATGCCGTTTCGAGATACTCGCGTTTAAAGATTCGGCAGAAGTTATTTTCTGCAACTCAAAGATCGCAACTGTATACGGTCTCGTCGTGGTCAGTGATTTTCTACCTAGTTTTAAACAAGATACAAGCTCATAATCCCTCTTATTAGATACATTTGGATTTTTGGACATGAACTTTTCGGGCGATTGACACCGAGTTACCAATGCGAGCACTCGATTCTGAGCGTTGCGCTACCTATACAAAACCTTCCGTAGCTCCCAGAATTTTTCGAGTTCTACTTTGAAATTGTGCAGCTATATTTTTGAGACCCCAAATATTATGAAAATGCACAAAAAGAAAAATCGAAAGAAAACAAATTTCACCCTCCAGGGGGGAGACCACTGTAATGGTCCGGAAAGTATGGGTGTTTTCGGGATTTTTTTTCAGTCAAACCGTGCAAGTAAATCAATGTATTGCTTAGTATAGTTAATATGTATATATCGAAGGGTAAGAAATTTTTTTTTTCAATCAAATTCATAAATCGGTTTCCTGTATACTCTTCGTCAAAATATACACTACGGCAAAATCGTGCTTGTCGCGTTGACAGTGCCCAGGCCATATGGTTAATCCGAATTCAAAAAGAGAAAAATGTTTAGAAACTAGAATAGAGGTAGAAGAGCATACCTCTATGAAGTGACGATAAAAGAAGTCAAAATTACAAAATAGCGTACCACTGAAAAAAAATCATGTTTTCGGGGTACAAAATTGGGGAAAAAATGTTGATAAAAAAATAGAAGCAGGTCGTTAATTGGAAAAATCTGATCGTCACGTAATAGTGCCCTGGATTTTCCGTACAATAAATGCCCTTGCTCATGTCAATTGGACGTAGGTATAGCTTTCTCTGTAGACTGTCAACGCGGTTGAAAAATGTCATTCAGGAAATATCTTTCAGAAAATCTAAAAAAGAAAAATCGATTTTTCCGATTTTTTACAGTGGTCTCCCCCCTTAACCCCTTCGCGACCATGGACGAGATATCTCGCTCCATAGTATCTGTCGTATGATGTCACGGACGAGTTATCCCGCGACATTATGCTGTTCGTACGATGCCACGGACGAGTTACCCCGCAACATTGGAATTCGCTACACTGCGATACGCTACCTGGTGACGAAAATCAGAACCTGAAAGGGTAGGTCGCTGGCTGCGGTTGCTTATAGAAAGTGTGTAAATAATTAATTTAAAATATACATTTTATCTTGTGTATGGTAAAGTGTTTCCTTATCAATTTTTCTACTAGAATCAATTTACTTAGTATCTCCTTTTAGTGACTGTAAAATTCTTCACGTCTTATTGCAGATTACAACCGACCTACTCTGTTCGGCCATCTTTGTTTGGTGACGTCACGACCGCCAATCTTAATAGTACGCACGACGTCAATGCTTAGACTTATATTGTGTCGCGGAATAACTCGTCCGTGGCATCGTACGACAGATACCGTGTAGCGAGATATCTCGTCCACGGTCGCGAAGGGGTTAAGAAACATTAGAAATGATGAAAAACGGTCATCTGTAAAACCTTTTCAGGATACTCATTATTACCTTCTAAGTAGCAATTAACATACTTATTAATGTAAAGTTCAAATGTCCTTTGAAGGTAACATAAATGACCCTACAGTATTCTTTAAACCACCATGCAACAAGCCTGCCTTGTAAACTTCTATTGTTTAATTGGAGTACTCTTGCCACCCCCGGAACACGTCCAATTTTCCCCTCACTTCGATATACATACTCTCCTCGATATATCGAGGATCGATATTGCATGGATACAGATCGAAACGATACACCTTGTACACGCAGAAGGTAATCCGTTTAACAGAAAATCCGCACAGTGCGCATCCCAGGGTTTCGCGTTATCAAATCGCCATTCCACGCGCCTCGATTCGTCTGGCATCCGGGAGGATATTGTTCTCTTCGCGATGCTCCTATTTCCAATCAATTTTGTTTTTATATTCTCAAAAGGTGACGGAATAAATCTACATACCTGCAAAAGTATGCGTGCACTATTTATTTGTTTTTTGATTCTCGAAAAATTCAGTTTCTTGCGGCGTACACTAGGAAGACCCCTTAACCAATGAGAAAACTTGCGATGGCTTACAATTAGACTTCTCTTCCTCCTTTGTCAAGATGTTTCTTTCGTTTAATAATTAATCGCTCCATCGGTTTGCGCAATCGTTGGACGATTTTAGCACGTCCTGTATCGCGTGCAACACCACTGGCTCGTGAGTAATTATTGCAAGTGGGACGAGCATATTCATTAATTCGATTATAGGAAGTAAATGCCACTACTGCTCTCCCATAATTAATCGAACGTTCCAAGCCGACTTTCCTCGGAAACGTTCGAGCGTACCTATTCGAAACGCCCTCGACGCGCCACAGAAGTGTCCCGGCGTGAAAACGCCCTTAAACGTCCGCTCGACCAGAAACTAATTATTTTAATCGAGACCCGCTCGTCCAGATGATTCCCAGCACCACGGGCGTGTTTAAAGTTTTATTTCGTCTAAACGGGTTTCGATCGCCGGTACATTGTCCGATCGCGAATTCCGGGCCCCTGGGCGCACCGTGTTCGATTGTAATTACTGTCGAATGAATTTCCGCGATACGCCCCCTAATAGGATTTTATTGAATCGGAACTGTCCGCGCTCGTTTAAACTTTTCCTCCCTCCGCTGTCCCCTTTTTTTTTCATTTCGCCGTCCCTCTTTTATTATTCGCCCCCTGCTTATCTGCCCTCTCTCTCTCCCTTTTTCATCTTGCTAGCATTTCCACCGGGCCGGAAACTCGCAAATATTTACGCGGCCCGCTGAACCGCGAACGCGGGGATATCGAGGTGACCAGGGTTTAATAATGCCACGCGGAACGTCATAAAGGGCTCGGTCCAATCAGATTGTCATCCCGGGTAATTTTGGTTCTTATCTCGCACCGAATGGGGCTCGGTCGCAGCACGAGTTCCGATCATTTCACTGATTTCATTCAAACGCGCATATTCTTTCCTCGAAACGGTGCACATTTCCCGCATATCGATATTAATACCCTCTACTACAAATAACGCCCAAACGTACCAATCCAATCAGCCCCGAAATTAATTTCCAGAGCGGCGTAGCTGGGCGTAACGATCCGATAATCGCGAGTTTCTTCTGTGTCGGTCGAGCGCATTTGCGCGTGCCAAATAGAATTCCCGGATGGGGCCGTTCTGTGTACGAGTTAAAGCCCTTAATCGCCGACGGGGATCACATTGGTAATTACCATTCGGTACGCGTAGGCCCATCAAAAATTGAAAGTAGCCGTGGACCGCGAAACGATCGTGTTTCGACGATGGGTCACCCGCGACGGTATTTTTGCGCGTCGCTCCGCGCGCCTGGCCCACCAGGAGCGCCTCGTAAATCGTGCGATTAAATATTCATCGTTAAAATGCCGACCTGCTCGTAATTATTTCGCCATGTGGCCGCTGAATCACGGCCCTCCTGGAAATAAGTGCATCGCCGTGCGCGCGATTCGCGTTATTAATGCCCCCCCGGACTCCGCGGGTTTGTCGCGCCACGCCGCGGCGATGGAAAAACGATCACGGTGGTGAATGAATTCCGCGTAACAATCGAGGGGGGATGTGTCGTTGCGGCGGGATGGTTTTGAAAAATGGGGAAAATCCTGCGGCTGTTTTGTTGGGCGAGCGCGTTCGTTTCCCTGCTATAAGCGCCATCGATTGCGGCCAAGTGTTTTGTCCTCTTCGCGGGGCTTTTATCGAGCATAAGATTGCGCTGAAGACTCCTTGTCAAACTTTTAACTGCACTTTACGCGGGTGAAGCTCCTCGAGCGACTCGATAATTCTATCTTCGGGTCGGGTACAATGATCCAGGCTGCACTCTGCGCCGATTGCACCGTGCAACCTGATGCAACCGCGATTTTGCGATACCGGTTGCTGGAGCTTGTTCTTCCTGTGCTCCACTGGAATCTGAGACGTTCTGTTAATTTGGTACTCGAAAGCCTTGGGGTCGAAGTCGATCTTGTTTTGTCTACTTTGAAATTTGAATCAGAGATTTATTATAATTATTATTAGTCGTAATAGAATAAGAAGTAATAATAGTGTTATTATTAGTAGTATTATTAGTATTATAATTATTATTACTAGTATTATCATTAAACGGGTGGTCACCCTTTGGTTCTATAAAATAAAGTACATGTCAGAAAAGCGAAGCTACAATAGACTTTCAAACTACGCGACAGTGTCACGCAGCTTTGTGCAATGGTGGAGGAAATTTCTCTGAAATTCGAAGAAGGTATTCGACGATGTGCAGCGTTTCTTCATCCATTCATTACTGTTTTATTTGCGTAATTCTGCGGTTCGTCAGCAAACAGCCGTACACTTGAACGTTTCAATGTGTCTCCCATACAGTTTCCCGTTTTTTCCGTTGCCGCGGTTACATTATATTTATTGCCTTTCGCTCTATATTTAGTCGCGTTGCGTTATACGCTTGACACGCCCGTCATCGTGTCGTTCGCGAATAACTTTCATCAAGTTATGAAAGTATGTTTCGTCGTTCTCGCAATTGCGAGGCCGGCGCTCGGAAAAGGGAAAATTTCATCGTCGCTCCGGTTGGCTTTCAGTGAATTTTTATAACGATCGACGGCGAAGCATTATGAAGCGATGACTAATTAAATTTCGCGGTACTGACGTTGAAACGTGGAATGACATTCGATCGTGCCCTAGATGCTTCCATAACAGGCGATTTGTTTTTCTAGCTCATTAAATTCCATAGGTTGACGCTCCGAGTGCCAAGGATCCGTGGCAACATGATTTTTCATCCATTTCCCAGAATGAACAATCATAGCTTGCATAATTGAACTTGCCGGACGCTTGACACCAGATTATCTCGTCACTCGAGGTTGCGATTACTGCTGAATGCTGGTGACACCCACTGAATTGCGTTTCTCAGTTCGTAGTACAATTTTAATTGTATTCTGGGACAGGTGCCGGTTTCACTGTAGGGGAAATTTCATTTCAGTCCATTTAGATTATTCTAATCTGATTAATTAATCAAGTGTCGATTAGTAGCGACGGAAATACAATTGGAAATTGTGTATTAGAAGAGTATAATCGAAATGAGTGTAATTAGCTTGTCAAATCATTTACTTCCCTCCATTAAGGCCGTCGCGAATTTTGCCGAAGCGCGGCTATGCGAAGAGAGAACTTTGTAAACAATTGATCCTCGTGGAGCAGCGACAATTAATTAATTATTATTAATTTCATACGCTGCTCGGCTACCCCTGCCACACTGGCTCACTCTCATTCGTCTCTAATCCGCCGGCGGATCTTCTTCCCTTTATAATGCCGCGGCAGTGCAATCTCGCGGAGAAAATCGATTTACTAAATTCA
The DNA here is from genome assembly GCA_929113495.1 of Andrena minutula. Classification (NCBI taxonomy): domain Eukaryota; kingdom Metazoa; phylum Arthropoda; class Insecta; order Hymenoptera; family Andrenidae; genus Andrena; species Andrena minutula. The sequence continues at coordinate 27,541,779 of OV815996.1, forward strand.
CCCTCCTGTTTATTCATCGTTCCGCCATAAAAATGCAACGAAAGATAACGGTGCCAGTCACCGACCCTCGGACAGAATCTTGGGCGAGGATCGATCACGTACCACGTCGATTATACGGGGACGTATACAGGTTCGGGAAGATGCAGGCTTGATGTTCCTCGCAGAATGCCCTTCGGTGAAGTCAGCGGAACGGTTCGACAAGCCACGAGGACTATAATAAACGAGCTTTACGATCGGCCCCGATGTGCATCGACATTCTGGACGTGCCTTGACGTGGTCGAGTTTCTTTTGCCCCGTCGCACGCCGTGACTCGCGAATCTGTATCGTTTCTGGATTAAAAATGTAATGGATTCCTGTTCGAGGTCACTGGGGGGCGCACCCAAGCGAAATTCACGCGCTTCCTTCTGCCACTTGCTAGAGACAATTGTATTTCGACCAATTGACTAGCACTCCGTTCGAGTTCTCCAAGTTTCGCATTGTTATAACTCGATCTGCCAGAACGAAGGGTTCCTGGTCGATTAATTGGGTCACGTTAAAGTCGAAGGGAAGCCGGGAATGAGCGAAACCGCGCCGTAAGTGGGGATACGAATCGACAGGCTCGTAATTAGCGTGGTGCCCTCTCCCTGAGCAGGAAATTAATTAGCTCGGACACGTGTAGTAACAGCCACGTGGAGGGAACATCGATTCTTTCCCTGCGCACGAATCGCGTGATCAGCAGCGAGGGATCGAAAGTCGAATGAAGGTTTTGAGGAGCTTCCTCTTCCTCGCCGGGGAATTATTTTTGTTTCGAAGCCTCGGTAATGAGGACACGCGTAGAGATATGGGGCCATGGCACGGGGGGTTGATTAATTAAACTGCACAAAGCACGATTAAGTAATTAATTTAATTAATCAGGTTAAAAACACGGGGACACGAGGCACTGCCTCCAGAGGGCAACGAGGCGGAGGGATCGCAAGTTTAATTTGGCTTCGCGAGTCTATCACGGCTCGTTGATGCTAATAAGATTGATCGCGTTATGAGTGACGTTCCACGCGTAAGAAACTTGTTACCATGCCAGCCACGTCTCTATTTAGCTATTCCTAGCCGAACTAGCGAAACGTTCAAAGCATTACCTACGCGGGGTCGCGAGAGAACTGAAATAGATCAAGGCGGGAAGCATCTGCGCGAATTTTCAAGCAGCTCGTTTCTCAGCGCGCGTTAAAGCTCTCAAAGAATTTCTCATCCGGCGCGAAGAATCGCCGCGCCCTTAGACAGTGCATATTTCCCCTTCAGCTGGCGCCAGCCCATTCGTCGCCGCGAATAAGTTCATTGCTAATGCACGCGGTCGCTTAACCCGACCGAAAATGGAACGGGAGCGACACCGCGGACGAGGAGCGGTAAATCCACGTCGCGGAAGTTCGGAAGCGTGCATCGCGAGTCGAGGCTTCCGCGGGGGCTGGAAGCCTGGGGTGCGCCCCGCCCTCGCGTGTACGTACGACGATGGAAAAGGAACGTCGGGGTGGTTGGAGGGTGTCGGAGGATGGGGTTGCCGCGGGACAAAGTGAGGCCAGCTTGCGATGGCAAACAGGGGAGCTGCCCATCATCCGGGAATCGAACTTTCCTCTACGACTCTACGACCTGGAACGGCTTCCAGGATCCCTTACAACGCCGATCCTTTTTTACGACCTGGATTCGGATCGTATCGCGCGCTTCTCGCGGCTATACTCGCCTGTCGACGACGGATAGGGTAATTATGGGAGAGACGCCACACTTCCAGGTTTTTATGTTTAAAAAGTGTCATCGCAAGGGTAATTATTTGTTTTTTATTGATAAACCTGATAATATAAACATAGTCAAAGACCTTTTACTCTTTTTCCACGGTTTATTTTTATTTTATAGGTAATGAATGTGGAAGAAAAGAAAAGTCAAATTTAGAGAAACAGAAATAATATCTGCATCCATTTTTTTTTTTAATTTTATTGTATTTTATCCTAATATTTATAATTGCGATTTATTGAAAATAAATGAATATAGAAATACTAATATTAATATTGATATTAATATTGAAAATAGAACACTAACTGAAAAATATATATTTTTACACAGTAACTGGTAGATAGTTCTTGAGTTGAAAAGTGTTTATTTCTGTTTTTAGCGAAAAAATATTAATATACAAAGCAGAAAGTGTTTGTGTGTCGCCTAAAAACTTTTGAACAGTAAACTCTGGGTTCACGAAATGTGTTCCAGCCCATTATGCCTAAGTATTCCAGATGAATGTGATTATTTTCACAAAAATAAATCAATTTTTTTTAATAAAATCAGAATCTACATTTCGGGCGAAACCGAGTAGAAGAGCTAACAAGGGTAAATCTCGAAACCGAAAATTCAAAGAATGCTGAAACTTGATGAATATGCAGGAGATTTCCTCCTGATTGAAACACAATTTTTGTTTGGTGCTCAAATTCACTCGAAGATTTTGTATTATAACTCGCGAACTGTAAGAGATAGAAAATAAGTTTCAAGACGAAAGTTACTTCTTTTGATTAGATTTACCATTTGATAAAACAAATATTTTACAGTACATGAGTTATAACACAAAATCGGAAAATAACCGAATTTTCAGGGGTTAATTACATCCCCTTAGCGTGAATTTGAGCAGCAAACAAAAATTCCATTGTAATCAGAATGAACTTCCCTACACATTAACAAAGTTGCAGAATTTTTTGAATTTCCGTGTTCGGGATGTTCCCTTATAATTAGTAACTGTACTTATAAAAGAAAAATATGTTTCATTTCATTTTGCTTCTACCACTTTTAAATAAAAAGTTAAAATTAACAAGTTTAAATGGAAATTAAAAGTGTTTCGAATTGCAGCATCACGCCCGGAAATGTGGCATATCTCGCAACAAAAGGATGTTTTTGGTTTTAATATTATAAGGGTGATAAATATTAAAATTTCGAGTTGTCCAAAGTAATGGCACAAGATGTTCAACTAATAATATGTACCTATCCCTGACAAAAACTTTCCATCGCAAAATTTAGATACGCTGACAATATTGCGCAACGTGCGGCAACTCTCTCATAATTACCCTAGACACGTTTCTTCTATTATTATTCGGTGTAAAGCTTACAAAATTGTATTAACCAGGCATTGGCACGCATTTGCCACAATTCGCTCTATATCAATCCATTAATCGAGCGATAGACGTTCGCATGTCGCGTGTCAGATAATCGACGAACCGTTTCGCGACGAACGACAACAGAATCCGCTCACTTCTCCTCCTTTCGCGTCCGACGCGTCGTTTCGACGAGGCCGTGCATCTATCGCGAGTAATGGTCGGTAAAGTACGTTTTAGTAGAGACCCAGCTCAGGCGTGCCAGTGCACAGCCCGCGTTAATTATGGTTGTAAGCTGAAATTGCGATCATATCGACGACAACGCCGTTAACTCGGTTCCGTGCATGCACTCTGTCTTTCCCTCTCTCCCCCTCTCTCTCTCTCTCTGTCCCTCTCTCTCGTTCGTGTCTCCGTACGTGTTAATTCGGTGTTAACATCTGTCGCCGCTAGGAACTCGTACGAATTAGCAGCGGTAACGAGCCGCTCGTTAGAACGGAAAGCGAAGCTGTTTCGCCTGCAAGCTTGGCAGACTCTTTCTGTTTAATCGCCTTCGATACGCATTTCGCCGGCGGGATTATTGAAACGCGCGATAATCACTTTTCAAACATAACCGATCTGGTTCGGCGCCGCTGTTAATTGCAAGCTCGTTAGACCGTTTAGCGAAAATATTTTTCCTGCAGCGCGAGAACCACTGTTACGCAATACGTCGACGGTAATTATTGGATCGACGCCGATCGGGCTGATCAATAATTCAGCGATCATTGCGCGAGCTCGTGCCCCAGAACGGAATACACGTCGAAATAATCGAACACCGAGGAAGTTCATATAATGTGTATTCAATGAGGCGAGGATTAACGAGGGAAACGAGGCTGCGCCATTCGGTGACGTTGCATCCGCATCGAGGATTTGGAAGGTCTCCGCGTGGCGCATCCTTTCGCCTCGATGATTCGTTGGCTTCGGTGGAATTGAGTCTCAACGAATTTTCCAACGACGGAACGCGATTTGTGTGGTCGATAGAGATTGTATAGGCGCGCGAATGTGCTTGCTTCCGCGCGTGGAACTCGTCAGCTACTCTCTTGGGATCTCGGGGAACGACCAGCTGATCGTAGAAAGCACTCGAGGCGAGGAAGCCAAGCTCGAGACACCCGACGCCTCCTTTAAACGCTCCTCGACAGTTTTTCCACGAGTCCTATCCGCAATTACGGTTTTCACAAGCGGTTACGCGCGGATACGCGCGGCCGAGTGCTTCAAAGACGACGTAGACGTCGTCATTAAGTCGAGTGCCCGTACTAACTACCCGCGCGTGTGCCCCGACCGAAGTTAATCGCTAGATTGCGCGCGGACACGCGGGAAAAACCGCCACTATTCCGCTGTGTCTTGCCTGGCGTGCAAACATCGCGGCGTTAATCGAACCGGGGGGAAAAAATTGGTGTCCGAGGTGAATTTTAATTTGAAAGACCCTCGTATCTGGCGATAGTGGTATCTCGTATTAATTAAGGAAAGTTTCGACCGATAAAAGCGAGTCGGTCGTCAGCGATAACGAAGAACTCGAGGAACGAGGAAAAACGCGGAGGAATAAACTGCGCGCGATACACCAGTGCGATGTTTGAAAGGAGAAGGTGAAATAACTGCTTGAGAGATATATTTTCACAGTTAAGGCAAAACTCGGCACGATGTTTGCTCAAATTTGAGGGGCTGTCTGAGTAGTTCCGGGGGTTTAAAAGCATGGCCCTTCTGCATTACGGCGACTTAAAAAGCAATTAACTGGCTGACGAACCAGCCACGGAACAGAGGATTTATTTGCGAGCTGGCTATCGGTTTTTGTTTCTCTTTCCCAGCCTGTAGTTTAGAGTAAACTGTACTTTACTTGTACGTGCGCCGTTTCCCCGGCTTCAATTTAAAAATTCTTCAGCGATTGCTCGTTCCCTCGCGTGTACCTACGCGCATTGCGGGCACTTCGAGAATGTAAATGAAGCTTTTATAAAAATGCAACCAGGAAATCCGTCGCATCGAGATTTATCGTGCTCGTATTTAGAAGAAACGAGGGAACGTTCCTTTTTTAAGTCAATGAAACGATTATTCATTGTTCCGCGAAGCAATCCCGCGCGGAACGAGATTTAATCGTAAGGCAAAATCCTGGGAATATGGAACTTCAGTTGTTATCACATTTTTCATCCGATCTGCCATGGAGATATTAGTTTCGCCCGCGAAACAAATTCGAAAAACATTTCATTCCGCGAGGTGGAGTAGAATATCCGTGCGTGATTAAACAGAACTTGAGTTCGTAACTTGTAACGCGATGCCAAGCATATTCTAAGCTAGATTAAACCGTTTTTATTGTGCGCCCGTGCTCTGTCGCTGGGGCAACGTAAAACATATGCATGTAGAGGAGAGTTGCCAATATAGTACTGGTCGCAAAAATCGTACCTCATCAATTTCTCGATGATTAATGAATGTAAATGAATGTAATGGTAAAGATATAAATTAAATGCGAAATGCGAAATAGAAACAGAACCTTTCGAGCTTACACCCTATTTTGTGCGTGTTATAAACATTTAAAGAAATCAGGGACAATTGATGTAACTTGTTACCAGTTTATTTTAGCTAATAATAATCTAACAGTGCTAACCCAGATTTAAAAGACCGGTTGCCTACAGTGGGTGGCCAAATTATTATACTCAAACAAAAGGGTTTGAAATTTTGTAAGTTTAAGCGATGTGAAAAATGGTCACAAAAATATTAAAAAAACACATTTTAACGCTTGAAGTTTCTAGTTTCTGAATCAAGGACTCAATTTTTTTCGTCCATTATGATACTGTTTTATGAAGATGAACCGCAGGAAACGAAATTTCAGAAGTTTTGGCCTAGTTTGAAAGTATGCACGAGCCAAAAAATTTTTTTCCCGGTAAATCCAACGAAGAGCTCTTATAGAGCAAACATTTCTCTATAATTTGTTTCTTTTCTTGGTTTTGTTGTATGATTTTTATAGACAGAATTATTCGTGATGAAAGCAAAATAGGTACTTTTCACTTTGAACACCCAGAACTTGCAAACTCATGATCGCAGACAAATTTTCATGAGTGTCTTGGAAATCTAAGAAAATTTCTTTTCAGAACCTTTAGTTGTCAATTTAAGATTTTTTTTAATCGTATTCAATCCATTTTAAAATGATCCCCTAAATTGACGTAAATGTTTTGAGTATAATAATTCGGCCACCCTCTGAAAATCATACCTTTCACAGTACGTCACAAAAACATTAATAACAATTTAATTTGTCCTGCACAAAAGCTTAAACGTCTAATACTAGGTGCCTAAAAGTTCAAACTATAGTATCCAATATTAATTTGCGTTCAAATTAGCACCAAATACAAAATATAACGTAAAACATAGACAACCCTGTCCTCCCAGGTTCGAGTTACAAATCTGCAAATTGCATTCGAAGGATCGCAGCTCCACAGACTATCTCCCAAAAATTCTACAGGTAGCCTCCATCTCCGAAATTCATCAGGAACTATCAGATTTCGAGGGAATCGAAACAGAGTCAATCATATCCAAGGCGCAAAGTGTGCAGTCCCACAAAGCATCCTCGAAATGGAGTTTTTTCAATAAACCAGCGAATGGCCGACATAGGGCGCGCAACACTTTCATTATCCTCGTTTATCGCGCTGGTGCCGCGCCGGGCGCGGCCCGGCCACCGTTTACATCGCAATTTCGGGGCTGGCGCGTTTGTGGCTGCGCGGCATTTCCACCGCCATATTTTTGCCAGCCACAACTGGACCCTGATCTGTCACCGGCCGCTGTCATTTCGACACCGTTGCCCGCCGATAGACGGCCAGATGGAAACACGCGCCCGGAGACGGATAGACGCGGCGGAGTTTTATGGGCGTCGCGGTGACGCCTCTTCGCGCGGCCGAAATTGAACGCGTTTCGAAATTTTACGAGGCCCTACACGGCGAGATTATTTCGAATACCGCGGAGGACCGTGTAGGAGCCCTGATGGGTCTCGTTACGCTGGGTATATTGCGCGTCGCGGTCAGGGATAGTAGCGTTGCGAGCTTGTTCATAGAGAATTTCGGGATACGTGTACGATTATAGTCGGGGCGAAGTTATTTGGATGCTGAGGGTTGCTGAGAAAAGCCTCACTATCTGTGAAGGTGTTAATAATTAACTTAAATGCAGAAGGATTTTTTTGTTGTGTATACCAGTCTTCTTACTGAAGTGTTTTTCATAAATCGATCGGTTTCCTCGTGGGACAGGGGAGATATTTTCCACGCGGAATTTTTCAGCACCCCTAAAGATACTCTCAGGGGAGAGGCCACAGTGGTGCCCGGGCTCTTTGTCTCGCGTCGAAATAAAGGGAGAAGCCCCATCACGGGGTGAGAAATAACTGCGAGAGCAGGAAATCGTTCGGAAATATTCTTTCGCAGGACCTCCCCTTATCCTTGGGATAAGGTGGCAAAAAATCGTCTCACGTTTCGCTGAAACATTCATTTATCGCTTCCGCCAAAATGCTGGCGAGCTTCTAGCAGCAATGAACCTAGCATTCTATCGCGAAGAAAATTAATAAACCATTTTCTCTTCATCCGTAACAGAATCCTCTACTCTCGACTGACTAAACGTCTAGAAATGAACAAACACAGCTCGCCAGGAGCTTCCCGAGTCCCCGAGCTTAATAAACCCCGCGGCAGGTAAATGCGCGCAATGGAGGGAGGGTCGATAACCAACGGTTCATCACCGAAAACGGTGCTTCCGCCGTTGGATCGAGTTTCACGGGGCTCGATGGAAAAATTCGCGTGGCGGAACGAGCGGAAAGGGCGAGGCTCGGGAGGGCAGCGCGCGGAATGCATTTGCCAGATTAAAAATGCCGTTGGAGTGCATCGGGGGATGCCTGTAAATATGCTCGCGGAAGGACGAGTAACCCCGTGGGAGGGGCGGGAAGGGAGACACCCTCGAATGAAATTGGATCCGCGATTCGAAACGTTTCGCCAAGATTCCACGGGTTGCGCGGGACGCCGGAAGAAAAATGGGTCCATTCGGCGGAATAATCAGGGAAGCTCGCGTAATCATTTCGCCGCGATCGAGCAGTCTCTCAGCGAGATCTAGCTCCACCCTTCCCTTCGCCCTCGCACGTGTACCTCGCGCCGCGCCCTTTAAATCCGCGTGCACGTGATGCGTCCGACTAACGACCCACTCGAGGAGCCGAAACGTGTCTCTTGAATTAAGCACCGCCCGCGAGCCGTAGATTCCAAGGGGGCTGGGAAGGGCTGGAGGGATCAGAATTACCCCGGCCGCGATGAATAATTCAGACAACGAAATATATTTATCCCGAAGATTTTTGCCGGGTCCGACTCCGCGCAGGGATTCCCTCGCGAACGTGGATTTCTCTGTGGCGCGGATTCTCGCAGCGATGCTGCAGCTTTAGGAAGATGATAGCGGGAGATGTCCCTGGATTCGGTTGAAACGTGATCTCGATTTCAGCGGAGATAATGTTTTGCAATGTTGTTTGAAGAAGGGCGCTCTTTGAAGGGATTAGGTGAATTGCGCGGGGGTGTGGGAAACGAGGGACTGCGAGGGTTTGCTAATTAAATTTTGAGATTTCGACGAGACTGATAGGATTTGATAGTGGTTGCTTTCAACTGCATGGAGGATACATGCTTTTAGAATTCTGATTGATCAGTAATTTATCGCAGAGACGGCAGATACAAGCAAAGTGAATGCTAATGCACACTAACTATGCTAGCTGTACACCTTATTGCGTAAATGTCAGGATTCTTATGCAACTCCCGCGTTACGGTGCATCTTCCTGACACATCTCACTCATCATCGCACCACGTCTCTCTTTACCCACCTTATTATATCGTATGAGTCTACATTCTCGATGATAAAGACACAGTGGCACTGCATAAATGCGTGGCTTGCTTATTACGTGGATTGTTGAGGTAACCCACACTTCGCGCACTTAATCTTGCATAAGCGAATATTAGATTGTTGCGTGAGGATTGTCTGCAACATGACTCCATCGATTAATGTAGCTCAGGCTTCAAGCTGCGTGGACATAAATGCAGTCTAAAGATTTCGCTGGATTGCATTAGGAATCAACTCGCGGTAGGGTAAAGGCGGGTAATATAATATGGAACATCTGATTTGAAAAGCTTGTCAAAAGTAGAGAAATTTCTTTTTTTTAATAAAACTGACATGAGGGGACAAAGGAACTAATGCATAATCATATTTGTATAGCCAAATGTAAAAAAAATCCAAATGCTTTGCAATGATAGTAAAAAAACTAAAATGAATGAAACTCGGCCGTTCGAAAAAATGGGTCCTATTAATATGGAATACCTGGGAAATTTGTAAAGAAAACTAAAAAATTTTTGCTTTTTTTACTACAAATGAAGATTTATTAAGTAGGAGATACAAATAAATAAATATACATAATTTTCGGAACTTATTCCTGCTTTCTGCGTATCCTGCACGTTCGGCACGTGAATAATACCTACGTCGGGTAGGTACACACATTCTTCGTGTGTCCATTGAAAGCAGCGAATACATTGGGTTTACTTTTCATTGTCATTATTTTTATAATTTCCTACGCAAAATAAGCATTTCACATCATCGTCGTCATCGTCATTATCAACTTCATCTTTGTTACTCGGTATGTTCCATATTTTGCCGCGTTTACACCAAGGCGAACACGAACAAAAACATTGTTTCCGAACGTTTTCGTCTGTTCTTGCCGTGTTCACATCGCCGAAAACATGAACAAAACTCAGTGTACGAATCGTTTGTGAACGTTTTATTCTATTTGCGGCGGCATGGACACGTCAAGAACATACGAAAACGTTCGCGAACAATGTTTTTGTTCGTGTTCGCCTTGATGTAAACGCGGCATTACGTACACACATGCGTCGACAAGAATTTAAGCATTATACTAAGAAGAAAGTAACTTTATTGGTAAAATATTGTCGCATAATCAAGAACACACATATTTAATGATAAATTATATCAAAATAATACTTTGTAACATACCTTCACTACAATATTTAACTGTTTGATGCACTTTTCAAAAACTTTTACACCCCACGAAAAATATAAACGTTTCTCTTTCAATGATAGATGCCCGACTGGTGCTCAATTGTCAGTATCATCGTCTATTGTGTCTAAGGATCTAGTATACACGATTGTCTGAAGAGTTCGTTATTTCTTTATCGAAATATTACAAAGTTCCATATTACGTGCCGTTCCATATTACCTGCCTTTACCCCAATCTGCGACAGTGGCAGGTAACAGTAGATAGCGATGGATAGCAGAAACTCTGATCAACCCATTAAGCTTTTCATCAAGCGTGGCTAGAAAGAATAGCGCGATTTCAATTAGAACTTTTTCCCTCCGCGCGAGATTCTTCCCACCAATTTCCATTCACTCGACCGACATCGCCAATTCCATCCCCGTTCCGCGAGGCGTCCTCCATTTTCAGCGCCGTTCAAACTGATTTGTCGAAAGGATCGCTGGCCATCTACGGTGTGGGAACACGATTCATATCGGGCAAAGTTCATCGACAGCTTCCTCTCTATCGAGGATCGTGTAATTAAATTCCTCGATCTCCCGTCGCGAACGACTCTCTTCCCATCGATCCTCGCATTCATCCCCGTTTCCCATTCGCCGAGGATCAACTTCCGGGTCGTGAAAGGCACCGCGAAAGGTATCTTCCTGCTAGAAAAATGTTAGGTCAGCTCCCAGGTGGCACGAGGCATCGAACGAACGACGGTCTGATATTCTCCGCGAGAAACCCCTCTTTTCGCTGTCGATTCTTCCCATTCTCTGCCCCCCCCCCCCCCCCCACCCTCGCCACCCCCGCCCCGCCGGATCATTTTCAATTTATTTCCCGGGCTTTTTTTCTTGCGCGGGAATCTCTTTCTGGCGCGGGGCCCAGAAGAGCCTCTTTGAAACGATACAGATAGAGGCACGCAGACCGGGACAAAGGTTTTGTATCGCCTCGGTGGGGGTTGATTAATGGACTTCTTGCTGCGACCGATGTTACGACCGACGAGTGGAGAGGAAAAAAAACATTAAAGGGTGGTGGAATCGCAACGCTACCGCGGAAGTACGATCGATTAATTGGAGTTGTCGAGCGTCGTGATCAGCCGCTTGTCGTGGCCCGTTGTTTAATCGTTTTTTGATGGGGAGCTTCGCGGGCTACTTGCTACCTGTGCTGGCCGATCGATTCGTCAATTATGTCGAGTCGCCGGTGTATTTCAATCCCCCGCTTGTGCTTTATTATACTATATGAAGACAGTTTACCGGATGTTACTCGCGTATCGACTATCGACGCGCGATGCTGAGCTTCAGCGTTCTGCCTCTCTTTGGCATCTCACATGCAAAATGTTGGGATGCGTCTGCCGTGGGCTGGAGACATAAGCGACGTTGGCAGCTATGCTCGCGCAGTTTCGTATTTATCATGCGAAAGTAGTTACTGATTATTTGCCCAGTTAATATGGGATTTTCATGTGACCGCCTTAAAAGTAACTGATGTTTTTAAAAAAAACTGTTGTCTATATTGGATTAAACTCTTTTGGGATAAAGGGAGGCATCTTTAAGGGAGTACACTCGTTTAAACCCTCGGAAAATGTGTAGGGGAGAATGTGTAATGGCGGTCACTTCAGCAATAAGTGTAACAAACCAACATATAAGGTGCAATATTTCTTGAAATATTTCTTGAAACTATCAAGCTATGCGTAGGATACAAAAATAATTAATATTATATTGATTTATTCTATAAAATTACAAAATACAGAAAAAATGTGTTTTACCGCCATCGTCCAAACCTGCGGGTAATAGCGGTCACGTTGCGGGCGATTAATTTAAAATTTTTCGCATTTTGGCCATCTACAGAATAAAATTCTTCTAATGAAGAAATATATTTTTATTTTACACTGGGGAATAATGGTAATCACGTTCCGGACGCTAATTGTCAAGCGACCATCGTTGCCCACACACGCTTCCATTGATAAAATTGAAGATTACATATTTAAATTAAATATATTTATATTAAATTTTATTCTAATCCTTTGCCATGATAGTGTATCTATATTTACGTAATCTTGAAATGTAAAACAAAGCTTCAGAATTAGTACTTACCTCTTATGTTGTGCACACGAAATATTACATCGACGACGTTTAAAACACAAAAAGGCTAGTTTTCCTTGGTTGTTTAGCACAGTCGAAAGCGAGATTGCTCGACAATATAGCGAATGATGTCGTGGAACGTAAGGAAAAGAAATCGCACATGCCGTTTTATAATAACAATACTGACCATCATTGCCAACTGACCGCGACTGCCTCATTCTCCCCTACATTTTGTGGATTTATTTACAAGTCAACAGCTTGATGAAGATTTCTCGATTTTTTACTATTGTGACGTCCCAGCCCCAGCACAGGGTCCGCGCCTGGTTAGTCTTCGCCAGCGCCGGTAGATGTCTAATCCCCTCACAAGTCCTAAACTCTAATCTCGTTCATATGTATATGTATATACAAGTTCCAAGTTTACTCTTCTTAGTCCCCGTGTGTCTAGGGCAGGGGCCGTCAGCTGTAGCCCTACTGATGATGACTCTGGCTGACGGTCCCAAGACGAAACGGACATTTTCTTTTCCTCCTCGATCTTAAAATAGCCAATCTACCTGCCCCGCACAGTACTCCAAAAAGCGTCACCGGCCTTAGGGATTACGGTTATGCCGAGGCGACTGGGCAAGATATCCCCTCTTTACGTTGCGAAATCAATCATCAAATCACATTCTCGATTTCGGACGGAACACTATCTTTACATAGTAGGTATTATAAACTGCTTAAAAATATAGTTTCAGTTAAAAAACTATTGTGTTTCGGAAGTTATGAATACATATCCGAGAGTCTCTCGATTTTAGACGGCTAAACGGTGGCCCTGAAAAAAGATGTATGTCGTGTCTGAAGTCAAAAACAGTCAAATTTTCTTATAAAATAGGTTGTTAATAGCTAACGTCCTACGGGGCCGATTTTGAAATTTTTTAAAAATAAGGTAATGGTATGAAATTAAAGGTACAGTTAGTTTTTTCTAAGAGAAAAGTCCACCTTCTTTCTTTATAAATAATAAACGAAGAATCGAAATAAAAAAAGCCCTCGTAGGACGATATGGAATTCTATTACAATTCTGCATGCAAAATTGGAAGTGAATTGGTTGAACGTAGCGCGAGTTTTTAGGGCCACCGTAATGAAAAACATATGTATTTCCATTGCGATCGTTTTCACTCAAATGCCTACAACTTCGTCAATTTTCCGAATTTTTACATCAGGCTTGTTTTATATTATTTTTAAAACATCAATCAATGAAAATATGTAAAACAGGCCACCGTAATGAAAAGTGTAATTCTGCTGCGATCGGTCAGAGTCGCCGTGCCTCACCGCCCTGTACTACGTGGGTGGTTCCAAATGCCTATAACGTTGTCCGTCTTCCGAATTTTTACATCGAACTTGATTTATAATATTCCTAAAACATCAATCTATGAAAATATGTAAAAAGGAAAAATCCGATTTTTGACACTTTCAAACGGTTATACCCCTTAAATTGCAGAAAACATTTTTTTTATGTCGATGCTTCTCATTATTTATTAATTACTGTGGAATCTTGTTAACATGTTCGCCCACTTTGGCGTTTTGCACTTCCTTCAATTTTTAATATCATTAAGATTTCCAAGTCTTAAAATGCATGCTATATCCGTAACAAAGTATTGTACACCGTGAAAATTATATAAATAATTACCTAATCGTCCTACAATCCAACCCAAAATAAACCGTTCATTTTAGCCGTCTAATTGCCTTGCACCCTTAAAGGTAAATGTGCCCAGAATTCATCCCAGTCAGATTTACAAGCAACACCTGAAACTTAACTCCCTAAAGCCCAGAAATTCACCGCATGAATTGCGCACGTAACAGCTCAATCGACCCAGCCGTCGTTCGGCAAATCCCCGCGACCGATTCTTCCCCAGCAAATCGTCGCATCCGTGCCGCACACTTTGCTCAATTCGCATTCCCCATTGACTGTTGCAGACTCGTAAACCAAGGATCCACCGACGCCGCGCGGACAAGAAGATCGATACAGACCGATAGCGCAGCGTTCGAGAACCGTTCTGGCCAGGAAGCAGCATCGTGGCTCTACATCGTCCCTAATTGACAGGTGGAAAGGGTGGTGGGGCGGGGGCGGGGGACGAGCAGCAGAGGGAAGAAAGGACGCGACGCGTGCATCAAGAACGGGGATACGAGTAGCGTGGGCGGAGGGAAGCGGGGAAACGCTCGAAATTTACGAGTGAGCGGGTTTGCTTGCGCGTCTAGGAGGCAAGCTCAAGATACCTTGGGGCAGTCGTGGGCCGTAACAAATGGTCCAACCGTAAAACCAGCTTACCCGTTCAACCACATAGGAAGTAGACGACGGATTTCCGCGACACGTCCACCAGGATTCGCGCGCGTCCTGAGCTATGCAGGCATAAAGCTCGGAGCGAAGCTGATACCTCAGACAGCCCCAACAATCGCCAACGGCGCAGCTCGTCCAACCGAACTCGTCGTTTTGCAGCTGGAACCGCGGACATGGTCTCGAACGAGCAACACCAGCGACGGGCCCCGGCGATTTTCGCGTGACCGAGAAGTATGTCTCAGTCTCGGTCGACTGACTGCTGAGAGGTCGAGGGTGGATCCATGAGGAGCTCGGCCAAATGGGTTAAAAGCGATCGCGACGGACGGCGCGACCCCGTGCTGCTCGCAAAATGGTGATCGTGCTGCCCTCGTGGAAACGCAACAAGTGGCGATCCGCTCCTTATTCCTGAGCTATCATCGATGCTATTCGACGGACGGGACGGAGCAGCCGATCCTGGAGCCGTCAGCTTCGATCCGAGGATCGAGTAGACCGCGAGGGGGTGGACGGTTGTTGGAAGATCGGGGCCAACCTTGTCTCTTGGAGGAGCTGAGAAAGAATTTGCATGTTCGATCGGCCGCGGCAAAATTCTGTCAGCAGGGCGACTTAACTATTGTCGGAGGTAAAGTGGAGCCAGAGGGAAGCTCGAATTGGAACGCCGCTGATCGATCTTCCTTAAGAAGAAGGGCTGCATCCACGAGTAGCGCTCGAAGGGATCCTTGGATTCCTCTCGATTCCCGTTAATCCTCGCCCAGGGAAACGATCGTGATCGCGAGACGGTCCTCGACCGGGTCAGGCTCGATCCTCGCGGAGAGATTACCGGGGGGTCCGCGACTATGAGCAGTGCCGATGCTCGGCGAAAGAAGGGGACACTTTTCAGGAATCACGTCCCTGAGAGAAGGATCGTGGGGGGCTAATCTGAGAGGCATTCGGACGCCCGTCGGATGAGACGATGGTGATGAAGCTTTCCGCGATCGAGGCTGGCGTTCCTTTACTAAGCGCCGTCGGTCCGCGCTGCGTCGTTAAGCAGGCCACGGTGAAACGGTGCGTCGCGGCGCTCCTCCTCGTCTCCGTCGCAAGCATCTTCTACTACACACACTACATCATCAGCAGCCCACTGGCTAGGTGAGTTTAAGAAACTTGCTTATTACTGGGAGGATCGACTTGGGGGATAGTGACAAGTTTGAAGAACGGAAGCTTATGGTTCGGAGGACTTGGGGAGGTTTCCTAAGTCGATTCTTTCTTTCACTTTAGTAGGTATAAGTTCCTAAGTAGAGAGCATCAGAGAAGGATGCATTGACAAATATTGTGGTGTATTGTATTTCTAATAATTCTGTGAAAAGTCTTCGGTTCATGCAAAGCCTCAGTCCACCGAATGTTCTGCATTAGTTTCCCTGATCCACTGTATCGTAGATTCAAAGGTCCACTCTTGCGAAAATCCTAGTCGGAGTTTCGGATACCTCCAGCGATCGTAAAAATGCACAAGGAATAGTGTCGATAAACAAGCCGAAAAACCGCCAGAAGGAAATTGCTTGCTGCATGTCTGGAGCCAAAACTTCGATTCCAGTTGGACTGGCCCACCCCGTTGCCACGAAATAAGAATACAAACGTCGGTTTTATCCGGTGTTTCTTGTCCATTTAATTTCGTACAGTCCTCAAGGCTGGCCATTTCGATATCGCGCGTCACTCGCGATCCCCTATCACGCTAATAAATTCTTCTGGCGCAATTAGCGGAAATCTTTCTTACGTGTCCTACATCTATCAAGCGTAACACTCGGTTCCGTGCATGGCGAATGTAACTTTACTGCCAGCCGGCATGAAATTCCCTGGTTAGATTAACTACCCCCCGATATCCGCGACAGTTTTTTCCCTTAAAAATCGCTCCCGCAAAGTCGACTGTTATATTTCCCACTGCGTGCTGGGAATACTGAAAATTATCGGCGAGCATTTATACATAGCATCCTATTTCCTGTCCCTGACTGGCCACTTTGGCGTTTTATCGCCGGTTATTATCGATCGTAACTCGATCTCGCCGCGGACGCGGTAATTTCGGGAATTTCAATCGAAATTACGGCCACGCCCCTGGTTCGCGTGCGCTAATTTCCCGGATCGTTTTGAAAAACGGGCGTAACGAGGGTGAAATCATACTCGATATCCGCGAGCAGGCAATCCGTTGGCGAATAAGTGAATGTATATTCGCGTCCGCGGCTCTGTCACTCTGTGGCACGAGGCAGCGATCGGGCGGAAACTGTTTCATTGGAATTCTTGCAATTAAATTTGTCTCGCGCCCGCGACCCCCGGCCGACGCGCGCTAATTCGGGAATTCCAACGATCCCCTTTGATCTATTTGAACGCCGCGACCGTAAATAGGGTATTGATCTTTTATAAGGGGTGTATTAAATTCGCGTGATTACCGCTGATCGAATTGCATCCGCTCTGAAACGTCAAAGTCATTGATAGGTAATTTATTGAATACCAGTGGCCACGCGGTACAAGCTAATTTTCATATGAGAACATTCTAGTTCAAATAAGTATCTTCCAAAACGTAGACTAGGTCCCAAACACGAGAGACAAAAGATTCTTTGACAACAAGCCTTCTATGCTCAGTGACGTGGTCAAAAGTGGAGCCTTGATAAATCGTTTCCATACATCTTACAATCCGATCGATTATGTTCCAAGCTACCGCAATCCTCATACAAATTAAACTCCATCAGTCAAAGACTTCCCCCCAGCAATTACTAGAACCACAGACATTAATCTCAAGAGATCAGTCATAATTACAACCACTTCTCCGTCCGAGGGTTGCAATTCATGACCCGTTTGTATCAGTCTCGCGCAAGCAATTCCCCAGCCACCGTTTTTTCCTAGCCCCCCCGAGACAACAGTGATTACGAGGAATGAACCGCCCAGCGCGTCGGACGGCGCGTAAAAACTCCTTGAGAATCCGACATAATTGACGTTATATTCCCACCGAGGGCCGCGTTATTCCAATGTTCCCCGAGCCTTTGCCAGCGTTTCCTATCGCGTGATAGCTGGTCCACAGTTAATTAGCGAAGACGTATAACCCCACGGGTCGGACTCGAGGCGGACGTTCGTCTCGAGAGCTCGATATGGACCCAATCTGGCTCGCTCGGTTGGATAAGCAGGAAGGGTAGCGGCGAGCGTCTCGCCGTCGATTGCTACCCCACGAGTAAACACGCCCTTCGGCCAGCTGGAAATCCGGCGTTATTTCGTGGCCGGCGTAATTACGTCGCGCCAAATTGTTGCTGGCAGTTGTTTGACTCCCGCGGTTTCCTCGGGGACCTATATCTTAATTGCGCGGTAATAAAGCCGCGCGAGCAACGGCGTACAGTTCCTCTGGATGCCGCGGATTTGAAGTTAATTACGCGTCGGGGCTGGCGTTGCAAATGATGCTGACACGCCTCGAGTGTCGCGCGTGCGGTGGTCGAGGGCCTCGTTCGAGTGCCGCGACTTTATCACTCGGTCGTGGGAATCTTCAGGCGGGAGAGTGCTACGTGGCTGGGCCAAGGGTGGAGGAAGTCTGTGCGATTGGATCAGTGGGAGTTTTGAGTCAAGTGGAGTCGAGAAAGGTGGGCTACTTTGGCTAGAAAATTAGTCAATGGAATTTCAAGCGAAGGGATTTAATGCTAGAACAACCAACGATTGACGTAGGGTAGATGCACCATTTGTGGCCACTTTAAGATATTGTACTTACCAGTTTTGGCCACTTCTTAAAAAATATCATATTTTTCCGTGTAAGCAATAAATGTAACTTTATATTTCGAGCAGTATACTAAACAAAATATTTATGATGTGAAATTCTCCACAGAATAATGATCTGCAGGTAATTTAAAAATAAGATAATTATGCACATGGCCAAAAACAGTGTAATGGCCACAAACGGTACATCCACCCTGTAATATATATTTGTTATATATAATGTTTTATAAATTTTAAAGAACCAACAAACCAAGACCAAAACTATTTTACAGAATTAATTATTTCCATATTTTAGAAAAAGTCATCCAAAATTTTAGCAAACGAAATGTACTGGAAATGAGTAATGATTATAAGAAACAAGTCATTTTGACCCCCCTTGGTAGATCTATTGTTAACGAAATACCTAACGAGTGCATCGCTTTCAAAGTTATCTCCGTGCTCGGATAATTGATCACGTTTACCCTGGGCAGGCTTTTAGCTGCCGACGTCTTTCCGTTAATTGATGCAGTGCTTCGCCTCGACACGGATCAATCTTAATAGATAACCTATGACCATTCTGCGACCAATTGTAGGCTCGGAGTAAACCGTCGTCAATCACGAAACCTAATACTCCCGCGTGGACATTGACATGTAATTTCGCATCGCCCTGGTCACGGGGATCCGTGTCTATCGCCTTGGAGGCTGAGCGATACACTGAATCACGGGGACACTGTGTACCACTTTCGAAATGGGATTCGTGTGGTCAGTGACTCCGCGCTCTTAATTCTCCCTTGCCCGAGGCACCACTTATTAAGTGGGATCGATTGCGATCACATAGGCAGGGCTAGAGTTTCTCGAAGCCACGGGGAACTTTATGTCCCCCGCTGCTCTTATCGCGATCGGGAGGAGATTGCTTCTACCTTCGTTCCTTTTCGGGGAATTGATAAGCTGGCAGGACCCTTTTCTTTACGGCTGACCCTTTTCTGAGTTGATGGCTCGGGAAAACTGAGGGAAGCCAACCGAGAATTCGATCTCACCGGAGATTAGACGTATCCATGCGCAGGGTGTTATTTCTGATAAAACCTTTCAAGCTTGCCTCCAACTGAGTGCATTAATTCCCACAAATACCTACACACGATTTCGGAATGAACTCACCTGCTGCGCCGGTGGCACGCGAGCCACGGGGAACAGAAACGAATTCCCGTAACTCAGCGGAGTTATCAAAACGCGATTAACCGTGCAACTACGGTGCGCGAGCGTTGGGAACTGGATGGCTGGCCGGGATCGCGAAGTAAAGCTATGCTGAATGCTCGTGGTCGCGCTAAGAGAGCCGATGCACGGTGCGAACATGCTTTGCACCGCGGGAGAGAGAAGCGCATTCTCTCGATCGTGGGACGAGAAATGCGGCCGGATGTTTGTCGCACGCCCAATCAGCGTCAATTCAAGCTTCTCCGAGCGGAGCGGGCCTTACATCGGCGCTAAGCTCCGGCTACAGACGCTCGTCGTCCCTTCCTTTCTGCCCAGCCACGCGCCTTTCTCATGACGCATCCTCCTGCCGAGGGGAATGCACCGGCTCGGCCTGCACAGATTTCCCGAAAATTTCGCGTGCATTCACTGCGGACCAGTGCAATCAAATTTAACGCGAGGATGAAAATTTGTGTAGGGATCCACGTCCAAAGTTTCAATTTACAAATGGTCATGTATTTTTTTATTTTCGACTTAACATCTGTTATAGCAGTGGTTGTAAATTCCCAAATTTTTTTCAGATTACAAATAATAGGTAGGGGAGAGTTGTCAATATCGTACTGGTCACCTAAATCGTAGGGGAAAGTGGGGTAAAACGGAACACCAACGTTTCTGTTAGATAAGAGCTACGAATGAGTTGGTGTCGCGTGACATGGAACCAAAGGGTCCTCATAGCATTTTGTGACCATAGACCCCTGCACAAGTTATTTTTCCATTAAGAGAGTTTGAAAAATTGCCGGTATCGACGTTTCAATATTGCGTTGAACTTTCAACCACTTTTCGGTACTTGGATTTTGGAAATTAATAACGGCAAGTACATCGTTGGATTCTATATTCCTTACGCTACATTTTGACGTATATAAAAAGTTATTTACCTCACGCTGAAGTGTAAATATTAAATGTTTACTAAATGACTGCACGTGGGGCAAAACGGAACACTTTTCGCGGGGGAAAACGGGACGCCTATTATACATGGGGAAGAATGGAAACGTCTCTTAGTACGTGTTTATTATCTCTTTTAATTATTAGATTGTAGATTAAACTTTTAATTACTATCCTTGTTTCCAAGAAAATTGATTTTGTACAGAAAATTATGATGTATGAGATACATCTTTCATTCGCTCAAACTGTTAGTTTAAATTGTAATAAATAACATAATCATTTAATGCAGATGTGTTCTCCATGCAAGTATTGATATTCGTGTCAAAATCCGCGTGTAGGGGAAAGCGGGGTAATTCCAGCCAGCGAGTGATTCCGGCCCGCTTATTGTTCATAAAATAATAAACAAACTGTATTCATCTATCCTTCTTTTACGATATTATATTTATATTTGATTATTTTCCGTAATTTTGTATACATAATATATATTTTTGCTATATTTTATTTGCAACAGCTATACCTAAAACAAATACATATTCATAAATTTTAACATAAATTAATACATTTTAAGTCATAAAAATAAAGATTTTGTACGTTTACTCGGTCTTCGAGTGGGTGTTCCGTTTTACCCCACCATTTGAGCAAGGCGAAGATTTTAATACCTCCGGTAAATTTCATTTACCGTAGTTCCCAAAGACTTTTCTTAACAAGGATCTTGATTTTCTTATAGTCTAAGGTCCACTGAAGACTCCTGTTGAAGTCTCGTGTCTTTTTCTCCTCCCGATTTTAAGTTATCACCCTCCAAAGTTAAGCGTTGCGTTTTACCCCACCTCCCCCTACCTCATCAATTTCTCAGTAACTAATGAATGTAAACGACATCTGAGAATAAAAATATCAAGTAAATGCAAAATAAGAAATAGAAACAAAATCTTTTGAGCTTGCACCCTATTTTGTGCGTGCTAGAAACATTTAAAAAAATCGGGTATGATTGATGTAACTTTTTACCAGTTTATTTTAGATGATAATAATCAAACAATGCAATTTTGTTCTGTATTTTTGTATGTTTCTAAAAGCGGATTTAATGTAGAATATTTTACATTCATTTTAAGTACATATTACATTCATTGTAAAGCTTAAATTGATATTTATAAATAAATTGACCATGTTTCCTAAATCGTACCACTACAATCGTACCAGTAGGATTTGACAACTCGTAGGTTATATAGGTTATGTACATATACCATATGCATAGGTTATTGCGGCCTGTGTGTGATCCATGTACATATGTATATGTAACTATATAATAATCATTACTTTAGGGGAAGGTTACCTATGTTGGACCACTTTTTTATTTTTTCTCCTACACGGGCATAACACATTGCAGAAAGGAAACAAAAACGGGAAAATGATCTACATTTCATGTAGATTTTATCATGTATTTAGCGTGTTAATAAAATAATTGACTAAAATAATATCTCAAAAAAACTGAACTAATGACTTCGGTCCATTTCAGGCAACCGGTTTCGTAATTTGGACCACTGGTCTCCTACATTGGACCGCTCCTAAAAACCAATGGATTTATATATACAATCTAAAAAACACTGATCAGGGCTTTGAAAGAAAAATAGAAACAGGAAGCAACAAGTATTTTACCATGCACGTAGTGCAATAGTACGTTGTTTTGGTGTCTTTTTTTATATTTGTCCCCGCATAAATCCCAAGCATATGGGCCGATTTTGATGATCTTTTTTTATTCGATAGAGGGCAATGCCCCGGTGGTCCCATCGTACACTGCATCAACATTGGCGCAATGTTTTGCCAGTTCTGGTTAAAAATAAAGACTATTGTCACCTAATTATTATTATTTTATGTACGTATGCGCATATATTTTCAGCATGTTGGGTCAATATATATAAAACGAAAAAGTTAAAAATAAAATACTCTAAAAAAAAATTAAAACCGACTTCAAAAAAATGAAATTGCACTAAAGAGTAAAAAATATTTTTTTCCCTAAGAGAGTCTTATATTACATAAGGGAAAAAATTATTTTTTACTTTTTAGTGCAATTTTATTTTTTTGAAGCCAATTTTAATTTATTTTTAAATTTTTTAGTATGCTTTTAACTATTCGCTACCATAACATAGATTGTATCCTAGAATGGACCGGTCCAATTTAAGCAACTATAGTCGTGTTCTGATTTATTGGCCGGTGAGTTTCCTGAAGGGTATTCTCCCACCACCTGCTGCTTGCCTCGGTGCTACTTTTCTCTAGCTTCTCACCAAGATCCTAAGGAACTTCAACTGCCAATCCACGATCGTCAGGTGGTGGTGGCTGATTTCTCCTTGCGCGCTGCTCGAGAAACCGAACTCACCGGCCAATAAATCTGAACACGACTATAGTGATGGTCCAATATTAGGCAACTTGTACGTTACATCAAAAAGATATGTTTTCATTATTATACTTATACGAATATGGAAAAGTAAGGACATGAAATTACAGCTAAGACAGCGCACTTTACACTAGTGTCGTTTAAAATTATGGTAGTTACAAGTTGTTGAAAGAAATTCACTTGAAATGGCACGAAAAATAATGATCGCGCAACACGTATTTCTATATTTCGACGACGGTGAACAACGAACTAATGAATAACCGTCTCGCTGTTCTCACACGTTCCATCTCGACTTCCTAAATCAGTGTAGCCGAAAGAACCACTGAAAATATATTTATTTATCGAGATACACGAATTGTCCAATTAAGGAGCCGGTCCAATATGGGCTACTCTCCCTTATATTGAATATTTTTTTCTCTATTTGTTATGTCACGTCCCGGGTGAAGGTCTTAGGGGACAATGACATAGGGGAATTATTGGGGCCCAGGCGCGAATCTTAAATCCAGCACACTGAGGGAAAAAGGGGTTCAGGCGTGAATGTTAAATCCAACACACTAATCGTATAAGGAGGTTTAGGCGTGAATGTTAAATCCAACACACTGATGGTAAAAGAAAGTTTAGGCGTGAATGTTAAATCCAACACACTGATCGTATAAGGAGGTTTAGGCGTGAATGTTAAATCCAACACACTGATGGTAAAAGAAAGTTTAGGCGTGAATGTTAAATCCAACACACTGATCGACCAGGGGAGGTTTAATAAGCGAATACACGCCGGGGAGACACCCGTTAGAGCACTTGTTTTGGTTTGTCGCGGTAATAGGATTTACCGTTGCTTTACGATAAAAGACACACGTAATAACTCTGTGAAATTCGACTAGTCATACGGTCATGCGAAACCTATACGAAAGTAAGTTTGTAAATACCGCGATGCTTTCCGCGGTCGTTGCCCGTAATCAGCTGTTCCGGCAGCCTGTTTGGATTTCGGGATCTTCGTAGCCGAAGGATTGACACAATAATATGAAACGTGATTGAAAGTAAAACTGTTTATTCAATTTAAAGTACTGATAATATGTGACACGTTGGTCAATAGCACATCATGGTTATATCAATGGTTATTACAATGAAATAAGAGTATGAATATGAGGTACAAGTATATAAGCCAAGCATAGAACTGAGTAAAGCATAAAGATTCGCTCGCTAGCAATATGAGCAATGAACGTTAGCAATAGTAATATAATAAAGTAACGAGAATTAATGATTCACATTAATATAAGCGATGAGCGTTAGCAATAATATGAATAAGAAAAGTAGCAAGAATAGCAATACACAATATATAATGATGGTGATGTACAATGGTATTAAAGATAATTATAATTTCTTACAATGCTTGATGGTTGAAGATGATTGATTCTATTTTAAATAATACTTTGTCGAAGGATATTTCGTCGAAAGAGCTTCCTTTCGTCGAAGGGTATTTCGTCGAAAGAGGACTTCTGTCTGTGGGCCCTGGTATTTATATGATTTTGCAAGGGGTTGTGGGGTGTACGCGCGGTATGGACTTTGCCCTGCTTATATAATATTTTACAGTATGAAGGGGGGTGCGCAGTATGCACCTTGGGCTAATTATAAACATGTGTCACGGTAGCTTTTGGGGTTTTTGCAGGGACCAAAGGTTGATCTATATTTGTACTCGCAGTTTTTCTTCTAGTGTTTTTATACATGTGATTTTGAATTGCACAACTCCTCGAATAGATTTTGGGTGTTTTAATAGGAAAGGGACGTCGGTGGGTTTGACTGCTTTGGTCATTTAGAGGGTGTGAGACGTGGTCTCGATTTAAGATATTTGTGGGGCGAGGGACTTGTTTAGATTTGGTGTGAGAGAGGAATTTGTGCCGCGTTGGGCGAATAAGGGAAGGAGATTTAATGATTGACCGTCTTGAGATGGGGACCGCTAAGGTACATCGCCAAGGCGGCCGAGGTCATTGGTAAAGGGGTAAGAATTGAGGTTTGGGGAAGATTTGAGTGGAGTTGTAGGTTGATTTATAAAAGGGAGTTGAAATAACCGCGAGCGAAAAATCGTGGGACGTCACAGTTATTGATACTATTTTTAGTGGAGGTACGATTTAGGAGACTGGTTGCCTAAATCGTACCTTTTACAGTATGTGACCAAAAGATTAATAAGAAATTAATTTGTTCTGAACAAAAGGTTAAGCATATAATAGTAGGTGCCTAAAAGATCAAGCTACAATATGCAATAGTTATTTGCGTTCAAATTAGTACCAAATATGAAATATAACGTAAAATCTCTTAAGTGATACGATATAGGCAACTCTCCCCTACCTGTGCCTGTTAAAAGCTCGGTGTACAGGGGTCCCAGGTAAAAGAAAACTGAAGAAAAGAAATAATAAAAGAAGAAAGAAATTAATTTCATAAACCGACTTGTATTATCACTCTCTGAACTCGATATGACAATGAAAAAGTATTTAAATATGTTAATGTTTATTTGTTTATTTCTTACATCTCTTTATTCTATCTTCTCTGTTACTGTTATTATTATCCGTTTTTTCCGTGAAAAGTTGTTATGATTTTTCACCGTTGGGAAATTGTTTGGGACCCGAAAATATTTCTTACCTCCGGTCCCCTTTTCAGAGAAGACTGCTCGGTGTATAAGATTCTTCTGCTTCTCAAGCTTATTGTTAGGGTTGCATTCTGTACTTTACCTTTAGGACTAATTTAGATGTTAATAAAGAATTGAATAGTTAAATCTCGAGGGAAAAAATCCCAAGTAGGTATCAGCATTTATGAATTTGACGAGGCTAATGGATGAGGGTGATCAATTTGCCTGCAATTTTGTTAGTGCGCACCGTGCATAATAACGCATTAAGCGCGCCACAGGGTGTGCACAGAAAATTCCGCGATATTCTGGATCGAAAACGTATTAGAAACGGCGGGAGCTCTTGCTTCCTCGCGATACATTATTCATCGTGCTTGTTCGCCGGCAGAAGTTTGATTATTCCGAACATCCGTCTTGTCAAGGTAATATCGAGTTGCGTAAACTTGGAGCATGAATGTCCCGCGGAAGACCCCGAAATTTTCAACTTTTCGAAGTTTCGCGGGCCGCGTAGGTGTGTACATGCTCGTTCGCGATGTAAAGCGAGGCGAACGCCATTATAAAGCTGCCGGGGTCGTCGAACGGAATTAAAGCGGTTCCTTCGTCGCGCGAATTCGCGAATGGAGTTCGTGCTTCCGTTCCCAGAGGAAATTTTCACGCGGGATTCAAAGGAATTTTAGTGAAAGGTTCTTGACTTCCTTTTTTACATTTCCTCTTGGTCATACGGAATAGAAATAGGAACGGCGGTTCTCGTAGCTCTGGCTCGACG
Source organism: Andrena minutula (assembly GCA_929113495.1). NCBI lineage: Eukaryota > Metazoa > Arthropoda > Insecta > Hymenoptera > Andrenidae > Andrena > Andrena minutula. The sequence goes on from OV815996.1 coordinate 27,567,900, forward strand.
CCTTTCGCAAAAATCTAGCCGGAAAAAACTTTGCCGAGAATCTTGCACCTACGTCGATCGCAGTACGTCGAATCTAAAACCGAGATAAGCCACTTTAAATTCGACGTGAAGATTGCCACTCTTTCCCAAAAGCTACAAGTAAATTTTCTCCCCGGGAACGCTACTCGTTTCCCTGGGAGATCGAAATTCGTGGCACGGATACGCGGAATGGCAAGGCGGCTGGGAGCGGGAGGAAACGACACTTCCTGGACAAACATAATTTTCCAAGTTCCGCGAATTCGGTGTTTGCTCTTCCAACAGTCTAATATCCTGCAGAGGAGTGTACCTATTATGTATCTTCCGCGCGAAGAATAATCGTCTGGAGATGGCGAGGGCTGATCGATACAACGGCGCTGAATAACCTAGGTATTATAATTTCCGTTAAAGCTCGGGCAAAATTTTCGAGTAGCTAGTAGCGTGGTAATTAACCTGTTACACCATGTAGGTAACTCAATTCACTGGTAATAATCTGCCTCCCAGCTAGCGTCATATTTAAACCATCGCGTATAAAATGAAACATTCACGCGAAATGCCTACACTAACCAGAGACGAGTACACGTCGTGCCATCCGCCCTCGTTTTTCATACGAGTTCGCTGCGAGCCCTCGGCCTGGGTCCCGGTTGGGCAACTCCGCCGTGGATTCCACTCCATTTGGCCATCGAGTAACGACACCCCCGCGCGACTGTAACGGCGTTATGCATTCTGGATTGGCCGGTGGAAACAATGTGCCGTGCGCTTCGGGGCCATTAACGTGGCGATCCTGTTGCTCCAGATGGGGGTGCGTGAGGAGCGACCCTAATTCTGTCAATCCTGGGGGTGTCCTCGGGCCGTCGGGCCGCACAGCCGGGCGATGTTAACTCGTAACTCTCATCGATTCCGGTGTAAATATACCCGGGGCATGTATACGACCGTGCAGGATTTCCGTTACGCTAGATATACCGCGTGTAACGCACGAATCGGCCGAGAAACGGCCATACAAAGGGAAGCACGGGACGGCGCGATGCGTACAGGCTAGGTCCGTGTAGGCCCTCGAAACACGAAATGCGGTTCCACGGCGCACAGATAACCCCCCCTTCGAAGAATTAATAGCCGCTGTTATGAAAACGGCGGCCAGGTCCGATAGAGTGCGCGTTAATGGCCCGAAGGCCTCTCTGTATTCGGTCGCGCCGGTCGAATAAAAATATTACTCGCGCGATATTAAGTCCTCGCCCCCCGCTTTATCGGGGCTTTCTATCGAGGGGTTGGTTTCTGCGTTTTGTTGCTCGCCGGTGAATAAATCTGGAGCGCGCAGGTGAATGCGAAAGGGGCGTGGCGTTGGAGACTTTTGGGACGGGGATTTGTGAATTTTTGCGGTGATAGGTTTGATAGTGGTGGAATATGCGCTTTCAAAGAAAACCCTGGCTGGCTGATACCTTAGCGCTGGTAGCACGCGTCCACAGAGGGAACGTCACGGGAAAAATGTAATTCCTGTGTACGGACCGTTTCGAGGGCCACTCGTTCAGGCCTTCATATCCCTTCGTTAAGTCCGTGAAACGCTCGTGGAAATCGATATGACGGCGAGAGAGCCGACTGTTTACCATGGAATCAGCGCCGTCAAAGAGCTGCTTCGACACGGATCGAGACACGCTCGGGTCCCTAGGAAAAATCCGATCGATTAGCAGTGCGCCAAGCTCGCAAATCTGCTCGACACACATGATCGCGCGAGATTATCGGGCTGGACAGTCGGCTCGATCGCGTGCCAAGTTGCCGTCGGCTAATCCTCGGTTTTCGGCTCCCGTCCGCCTCCTCCAGCACACCCCCGCGATGCGAGTGACGCGAGATACGTCCTTCGACGGGGGATGGGAATGGTTTCAACGGACTCCGATGAATTAGCCACGGTTTGTAGCACACGCTGGCCGACCCCCCGTATCTGTGCCCGTCGCAAAGCTCCATTGAAATAGCCCGTGCGATACCCGCGCGGACCCGTCTCCGACAGCGCGCTGGATGACGCGTCTTGCGGGATTTGTATCCGAGCTTTTGCCGTCGACTTTGATGAATTAGCCGCTGGACACCGAGCAAAGCCGGTCAAAGTGCCGGCGCCGCGCTAAATCATCGCGAAATTAGGAGATATCCAGAGGAACGGAGGAATTTCCCGGTGAATTCCGCGAGACCGGTAAGCATTCATCATGCCTCGGTGAATGGACAGATGCTGGTACTCGGGCCTGTTACGAATGTGACCGAGTATAAGTGGCGAAAGTTTTCGTTGTGTGGCGGTGGAGGCGTGGCGGATCGAGTTTGTAAGAATCGAGACATTGGAATTAATTGTAGGATCGCTGACGACACAGTGACCCAAAAGTACGTACGGTACGACTCGGCGTTCCACGCTGCTTGACGATTCACTGTTCACTGACTTTCTAAAACTATACGCATTTGTGTCACGTACGTCTTTCTGCATTTTTAGACTCTTCAGGTTGAATGAATTCTCCGTAGATTATCCGTAAATAAACTCTGTAGAAACACCCCGAAGACTATCTAAAGGACTTTTAAAAATCTACCAAAAAGAGTCCTTAAGGGGGTGGTGGACTATTGGATACGTAAAATTGTTAGGGTGAATTGATTAGTGAATGAACAGTGAGCAGTGAATGAACAAACTGACTTTTTTCGTGTATAACAAGAATACTGTTTCATTGAGAACAGTGATCTTATATTTAGAATGAAGGAAAATTTATTGAGATAACGCCAATACTAATATTTTTTTGAATCTATGAACGTCTTGGTCGCTTTTTAATTTTTTTGTTTTGTGGTTGCGGGTGCTGCCATTAACGGCGAGAAACCTAGTAAGAAACACGTACGATGACAGTTGACCATTATATTGTGTAAACTGTGTTCTGATATAAATAAATTTGTCAAGTTCCTATTATTATAATATATAGATCTGGAGGCACGGCAGTCTTTTCTGGAAGCAACTCAGCGTACTTTTGACCCCCCCCCCCATACCTTTGTGCTGGAGATACCCAGAAACTTGAAACTTTACTGAAACCTAGTACTGTGCAAACGAAATAAAACCTCCAAATTTCAAGTTTCCATCTTTTATAGTTGATAAGATATTTGAACTCAAAGTTTCGCAATTTCGACACTGACCGATCATCAAAATTCAGTCGTACTTCTAGCAGCCCTAGAAACTTGTACTTTGGCAGAAACGTAGTGTTTGGGATACAATGGAAGGAAAAATTAAAAAATCTGGAAAAATCCTCATCACTAACAATTTATGAAAGAAATTGAATATCTCCGAAACCACTGAACCCATAACCATGAAATTTGATAGACACGTTCCTCTTAGCCCCCAGATGCTCGCTAATAAATTTAAAAAAAATCTAGTCACCCTATTACCGAAAAACGATACATGAAAGTTTATCCCCTGCGCGCGCGACGCATGTTTCGGTCCTGACGATGAGGCCGTAACGTAGTCACAGCGCGGAGTCCCCCACTCCGCAGAAATTGCTCAATCTTCTCACGGGAGGCGCGAACGCGGCTGTGACCGAAGAAAAGAAGGATCACTTACAAAAAGAAGTGAAATCCCATCAAAAACATTTCATGTAAAAAATGGAGCCGAATCTCGTGACTCTTTACCCATAAAAAGTTGTGAAATATCACGTAGAGTCGAGTCTAGCGCTCTCATTAACTTTGACACTTTCAATCACAAATCACTCCAAGTCTACATCTTTGGTAAAGAACATTTTGTGACTTGGCAGATCGTTGAAGATAGTCCTGTACGGCGCGCCGCTGCAGGTGGTGTACATCGATTCAGGTGAACCAATTATCTGAAAGCAAAATGCTTTGAGGTGATTATTCTATGCATGATGAATTTGAACAAAAATTGTAGCAATTACACACGTATCAATTTTTCCCCACATTTTTACGGGAAAAATTGTCCTTAATCAGTTATAAAATGTTGTACAAACATCCAATGTTGATGCGGAATTTCTACACGATAGAGGATGGAATTCTACAGCTCCAGTTAAAATTTTAAGTAAAAATATTCATTGGTTCAAGAGTTATGATGTACAGTAATTGCCCGTTATGAGCCCGTTTTTTGTCCCCGTTGACAGCCCGACGACTATCCCCACCATGTCTTGGAAGCCTACGGACGAGAGTGAGAGAACCGGACAACGAGCGAGAGGAAACGAAAGAGTCAGACACGAAGTTGCTGTCGGGTACGAAAGAGAGAATCATGTCCGCAAGCCACTATGAGCCCGCCGTCAGCCCCGTTCGTCGGGCTCATAACGGGGGATTACTGTACATCGTTTCTCAAAATGGTGTTCCGAGAAAACCGACTTCAAAGTTAAATGCCGTATGCCAATACCGCTCTGCGAACCCGTTACTCGACGGTGCACTCAATTACGTTCGCTGCTATAACTGCGAAAATTATTTGAATTGCTTCACGAAATTTTGTTTAAAATTTTCATAAAGTATAAGACTTTTAAAATCAGTAAAAAAAGTAATCGATTTTCTGAAGCTGAAATAGTCCACTACCCCCTTAAAGACTCGCGTTTTTTTTCTAAACAACCCAGGCATACCCTCTCCGGAAAAACTCTCGTTTAACTCTCTCATTTCTCCGATATTTTGCCTGGTGTGTAGCAGCACGTTCCTGATAACAGAGAGCGACAAGTGCCGAATGAATCGCGAGAGAAATTCGTTCGATCAGCGTGCCGGTGGGAGTACCGTGTGTACGTTAATAAAGTCGCTGATAACGCTGACTGGAGATGGAAGGCTGGAAAAATTGTTCAGTCGGAGATGGAAGAAAATTCGACGTCCGGTCACGGCCACTTTGAAGCGACGATCCTGGGAAAATGCGAGGAAGATGTACAGAATTGGAAGCGTCTCTTGATCGATCGCGGTGCTCGTGGGACACGACTCGAGGAACGAGGACCGAACGATTCATTTTGGGGATTGTGATCTGTGGGGAGTTGAGAATTCGGCGTGTTTAGAACTTGGGTGCTACCACGTTCGCCACAGAAGGGCTTGTAATCTCGTGTCTCTATTTTTCACAGAGAACTGATTTCTCCCTGTCGATCCTTTGTCCAAGCATCGAGTGCCTTTGCTTTTGAGACAGGGATTTACTAGGTAGCCTCTTTCATCGAATACCTTTAAACAATTTAAGGCTTTAATTCTATACAAAATTTGTAGGAGTATAGATTTCCTTAAATTCACAGTGAATCTCTGTGCAAGCCTCAATATGCGATTTCTAAATCGATCGTAGTTTGACACCTAAGTCCCACTTCCAAATCTGTTGCAATCCGAAATCTAGAACTGCATTTCTAAATCCACCTCAATTCGAGGTCCAGGCCTCCTAGCTCGAAATCTATCGCATCCGGAGTTCCCTAAGCTCTTGTCTTTAAACACATTACACTCTAGCTTGCAGGCCTTGGTTTCTAAATCCATCCTTCTTCAAAGCCCAGATCCAAGCATGCCTTGGATACCCAGCTCTACTCTTCAAGTTCCAAATTCTCGTCATTCAGAGCATCGTCGTTTTCCTAGCATCTTATTACTCTACTGCGTTTTTCTCGACCCCCCAGCACAGAAGGCAAGGTTAAACGTGTCGGCCTAGATAGAACTCGGAGAAGTAAGAAATCATCGTTTCACTATCTTTCGACGCGCGATTCGCTTCAGGGGCAAGCTTTTCCTGTATCAGCCGCGAACACGACACGAATCTCCCTGCCTGTCGCGTTGTTATCCTCCATAGGTATACGCTCGCAGGTCCTTGAGATGTTACCACGCACCGGCTAGATTTAACGCTGTTGCGCGTTATCTGACACGCGATGCAACTAATGTGCAGCTTGATACCGAAACTGCAGCCCCGTATCCGCCGGATCTTCGATGCTCGGGGCCTGGAATAATCAGTAATATATGCGTGCTAGCGATTCTGATACGCGGGGATGGATACACGCGCGATCGTCTGTCGTGTCTGACACCCGCGCTGTTTCTAGCACCGTGCGATCGTAATTCATTAAATGGACGTGTCTTGGAAGGGTGATTGAATGCACTGGGTCTGAAGAATAGGGACTCGAACCCCTTCCTCGTGTCTGTTCCTAGGGCAATCAGTACTTTTGTATCTCCTTTTTTCTTTTGTAATTGCTGCCCACGAATTTGGCAGTAATTGAGGACCTTTCTAGTAAGTTGGGTGTAAAATAACTTCGAATTAATTAAACAGAAATTGTTTATAAAACATTAAAAAGAGAACACTAATTGAAAAATACATATTTTCACACAATAAGTAAGTAGTAGTTATTGAGTTGATATGTTTTTATTTCTATTTTTGGCGAAAAAATATTCTATTAATAGTAATTACCTGATATTTAATAAATAATTATAATTAATTAATATTAGTAATTATATTACTTTTAACAGAAATATTAATATTAATTACTATTAATATTGATGCTCGGATTCCACCGCGCTCCTGGTAACTTGATAATGGATACGGTGCCTGTATCGCTGATCTTCACATTAATATTATTGACACTTTCAATGAGCTCAACTTTTTGCATGTGAACAAGGGCCCTGGTACAGACGGGTCATTTGTGGATTATTTTTAATTGTTCTTTAAAGGCGGGTAATTTTCCTGCTCGCTGGAAAGTCAATCTGATTACTCCCATTCTCAAATCCGGGAGCGCGACTAAAGTCAGTAATTATAGGTCCATCTGTATTAGCAATGTAATTCCTAAAATGTTTAAAGACATTATGACTGAAAGATTGGGGCATTTTTTCTCTCACATCATCCGCGATGAACAACACGGTTTCATGTCTGGTCGATCCACTGTTACCAACTTGGCTGTTTACCACAACTATACCCCGATCTGCCTTGACTCTTTATCACAGGTGGACACCATTTTCCCTGATTTCAGCAAATATGCCACTCTAATGCCACTCTAATTTATTTGCGAAGCTATCGGCCTTAGACTTTAAAGGTAATGTACTATCGTGGCTTGAAAGCTACCTATCGGACCGTTATCAAATTGTGAAAATTTGAAGCACATGGTCTTCGCCAATTGAAGCTTTCCTCTGACCCACCGCAGGGCTCTCACCTTGGGCTCTGCTCTCACCTCTGCTCTTTAACATTTTTGTTAACGATCTTGTCGATGTCTTCAAGCATAGTAGGTTTCTCCTATATGCGGATTACCCTAAAATATTCAGCAAGATATCCTGTTATGAGGATGCTCTTAATTTGCAATCAGACATCAATAATTTTGAGGGCTGGTGTCAAAGGAATAGGATGTGTCTAAACCACGCCAAGTGTTACGTTATAAGGTCATCGCATTGCACTAACTTGACCAACCTAATTGTTCACCCATATATGCTTAGCAAAACTGAGCTAGCTGTAACCAATGAAATTATGGATCTGGGAGTCCACTTATCTCCAACATTAGACTTCTCTAAACATTACAGGATCATTGCGAACTCTGCTATGAGAACACTTGGGTTTGTCTTACACTTCTCGTCGGATTTCCAGAATATTCATACTTTTAGATTACTATATACCACTGTATTGAGAACTATATTAGAATATGCGTCCATAATATGGCCCCCCTCGCACTTAAAATACGTTTCGCTGCTAGAAAGAGTTCCGCACAAATTCCTTAGGTTTTTTTTTAGGTTTGCCGCTTATAAACTGCTATGTCCAATGTCACGCGATAATCACAATTATGACCAAATTCTTGCGTCTCCGAACCTATCTACGTTATCGAAACGTAGGTGTATTGCCGATCTTTGTTGCTTATTCAAAATTGTCAATTGAATCAACTGTCCTTCACTTTTGCAGAATATCTCCCTCTATACACCATCCGGAAACTTAAGAGGAAGGACATCCTTTTACTGTTCAAGCACCAAAAGTTTGGTACTCGCGACTGCGTGTAAATCGGATCGTCAGCGTTGCCAATTCATACTCAGATCACATCCATTTTTTCCGTGGATCAATGTAAACATTGAAGAGCAATATGCGCAAAATTGTCATTGATTAGGGTAAGTCGGGATAATATGCCACCGCGGGTAATATGCCACTTCTCAATATTTTTTTAAATAATGCACAGATGGCGTCATATTTGCACTAATTTCGTTCAATTTAGTGTAACTGTTAAGACGACAACAGATTTTGGATTTTATCTTCTTTTATTTTTAATAAATCCTGGTAAGTTATAAAATTATCAGCTTGATCTAATTTCATACTGTAACTAGAATGCAGATTATACATTTGTGTGAACAGTTATACCAAAAAGCAATAGATTATGTTAAAGTATACAAACAAACGAATTTTATAACCTCTCAAACATCCGTTAAAACTATGTTCTTTGTGGAGAAATTTTCCATCCTTCTTTTTATGGTCGTTTGGAGTAATATGCCACATGTTTGTCGGTGTAATATGCCACAAGTGGCATATTATACCGACAAACTCTTATCTTTATAACTCTTTCTATTTAATGCCATCGAGTTGTTTTTTCGTATTAGAACCATGCCTAAGAAGTATGTACGAATAAAAGGAGCTGTTCTAGAAATAAAACCCGAAGAACAAATTTTGAGAATGTAGTAGATATTTCTTATGTCGATTCGACTGATGCAGAAAATGACAATTACTGTACAATATGCGAACTCTATTATTATGACAAAAAAGGACCTAAATGTGACTGGGTAAAAACTACTTGTTGCAAAAAGTGGGTTCATGAAGACTGCGTAGAGATTGGAGACTGTTTAGTTTGTAAGAAATAGCTATTTTTTCAAATATATTTTACGTTTCATTGAGCTCAAATATTTGTTATTAGATATTAATAGCTTAAATAGTTTAAAATATTGTTGATTCTCCAAAATTTAAGTGATTAGTTCGCACTTCATAGCTAGTGGCATATTACTTCAGACCTTGTGGCATATTCACCCACCACCTGGGTAATATGCCACTTTCGATGACTTTTGTATTTGTACGTTTCTCATTGAATTATAAAAGTTACATATCTCTACTTTTTAGTCAATACACAGAATTAGTTACACTTTCATATACTTTTTTCTTTTTCCCGGTACCTACTTATACTTGCGAGATATCGCGCTTCAAAGTTAACTGTGGCATATTACCCCGACTTACCCTATGTAAAGTGCATTTCTTAGCTTTTTCTTTCTTTTTTACGGCTAGATGTTTTTTTTTCTTTTCTTGTATGCCACTGTTTTCTTTATTGTACAAATTGGACTTGCCACGTAATAAATAAATAAATATTAGTTACTATTAATGTTAATTACTATTAATATTAATGTTTCTATTAATACTTCTATTAATATTAATAGTAATTAATATTTATTTATTGCGGGACAAGCCCTTTTGTACAATAAAGAAAACAATATTAATATTTCTATCAATATTAATAGAAATAAAAGTAGAAATTTTAATATCAATATTATTTAATATTGTTATCGGATTTAAACCAAACTTGCAACAAAGGATGTAAAATTTTCTACTTACCTATATTACCTACACATCACAACTCAAAAACTGTCAAAAATAGAGCTGCACCCTTCTCGCTGCAAGGTCCTCACTTCTCTTCAGATGGGATTCTCCTATAATCCCATGAGCCCTGCAACATTAGGCAACCTACAATATCTCTTCAGAATTTATACGAGCAAACTTGTGATTGACTGTGCCCCAGTATTCTCTAATATGCGCGAGCGTGCACGGAAGATGCTCGGCGTTCTAATAAGTGGCGCATGTCTGCGCGACTCCGTAATGACACACGTAAATTAGTGCATGCCCAGCATTCTCGCGTGTATCTGTTATCTGATAGCGGCAAGCAGCGCAAACTTGCGCGAGGCTGCGGCATGCTCCCGATGATATACACAGTCCCCGTGCTCGTTCCGCCCGCTACGCGGGGATGACTGTTGGGATTTTCGTACAACCGGGGCGAGCCTAATCGCGTGTTTGATTATATCTCGTCAAAGGGAGTGGAGCGAGAGAGGAAAGGATTCCGCGCAGCGGAAACTGTCTTTGAACGCCGCGACGCGAAGATCGCGCGGCGAGATTGTAGTTGACGCGGGCGAATAATTTTGTGTTTCGAGAGGCGGCGAGGAAATAGGTATTAAACTCAGCGTGGGACCGGCTGCAATCTAAATTCTAGTCGGGGAGTTGGATTAATTAGAGGTTTGGATTTTACGTCGGACAGAACTCGAGGAGAGATTAAAGCGTTCAGGTTCTTTGACGTCCTTAATGAATCCTCCGAGAGTGACCTGAAACCAGTAATGATATCAGTTTTACACGGGTTGCTTAGGGATGGTGGATATTTTTACAGAGACTGTCTCTGTCGGTGCAAACAGGTGCACTGTGCATCCGTACCTTCACATTAACTTCCCAAATTCGTGTCACTCAGGGAATTTGCTTTCCATTCGCATCGCACTGCGGGGATCAAGAATCTCCATCATATCCCTTATTCACCCTCGCCAATCCGTCAGAATTAAAGACCAGTCATCGCTTCACACCACTTTCCCAAAATCCCTACTTTCAATATTCCATAAATATCTTTCGTAAATATTGCCCCGTCCATTAAAACGGCCCACCCCAATCTCTCCCAATTTCTCCGTCCACCCAGACGTCAAAGACAAACGTATCATCGCTGTGCACAGAGGGGAAGAAAATCTTGGAATTAAAATCTCGTCCGCGCCTCCAGTGCCTCGGTGAGGGCCGCGCGGATAAAAAAGAACGCGGCGTTGTCGCGCGAAGGGGGTCGAGGCAAGGAGTCGGGCGAAAATAAAAATAACCAGGGCATCCTGCCGGCCAATAATTGGACTCCTAATCAATAGAGCGCGATCGACGGACCGTGATGAACCGTTCAAGGGAAACGATGCAATTTATATATACCTACGCGGCCTGGCTATCTACGCCCACACACTCGCGCTCATCCCGCCGGCGAGCGTCGAGTGGTCCACTTGGGCACAAAGAATTATTGGCTTCCATTCTGCTCTCCAGTTAGCAGCGGCATCTGTCCGTCCACTAGCATCCTTCCACCCCCGCGTTTCCCTCGCATCTCTCCCGGAGAGCACACGCCGTACATCAACTCGGCACAATTCGAAACATATCGAGGGGGTCCTCCCCAACAGCCGAGCCCCCCTCGCGTTCCCTTCGCGTTCCCTTCACGGTCCACTCGCGAGCCTCGTTTTTGCCAGCTCCCGGACCTGGCCGCCTCGTCGCGGGCCGATTCATCACCGGCGCCCGACGAAAAGCCAGTCGATCTCTCGTATTTTCAAAAGGAAAACCCGTGGAAAATCCCGACGCCCACCGTCCTGGCCTGTACTACGTACATCGTTACCATTGTACGAAATATTTATGGCCAGCAGATACGCCACACGCGGATTACGCCGACGCGGATTTTCCAGGGAAGAAGCCTCGAAGCTCGCTCCTCCATTGTCGTAGGGGCGCGCGCCTCCCCGTGTTCCTCGTAAACGGCTTCCACGGGAAACGCGTCCCCGCGATGCATTCTTGATGTTTGCTCGCCGACGTGGCGAGAATGCGGGGCTAAACCCCGCCGGGGAATTTATGTAACGCCGTTAGGGATAGGGCGGTTTTTTAATCTTGTCGCTGCGCGCGGGCTTGGCTCGCGATTTATCTGTTGGCGATGCTTGGGCGTTTCGGAGCACGGGGCGGTGAGGCGCGGGGAGGTTGGAGAATGTTTGAGTCGAGTGGCGCTAGTGAACTCGTCAAAAGGGATGAGTACGGAGCGATGATTTGGGAAAAATCGAGTGCTCCCTAGAGCAGCTACAATTTTCACGTGGTACATGCTTGGGAGGGTGGAGCTTAGTTTTATAGTATGAAAGTATCTTCTTATCATCGCAGTTTGTCCCTTTTTATGAAAAGTAAAATCGAGCAGAGTACGAGCACAATCGATCTGTGTTTAGGGGTAGCTCAATCATGGTAAAATTTTCAATTTACATGATAATTAGGGGAGAGTTGCCAATATCGTACTGGTCACCTAAATCGTACCGCAGCAATTTCTCAGTAATTAATGAATGTAAACGACATCTGCTAATAAAAATATCAAGTAAATGCGAAATAAGAAATAGAAACAAAACCTTATGAGCTTACACTCTATCTTGTGCGTGCTATAAACATTTTAAAAAATTAGGTATTATTATTATTATTATTATTATTAACGGGTATAACCCTGTAAATATACTGATAGAAACATGAGAAGAAAGAAGAAAACTTACTACTAGGTAACGATTCGTTGCACTTAACATTAATTACGCTTAATATACGTACATATATACAAAGTCAATAGAGTAGTGTCACCCCTGATCGCCTTCAAGACACCTAAACACTGATGTTCTGAAGGATGCCAGGGATCCAGAGAAAAGGTCGAGAGAGTGAGAGTCACCATTAAATTTGTCGAAACAATTACAACTCCGAGTAACTATATCTAGATGACCGATATTGGTCCTGAACCGTCTTGCATAGAATAGAGGGCTCTGACGGAGAGCTCTGCCCGGGACATAAAAATTCACGCTTCCTAACACCTGTCCTGCGACGTTCCAGTGTCGCCATGTCCAATTGAGTTGTAATAACTGTATAGTCGTGTGACGAAAAACACATAGGCTTTCCCAACTGGTAAGACGCGAATCGCAAAAAAGTATGCTGAACTTTTTCGATCATATATGTACTTCCGATTCGCCGTGTTCGGGGACCATATCTGCGACGCATACTCTAGCTGAGCTCTAACTAAAGAAAAGTACAGGGTTTTCAACGTCAACGAATTCCTAAAGTGTATCGCAAAACGCTTCAGGAACCCAAGAGTTTTTCTTGCAGAATTACAAATATGGCTAATGTGTTCATTAAAATCGAAGCGGTTGTTAAAATGAACCCCGAGATCGCATATGGTGTCGACGACTGGAAGAACAGAATCCATAATTGAATATGGAAAGAATATAATTCTATCTCGACGAGAGAATCTCATTACACAACATTTTGATATATTAAGAATCATTAAGTTCTCCGTGCACCAGGATTCCAATCGTTCAAGCGCAGATTGAAGCTTACGCGCGTCCTCAAGTGACGAAATACGGATGTATAACTTAAGGTCGTCAGCGTATGCTAAATATAACTAAATAATTTTGTACCATAATATAATATAATACTCTGTTAAAGTGTCCCTCATCTGAATGAAAAGACCTTTGGTTAAAAATATGCATGTACTTTCTGAAATAAATTCCCAAGGAATTGTTCTTTTTCCACCTCCTGACTGCGGTTAACCCTTTAAGGACAATAGAAACTGAGAAAAGGTATCCTTCTGACGTATAATAATTAAGTAAAACAATTATGTAGTAGATTGTACCTTGACTACAGAAAACAGACACTGTCACAGACAATTTAACAAATTATCAAATATTAAATATAAATTTAATGTAATATATAAATATTCAAAATTTTAAACAATTAAAGCTGACTTAAAAAAAATGAAATTGCACTAAAAAGTAAAAAATAATTTTTTCCCTTATTTAATCTACAACTCTCATATTTTTTAAGTCGGCGCCAGATTCACACAGTGCAAATGATGAGGCACCGACTTAAAAAAATATGCGAGTCGTAGATTAAGTAAGGGAAAAAAATATTTTTACTTTTTAGTACAATTTTATTTTTTTTGAAGTTTGTTTGAATTTTTTTTAACATTTCTTATTTTTAACTTTTTAGTTTTATATATATTGGCATAACATGCTGAAGAGATATACGCGTACGTACATTAAAATAATACCTAATAATTATGTGACAATAGTCTGTATTATGAACCAGAACTGGCAAAATATTGGAGCAATATTGATGCAGTATAGGATGGGACCACCGGGGGACCATCGCCCTATTTCGAATAAAAAAAAAAGATCATCAAAATCGGCACATATGCTGAGGAGTTATGTGGGGCCAAACATATAAATAATTATTAACCATAACTGGCAAAATATTGGGCTAATATCGATTCAGTGTATGGTGGCCACCGGGGTATCGTCCTCTTTCGAATAAAAAAATATAATCAAAATCGGTTCATTTGCTGAGGAATTATGCGGAGACAAACATAAAAGAAAATACACACGGGTCGAATCTATAACCTCCTCCTTTTTGAAGTCGATTAAAAATATGGCCATTATATGTTGAGTTTTCACAATTTCTGTAATCTTTGAATCACTTGAGCTCCCCTAAACATAAGAATGTACTGTCCAAAATTATTATACCTATAGCGTTTGTATATCTAAAATTCTAAAGCAACAAATCGGGGTGATAAGACTTTTAAAAGATATTCAATCTTCCTCTATCTTTGAAACTCCACCCTAATGCTTGTCTATTCTGCTTGGGGAATGTAGAAACAGGGGGATGATGTAGATAGTCTGTCAGGGGTGGTTAAATGCATTTACGTGTCGTTGAATACCGTCTAGTATTCTCAAAGGGCAAACTTAATGCTTTGAGGTCCTACTTTCAGGAAGACTGTATTTCATTTTAGACAGTCCCATGTCGAGTCCACCTACACATTAGACTCAATAGCGACTGTTCCTTGTCCCAGCAATCCCAGTGATATCACCATTACGATTGTGCATGTTTGCAGAGGAATATGCTTCCTACGCAGCCCAAGTCTGATAGCATACGCACGCTATACTACTGAAAGTAGTTGCGTCAATAACGTTTGCCTGCCACGAAACGACGAAACACCAGGCATGAAGCATTACAGTAAATGCTTGTTACACGTTTCTCAAAGAACGCGTGCATTTCAATGCCGGGATCTTGGAAATTCACTTTTACGACCATTGAAGCACATTTACACGTGATACCCATTCAAGCGACGATTCCCATCGAAGAAGTCCGATTGAAACTGAAGTTTCTTCGAAACGAACGTAACGGTAGCGATCGCACGCGATGCACACCCGTGCGTGCACGCTGTACCTACTCGGTGGTTACGAGGTAGCAGGGTATTGGAACGCCGCGGCGATCGCGACTGGCAGCGATCCTCGATGCCACTTGTCGATGTAAACGCGGCCTATATGCAGCCGCGTCGAGAGGGCCTTCCAGTCGATAAGCCGTTCTCTTTTCACCGTTTCGAGCAGCAACTTTGCATTATCGGCACGTCGATGGAATCCCGCTTATCAAGCAGTCGCTTACAACTCGACGATACAGTAATTTCCCCGGCTGGCCTCGGGTCGCGCCTACACTCGCGCGGGGTTAAAAGGCTTTTCGGTACACAGCGAGTGCGACCCTTCTGCATGCTGCGTTCCGTGGCGCGGCACCGACGTGCAATTTAAAATTTCCAACTCCGCCGGCGGGCTTCTGTGTGTCGCGGAGTGTTTGATATTTCTGGAACGAGATTTCAGCTGGCCCGCTTTGCTCGCGCTTTCCCGGCAATCCTGACAGAATCTGGACCCCAGGTTCCTTCGAGCGGAAGGGAGAGGGGACCAGTAATGGCAGTGATCGAGATGACAAAGCCGCGTTGTTCGTATCGCGATGACTCCGTTAATCCGGCGTTTAAAGGCCGATGGCGCCGTGAGCGCACGAGATGTTGCCGTAAGCTCCTTTTCCGCGACGCTGCAAGCGGATTAGCGTCGGAAAGAATTACCCGGCTGATCTCCGTGAAACCTTGCAGCGCCCGAAAGCGAGAGGAAGACGGAGGGATGCCGAGATCTCTATACGTATCGCGACGACCGTTGCTTTTTAAGGGAACGCCATCCACGGTGTAATCTTTGAGCGCCCCGGGGATTGCTAAATAGAGAAATAAATTAACGAGATAAAGCTCGTCGCCCGAGTTTCTTTCGACTGCTCCTCGAAACCAGGCCACAATTCCACCCACTCGGCGTTCGCTCGCACCCCTCGCAGAGAACCGGGAGAGGGTGTTTGCGCACAGAGATCGAATTTAACGATAAGCACAGTGTATGCATTTCGGCGACAGGTCCTTGACGCGAACACGGAAAATGAAGCGGCACCGGAGATACGAAATGTCGTGTTGAATCGTTCCAATTCGACTCAGCTTTTACGTCGCAAGAATTGCATTAGGAGGGAGGTTTCACAGAAACTTCCTTGTATTCGGATAACAGGGTGCTCGAGTGATGGAGGTTTGTAGAACAGAGGTTCCATTTTTAAAAAAAAATTACTATAGCAAGGAAGATGACACTCGACGAGCTTGTTCGCAAATTTCACCCCATGAATAATCGAGCAGGGCCGGTCTGTCACGTCGTCGGACGAAGATTAAGGGGTAACGGCGTCGAGGAATTTTGCTAGCCAAATTTGAGCAGCTGCCACGTCATTAGAGGCGTTTCTGCCTAATTGTTTCAACGTCGAGCGTTTGGGCCCCTCCCTCGTTCCCTTCACCCTGCCTCGTTTCTCGTAACAGTGACTCGTAACGTCCCACGTCTTCGGGAGCTTCAGAAATTGCGGGCGTTCCAGCGTGGCGTGCTCTCCGCACCCTTTGATGACGTATTAATTGCTTCGACTTTGATACATCTCGCTGAACCGCGGCGTTAATAACGTTTCTCTCATTGAATTTCGCTCGGCAGCTGGTCCGTGGATGGCGCCAAAGCCAGATTGAGCCGTGACGGTTCTGACGGCTCCTCCGCTTGCATTCTGCTCCGTACCGAACGTCGATTCCATGGTAAAATCTCTGACCGGTTGCGCGTTCGTCTTCATCCCCAATGATTAATTCCCTTCGATCCCTCCGAAGCTGGGTGGCATCTTACTCTCGATTTGATTAACGGTCCAGATCAATTTGCGCTGGGATTGGACGGGGGATGTCTTGGGAAACGTCAGAAGTAATCCTGAAATTTCTATTTTGGGAGGTTGATGGGGCGTTTAGATCGAAGTTGTCGTCGTTCTTTTAAAAGAGTATCTCAGTGTTTCCTTTAAAGGGTTGCGATCTCTTTTTATAATATTCAAATTACTTGCGACCCTCGCCCTCTCCTTTTATAACGTAAAGTAATAATAAGGTAAAGAAATCACGTTAAAAATAGATATTTCAGGATACATATATTATAATTCTAACTTAATAATATTTAATCATCTTAATACATATATTAAATATACTGTAGGATGTTTAATATATTTAATTATCTTATTTAGTGTGATGCTTGTGCTTGCATCTGGGTGCCCAGCTTCTTCTTTTTTTCACAAATGAAAAATCAGTGTTACATTATTACTAGAATATGGCAATGTAATCATATTAAAATAAATAAGTGCTAAGAATCGTCAACTATAAATAACAGCGGCGATCCCCCGGAAAACATTTCGCGCCCCGTTTTAGCATAGGGGAGACCGAAGCAAGTTGATACGTTTTTTGCGTTTTCATGTTTGTTTGATTTAATTACTCAATAACAAATATGCTAAAATATGCTTCGACCCTTCCTCTTTAATATATAGAAAATAAAAAGTTGAGAAGATACATACAAAATGAATGGAAAAATGTTATTTGGACGAAAGTAAAATGTATCAACGTACCCCACTGCGGGGCAAGTTGATACATCTGGAAAATATCCGTTTAACGAATAAAGGATGGATGTCTGGAATATTCCACTTTAACATGAGGTACCTCTTTTTATTAATGTATCTTAAAAAACCCATTTTATCTATTCCGTATATTCTCACGCTTTGACGTGACGACGTTGACTATTTTTCTACACCGACACGCTTTTTGCAAAATATTTTACGGTATTTTGCCGCGATACGTTTTTCTGACATAATTTCGTACCATTTTCCTAGATATAAAAGGAAAAACCCAATTAAAAGCAGTTGAGGAAAATTAATACACTGTATCAACATGCCCCATTGGAAACGTATCAACTTACCCCACAGGAAGTCAGTACGTACAAACATCTCTATAAAAAAATATAGAGTATATAGACGAAATAACAAAACGTAATTAGGGGAATGTGGGGCAAGACGGTATAGCTAAGCAGAAACGTGAAGGAAATCAAATATATTCTTTTTTCAACATTTATTAAAGCATTTTTAGAATCAGTATATTTTCATCTTCAAATTTCAGCAACAGAAAGGAGATCACAAGGATCAAAAACTAAAATAAACATCTTTTTCTTAAGTAACTCAATTTTCCCATCATGCCCCGCATATGGGGCAAGATGGGATTGCTGTAGGGGCAAGACGAAACATGTTTTCTTACTGATACATTTCATAAAGAAACAAGTTTGTAAGTTTGTAAAGTTGACTTTATGATATCCCATCTTCTTTTCTAATATATCACTAATTGCTTTCTTCATACTCTCTTTAGACCATTCGCCTCTATTTGTCTTTTTCTTGTATGTTCTTACCATTTTACAAAATATGGATCTACAACAAATACAAGATTCGTAGATAAAATCCGTTAAATGAGGTAATATGGCACGTCCCAATGATGGGGACGTCCCATCTTGCCCCACTCATCCGATCCCATCTTGCCCCAATACGTATTTAATACTACACATGCTTTTTATAAAATAACTTTAACCATGTCTTAGTGAAAACTCAGAATTTATGAAAAAGTAACTAATAAGGAAAATTAACTTACCGGTTTTAGTTAAATAACATAAACATAAATAAAGTGACACTATTACAAACTTCCTGAACAATTATATCGTTATTAGAAAAATGTAATATCTCGTCGTAACTCGTGACACGCGTGGTCTGTAACACTGCTACTTTGAGACCGATGCTCTTTTGCACCGAACTCGCTGATATGTTTACGTGTATACGGTAGTACCTTCCATTTTTTATAAATAATGCTTTCCCATCTTACCCCGCTAGTCCGTCTTGCCCCACATTCCCCTACCTTACCTTCGAAGGACTCAATGAGATGCTCAATTAATTTGAGTGATAAAATTCTCTATCCCGTCTCAACACGGATTGGAAAGTGAACATACCTATACTTTTTCTCTATGAAAACGAAAACAATTAAAAATGGATTGCTAACGTCAAGGTACACAGACTTACGCTAGATCGTAGTAAAGAATTGAACAATATACAGTGTCTCCCCTATCAATTACCTATTCCTAACACAATTTCTTGCACCACTTTCCAATTCTCTCAACAACGAAGAATGAGATGTCTCGTTCTTCCAAATGAATACGTCCAGTAGCAGAGACTGATAAATAGGAGATTACCAAAGAAAGAATTGTAATACTTCTAAAGGCTGGTTTAGAATTCACGGTTCTGGGTTATCGGGCGAATGACAGTTTTCGTAAAAATGATTGGAGAGGCGGCGTGCACGGTCTGTTTTCGCACATCGACAAATTATTCGCGTCAAAAGCAATTATTCGCGATTATTCGACGAGAGACCTGTGAATGCCAGCGAACGTCCGGTTGCATTCGTGTAATTAGAGCCTTTGAAAGGGGGGGCGGCGATCGATGCTCCCACGGGCACACGGAGGTAGAGGAAAAATTGGAATAAAATGGCCGAACGTGGTGTAACGAAGTGAAAGCATTTTGCTGCAACGTTTATTTCGTCCAATTACATTTGGCAGCCGTAGCCGAAGCTCACCAGGGCGGATTGTACGGGCTTGTTTATGGACTTCCATATATCAGCCTTACGAGCACTTAACAGAAAGAAATGGCCGCAATCTTTCGTCTCTAATTCAGTCACTTAACCGCTGGTTATATCCGCTTCGCGGGGACGCTCTTTTTCGGCGATGGAGATTTCGCCGCTGTCGCTGATAAAAGCGTCCCTCGATGGAAACGGACGAAATTCATTTACTCGCGCGGCACGAGTCGAATTTGTTCGAATTAGCGTTAATTCCGCCGCCGCTGCGCGGGGGCTTGAATCTCTGGGCGCGGTGTGCCTGAAATTTCATATCGTGGGAGCCCGGACCATTCTTTCCACGCGATGTATCACTGTTCTTGTGCTATATTGAACCTCATAAAGATTCATGAATCTTAATATGAAAATGCAATCCTCCGCGGAAAGTACCTCCCGATTTAACAAGCATCTCGCGATTCTCATAAATTCCATTATTACACCTAGCAACGACTCATTAGCATCGAGCATCCTCGACACTCCGAACGTGGACCCCGAAGCCGCCTGACACAGCCACCAACAACCGCTCGTTAATTTTTCGCCGTGAATAAAACAACTCCCGGCCCGCGTTTCCTGGCCAGCGATCGATCATCGTGCTCGAGCTGGGCTGCAGTAAATTGACAGATCCTCTTGCTCGAGTTCCCCGGATTAATGCCGGACAGGGTCGCGAGGATCGATGCCGGTCGTTCGATTCTTCTTATTCTTCTCCAAGGCCGTTTCGGTGGCGGTGCCATTTTGCTGCGTCCACACGATTCGCGCGACGGAATCGCCGCATCGTTTCTCCATCAGGGGGACGTGACTTTGAGCATCGTGCGGCTCTAAATTGCTCCGACAGTTTTTCTTCTGGCGACGTGTCCACTCCCCCCTGCTCGCTGAGGGGTAGGTGAAAATCGAGCTCGACGATGCGCCTTCTCTCGAGGCGAAAAGGGGGGAAGGGAGAAAAAGCTTGGAGGAAAGATCAGGCCCTCGTGACTGGGAGTCAGTCAGACTCTGAGCGACGAGGGGGGCTGGAGGGTGGAAGCCCATCAAGAAGGGCGGCCAGCATCCGGCAATTTACGGACGTCCGGCGAAACTGATTTCAAGGCGACAGAAATTACTTCTTCGGGAAGCCGCGGTGGCTTCGATCCTCTCGTGCTCCGCTGCCTCCTTCGGCCCTTCTTTCACGCTCCGCTCGGGGCGAGCAGCCTCTGGGGTGCTGCGCGAGTTGCCCACGACGACGCAACGGATCTCGCCCGCCGTGGACCGGGAATTGAACTCTCTATTCCTCTATGCTCGGGATATTTGGTCCCTGGATGAACTGTTTCCACGATGGAATCGAGGCTTTCGAGGATCGCGAGCGTCGGTGCGAAAGCGGCTCGCGATTTCTAGAGGAATATTTCCGTCCTGCGCGAGGTCTCGGGGATATTCGGAATATATTCAATTCGCTTTCTGAGATGTATTGGGATTGTGGTGGCTTGAAAGGTCCATCGTGTGGGGTTCAAAGAATATTTCACATATTTAGGACGTAATATTGGTAATATTGTTCAGTGCCTCGCCGACATAGACTTGTTCTCAATTTCGCTCGATTCGTTCAAAGAGGTACACAAGGGGCAGTTTATTGGCTTATTTTTCAAAACTGATCATTATTAAGTTTTTACTAAAAAGGGAAATATTTCTAAATTTCTATTTTAAATTTGTTACGTACGCAGATTTATCTTTAACTTTCTAACCCTTTCGGTTGTCTGGAATGCACGTGACCCGACGGGGTCATCGTTTCCTGCAGTGGTGTGATGCAACCAAGTTTCCCCCGAAAACCTAATATTCAATGAAGGCACTCATGCCCCCACTACTTTCTAGCCGAATTTCACCGTATAAAAAGGGCCACGAATCCACACTCGGGGGCTCAATTCAAGTGTAATACGTTTAGACTAAAGAGGCTTGCAAGATCGAGAAACATTCTTCTTCAAGTATTAATTCAACTTAAGCCATACAGCTGGCAGTGTTGCTGATAGGTGTTGTAATTGTTAAACTCTTTGAGACCCGCATTTCTCAGTGCGTCAAAACCGAGAGGTGGACTTATAGTCGTGTTCAGATTTATTGGCCGGTGACTTTCGTGAGGGGTATTCTCCCACCACACCGCTTGCCTACCTCGGTGCCCCGCTATGCGGCTATGCGTAGCCAATACGATTCGTAACGCACACTACTATTACGCTATGAATAAACAACAGCCACACGGCATCGTTGAGGCGGAGTCGAGCACCGTTCCCCTTACCCCACCATACCCTTCGGTGGTCACGCAACTTCGACTGCCAATCCACGATCGTCAGGTGGTAGAGGCTGATTTCTCCTCGCGCGCTGCTCGCGAAACCGAACTCACCGGCCAATAAATCTGAACACGACTATAGGTACCGCGACAACTAAACTCTTAAACAATTGTAAGAACCGAGCTTATTGAATATAATTTGTTATTTCTTAATCAGAGTTCTTTTATTTGAATCAATCACTATCTGAATTTCCTCTTCGAGATAAACCCACATAGATACTCCTTTACCGCTCAAGGTGTATCACATTATAAAGTTACGAGGCTAAACTAACATTCCTAGTGGCTCCCGGGGATACCAGACCCCGGTTCGTCCACGATTTCTACCTTCCTAGTGGCTCCCGGGGATACCAGATCCCGGTTCGTCCACGATTTCCACCTTCCTAGCGGCTCCCGGGGATACCAGACCCCGGTTCGTCCGTGAAACTTACCTTCCTAGTGGCTCCCGGGAATACCAGACCCCGGTTCGTCCACGACTTCCAACCTCCTTATAGCGGCTCCCGGGAATACCAGACCCCGGTTCGTCCGCTACTAACGAACTCAACAACCAAAAATCAATCCTCGGCCTCGCAGCCGCCATTCTTATTGCCCTCAGCCTCGGCTCGTAACAAATTTTTAATGAAATTGGCACTATAAAATGGGTTAAAGAAGCAAATCATCCCAAAGCTGCCCCCCCCCCCCCTAGTCGACTACTAGGATAGAATATTATATTACCATTGTTGCCGCGAATTATGTTGTTGCATGCAGACTGTTTTATTTTATTTATTTATTGTATTTATCTGTTTATACTTAGTATTCTAAAGCAGTCGTGTGCAACTTTTTGTTCGAAGTGAGCCACAAGTGGAAACCTACTACTCTACGTAGGCCGCCTGAACATTATCATAAATTGTAAGTGCGGGAGAGTTCGACCACTTTTTGGAAAAGAAATTGTAGCATCGTTGTTTTTCACATTTTTGTCATTTTATGCACATTAAAGCAAAGCCGAAGCAATTTAGGGTATACATTAATTATACTGTGCGATAATTTCAAATATTTATTTTCATTTTCAATCAAAAACATTGGCACTGCAACTGGTCGGTCTCACCCGCATGTCGGGGTTAGACCGTCCACCCACTACGAGTAATCAAGGTAGTGATCGACCACCTTATCAAAAAAAAATTAAATACGAGTACATACGTATTGTTGGTGTTACGCTGTAGTTATATGCATATTATATCCCCAATATCGGAAGAGCGTAAATAAACTTACTGTTGTAGCCAAAATGTCGCCTTTTTTTTTTAAGGGTGTAAGTCTCCAGCGACACCCTGTCACACTCCTTGCAGATGATTAAGTCCGCAAGAGTTCACTATTTAATGTTGTTTGAGTTGTGTGTTAGGATAAGGTATAAATCACTTGAGACACTACAGCGCGTAACAGATAACAATTAGATAGATATATTCAAATAATAACAGGAAATCTGTATATAACTTTAAATTTCACAGAGTTGTATTGCGCTCTACGTATTCTATACTGCTCGATGCAGTTCCGTCGATGTCGACGATTCAGAGTTTTAAATGTGTCTAACTATTTCCTTGCTCTCAGCCTCCATCTCCTAGGTCAAGCCCTTGCAGGGGTGTCTCTAGACATAGGAAGTGGTAAACTATTGCCTATTGGTTATCAGGGATGGTGGTACTGGGTGACGACAAACGCCCCGAAAAGAGAAAGTTAGTTCTCACGAGATGGAACTGAATGGCACTACATAGTTTTGTTTGACTGGAGATATATGACCCCGACTCGGCCTGGTCGCCCAAGACGTTAGGCCCAAACGGATAGCCCATGTGCTTGCCACGTGCGAATTGAAGAAACACAGACCCCACGATACGCATCGAGTTCAACTTGACAATTTTCTCGCTCAACACTTACCTGTTTTTCAAATATCGCTCCCACTGTAAGTTGGTCTAAAAACTTTCAGCCTCGCACAAAGTCTTAGCTGTATCTTATAATTCAAATATGGATTTGTGACAATGGTCAATGTGAGATAAACAACAAGCGCCTTCATTTCTTTTGTGTCAATGGCACACAGTGCCCTATCTTGCGTCAGACTTAAAATATCAGCACTGACCGAACTCTCCCGGATTTACCCTATCTTTTGAACTGTAAAAGATATATATACAAAAGGTATATGGCAATGTTCAGGTGGGCCAAATGTGGCCCGCGGGCCGCCGGTTGCTCATCGCTGTTCTAAAGGATTTTCCCGTTGATAATAATAATAATAATAAATTAATTATTCTTTGAGGCAATGAAAGTAATGTCACAATTCACTTGAGGTCCAATTTGATCAATCGTACAGCACTTGACCCCATTACTCAGGATTCTACGAAATCCACACAACGGTATCACACTTTTTACTCAATATTAGCGGTTCGTGGACAGCTTAGTGGGCCATTAGTATCGTCGAATCGCCTACTAAACAGTACTCTCGCGTGGACGACTCGCCAGCTCGCGAAATTGGAGGGCGAACTCCTCGTGCGAGCGCATGTTTTCGAATTCAGGGGGTGGAAAGCCCGGAGAGTTTGACTTGCGGCGATAACCGCGACCGAGCCGAAAATGAGTCGGGGCCCGGACCAATCGGCGTACACCGGTAATTCGAGCCAGTCGGCAATTTAGCCACGCCGGTTAATTCGATCTTTTGTCGGCCCGCTCGTTCGGGGCCGACAGCAATTCCGGCGGCGCGCAACGTTCGGTAATTCGGTTGACAACTCCGCGCGCGCACGATGCATTTTCGTATACACGAGTGGAGTGGAGTTGTTATTGGATTAGGGCATTTGATCGGCCAGTCGAATTACTTGACTGTTTGCACAGGCTTAATCGATAATGACCCTGTAGAGTTTGCCGGCCATGGGGTCGCTGGACTGCGTTAAATGCTTCCGATAAAAGAGGCCCGAGCACGATGACTGTAGGTGAACAGCCTCGAATAATTTGGATCTTGAATCAGACTTTTATGTAGCTTCTTTTTAAATAGAATTAAGTTCGTTTTTATATACGTTTGTTAAGGGGGTTTTCTAGTGTAGCGAAGTATTTTCTTTGCGGTTTTTCTGAATTTTTTATGAGGAGCTTGTAAAAGCTACCCCGTTTATTTCTACATACTTATCTATATTTCGATTACATTTTCAATTTTTTTTAGCACGAAAAGATTCAAATTAACGCCAGTGGACCACTTTGTAGTTGCTTTTGAAAAAATACTGTGTCCACTATTGGACGGTATCAAAAGGATTCCCTATTTGTATGTTTTTGGCTGTAGCCGGTACCACAATGAAAGAAAGATATTGGAGATTTAAAAAATGACGGCACTTCGGAGATTGAGTTTCGATTTTCACCAATTTTTTCGACTTTTTAGAACTGTCAGAATGAAAGAAATTAAATATTTTCACACAATTGTGGTAGGGGCGATAGTCACACGTGTCCTGAAGATGTATTACAGAAGTTGGCCTTAATTGGTCATGTCAGTCTTGAGATATCGGGGACACCAGTTCGAAAAACATGGTTGCAAGAAAAGCGTGTTTAAAGATTTGCATACAGTTTATATAGTAAAACTTTTACTCACCATCAGTCAGCCAATCCAAGACCATAGAATGGACCCTCTTTTATTACTTTCCGTAACAGGTATTTACAGAAAATTGAAAAAAGAAAAATTCGATTCTTTTTACTCGTTACACTAGAAGACTCCCTTAAAATCTTTGGCAATTGGCTTTTGCATTTGATAATTTAAGTTCTCCAACAGCACACCTTTTCATGATTCTTCCGACTTGATCGCCTGATCCTGGGTTCAATCATTCTATTTCACTTGTAATTTTAGTATCAGGTGATAGTTATTCCATTTCCCTTAAAGGTACAGCGATTATTTCACGTTTCCTGCTTCGTTTAATAGTAAAATTGAACTTTCTGAGAATATAGAATTTCCTTTGATCGTCCACTTGTGCCCGATATAATTTTCATACGGTATACCTTCCCCTTTTGGTTGACACGATGTCCAGTATCGAACTGGCAAGTACAGAATGGGCGGAGAAAAGCCTGGTCAGGTTTTTATTGTACCTGGCGCCGTGGACTCGCGTGTCCAGGCAACATTTCCTACGATCTTCGGGCACCGAAAGTTCGCCAGTCGGCGTACGTTTCCTGCCGCGCAGCTATCGACCAAAGATAAAAAAGTACGAAAGGAAGAAAGCGCGGTAGCACGAACGGGTCTAACGAGGAAAGGGGTACCGCGCGCGAATTCTGGGGATCGCGGCGAACGGGAAAGGGTGTTCACGGTACTTCCGGTAATTTACTCGAAGAGCGTTCCTGGCGAAACTTTTTTACGTCTAAAAAGTGGAAAAACTTTCGTCGTTGAGCTGCTGGCGTTAGTATGGGGCGAGATTGAGACGATAGTTGCTAAATGCAGCCTTCGAAAGCCTTCGTGCTGCCTTGATTGTGTGTTGATGCTTCGTCGGGAATATTTCTCTTGGCATCTGTCGTTATCGAGCTGTCGATGCTTTGGAAGTCGAAGGCTGAGAGTTAGGTGGCTTCGTGCTTCAAATTTTCGAGGTAGAACGTTCTGAACTCGGATGCTTCGAGTTGGAGCCCTTTGAATTTGGATGTTTCGAATTGACGAGCTCTGAATTCGGGTGCTCCGAGTTCAAGAGCTCTAAATTCGAATGCTTCAAGTTGGAACGTTTTAAATTGGATGCTCCGAGTTGGAGCGCTCTGAATTTCAATGCTTCAAATTGGAGCGTTTTTAATTCGTATTCTTCGAGTTCGAGAGCTCTAAACTTTGATGCTCCGAATTCGGATGCTTCGAGTTGGAGCGCTCTGAATTCGAATGCTCCGAGTTGGGGCGCTCTAAATTCGGATGCTTCGTGTTGGAGCGCTTCGAATTTGGATGCTTCGAGTTAGAGGGCTCTGAATTCGAATACTTCGAGTTGGAGCGCTTTGAAATTGAATGCTCCGAGTTGGGGCGCTCTGAATTCCAATGCTTCAAATTGGAGCGTTTTTAATTCGTATTCTTCGAGTTCGAGAGCTCTAAACTTTGATGCTCCGAATTCGGATGCTTCGAGTTGGAGCGCTCTGAATTCGAATGCTCCGAGTTGGGGCGCTCTAAATTCGGATGCTTCGTGTTGGAGCGCTTCGAATTTGGATGCTTCGAGTTAGAGGGCTCTGAATTCGAATACTTCGAGTTGGAGCGCTTTGAAATTGGATGCTCCGAGTTGGGGCGCTCTGAATTCCAATGCTTCAAATTGGAGCGCTTTTAATTCGTATTCTTCGAGTTTGAGAGCTCTAAATTTTGATGCTCCGAATTCGGATGCTTCGAGTTGCCGAGTTCTGAATTCGGATGCTTCGAGTTGGAGCGCTCTGAATTCGTATGCTCCGAGTTGGGGCGCTCTAAATTCGAATGCTTCATGTTGGAGCACTTGTTGGAGCGCTTCGAATTTGGATGCATCGAGTTAGAGGGCTCTGAATTTGAATACTTCGAGTTGGAGTGTTTTGAATTCGGACGCTCCGAGTTGGAGAGCTCCAAATTCGAACGTCCCGTGTTGAACAGCTCCAGATTCCAAAGTCCCAAGTGGAGGAACAGCTTGAGATTCCAAAGTCCCAAGTTCCAAGACTGCACATCCTGTAGCTACAATTTTCAAATCTCCCAATCGTCGCGTCCCCTCATCCAAAAACTCCAACTTCCAATATCCCATATTGGAAAATGCTCGCTCACGTACATCCCCGCACCCCTCCCCCGGCCAGCACAGTCCCAAGGGGCAACGTACGTAGATCAAGGTGTGAGAAACCGGATGGATACTTCTCGATTGTTTTCCGAAAGTTTGCAAACGCCCTGGGACTCGCACGCCAGCCCCGGAAAGAAGCAAACGAAGTCGAAGCTTCTCCACGGTTATTTCCCTTTCAAATTCCATCAGAGACCTCGCCCATCGCCGCGGCGCGGCGGTAAACTCGGCGAAACAGGACTTCGCCGAACGACTTTACGTCTTCATCTTATATTCCTGCGATTTCCCGCGAGCTCCTGGAAGGAGAAGCAGTTGGTGCATCGAATCGGCGCGATTCCTTGGATTGACGCGTTTCGAGGGCGAGGAGCACTCGAGCCGCCAGAGATGGTGTTTCACGCGAGCGTGATGGGAATGGCGGGGTGCAATAGCTGCGAGGAAAAGAAAGGAAAAGAAAGGGAAAAGGGGGATCACGGAAAACGCCTCCAGTGTAATTCGATTATCCGCACGAAAAGCACCAGGCGCTGTTATATGAGGCGGTAATTCGAGGCCCGATCCCTTCCTCCCCTCCCGTATGCCATGTTGGAAGCAATTCTCGGTGTAATTTAATCGGCTGTCGATAGGCGACAATGGCGGCCGTAATCTAAAATTGCTTTTCGAGGGGCTCGCGTCGTCCCACGGAGGCCTTTATTAGCGTCCTAACGTACCGGGACTCCCGTTACGTGTCCTCCCTCTTTCACCGTGAAATTCGAATATTTAATAAAAGAGGAAGCCAGGCGAGAGGCTTCACATCTTCTTCTCAGACCTCCAAAAGTGGCGCCAGTGCTAACAAAATGAGGGGAGCTTCCCCCAAAATGAACAATCTAGAATCTCGATAATTCACGCGGATTCGACGAAACGAAGGACCATTGTGTGTTACCAAAAAATGTCCCGTTACTATCGCAAGGAATATTCCCGTATAATAAATAACGTAAAGCACAATTTACCAGGGACCTGCTCGTTGGCTGGCATGATTGACGAGCAACGTTGCAAAGTTAACGAGCGACGTGGAGGCAGGACGTAAAGGGGGCAAACTGCTGCCAGAGATTTAGAAGGATGTTGATGCAACCCCGGTGCCAGTATCCCCGTAGTTGATGCACCGTCTTAA
This sequence comes from Andrena minutula, assembly GCA_929113495.1. Lineage (NCBI taxonomy): Eukaryota > Metazoa > Arthropoda > Insecta > Hymenoptera > Andrenidae > Andrena > Andrena minutula. The sequence continues at coordinate 27,596,631 of OV815996.1, forward strand.
ATAATAATCATACCATTGATGTTACTGGCTAACGCACTGAATTTCGCGAACTACGTCCTTAAATAATTCCAGTCATCCATTAGACGAGCATAGGCTGCCGAAGGTACCGGTGTAAAGTCTCTCCTCTCTCTCTCTCTCTCTCTCTCTCTCTCCCCCCGCGTCGTCGACTAGCACGATGCAGAGGAAGCTTCGTCAAAACACTTTAACGAGCCTGGCGGGACGGATCGCGCGTGAACTCGCGAGCAGCTTCCGATTTTCCATTCGAGTATCGAACCTCGCCGTTGAGCGCACTGTAAACACCGCGCGACGGAAGTAAATTAATGCGGGGGAGTTAGACGGTGCTAATCGCGACCGAGTTTCTTGGAAAACACGCGGCAGCGGGGGAGATGATAGCTTCGGGGAAGACGAGGTCTAAGTTGGAGGCAGGATGATCGAATCTGTGTGCTCAGTGATCGTCGAGTTTTCCGAATTGCGAGGTCTGAGGAGAGGGAATTGATCGTGGTGAGGGGAAGATGGCTCCCCCTGTTTGAGAGATTTAGTGTGATGAAGAGGAGTTTCAGTCTTTGAAGGAAAAATGGGGAGGAGAGTCTGGGTACCGGTGGCGATTACCGAGTCTCCGAATGCAGCAGTTATAGGATGAGTGGAAGTAGTAATCACTGACGCGATTCTTGGCGGTCGGTTCAAGGATCCCGCGTTCCACGAGTTTCCCAACGCTCGAGGTCTCGGAAGAAAGGATTGCTCCTTACAGAAACCACAATCGAAGGGCCATTCTGCGCTGGAAGTGGATAAAAAGAGAAAGCCAAGGGGATTCAGCTCGAAGTGGGATCAATTAAGGTGGAAAGCAGGAGCGATCGATCATCGACGGTAATAAAGAGCTTCCGCCAGGGCAGAACGGTCGCTCGAAGGCGCGCGTGCACGCGCGTGTCCCATTTAGCGAGCCTCGCAGCGCAGCTTGGGAAATTCGCGTACCTATCTTTTTAAAGAGTCGGCATTGTACGGGGTCTTTTAAAAGATTCTATTCATAAACAGCTATGAACCAGGATCACGAAGATTTCGTAATTTTTGTAGGACTTCGGCAGTTAAGTAGGTGGCGCCCCGTTAAGTACCTAGACTTCAGAACATAGAGACCAGTTTTAAGAATTTTTTTCAGGAATAATTTACTGTTTTCATAGAAAAATTTTATTACCTACCTTTCGCATGCTGTCTTAAGAGACTATAAAAAAAATAATAAACAGAAAAACATCCATAAATTTTAATATATTTATTAATCTTCTAGACCTCCTCACGCGAGCTGGTCGAATGTGTAACTATGGAACAGCAGGTCCGAAATCAAATCTCATTTTTTTTGTAAACTATATGAGTGTAGTTTCCATTGTGCGTACGGATTTTTTGATTGAAAACAAATTTTTTTAAATACGTCGAGAAACTGTCAATTTTATCCGCTGATTTTCACAACTTTGCTTCTAAAGCGCACCATTTTTACAAAAATAATTTGTTTGAAAAATCGGAACGCGCAACGGAAACTACACTCATATAGATTATAAAAAATTGAAATTTGAATTCGGACTTGCTGATCCATGGTTACACATTCGACCAGCTCCCGGGGGGGGGGGGGGGGGGGGGGGGTGTCGAAGATAAATTAATATATTAAAATTTATGAATGTTTTTCTACTTATTTTTTTTTGTATAGACTCTTATGATAGCGTGCTAAAGGTAGATAATAAAATTTTTCTATGAAAACTAAATTATTCCTGAAAAAAAAATCTTAACAATGACTTACCTTTCCGGCCGTCGCAGTGGTGTTTCCCCCTTAAGGGGGTATACCCGTTTGAATCCTCGGAAAATGTGTACATTTTGTGGATTTTTTTGCAAGTCAACGGTTTGATGCAGATTTCCCGTTTTTTTACTATCTTTACATAGTATTATGAACTACTCAAAAAAAAAGTTTCAGTTAAAAAACTATTGTTTTTGGGAAGTTATGCATACACATCCGAAAGTCTTTCGATTTTAGACGGCTAAATGGTGGCCCTGAAAACAACTGTATGTCGTGTCTGAAATAAAAAACAATACAATTTTCTTATGAAGTATGTCAATAGCTATCGTCCAACGAAGTCGATTTTGAAAATTTTGAAAAATAAAGAAATGGTGAGAGATCAAAGGTAAAGTTAGATTTTTCTAAGAGAAAAATCCACCTTTTTTCTTTATAAATAATAAACGGGGAATCGGAATAAAAGAAGCCTTCGTTGGACGATGTGGAATCTTATTATAATTCTGCATGCAAAATTGGAAGGGAATTGGTTGCACGTAGCGCGAGTTTTTAGGGCCACCGTAATGAAAAATATAGTTTCGCTGCGATCGGCCGAGCCGCCGCGTCGCGCCGCCCCCTGCTACCTGGGATGTTTCACTCAAATGCCTATAACTTCGTCAATTTTCCGAATTTTCACATCAGACCTGTTTTATACTATTTCTAAAACATCAATCTATGAAAATATGTAAAACAGGCCATCGTAATGAAAAATGTAGTTCCGCTGCGATCGGTCGAGTTGCCGTGCAACGCTGTCCGGTGCTACCTGCATGGTTCCACTCAAATGCTTGTAACTTTGTCAGTCTTCCGAATTTTTACATCGGACTTGATTTATAATATTCCTTAAACATCAATCTATGAAAATATGTAAAAAGAAAAAATCCGATTTTTGACACTTTCAAACGGTTATACCCCCTTAAGGGGATATTCTAGTCTACACACTCGTTTTTGAAGGTGATATTTGGAAATTAATTCTGGAAAACCTATTATACCTACAGGGCAGGGGCTTGGCACACATGTTTAGTAGTATTTGAACTATCAACACAAATTTTTGGAATGCGTTATATTGAAATTTGTACAAGTTAGACGCCGAAGCATGGATCATATCATAAAAAACTGGCTCCATCGGGCGCACGAATTACAGTCGTCCTAGTCATCTGAAATGAAAGTACCAAAGATTTTTTTAATCTATGTGAGTGCAGGTATCGTCCGAACCAGATGTAACCAAGTCCGGACATTGTTACCGAAATCGCAGCTGTTAAAAATTTATATTTGATTTTTTCGACTTTTTTTAAACTAAAACGAGCTGTGGGGGAGGTTGTACTAAAACTATTGATATAATTCTGGTTCGGGCTATAGGTACACATTCACTTTGAATTTCAGCTCAATCGGTCCAGTAGTTTTTGAGAAAACTGTACGCCCGATTTAAAAAAATTGTTTGGAGAAAAACGCGTTTAAAATTTTCATGCAGTTACGACCTGTACGACTGACGTTACGGTAGATAACGATTAATTTCTGTAACTTTCCCCTAATCTACTATACCAGAACCATAGAGGAAACCTTCTTCAGCTTAAAAAAAATCATGTTGGGCAGCTCTCTCTTCTCTGCTGTCAGTCATAGCCTGTTTAAATACAAGAGTCGAGGGAACCACTGCCGGCCACGCTGCGACCTTAAGCCCCTATAAATCCGTGAGTTTTTCAAATTTCACCTTAATATTTTAGGGACATATTTTCGAAACCTTAAACTATTAGAAAATTAAAAAAAATCGAATTTTTAGGTAGAATACCCCCTTAAGCCGCGTGGATGAATAAAAATCCCAGCATCCAGTGGTCTTGCTCGCAAGTCAGAACGGAAAGCCACGAGTCCCCACGAGGCACATGATCCAGCCGTGGGCAGCGCTCTCTCAGCCCCCGAAGCGTTATCATAAATTCGTATTAAGGGGTATCCACGCGCCGCTACGCCTCTGGCCAATAGGAACGTGGAATTTGGGTCAGATGGCATCCTCTAATAAGCCTGCGCGCTAATAGGCTTACTTCGGGCACGCAGCCACCCGGTGATGCACGATAGGATGACGTTCCGTATCTCTCGGACCAGATTACCAGCGTAGTCGAAAGCTTATATGTGAGAACACGCACCATGGATCTTTCCGGATATGAAGCCAGCTCGGTTTTATGGGCTCGTCAGCCTCCCCCGCGCCAACCCCGTAATCGAGTTTAAGGTACATAGACCGCTGCTTCCGCCACGAGCATGGCGCTATAGAGTTTAACGAGCCTGACGATCCCACACCCCCCATCATTTTTGTGAGACTCGTTTTAGACGTAACGGGCTTCGTGGTTCGTACTTGAAGAACACCTGGCAAGAGTTACCTCGATGTTTAGCGTCTCGCAGAGTTGTTCTCTTGGTGTTACGATCTTTGGATGGGGAACACTTGCAGGGATTTGTATAGTGTTGGCCTCTGCGATCCTTGAATCTTGTGACCTCTAGGGTAAAACTATACAATACGCCCCATTTGACAAAACGCCCCACCATTATTTTACGCACAGAAACCAAGATGCATCGACGCGATCATCATATTCGAACTTGCCTCAGTCGGTCACAACTGCCGCAATAAAAATACGAGCAAATATTACGACTTTTAATAAAATACACAAGAATGTATATTTTCGGCCTTCAGATAATTTGCGGTGAGTATGTGAGAAATTCAATTTTCTAAGTCACTATTGTTTTTGAGATAAATTCACACGTTAATCGTTATATTAATCGTTATTAATCGTTAATAATTAAATCGTTATTGTCCACACATTTTTCCACCACGTTGTTGCTAAATTGAAACCGGGGCGTTTTGTACTCCAGAATTGACAATATGCCTCAGCAGAGAATTTACAATACGCCCCACCTCAAAATCAGATTTTTCTCGAGTAACGTATTTCTTTTCTTTTACCTGGATAACACAAACGTCACGTAAATGTAGGTATATACAAGGACTACATTACGGGCGAAACTAACACATGTTTCGTTCGTCAATCGCTACCTTCACTATGCAATCTACTCCAAATTTTGACACCTTACTGTCAGCTTATAACCTGACGAGTATTAAATAAGATAAGTTGTCAAAAGTTCAGATGCCACGTGTTTTTACAAATTTGTATCGTTGTACCATTGAATTGCAACCAAAATGCAGTCTCAAACACAAGGTAAGTTTGCAAATTTTGACTTATTTATGTCGGGGTGTTTTGTCGCATAGGTGGGGCGTTTTACCTAACGACTGTGTTACAAAACGCCCCACGTAAGGTTCTGAAAAATCATTCTTTACAGTTATTTCCAATTATGTTTTTTTCACAATTTCGGCGTAGTTGTGTAGAGTAATGAACACTTAATGTATTTACACAAAAAATTTAAAGAATTATTAAAAAATATTGGTTTTATAGATGTTTCTTTAAAAGTGGGGCGTATTGTATAGTTTTACCCTAATGGAGAATCGTCAGTTTTTATAGAAACAAAAAGATACCGTAGACCGGAGTGACATTGCCCACCTTTTTACTCTGACCTTGGAGAAATTATTGCTATCGATTACAAAACACCATATGTTCTAATTACTTCACAATAAAATAAAATAAAGTTCTTCCGAAAAGTGGGCAATGTCACCCCGGGCGGGCAAAGTCACCCCAGTTTACGGTAGGTACATCAAAAAGCGGAATAACTGTACGACCTATCTCGGAACAATTGACCCCCAAAGCAGCTTACGCGAGCAGTCGTCCATAATGAAACGGATTCCAATTAAAATCCTAGCAACTAATGCAATCAAGATTCCATAGCGATCCTCGCCCAAAGACTAATCCCTTTCGCCGGCTGCAACTTCGCCGAACAAACGACAGTGACTAAGAGCCCCGTAAATCGACTGGCCGGACCTTCGTTATATAATTTCCCTCGGCAAGAAATGCTTCAAGTATTTCAAGTATTCCAAGTCGCTCGGTCTGAATGCCCTCCCGGCCACATGCTTTCCGCGGGCGTTTCCTTTCAAGGGAAAAGTTGCCGGCAAGTCGGCCCCGCACAAAAGATCCAATTTGAATTTCATACCGACCGATTATGGATGTAGATTCACCGCGACGCGGCCATTCGATTCCATTCCGGCTTCCACGCCGGCCGAATCTGCCCCTCGCGGAGCGGCTCTCGCGTTTCCGGTTAATGGCGCGGAATCGGAGACGCCGAAAGGTGGCTGGAACGACCGCGGCGCACGCGAACGATGATTCAAAGCGATGATGCAAATGGGGGTTACGTGGATAACGCTGTTTCGCCGCTGGGAAATTACTTTATTAAGCAGCGACGTCTTCGAAGGGATCTCTGGAGCGACTTTGTGCGCTGAATTCGATGGATCTATGGTTCTTCATTGTGGGATCATGAAAGTAGGGATTTTTCTTTCGGTTGAGCGTATATTCACACTTGAGTAGCATATTGGTTTTGCTTTTATTAAGTCTGTAAAGTATTTTGTATAATTATATTGATTAGGAACTGTACTAACAGCTCGGAGGTGCAAGCTCAATTATTCCGAAGAATATATAAAAATAATAAGTGCTGCGTTTGTAAAGAAACCTTTGCTGCCAATAAAGAAGACTGGTTCCAATGTCGCAGAAAGTGGGTCAATCGGTCATGCGGAATAAAGGGTGTATTCAATCCTTTCCCGTTCTATGTGCTATTAATGATACTTTAACAATTCATCACAGTTTTGTTCTCATTTTGTTAATTTTCATTAACGTCTTCCTTTCGTGACGTTTAATGTCCCATTTAAAACTAGTTAAATTAACTCACGGTAAAGTTCAACGTACCTACCATAATGCGTTGGTTTTGGTTTAGTCTTGTATTTTCTACTTTCTATCTTCTATTTTATTTTATTTTGTAACTTTTGCATTCGGGTTCTGTTCTTATTACCTATTATTGTACTTTGTTATTAATCATCGGGTTAGACTTAAAAACAGCGAATTGCGTAGACTCCCCCATTACTTATTTTGTGTTTTTTTTTTGGGGGGGGGGGGGTGTAATAAAGACGTATTATTATTATTATTATTGTTGTCGTTGTCGTCGTTGTTGTCGTCGTCGTCGTCGTCGTCGTCGTTGTTGTTGTTGTTGTTGTTGTTGTTGTTGTCATTATATTCAAACTCCTAATTTATTAGATACATAATTAATCGACGAATCAATTTAAGTAGATCATTCTGAGAAATGTCCGTATTGAAAGTCACAACTGCGGTATGAATTAATTGCACGGAAAAACGGAGAATATGGGCAGATATGATCGAAGTCCCTTAATCACCGACCAACAATCGGTGTTATAGCCTCGACACGGACATCGAGCTACATCCGCGTTGATACCAGTCGTACACCGTTTTTACATTAATACGGGGAACGGCGGGATGAATCGAACGAACGTAACAAATTTTCGGTGTCCCGCCGTTGCACAGGCACCGGGTGAATGCTTTAAATCGAGACGAACGAGGCACAAAACGGAAGCTCGACCATCGGGCTTAACGTTGCCAGCGAGCGTCCCGATACAGCGGTTTTTAAAGGGGCCGCCACTCGATCGCGATCTGTCCGGTGAAATTTGTCTTGATACACGTAATTTATAGCGTGCCACCGCGTTGTTTGACCGTAACAAAGGAGGGACGAGTTTATCGATCACCGCTCCGCTCAGACTTCGCAGCGAAAGGGTCGATGGTCAGTGGTTTATCGAGCAAAGTTTCGCGGCCGACGACGCGTTAATTCAGCCCGCATAATGCATCGCGCCACTTGCACCTGTGAGAATGCACCGTGCCAGGGAAATCCCGAAACTTTGGCCGTTCTCGTTGAGCTATGGAATGCGATTGTCATCAACAATTGGAAGGGACCATTTTTTATCCTCTGAATCAGAGGAAATTGATTTAATTCTCTATGAAACAGACAGTATCGCATTTTCTTCTTACGAAATTGGGTTTAATTCTTATTTATTTATTTAATTACATATGCGGAAAACCCTTTGGTACACAGCGAAAAAGAAAACCACTACAGGACTAATATAAACAGAACCACAAAAATGAAGAAAATAAAAGGAAAAATTAGTACCTAATTAAATAGAAAATAAGCAAAAAAAATAAAAAAGGATTATTATTTAATTAAACCTTTAACGTTCTTTCGTCTCACACTGTAGATTGAGGAAATTAAGTCTAAGTGTGATCGCCTTACGCAATTAGATCGCCTGCTACTTCAGAGTGGTTTAATCGAGAATGAGATATCGCCAGGTGATCTACGCACTGAATCTCCAGACGCTTTCTCGAGCCCGTGATCTCGACGTTATATCGGGAACGTTAATTCCGCTCACGCAACGGGCTTAAGGATGAAAAGGGGGCGTTTTAAAGGGTGCATTCCTCGGAAGCTTCCAGTCGCACGGTTGCTGGCGTAACAGCGATCCCGGGAATTCTTTCGCCCCTGAAACGGATCTGCGTGCACCGGTTCTTTGGGACGCTTGGATTATCGGTAATCGTAAAAATGCCGTCAGATTTACGCCGAGTGGAGGAATCCGCCGCTTTGTGCAGCCCCGCGGGAGAGACGCCGTAGACGTTATCTCTTCTGCGAGTTGATCCTCATTATTCGGGAGAACCATCCGGCTTCGTAGCGAAAAACGGCGGCAACGAAGCGTTAATTTCGAATTCGTTGGAACTCCGTCGCGAACGAGAGAATACCTAGCCACTGACATCCACGTGACAATGAATACTTAACGTCCCCGGAACGGGCTTTACAAGTTGTTAACGAAAAACGAGTTCCTCGTTTCGCAGGCAACCTTCTAATTCCCGCTTTCCAAGGCACTTGATATCCTGCTCCACTTTATCACCTAATTAAAATAAATGAAACTTTCATTGTCTGCTGAAATTCTGAGGAACCCATCGTTTTACAGCCAAACTCGCAGTTTTCAATATTCCTCAACCAGACTATATACTGTCGCTTAGATACTTTAAAAACCGTGTAAATCAAAGGGAAGTTTCTTTAACAAAAAGGAGAAGGCGGTGTTGCAGCAGAAAGTTTCTTCGTAGGAAGGAATATTGCCCTGGAAGTTTAAGAAGCTCCGAAGTAATAACACTTTCCGACTTGCCTCATCTAAACTTAATATTCTTCATGATTCCCTCCTGTTTGTTGCAGCCTGATCCACCGAGACACCAGGCCGGAGCCAGCAATAAGGTGTTCGACGCTGAGAGGGGCGACGAGGCTGCCATCGGCGCCGGATCATCGCAGCGAGGCTCGACTGAGAACAGACCCGAAGGTGTTGGTGTTCGTGGAAACGCTGTACTCCATGCTGGGCAAAAACATAGCCGAGCTGCTCGTCTCTAATCGAATCAAGTGAGTAGGGACGCACAGACGAGGCGATATCTGTCTCCGTGCGCTTCCGCGGCCGCGATAAGGGAGATAACGCTGCTGCAGGGAGAGCAGCGAATCGGAGTTATTCCGTAACGATAAACAACTCTCCTATCGAGGCGCGCCTGTTATCGCGCCACGGGACCCGCGAACTTGCGACTGCATTCCATTTTTCCGCGAGGCGTGTTTGCGCTGCGTGTGGATAAACAATCGCCGGGCCAGAAGGAGATTCATTTCGGTGGCGTTCGGAGGAATGAATGAGAGCCAGGCAACCGTGTTTTCGCACATTCGGCGCTGCCACTTGATATTTCAACAGCGGGATTGGAGCGGATGGGGGTTTCGAAAGTATTATGATAACATTGTAGGGCAGCAAGGGGAATAATTATGTATGTAGTCAGACATGGATATTGCTGATATTACAAATGTGGGAAGTGTATTAATGCGTTTACTAAATAGGGGTGGTGTATGGAAAGTGAATTGGAACACATAACTTTTCTAATGAAAATAATTTCTAAGGGTTTGCATCGTTGGACCTGCTCTAATTTTAAGTAGCTTACGGTCCCTGCGAAGGAAGTCTGCTTTAAGAATAAACTCCTAATATTTTGGAGTAACTCTATGAAATTGAAAGAGCGGGGCCTTCGAAGTTCCGCCAAGTCGTAGACGAAGTGGGCGTTTCGTCTTCGTGCCGCGCAGAAACTGGGTCGCGACAAAGTAGCGACTCGGCAATTACCGATAAAAGGGGGGCGCCTAATAAATCATAATCGTTCCAGTCGATTATTATCGCGACGTGTTCCCTCAAAGGAACCGGCCCCGATCGATCGCCAAGCCTCTTCTCTGGCTGACAGAACGCAAACAGCCGGCTCGTTTGCTACGGAAAAATGGAACTGCCAACCGGCTGAAATATCGCCTTTCTTCATTCGTGTATTTAGAGCGACCGCTCCGTTTCCGTCGCGGATGACAAATTTCCCTCGTCCGTGCTTGCGCCGCCCTCGTTAAAAAATGAACTCTTCGGGGGGGAACTTGATCGCTGGGTCTGTTATGATTGAGGGCTGGCGCGGAGGCTTTCTGGGGACGACGTCGTAACAGATTAAGAGAAGTTAAGGAAAGTAGGACGTTCGCGTTTAGCTGGCAAATGAGTCTACTTGAAGTCGTTTCGCCTAATTGCGGTAACATGGCGCGCAACCGGGTGCGTGTCTAAATATCCTCCGTTCCGACGCAATTCAACGTTCATTGAAGATTACTGTGCGCCTCGGGCGTCATTTCCCAATTCTCTTGTGAGGATTCATTCAACAAACGTTTCAAACTGCATTCTGTAGATGGAACTAATATCCTTCTTAAGGGGGTAGACACGGGTAATGCAGCGCGCTGTATACCGACACAATCTGGCCCAAAACATGGGTTTAGTAGGATACGTTGTTTGTCATTATACGAGCGAATTTTGGGCTGGGCGAGATCTTATTCGAAAGAGGAAGGTTCAGTACAACACGCTCTGGCCATGGTTCGACGAGATTTTGTTGATATGTAATAATATGAGTGACCAAAGTAGAGAAAAAGTGGACAAAATACACTCGCAGATTCCAAGTATTTTTAGGTCACTATAAGAGTTTTGTGACTCAAACGATGAGTAGAGCGTGTTGCATTGAACCTTCCTCTTTCGAATGAGACCTCGCCCAGCCCAAAATTCGCTCATATAATGACAAACAACGTATCCTACTAAACCCATGTTTCAGGTTAGATTGTCGGTATTACAGCGCGGTACATCGCTCGTGTCACGTGGCGTATTTACCTCCTTAAGTATTTTTAGGTCACTAAAAGAGTTTTGTGACTCAAACAGTGAGTAGAGTGCTCCGCATTGAACCTTCCTCTTTCGAATAAGGCCTCGCCCAGCCCAAAATCTGCTCATATAAGGACGAAACACGAAAAATCCCAAATCCATGTTTTAGGTTAGATTGTCGGTATTACAGGGCGGTGCATCGCTCGTGTCACGTGACGTGTCTACCCCCTTAAGGTCTTCAAGGTTTTTCGCTGCTCAAAAGCTTGACTAGTTTCACCTGCAATCAGGAGTATTATTAAAACTGTAGCGATACTTCCGACTCCGCCAATAGATGGCCTCTCGACCGATCCCGCTCTCTCGCTGGTTCTCCATCATCTACTCCCTCTCATATATACAGTGCTGTCTCTCAAATGGCACGTACTTGGTTTGTAGTCGCCGCGCCGCGGCATCGGGTATCGGATGTCAAAGAGAAAGCCAAAGAAAGGTTCATAACCATTCTCAATAGTGACACACCTTACACTCTGACCGCGTGAAATCAAAGGAAGCCGAATAGACTACTCGTCTCTCAAATTGCGTGCGCCCGGTCCCAACACACGCGGCTATAGAGAGACAGAACTGTAATCGTTTCGTTCTTTCTTCTAACATCCCCGCGTCGCACAGTGGGGGGGTATTTCACCTGAAAAGCTGGCCAAAATTCTAGATGCTTTAGAATTTTTTCAAACTTGGTATATAAGGGTTTTCGGGGTCGCTGATTTTGAATCTGATGTCGAAACTTCAAAATTCATAATGGCAGCTCGAATATGACGTCAATAATTGCAGTAAATTGCCCAAAATTATTTTTTGTTGTTTAATGAAAAACAGAAATACTTTATTGATCTCAAAAAATATATTTCGGTCACGATAAAGTAATTCGATATCAATCAGATGATGATGTCCACGACTCCTCGTGGAAGACACCTTAGTTACATTCTCTTCATCGTGGGAACATGAATCTTGTGTGTCCGAGGACCTTTCCTAGTCACCAGGACGAATCATTTCTATGGTTTCTTTCAGGAAGGGATTACTTGTTTTTCATGGTACGGGTCTCATACCTGTTAACACTCGGATGCGACCCCACAGGCGTACGTGAAACGTTGCAAGTTTCGATTGTCATTTCTAGCTAAATTAGCTATAAAACCTCCGTCCGGACGAATCCGGAACCAATTCTTTTTGCATTGTGATCACAAATCTTTATTAAATGTAATCGCACCAGAAGAAGTATCCGGACGCACCCGGAAGTATAACAAAATCGTTAATGAAATCTGATAATCGTAAAGAAAATTTACTGCATTCTGAATTATCTTCAAATACTAATAACTATGCAAATATATATGATGAACAAGTAAAACCTTTTGGAAAGTGTAGTATATATCTACCTGAAAAGCTTCCATAATGGAAGAATTCGCATATTTTCCTTACAGCATGTAAAAATCACTAATAAGCTAACGATGTATCGGAGGATGATTAAGAAAAAAATGCTTGGTCTAAAATCTCCTAACTATCGACGAAGCCCATTACTTCATGAGTACACAAATGGAAAAAACAATATTGCTGCATTGTTCTTCACATATTCAACTGTCACGAGCAGAAACAATTTTAGGATACGCGAAATTTTTGAAATTTGTTTTTTTGGCCAGCTTTTCTGGTCAAATAGTCGCAAATGTGCGTCGCTGTGGTTTTTTGAAAATTTTCCCGGCAATCACTCATTTGTACTTATTTTCACACGAGGCTGATAACTCCAAAAATACTACTTAATCGGTGACAGGGCTCAAGCTCTGAGGGACGGTTTACCGAGGGGACAACTGGAAAAAATCCTCCGACCTCCACTCAAGCTAACATCCAAAAAAAACCTTGTAACATCTCCGCGTCTAAGGCTGGGTCTGCTAGATAAGCTAGATAAGTCCACTAGCAGGCCTAGGACAAAACACACCTTCCTTTTCTCTCCTTCCGTCCTTTCTAATACCATACCTCTACCGAGGTTTCATTAAGGCAGGCCTGCCCCATCGGGTGCAAATACCTCCTGAATTTCTGGGACCCGGGCAACAGCCAAGCGCGGGACTGTGCCATTGCTACCCGTTGCAAGATTTGTGTGCCCGGGTCCCAGAAATTCAGGAGGTATTTGCACCCGATGGGGCAGGCCTGCATTAACCCCTCAACGACCGACCCCTGAAACGACAATCGTCACTTTGCTACCTGAGGCCTCCGCACTGAAACATCACTGTACTGACAACCTCTAGTGTATCTGGTATTGACGCGGTAGCCACTGGAAAGGCAGGATCCGTACGAGATACGGAGGCGGGCGACCAGTCGAAAACGGAGGGTCCGTACGAGATACGGAGGTGGTCATTGAGGAGTTAAGGGGTTATACCTAGTCAGGAGGCCGAAAAGAGGCGAATGTTTGTGATTTTTTTTTGGAAAAACGGAAGCATCTATTTTTACAGAACTTTTTGCGCTTAAAAGTGCAACATCTAAAGAAGATTTGGTAATTTTTTGTAAAAAAATATTTACGTTTATAATATAATTACAATCGATATCCAAGAAGCCTTTTTAAAAAGTTGTTTTGCGGCGAGCACTGCCATTCGGAATCAGATTATCTAAAATAAAAAAACAAAAAAGATTTCGTTAGTATAATAATGTATCTTTCGACTGACTGGGGGGGGGGGGGGGATTCGAAATATTAATTTAAAATAAACTGGCGGCTATTTAAAGTTTGAAGTCCTGATTTTCGCGCGAAAAACGGCCATTTTTCGTTGATAAAATCGAAAATATACATTGAAAAAAAGTATATGAACGACATTCTGTAGGTTTTTTTATAAAAAATAAGCCCACAAAATTATAGAAAGATTGCTGCAGTGGTTGTTGAGATATCTTACTCACCGTTCTTAAAAAGGCTTCTTGGATGTCGTTGTATTTTTATTATAAACGTTAAATATTTTTCAACAAAAAAATTACCAAATGTTCTTTAAATGTTACTCTTTAAAGTGAAAAAAGTTCTGTAAAAATAGATGCTTCCGCTTTTTCAAAAAAAAATCGCAAACATTCGCTTCTTTTCGGCCTCCTGACTAGGTATAACCCCTTGACATTCGATACCCCAAACTTTGAGCAAACACCAAATAAATCGCCCTCGAAATACTTCACAGCTCGATCTGTTCGCGATAAATGCACCAGCTGCAAGCTCACAAGAAGCCGAGTACACAGGAAGGTTTATTCCAAAGAACACTTCCTGTAACTAGTATCTCGAGTCACCCAGGGCCTGTTCCCTCCGTTCTGGTATAATCGCGTAGTAATGACGGGGTCTAATGAGTGACGACAACCGTGGCGGAGCGGCCACAGAGAATTAGTGTGCGGGATCAGCTCGCCGGGATAGACGAGGTCGCCGAAGCTCCTCTGTATAACAGTTAGAGAGAGGCGTGTTAGGGGTAACGATAACCCTGCGTGCGTGACGGAGGACTGGATGAAGCGTCATAGGTGGATAAAGTGACAGTGGGTGCAGGATGACGTGGCATGCAGGCCGCGCGTTTGTGTGCGAGGCTGGCCCATGTAATAGGAGAACGTGCGCGGCGGCAAAGGGGTGTGTAAGTCGGCCAAAGGGGTGGCGAGGGGAGGGTGGCAGAGAGACATCACGTTGTCGTGTTTTGTGTGCTAGCGAGCGCGCACCTCTGTGCCTGTCATCCGATAATCAGAAAGCCAATCGGCGCACCTGTACGCGCGCAAAAGCCACCCTTCCCCGTCTCTCTCCCTCGCGTGTGCTTTATCCGGTGCAATTTCATAATCGATAATCGAGGCAGGACAGGGGAGGACGCCGGCGATGGCCACTCGCCGGACGACGTCCAGTTGTGCGGGCGTCATGAGCGACGCTGGGAAATTTTGTTTTCCAAGATCCACCCGGCGTGACTGGGTGTGTTTGATTAAGTGATAGCCAGGTCCAAGGTCCGCGGGGGTGTGCACGCTCGGATGTGGCTGTCGGGGACAGGTCTGCGCGGGAGGGGATTTTTGTCACGGTACCGGGAGCTTGGAGTGTTTATGAAGGTCCCGGGGATCGAGGAGATGCGACAAATGAGAGGACACCGTGAGGAAACGTGTTGGTAGTTGAGGTAGTATTTAAAAGTCTAAGTGGAACGATGCGGTGTATGGTCAGACACCGTACGTCCGACTATCGACACCTGACGCTCGTCGCATAACTTGTCAGAGGAATATATTTAAAAAGTATGCATGTCCTTGGGAGTGCCTTATCAGCCAGACCACCCCCATACGTTCGAATGGAACATGCCGAGCGCGGCTATAAGACAAAAACGATCCCCGCGGGATTTATCATTTACACACGCCCCTTCTTTTAAATACCCCGTGTCCTCCAATATATCAAACGTGTCGCGGCCAGGCCCTGCACGCACTATTTCATCGAGCGTGAAGCAGCCAGCCCCGTTTCTTATCCGAAAACAATGTATCAGGTGGTATCGATCGTCCCTGCTCCGCGTTCCTCTCCTTCCGTTTCGTCGTTATTTTTCTTTTTTTCCCTACCACCCCCCACGGCCCCGCCGGTACTAATGCAGTCTGCACCACGACACTCGTTACTCGTGACATCGACACGGGGGTGGCGGCTCACGGGCAGAGGGTAAACGTTCCACGGCACGTCGCCAGGGGGTGGAAGCGCCGATCGACCCTCTCTTTCCTTCCACTCCTTTTTTCCCCAACGTACGCACGCGACGGAGCCTCATCCGCGCTCGCCCGTCCCCCCGCCCGCTATTCTCTTCAATTTCTCCCCCGTTCTCCATCCCCCTTGATGGCCCCGGCGCATTCTCTCGCGCGCCCTCGGGCTCGCAGGAAAAACAAATGAACGGCGATCACAGCGTGATCCACAGTGTCTGGCGTCGCCGAGGGCGAGCTGGACTTCCTTCCCACCCCCGAGTCGTACGCAAAAGCGCGTCATTTTCAACACCATACACGTTGGCGATCGATGAACCATAGATTATCCCGTTGATTCTTTTCTGATCCTCTGACTATCCGTTCATTCTCAAGAACACTATTATCTTCCACTCTAAGCGTCACGGAGTATTCGTATCACGATTTCGATAACAGCGCGCATCCCTCTCGGTCGAAAGTCATTAACGGGGGTAGCGTGGGCGCACGCCCGTCAACCCCTTCCCATATCTGCTCCACAGCGACGGCTGACCCTGGCTTCATAAATACACGACGTTTCGTAGGCACTGTCGACCCTCGGTGACGCTTGTTCATGCACGCCGCGACATGACGTACGACCGACAGCGGCCGGACCTCGCGGATTTCCGTTCGAAATAAATACGTATCTGCCGGCGTCGCCGTTTCCGACGTGCCCGCGCTACGAGCCTACCCTCAGACACGTGTTTTTATGCCCTGATTTTTATTTTCAACCCCCGTCGCGCGAGGGGAAAATTATGAACCGTCGGCAGGGTTGGCTGGGAAAAATGCTGCTCCGTTTTCCGGCTGGACCGCGGCCAGAAAATCGACGGATAATGTCGAGCTGCGTTGCCTCGGATAATATTTACCAGTGGAAAGTAGGTGTCCTGAGCGGAAGGGGTGGATTAAGGAAGGAGCTCGAGGGGAATCGAGTGGGGTTCAATGATGGAATGAAAGGGTGTTCGATGAGCGATTTTGTTGCGACGGTAATTTTATCAGGGGTCAGGGAATCCTGTTTATAGCGGGTGTTAAAGGGACATTCTCGTGTAACAGTCCCCGAAATTTATGATTTTTTTTTAATAAAACTATTGTTAACCTCTTACACAACGACGCGCCATTATAGTATAGTATAGCCGTTTACTATATTAATAATAATAATAATAATAATAATAGTAGTTTTCGCGGATTATTAAGTAAATTGTTTAAGTTAAAGTATGTGTATTATATCTTTAAGAAAAATTATAATTTAATCATCAAAAACTTCATTCCAATGTACTCGCGTAGAGAACAGCACTGTTCGTCACTCATTTTAGTGCTGTATCGTTTACACGTAATTCGCGTTGATCTCTGCCGTACAGAGAAACTGCCCCGCGTAAAAGTCTTTTGAGACATGAGGAGGCATCTTTAAACTTGCAGAAAATATTTCTTTAATGTCGACCCTTCTTATTATTTATTAAATTTTATGTAATCGTGTTAAGGGGGGAGCCCACTGTCTCGGTCCGAAATGTAAGGGTGTTTTCGGGAATTTATTTCAACCAAACAACGCAAGTAAATCAATTTATTGCTTAGTATAGTTAATAGTGTACATATCGAAAGGTAAGAAAATTTTTTTTTCAAACAAATTCATAAATCCGTTTCCTGTATACTCTTCGTCAAAATGTGCGCTGCGGCAAATTCGTGCTTGTCGCGTTGACAGTCCCCAGGCCATATGGTTAATCGGAAGTCAAAAAACAATAATATTTAGAAACTAGAAGCCTGCCTCTATTACGTGACTATCAGAAAATGTCAAAATTGTAAAAAATAACAAAATGGCGGACCACTGAAAAAAGAAGTCGCGTTTTCTGGGTACAAAATTGGACAAATGTTGTTAAAAAAAATAGAAGCAGGTCGAAAATTGAAAATTGAAAATGCCTTTGCTCATGTCAATTGGACGTATAGTTTTCTCTGTAGACTGTCAACGCGGTTGAAAAATGTCATTCTGAGGAAAACGCGTTCAAAGTTCCGCGTGGCTCAGTCGCGCGTTTGACACCGCTTCACGAAAAACACCATATCTCCGTCAATTTTGTGAATTTCTTCATACAATTTGGAGAGAACATTCTTGAAACGTACGTCTTTCAGAAAATGTAAAAAAGAAATCGGATTTGAGACAGTGGGCTCCCCCCTTAACCTCTTCGACGATGTTGGTCAGGTGTATAGTACCTGTCACAGTCATTTGATTGCAAAAAGAAGAAAATTTTCTTAAGGTTAAATAATTTACGTAGGGACTAGACCTAAAATTTTAATTTTAGTTTTTATTTATAATACCTTTTTCGTCGATATAAAGAATAATATGAAAAAATTAAATTATCCATGGAAACAGCTTACTTTTTCTTTCAACGCTATAACTCTTTCAATTTTTAATTTTTTTTTACTTTAATGTGGAACAATCCTGGCGTACACTATCTAACTTTAAGAAACTTCATTTTTTTTTCAATCAAATGACTGCGATAGGTGCTACACATTCCGTCAAAGGGGAGTTACATCGCCAAACAGGTGGACAGGATTCCACATTAATTAATAAATAATAAGAATTATCGACATAAAAAAAATATTTTCAGCAATTTTAAAGATGTCTCCTTATATCCCAAAAGAGTTTAATCTAATATGACCAAGAGTTTTTTAACTTTTAGGGCTGTTAGACGAGAATCCCTCCTTAAAGTGTAACAGATTCCGTAGACGAGCGAAATTGTTTCCACGTCAGCATTAGACACTGTTCACCAAATCCATCAAAATCGGGCGCTCAGCCCGATAATGCGATCGACGGATGCCGAAGCCAGAAACAGATCCACTAATAGGTTAATCAGGATAGAAACAAATTAGCGGTGAATTTCGGGCAGATTAGGGCACAGCCTTGCCAATTAGAGGCCGTATTTTAAACTAATTCCGCGGCAAACGAACCGACTAGTGCCCCCCTCACGGTGGTTTTCACCTAATTATCTCGACGAGCCGGCGATCAGTTTAGAGAGTCGCGGCCCTTCCACGTCCACGATGGAAACCGGAAGCGAGCCTCGGGAAACGATTAATAACCCCCGTAGAGGGGACGAAAGTCTCGGTCCAGAAACAATTCTGTCGCGACGGAAAGAGGCGGAAAATTCGTCTCTGCTTGCCAGGGGAACCGAAATTGATCGAATCCGCTCTATCGTCTAGCTGCCGAGCACCGTTGTAATTATCGCCATGCTCAATTACGCCCGGCGCCGACGTCAGGGCTGTTCGCTCGTGAAATCCTTCATTCGCTCGTCTTCGCGATCGGCTTCGTTGCTCTGTTCTCGGCTTTTCCCGCGGCGAGACTCTTGGAACGCAGCGTCGCCTAATATGTTTGCCTCCCGAAGCTCTGATGCGATTACCGAGCGGCAGGAAAGGTGAATGGCATCGGAGGAAGCTTCGATTCGAGTTCTTCTTCGGTGGAACGCGGGGATTTTTGTCGCGGGAGGGGCAATCATTTTACTAAGTGAATCTGAAAGACACCCTGTTTCCTTTAGTCGAAGATCTCTTTCAAACGGAAGGACCCCACTGTGCCCAAGCTGTCAGACTTTCAACGAGACCGACAGCCTCTAATTTGTCATCGACACGGAAAAAACTGGCCAACAATTATCGGCCACGCTCAATTATGTCGTCGTCTTTCACAGTATTCACACAGAGCTGCCGCCTTTTCCACCGTATTGGCTCCATTGTCGTCTCCTGTGCATCGCACGGTTCGCCGTTTCTTTTTGCCCCCGACCCCGTCCCACCCCGCGACGAAACAGCGCCGCGCGATTTCCCCTCGGCTGAGCTTCGCTGTGGAGCCTCCCTCAGACGTCTCGACGTCGCAGAACGGCTTAGTTGTCTGCGCGTTTCGCGAAATTTACTCGCGGTTACGCGCTTCCCCGCCGCGTCGACGATCCTCGCGCGTGCAAATCGCGTAAATTAATACGCCCCCCTTAGGTCTCGAGCCGGCAGGGATGCAGGGGACAGATAATTCCGAACTTCTGCTTCCTATTGTGCGCCTCGACGCCTCTCGAACGCCGCTAATGGCGGCCTCTTCGCGCCGGATGCGTCGGTATTTGATAAAGAAAAGGCTGGCGGTTGGTATCGTCGATGGCGAATACGTTCGCCAGATGGAAATAAAAGGAAGACCGTGCTGGTTTCCTGGAAGGAGATGCGAATGGAGAGGGCAATGAACGGCGAACAAGCGGGGCAGAATTTTGAAGAGAGGAAGCAGCGTGCGCGTTGCATTCTCCGCGATAATTGTCCCAACGCGAGGCGGGCGGTTCCGAAGGATTTTTCGCCGGTGGAAACGCCGCTGAAATGGCTTCTGCTGCCGCGGAACAAAGGACAACGCGAAACACAAAACCAGCCACTCACCGGGATCCCGCTTCTCCTGGACGCTCGCTGTTCATCTTAGCCGTTGGATTAGAACTGGTTTCCGTCGAGAGCATGGTTTAAATGGAATGCAAACCGTCGGTTTACGTCGGTGTTCCCGATAAACGAGGGCGCCGACTCCCGGGAGAGGGACAAGTCATCCGTACGAGACTCCGAATAACGAACGAGTCGAGTGATCGAGTAGTATCAGCTCCGCGATCGCCCCTAAAGACGTAGCTGGCGAACAAATTGCTCGACGCATCGAGCGATTCAAAGAGGCAACGAGATTAGAGCCCTTTATCCGCTGGCTCGGCGTGCGTGGCGGCTCTCTAGCCGACACCCCTCGCAACGCTCGCTCGTCGATCGGCCTCAAAGCCCATTTGCAACGGGGAGGAATCGCGGCGGCCCGCGAGAATCGGAAGGCAAACGGGAGGAAAGGGGATCAAGGCGAAGGGAAGCACGAGAAATTCATAAAGCTGTTCTTAAGCCGGTTCGGAACGTCAGTCGGTGACCTTTCCGCGTCGAAACCGATCCGCGTTGGCCCCGAGAGGATTCCGTCCGCGAAGTTCGTTTGCTAGACGATGCCCCGGCCGACAGAGTTCAAAGCTCCCTGCCGCCCCCCGCCCCCCGCCCCCGACGCCCTCCCACCGGGGCCATCCACGTCGAATATTATCCTCTTTTTGCTATCCCAGCCCGTTATCCTCCTCCTCGCCACGTTCGAGTGGCCCTCTTATCGACCTCCATTCAACGCCACCGACCGATTCAACCCTCGCGCGCCTACCACCCCCCGTGGATCCACGGGGCTCTTTGTCTTTGACTAAAGACCAACCCAGCCCCTCCCGCGGGTCCAGATAACCGGGAATTGTCTGTAACAACAATCGGGAGTATAAATCGAACTGGCTCGGGTGGAGACACCGCGGGCTTACTTCGGCGAAACTGCTTCTGACCACTTCCGGGGGAAGCGATTTCGGGTAACTAGCGACGGTCCGTAGGAGAGGCGGTCCGAGGGGACGCTGCGGGGGTGGCGGTTTTTAGTTGGCGAGGGGTTGAATTGAATTTCTGAAGATTATGTAGGAAACGCGGCGACTGAATGTACATCCTAATGATTCGCGAAGGGGCGGAATGGATGGTAGGAGTGACTGTTTGCCGTGCTTCTGAAGTACTTCGGAATCTAACGAAGCAGGCTATTTACAATTCTAACTCGCCGCGCTGAGTAAACCGTCGACTTATTCTTCGCGACTTCGCCTGCGCGCCCTTCCCACCGAACTTCCCTTAAATTTATTCCAACGGTATCAGCCTTAAGTCCGCATTTGCAAGGTCAATCGTAGTGTGGGGTTTAAGGCACCCCCGTCATACCCTCCAAGCGTTTACGATCGAAGTTCATACCGCCGAGGCTGCTCTAGGATTTTCCTGAATTCTTTGTATTACCTCGATGCACTCGAGGGGTGATTATTCGCCTGCATTCGATGGCGAAGTATAGAGTCTTCTTCAGCCCCCGCGTAAGTGGCTTTTATCTAAATTTTTACGGGGTTCATACCCTCGGAAGAACTGGCAACGATGTCAGTCGCTGGCGCTAAGAAACGAAGAATTCCGATCATTATTTCCAAGAGCTGGAAAGGTTTACGACTGTCCATCAAGATCTCGAATTGCCACGGGGGCTGCCAACTTTCCTTGGAAAGCAACTTTCCCGGGAATACGTAATTTCGTAGCTGCGAAACGTCGACTCGTAAGCGCCGGCTCGAAGCTGCTCTGTTCGTCTCTCTCTCTCTAAAGACGCGTGGAGCAAAGTCAGTAGCAAAAATAGGCCGACGTTCAAAGGGTCCTGCCGCGCCACCCTTGTTTCCTTTCAAGTGTCGTAGAGGGATCAAAATAGGGAAAGTACCACCTCAAGTGGACGTTTTAAAGAAAGATTTGATTGTTTCAGTATTTCAATAATTTATTGTGTAAGCCAGAGAGCGTCGAGGGTGTGTGCGAGCGAAATGTTTTGAAAAAAGCTCTCCAACGTCACAGATCGAGGAACTCTTGGTTGGACCGTTTCTCCAGTCGAGAGGAATTATTCGCCGCGGACCTGAAGCTCCGTGGAAACGGGGAAAAACGACTGCTATAGTCAGAGTAAACAGTGACTTAAGGGTGGCACTTTAGAATTATTCTCGCACGGTGGTCGGTTAAGTGGAGCATTTCCGGTTTTGAATGGCTAAATCCCTTGGGGGAGGAGGGAAGTTGCTGGAAGAAACTTCCAAGGATATCGCGATTTTGTTTAATCACGATTCTTTGGAGCTCCGGAGGGGTGGGCTAATTAGAAAGTTAAATAGTGATGGTGCTCGAGCTGTACTACTGGAAATAGAGAAGCGTCTATTCAAATGGCTTTATGGCACTGAAACTTTTCGTGTCTTGGGTATTCCATGCAAATATTCTTTCACCTCTGATCTAATTTTCGTTAAACGTCATCGATAAACGTAGAATCGAATTTGACAATCGTCATTGCTTTCACCCTCAAGGGTTAGGGTAAACGCACCAATAAATGAACACTTAAGGCTAATGAATGAACACTTTTATAAAATTATGTTTCCAGCACGATTGACTCCACGTGTTGCAAAAATTGTTTGGATATGGAGCAAGAAACTGGAAGAAGTATTTAATCAATTATTTGCTTATTTTAATAACTTATTTTACTCATTTTAATAAAAACTGACCATTCATTGGTACGTGTTCACTTCCTGGTACATCCACCCTACCAAAACCTTCAAAAATTTAATTTGTTCCGAGAAAATATAGCTGAAAAGAGTGAAGTCCAAAGTAGTTGAATCAATAACAACCTTAGAGTAGGGCTGGGATTATTCGAATAATTTAATATTCGAATATTTTACAAGTATTCGAATGCTACGAATAAACTTCGAATATTTGAGTATTCGAATGTTATTATTCGAATACTATTCGAATATCAATGTATTCGAGTACTATTCGAATATCGATGTATTCAAATACTATTCGAATATCGCTGTATTCGAATAGTATGGTGTGAAGTGGGTCAAAATTAGCTTACAAGATTTCACCCTGACAAATGAACCTCAACAACTTGATTTATAATTCACACCATACTATTCGAATACTGATGTATTCGAATACTCAAATATTCGAATAGTATTCGAATACTCAAATATTCGAATAGTATTCGAATACTTGGATATTCGAATTATATTCGCCAAATAATTGAACAACTGAACTATTCGAATATTCGAATACCAAATAATTCGACAAATAGTCCCAGCCCTACCTTAGAGCATATAAACATGGAGGAAGCATGCAATAGGCAAAAATGTAGACGGCGATAGAAAGAAAAAGATATACAGGAGGGACACCCCCTCTCTTTCTAGCGCCGGCGTTTTTTTTTTTGCCTATTGCATGCTTCCTCCATGTTTATATACTCTAAGATGACAACCAAGAGTGTGCTTCTACATTCAGATATCAAATAAATATCTGTATATATGCACGCTGATTTACAAAGGCGGCAATTGGCCTATCAGAAAGCGACAACAAGTTGCGAAGAATAATTTGATAAGCTCGAAGCGGAGGGGCAGAAGTCAAGAGCAACGATATTGCGAGTTACATCGAGTGTCGCGAGATTAAATTGAGATTAAACGAGCCTTTGGCCGAGCAATTTCTGCAATAAATTTAGGAGGCGAGGAAGCTGGCGAAAAATTGAAAATCGATCGCTGTTAAGAGTCTTTTGATCCTGTATAACATAATTCGGTCCCCTTCCCATTTACGCGATATATCAGGGCCAATTCGAATCGCGGACATCAAAAGCGTTTCCATCGAGTGTTTACGAAAGTCGTTTCATTTTAATCTATTGTTCCCGGCGGGAGTAACTTGCAGCTTATTTTCTGCCCCTTTGTTGGCCCCATAATTAATCAACGGCGACAGTGGCGTACGCTGGGAAACGGAATTAATTGACTGGGTAATTGAATATCAACAAAAGCAGCGGCCCGAGACAGACAAGATCCCGCGCGGAGCGCCGCGTCACATTCAACAATATACAGAATCATTAGTGTTATAATCCCGACGGTGAACTATTTCTCACGGAATTTCAAGGTGTCGTGGTTTCGTTTCGTTACGCTCGCTCGGGGTGGCGAGCGGTTAATTAGAAAATCAAGTTTTCCATCCGAGGCGCGACTCTTCCCTCGCGATGCACAACGACCGCCATAATTCGGGCTAACTCTAATTTAAGAGTGGTATTTCAATTCTAAGGTGACGGGGAGAAATTACTTCTGCGGGGGAGCTGGTTAGATGGAAATTAAGTTTCACGCAAGTAGAACGCCACCGTCGTAAACGTGAATGAATTTGCTTCACCGCGTCTCCTTCTTCTTCCCTTATTCTCCCTGCTTTCTCCTGGCCTCTCCCTTCTCGCCGTCATCATCTACTCCCTGCCCCTCTATTAGGATCTACGCGTAGGAAACGGCGAGTGGTTGCAGCCAGCATTCGCAAAAATCAACGGCGACGTTATAGTTCTCTTCCTCAGCAGATTCTTGGACGGTGTTCGAGTCATTAAGAGATACTTTTACTGGCGTACTATATCTGGAGTTTATTTTCTCGGCGACGCCAAGTGGTTTCACTGCTTTCAAATTAGTCGAATTTAAGGTTGACGCAATTCTGGCGCACACTTGGAAAATTTCGCTCAGCGTTTCCTGTGATCCGTTGTGTAGGGTGGGAAGGGATCGGAATGCAGCGGAGAAGTACCATAGGGGAGACCGGGGCTAGTTGTTACAAAGCAGTTTAAATTTTTTTCGCTTGGACTATCACTGCGACGATGAAGTGGCTGATGTGTTTCAACCATACGCACTTGTGTATGTTGTTTGTTTGTAGTCGGTTCACGCGTTGTCACTTTATTACAGTTTTTTGTGTTTTCGGTACTAATAGTAACTTTTCTCTTTCTACTTGAATCTTTTCTACCGAACAGACAGATAAATGTATGTAAATTAATATTGCCAGGTTTGAATCAGTGTTCCTTTAGCTACGGATTGGCACCAAGAACATAAGAATACACCCAACTGGTATGAACTTATAGCTTTTTATACACAATGGTGTCAACCGAGACAAGTTGTTACACAAGACAAGGGGCAAGTTGTTACACAAGACAAGGGGCATGTTGTTACATACGAAAAGGGGTACGTTGTTACAGAGCGAAAGGGGCATTTTGTTACATTGTATTTAGTAATTAATTTATTAATTTAGTCATTTAGTTACCACGAGTCACTATAGTAGTTTCGCGCTAAATGATTTTTCGGGGACGGAACGCTACTATGGCCCCACAGAGTGGATTCAGTGCATAGAATGCAAAAAGGTGGGCACATGAGAAGTGTGCAAAACCAAAGAATCACTTTTAAGTGTGCATTAATTGCGAGTCCCCGTATGAAACGGACGACGATAATTGACGATAATGATTTCAGTAGTTTTTTATTATTTTTAAAATATATTTTTTATTGTAACAGAATCTTAACATTAATAAATTTACTTTTGTCCAAGAAAATATAATTATATTACTCATAATAAGCCTCGTTTCGTAAAATTTAATTCTGTAAAAACTTGCCCCGTATTGTGTAACAACTAAAGTCGTGTTCAGCTTTATTGGCCGGTGAGTTTCGTGAGGGGTATTCTCCCACCACACCGCTTGCCTGCCTCGGTGCTCCTTTTATCTACGTTCGCGCTCTCTCTCGGGCTACGCCTGGCCGTCGTACGGTTCCCTGAGCACTGGAAAACCGGTTTGCAAAGCGTTCCATCTCGCTCCCCCCTTCGGCCAGAAAGAAGCGAGAAACTCATACTCGGAATTAAGGCTTGGCCAGCGGCTAACGGGATTCTGCCGTTGCTTCGTCTCGTATTGGCTATGCGTAGCCAATACGATTCGTAACGCGCACTACTATTACGCTATGAATAAACAACAGCCACACGGCATCGTTCAGGAGAAGTCGAGCACCGTTCCCCTTACCCCACCATAACCTTCGGGGGTCTGGCAACTTCGACTGCCAATCCACGATCGTCAGGTGGTAGTGGCTGATTTCTCCTCGCGCGCTGCTCGAGAAACCGAACTCACCGGCCAATAAATCTGAACACGACTATAGCCCCTACTCGGGGCACGCTGATACAACATGTCTCGACTTTCAAAATGGCTTGTTTCAAAGTCATGGTTTGCGTTTAATTACATGCCATAGCGGTCATCGGTAGAGGAAAGAACGTACTTTAAGTAAGAGTCATTGATAGTATTGAATATGGAATGCAAACAAAATAAAAAATAAAAAACTGAAAAGTGTAACAACTAGCCCCGGTCTCCCCTACTGCTGGACACTATTTTTTGCCGATCGGTCACGCGAAAAGAATCTAAGCAATAATTAATAATTTAAAACAATACCATTTATGTATCAGATGATGCACTGTATACTTTACATGAATTTCGTTTAAATTTTCGCGCGAGCGATTGGCAAAAAATAGTTGGAAGAAGTTGGCGTATAGTTTCAAACTTAAGAATTCGACAAATTTTATTAAATTTTCGGTATTCAAATTCTTTTGTCTGCCTTATTCACTTCTCACGTGATTTTTAAGAAGATTGTGTATACCTTTTTGGGGCATTTATGTTTCAATTTACATAATCATATATTCGGTAAAAAGTAGTAGAAGGATGAGGAATTTTTAAGAAAGATTTCTGTCACAGTGCTTGAAGTTTGCCAGTTCTTCAAGTTGGCGAAGTTGCTAGTTCAAGGCCAGCCCTGCCGGAGGGTACAAAAGAGTTACAGCAACGCCGGAGCCACCTTCGTCCCCATCTTTCCAGGGATTTTTACCCCCTTCGACCTCGTTTCGACGACTTTCATTGAGTCGCGAGCGAGCCGAGGCCCTCTGGCACCCCCTCGAAAGCCAGCCCTCTTCAGAGGGGTCGAACTGCGAGCAGGGACGGGATAATAAGGTCCTCGCTGGGATCACATCCCTGAACAAGGGGGTAGTTCCAACCCTGACCATTAAACGACGCGTTCACCACCTTGGAGAATAATTATCCGCCGTGTCCGAGCACCCGTGTTACACCCGGCTCCCTTTCCCCTCCAATTCTATTTGGACAGCGGAGAAAAATAACGCGATGCAGAGGAACGAGCGCTGAACAGCCCCGAAGGCACATCGTCCTCTCGTTACTCGAGCCCTTACAGACAAAGAAACCTCCACGCGTGCGATCCAACCCTCCTGGAAGTCGTATTTCTACTCCCGAGGGGGAAAATAACGTCTGGCTTAACGAAGGGCTGAAATTTTTACGGTATGCCCGCGCTGCGACGTTTACGCTGCGTTTTATTGCAGTCTTCGACGTTGCAGCCCGCCAGGAGAAGCATAAGTTCGTGTACCTCCGTTGCGTTTCAACTAACAAACGAGTGGCTGTAATAAAAGTTGCTCATATTAAACAGAGAAATGCCCTGAGTAGCTTATACACATTCGAGAGTCATGAAGACTTTTAAAATTCTTGAACTTCACGAGGGCAACGACTTATTCGCTCATAAACAGTGGCGCGCTCAGAGGGGGTGTCAAGGGGCCCTTGCGCCCCAAGGAAAACGGTCTTTTAATGTAACCACGACTGAAGTAATTCAAGAGCTTTACAAAACGAAAAGAAAACTGGATTTTATGCTTTAAATAATTTCGCCCAATGAATTCTATCGAATTAGCATTAATAATATTTGTATCCCTTCAACTCGGCAGCACCCGAGATAAAATCCTGAGTCCTAAATACACTGGTCCTAAACACACGAGAATTCTAAATAACCACCCACCCTTAGTTTCCACCGTTGTCGCACGCATTCCACGGGAATGTTCAGCCGAGGGGGATGAATTTCGAATGGAGCAAGGAGCATAATACATCGATCGATACTCCTCGTCTCGCGAGGACTCTGCCGCGAGACAAGAGGAAAGAAGCCAGACAAAGGGGGGTGCAGAAATTTGTACAGCCCCTGGCCTTCTCTGCACGGACCGAGAGGGCGTCAATGTTTCAGCGCGGGAAGGTGTATAAACCCTCTTAAAGCCCATTTGCACCCTCGCCGCTCTTCGGGGACAGGCACGCCGAGCGAATTTCGATGAGATCCAGGCGCACGGGAAACGAAATGGATGATCGACGCCCCCTGGCTACGGCATACCTGGACAGAGGCGCAACCGTCTTCCGGATTTCTGGGACGCGTTCTCCGGCTGTTGGAGGCTGAACGAACGCACCAAGGGACACCGAGAATTATTCATGAAGGAAAATTCTTGCCCCTAGGTGCGCCTCTATGTTTCGTGCGCGATGCCCTGCCCTGTCCAGGCGCTGGTGCGTATCTGTAATATTCATGGGGCGTCGATTTCTCCAGCGGCATTTGGGACATTTGTGGAAGAGGATCGGGGGATTCTTAGCGACCTTCGGGGACCGCGAGCTCTAGCATGAATTGAGGGGCGAATATTAAATGGAAGAGGGAATTGTGACAGTGGAAGCACTATTCCTCTTCCGAGGTCCCAGTGTGCATATCAATTCTGTCTCGATACACGCAATCAAGTGGCACTTGTTCAAATTGCGAAATGAAAGAGTAATGGGGCCAGGAATATAGAGCGCTGTCATTAGTTAAACACTCCTCGTCAAGGGCCATAGTTGGGCCATTAATTGACCAAGATTCCACCGTTCCCTGTCGGTGGGACGTTATCATTCCTCCCTTAGCGTCTATCGATGGGGATGCAAATCACGTAGGGGCGACGCAGCGGCGACGGCGTGGAATCGTTTCGGGCTCCCACAGAGTTCGCTAATCGATCGACATATTCGAGCGTAACGAAGGAAAAGCCCCGGTGGCACGCGTTCAACGGAATCGAATGCGCCGCTCCGCGGAGACGGGGGGACGGCGAATCGATTCGAAGCTTCGCCGCGCGACAATTCCATTAATTCCACGTTCGTCCAAGGGCCTTTCATCTGCGCCCGAATCTCATTAACTCCGTGGCGGCTACGTAGTTGTCGGTTCGACAACGTTTCCCCCGGCACTAATTCGCAGTCTCGTCAACCACGGGTTTTAAACTGTCTCCCCTCGCACCCTCCTCGACCTCTGTTCGATTTGCATTCCGCCCGTGGAAAGGGAAAACGCGACGGTGCATCGAGCATATCGCGTTTATTCTTCGCCTCTTCAGAGAGCTCCACTCTTTTTCGGAGTTCATGAATGGGGTACTTGGGGATCTGGAGTTCTGCAACGTTGATTTGCAAATGAATGTATCTGTAAGCGTGGAGTTTTATCTCGATTTCCTGCGGAGAACACCATTTCGCTGCCAATTTGCGGAATTATTTCTGGTTCGTGGTAAGGGGGTTTGTTGCAAATCAGAATAGATGAGGATTCTGTTCTTCTACTGTTTAGTAAGATATCCAGAGAATGAATGGAATTATTAACGTAATTATCGTTAAGCTCGCAGCATTATCGATTAAACTTATGCAACGGAACATGCTCTGTTTGCTATTCAATGAAGAGTATTACGTGGAGTGGTTGCAACTCGAAGGGGTTTCGGTCGACGTACGGTGCCCCGAAGAGCAGCAGCTTATTAGAATTACTTTGTTATTGCATTTAAAAACAGTCCATTCATTCAGCTCCTACATCTTCCCCAACTGGCAGCTTTCAATAAGGCTCAACGGAACAGGGAATCGACTTACGACAATTCGTCACGAATACTTTACCTCGCCCTTTGAAGCTCGCATTAACGTCGCGTGTCAAAAGTACGTCGCAATTAAACAGTAAGCAAACGAGAACCGGGAGTCTGGAATAAACAGCAAACATATCCGCCGATAAATCGACGGCTCATTCTTATGCGTAACAAATTCATATATCATGGGAAATGAATCGCGGCCAATTAGTTTATCGCGCAAATAAAATACAGTGTTCAAATACGGGACGTGGAATTACGAATCGCCACTGTTTATCTTGCCCGAACGTTTCAGTCGAGGGCGTCATTTAACGGCGAAATCGTTTCCGTTAGAACAATTTACCTCGCACGAAGCGGTAGCAGCTACCTACATTTATAATTTCGCAAAAGAGCCGGCCACTCGACAGAATCGCTCCATATTTTCGTGGAAGAAGAGGACTATCATAGATCACCGTGCCACTGACGGTTAACAGTGAACCCGATACCCATCTCGATCGTCGGCGATCGGCAACACCGTCCGACGCGTCTCAATTTTCGCGCCGCAGAAAATATTGCCTTCATTTAGCGTGCCCGAACAAAAGGAGACCCGCGCGAAATTTCACCCCCACGTGAAAAAAGCTCCTCGTAAATCTGCTTTCACCCCTGTTACGCTCCCGAAATACGACTATCGATTAGCTGTCCCCGGTCATCGGTTCGAGCCATTTCTCATAACGTTACGTGATTTGCATCATCGTCGATAAACGCTCGGCCAGCCAGCTACCTCGTAATTTGTAAGCGGTGCGAGTGTCTGCCTAGCCACGTGGTTTCATTGTTCCCAGTAGCGTGACAAGTTTTTCAAACCGTCCTTGTACTGTGCAGTAAGGATGAACGCACGAATACGGTGTAGTTCGCCCGTGAAGGGATCTGATAAGGAAATCTGTGTAAATTCGTGCAATTACCAGTTGTTTTGCTTTGAATTATGTGTTACTAGTGAAGCTTCTGCGGGAGGAATGATAAAGAGTAAGGAAAAGAAAGTAGGGATAAAACAGGCAATGCACAGTGGTCTGGATGGTGGGCAAAATTCAATTTCTCAACTTCAACTTTACAATGTCATTTTTTTTTATGAATTGACAACTCTCCAGGGCTTCCAAATCCGCAAACCTTTCCCTTTTCAGATGATTCTTTGATTAGATATAATACTACAAAGACAAAATCATGTAATCTTATGCGAATCTAATTGCTTTAATTACTCATTATAGAACATCAAAATACGTGTTTGTATCATACAGTTATATAGGTAAAGAAGTATATTTCAGTTATTTATATGTGCCATAGACATTCTTTAGTCCATGAAGAAATAGTGCAATGTTTATATCAATTTAAACTTTGAGAAGGCTTATAAAAAAATGATTAAGCGTAATTAACGTCGTACTTTTTTACACGAAAGCTTACACAATTGTTAACAAGAGTGTGTAAATTTCAAGTGCAGTCTCCTGCAGTCTTCAATATTATGCAGACTTTTAGAAATGACGATCGAGATATTTGGGCGTCCCGGACGCGTGTATTTTTAATATTTTATTTTTTTAAGTCAAAGACAACGTTAAAACTGATTCTTTTTCCCTTTATTTCTCTAGTACGGCTATGAATTTTAATTTTGGCCGTAAAATACCGCTTTCCAGACCACAATGCGTGCCATATTGAATCCGCCATTTAGTATTTTAAATTTTTGGTGCCAAATTCGTTATCAGCGACGTTAAAAATCCTTAATCGCCAAGCTTCAGAAACATCAGAATTTTGGCCGCTAAATATAGATATCCCCAGACCATTGTGCAAAATTAAGTTTTAATACTTTAATGAATTTATCTGCATTCTTCATAACACGAAACTTATACCCTAATTAGTTATCAGAAAAAATAAGCAATAAGCTAATAATTATTTAACATTATTTTAATATTTTTTCATGTTTGAACGGGGCAGCATACTGGAAAAAATAAGAATTTTCCACTTCTATTATTATCAGAACAAGGAAAGCCATTCGTTTTATTAATTGTCAGATATTTTGTTCCTCAATTACTTGTTATGCACGAGACAGCGTGTTATAAAATCACTGACCCTTAGGACTGCACATTTGTTTAGGGGAGAGTAGGGTAATGGCGAACGCGGGGTAATCCGGAACGCGGTGGTTACGGCGTTTTAATAAATAAAAACTGATGTTCCCTCTCCACTATAGTCGTGTTCTGATTTATTGGCCGGTGAGTTCGGTTTCTCGAGCAGCGCGCAAGGAGAAATCAGCCACTACCACCTGACGATCGTGGATTGGCAGTCGAAGATGCAGGGCCCCTGAAGGGTATGGTGGAGTAAGGGGAACGGTGCTCCACTCCGCCTCAACGATGCCGTGTGGCTGTTGTTTATTCATAGCGTAATAGTAGTGTGCGTTACGAATCGTATTGGCTACGCGTAGCCAATACGAGACGAAGCTACGGCAGCCGCTGGCCAAGCCTTAATTCCGAGTATGAGTTTCTCGCTTATTTCTGGCCGAAGGGGAGAGCGAGATGGAACGCTTTGCAAACCGGTTTTCCAGTGCTCAGGCAACCGTGGGACGGCCAGGCGTAGCCCGAGAGAGAGCGAGAACGTAGAGAAAAGGAGCACCGAGGCAGGCAAGCGATGTGGTGGGAGAATACCCCTCACGAAACTCACCGGCCTATAAAGCAGAACACGACTATAGCTAATAGTTTAGGTCGTATCCAACGCCGCGCAGAAAGTAATAAATACAAAACGCTCATGCTAGTCAAGATAAACACAATTTATTATTTTCATCATGTTTCAAGTAATATTTTGTCCATCTTCAATTGGATGTAATAACTGTTGAATTAATGATACAATTAGGATTTTTTTAAGTTGAAATAAAGCACTTTTTTACCAACATTTTGTGACAAACGCGTTGCTTGAATTATGATTCTAACTTCTGCAATAAATTCTTTTTTATTTTTTGATGTCGTGGGGTAATGAGGAACAACTCGAATGGGGTAATCTCGAACCCTTGAGATTAGCAACGATAACCGATTTTGATGAAATTTTCAACATGTACAAAACTTACTTAAATCTACAAACGGGATTTTTGAAATTTCATTACAGTTTCAGACAAAAAAAGTTTAAAAAACGACCTTTACTATTTTTTTCGATATTCCGACCAATTGTAATTTTTTTCTAACGCACAAGAAGAGGAATTTGAAAAATACATTAGGTAGAGGTTGTAGCAACATTTTTTATGGATTGACCATTGAAATCGCGCTTTCTGTGCGACTTCTGCGATATGTAACTCTGTTCGTGATTACCCCATGCACAATTCGGAATTACCCCACCAGCAGTCGGGTAAATCCGAACAGCAGGGGTTTGGTATTTTCATTATAAAATTAATTTTTATTAAAATTTTGCAAAATTCATAGTTTATAGAGGACTAGTTTGAGTATGTTTATAAATAAAAAACAAATTCGTATCTCACATAGTTTTCGTTCTGTTTGCTTTCTCGCTTAGGTGTTCGCCATTACCCCACTCTCCTCTAATACCACGAGATCCTTGTATTTTGCTTTTGAAATAGACAGGAGTTCTGTGTATGCTCTATTGGGGAGTTCAAACGCTCCCTTTTTTCTATTACTGTCTCGTCTTGTTTTATTTTTTTTTTTAATGATAATGAGATTACTCGATCAACAGCCGATGTATGTAGATGTTCGATAAAAAGTAACACGCAATAATCGCATTTCCTTCACATGCTGAATGGGAGATGGGCACCTCTTAACAAAGGGTCTAGCAGGGTAAGTATGGGCAAACGGCCCCCACGCCGATTCCTGGAGTTGTTATTTTTGAAAAAATAGCTACATACTAACTGTACTTCGTGTATTTTTCTCGAAATTGTTAATCAATTATTAAGGGTCGAAAAAAATAATTAATTTTTTGAGGGTGATTTTTCGAAACAACCCTTTGAGTGACAACCTCCAAAAAAATAAAAAATAATGCTCTATTATCGTGGTATTATATAAAAAATCCTGAAGATGATCGAGTTGGTGGAACATAGTTAAATAATTTAAAGAAGGTCAATATATTATAAATATGCGGGGTTTTGTGACGAGAAAAAGTATTTAAATGCGAATGGAAGAAACGATTGCGGTTCGTTTGGGACATCGAAGTGTGAAGGTGAAGGTAACTGCGAAACAACGTGCATGCGTTAAATACGAATATTTCCCAGATATTAATAGGGTCTAGCAGGGTAAGTATGGGCAAAGGGCCCCGACGCCGATTCTTGGAGTTGCTATTTTTTAAACAATGCTCCTAGCCTGAAACACCATTATGTAAAGTGTTAGATCGCTACCCCCCGTTTAATACGGTAATACGGGGGTAAAAGCCCTTATAGTTATTATTTTTTTGTCTCGGTTACTACTTAAGATATTTAAACTCCAGGAATCGGCGTGGGGGCCGTTTGCCCATACTTACCCTGCTAGACCCTTTCTCTCGCAGGAAAGGTGTCCATTCCTTTGACGACAAAAGCTTATGCTTGGGCAAAGAGTGGGAACATTCCGTGTTTTATCCCGCCATCTGAAAATCACGAAAAATGGACATTCCTCGTTTCCCTCTTACCTTTCAAATAAACCACTTCTGCTATAAAAATGGAGACTACCGTCGCCTACTTCAATTGTTTAGCAAACACGTCGTTCTTCCTTCGTTATCGCCCCCTATAAATTAGTCGTCGCGATTCTGACGCACCACTGTTGATCACGCGCGCCCCCGCTATATATGAGCGCCACAAATTTCGAGGCGAACGAAATAAATAGAGAGGAGAGAATCTGCCACCGTCGAAAATCCTAAATCTTTCACGATATGGAGCCCCCTTCCTTCTCGCCGCGTTGTTTTACGATCCAGATCCCCTTTTAATCTCGCTTCCCTGCGAACTTTCCATTTTTGTCGCGTGTCCCTCGAGGACGAAAAACATCCCGAAAGGGTCTAAGAAAATCCGAAAGCACAGGGGAGTGGTTTTACCAGCTTCTTCTCCGTCGTTTATCCCAAAGAAAAACACGCACGCCTGCTCGTCCGGAGGATTTCCTAGGCTCCTCAAAAAATAAACGGGTGGAAGGAACAAATTCTCCTCGGCCGGCACATCCACCGAACGTTCCCCGAAAAATTACGCCCCGGCCGGAATAATTAAAGATGATTATCTAGGCGGCTGTGAATTCTTTCGGCGTTCCACCCGCCGCGAAACATTCACGAAGATCCGCATTCTTCGCCGCGATTAATCTCCGCGGAATTGGGTGATATACGTATATTAAACGCTATTCACGCTCTAGCTTGTTGAAAAAAAGGAGAGGGACGTGCAGAGGCTTTCCACCCCACGTCCGGCACTAATGAAAAAAAATTCATCCTCCTTGAGGATTAAGGGCCGCGTGGGACCTGGCGGAATGGCCCCTTTTGTCTTTCCACTGGTTTAAATCTTGGAATCGTGGCGGAGTGCGCGGTGTTTGTTAATGGATAAACTTTCGGGTATGACGTTCGTAGTTCGCGGAGGATTTTAAGTGCTCGTATTTTTCTGCCTTTTGTGCGACGGGAAATTGAATAATTTCTTGCCCGTTAGAAGTGAAAGGTGGGCTCGTTAGAAACGAAAGCGCGGGCAGTGCGACGGGTAAATTCTCTTAGGTGG
Organism: Andrena minutula; assembly: GCA_929113495.1. Lineage (NCBI taxonomy): Eukaryota > Metazoa > Arthropoda > Insecta > Hymenoptera > Andrenidae > Andrena > Andrena minutula. The sequence goes on from OV815996.1 coordinate 27,631,980, forward strand.
AAAGTAAATTATCATCTGGGGTGGGCCGATTTGCCCCGGGGTCGCTCTAAGGATTTAAAATAATTCCTTGGAAAGCGCAAGGACCAGGGGCGAAAGACCACGGTCATCGAGCCTCTGAACTCTGGATCCAAGCTCTCGCAGCAGTTCCCTTCGCCCCCCGGCGAGGGGTGGGATCCATTTCACTTTATAATTGGATTTTTATCCCCCGATAAGGATCATCAACGTGTCCGCGGCACGGAGATCGCCGGGAAATGGTCGGCGGATCCGCGCGCGAGCGTTTTTATTCCCCTTTCAGCTCCTTTCCCGGCACAAAAGAATAAATATACGAGTATAGAGGCGGCGGGGAATTCGCGGAGATCTCGACAATAAGCGAATCCGAGTCCTTCTGTCGTCAACCAGCACAATGGCGCCGTCCTGCTGGATCCTCTCGAATTAGATTCCGTTCGAATGAGATGGGCCACGTGTGGATGTGATTCGCCGAGGTTTCGGGCTCACTGGTCAGAGGCAGATACCGTAGAATCGCAAATTGTTGGAGGAATTAACGCTCTTTCGAATGTGGTCTTCTTTGTGGAAACGTGGAACAAATTGGAGACTGATCATTTCGTGCACCTGAGAATCTAATTCTGGAATTGTTTCGTGAAAGAACATGAAGGGGAAGAAATATAACACCTAGAGTGGTAGATGGCCCAAATTGTGAGTCACTAAACACTGCGCTGTTGGCACTCCAGGTTCGCCCTAGATTCAAGTTAGCACCTGCCATGATTCACAGTCGAGGAAGAATGCCTTGTGTGATGATCAACATTTTGAATTTGAAGGCATCTCGCGTCGCAGACTTAGGGACCACGTTGAGCGACGTGGAAGGATCAACAGTCCCCGATACCTCGACGTCAGATGGAACTCTGTAGGAGCGGTCCAGCAGGGTCGCGCCCCTCGGATTTCATACGTCAGAGTTTTAAAAGGGTCTTCTCTTTTTTAGTCCTACAAGCCTCGGCTCGGTCGAGTCAGACCGTATTTCCTTATTCCCCCGCTCATCCTTTGCCATCTTTCTTCATTCCGCGGGATACACTTCCTGCAAATCCTCTTGACGAAGACTTTGCTCGTTTGCCCCGTCTGGCTCGCTCCTCCAGCCTCCTTCACCGCTGGAAGGACACTGCCAGCCAGGATGATAAGTCCTTTTCCGAGTGTTGGGAGTAAATCGTGTTTGCCCACCTTCGTCTACGACACTCCACGCCGGAACAACGGCTAGTCTTCTTCTTCTTCTCCTTCTTCTTCTTCTTCGTACCAGGGTCTAGAAGCTTCATTGATTCCTCCTCCTTGCCTTCTGTTCCTCTTTTCTTAAGCGCTCTGCTTGGAAACCACTCTCTAGCCATATCCCGCCGCTCCACGAGCATTTTCTTTCACCTCTTTAATCTTATTCTCCGTTTTACTGTCTGCTAGTAATCCTTCATACCCACTTGGTCTATTTTCTTCTATTCTCCACTCCCTGCGACGTTTCTTTCTTGACTTCACTTTGCATCTCGGATTCCTGCCCCAGTTTCTTGCGAGTCTCTTTTATGCTTCTTTAATTGTTCATTACCCATCTTATTTTTGGGTTCCCTCTTCCTTCGTTCCTCGCCAATTGTTGGCTAGCAAGAGATTCTCGAGCAAGTTCCACCGATTCGAAAAATACTGTAAGTGAAATTTGCGTTTCACGCTGCCAGACTATCAGGCAAATTGCTCCTACGGCAACTTCCGGTGGACGACGCCCGAGGATCGTGAAGCAGCGGAACTTCGTTAGCGATGCTGCGCCCAAGTTGCGTCAAACTTGTCTACTTTCACCTGCAGCTGGTTATTAATACGAAATCGCGGTAAATATGCGCCGTAACGGGAACAGTTTCGAGTGAACAGTAATAATTTCATTCTCGCTAAAGCATCCCAGCTTGCATTAACTCTTCTCCCTCCATCGAGATTCTTGGCTCAAGTATTTTCAACAGTGTTGTTTGAAGTTCACGGTATTATTCCCTTGGAGGACTTCACACGACCGTGTTTCACGTTTACTTTACGTCGACAAATTGTTGCTGCTCGTTTAAACTGTACCGCCACTCACGCCGCAAGAGTCTTATAATTGTTGCACCCTTAGCGTCTGTTAACTTCTTTCAACATAACCATCGGGCCCTGTACCGAGCGATTTTAATAATGATAATACACGGTTCTACTTGAAATCTACTTGGTGGTTCCGTTATAAAAATATAATTAACACCCTGTAAGACCACTGAACACACCTAGTTAAAATCTTCCAAGGTAATCGAAGCACAAAGAGTCGAACTAATTGCAGCATTCTGCCCTCCAGTCGCAGCAGAATAGATACAAGGATGTAGTTCTCGTTAGGGAGCACTGGAGGGTGGTGAATGCTGACTGCTAAACATCCCTAATTGCGGGCACGCGTTTTTCAACCGGCGATTCGATCGATAGCCTTGGATTCTTTTGCAGATCCGTGCACGCGTACCAAGTAGCGCAGGCTGGTGCAATTGGCGATGCCAGCCAATTGGACGGTCAAGAACAAAAGAGCCATGGCGGAGAGGGTTCGTTATGACAGTTCGTTAGCTCGGTAAATTGCCGGGACAGTCGTTAATGGCCCGCCGCCAATTATCGAGCCGATTACTCCGCTGAATTATCTGGCATTCATTCATTAGTTAACTGCAATTTTCTGCCGTGACACGCGACCGTAAACTGTTGATACCGCGTTGGACTGTTGCTCGGGCCGGGCTCCTCGTGAATCGCGGCGCAACGATCGTTTAAACGTCAAGGGGATGATGAAGTTAACGTGATTAAGGTGAAGGGCCGCGGCATTCGAGGCCGTGCAATCGAGGTTGGAATGGGAAGCGATGGCATTTGTTTTCAGTCTGTTAGCAAAGCAGGTGACAAAGCTGATTGTCTTGAATATTCCAAGAAATATTCCAGTTCAACTTAAAATAGGTGAAAATCCCGCGGAAGCGTATGAAAAGCATGTTGAATAATTCCTGTAAAGTTAACTACTCGGTAAAGAAACTTTCTCATTGATGGAAAGTCGATTCTTCAAGAGGCTAACAATCCCCCCAGCGACTCCCATGTTTGTGAAATATAAAATTTAAAGAAGTCGACGATCGAGGACACAAATCCTATTAAGTTCAGATCGATGGAAATACTCAGGGATGAAAAATTCAGGTACTCCCTGGTCCATTCGATATTCCACAATGCTGAGGGGTGCTTTTTAGGATCCTTCAAGGAAAACACTGACGCGTGGGAGGGCGGGGGGGGGGGGAGGCTTAAGTCTGCCTACGAAAGGTTTATTTTCAAGAGAAACTTTTCCTGGCCCAGGGGTGCATCGGTCAACTAGGCTCCATCGCAATGCCCGACAGGAACAACACATGAAATCCTGAATGCCTGGGAATTCCTGTCGAACAACACAGACTGCGCTCGGACTTTGCCAGGACGATGCGCTTTTAAATTCAAGACGCGTATGTGAATCGCGACGGCCGGGCTAGAATCTTCCGTTTCGAATCGCTCACAGATCGGATTAGCTTTGGACCGAGCCTTCCAGTGCATGGTAATTCTTTCCTCGTGTCTTCTTCGATCGATGTCGCCCCCTGGACCGGGGAACTTTAACTTTGGATCGAACTTCGTACTACTGGAACTTCGTACAAACTCAATAAATTATTTATTAATACTGTACTTTAAATTATTGACGTCGAGCAAGTGCAGAAAACTAAGAAATGAATTTGAAGTGGTTCGAACAAGCCTGGCATTTTCCAGCAAGTGGAATACTGAATGATAAGGCAGACAGTTGAAGCATTTCCTTTTATCCTGCGCAACTCAGAAACTATACCATGTACGATGCACGTTTATATATCATTCTTTACTTGTCTCGATGTGTAGATTCACCCCCCTGAAGTATTGACATCCATTTATGAATCGCGACGTTGAATAAGTGATCGAGTCAACGATCAGTCAGCCGACCCTTTACTCTTCGTTTCTCCTCAAACTTGAGCTTCTTCGATGGAATATATAGTGGTTGAATATTCAAGCACTCGCGCGACTGATAACCTACTATGTAAATTGTACCCAGTACACGTGTGACGTGCAGTTGAGGGGCTGAAAAGATTTGGTTTCAGTGGCAAATGTTCATGGCAAACGTTACTGTTACATTGTGGGGATTGCAATAAATCGGTTTACCGGTTAATCGCGAGAAACACCCTCAAATTTTTACCGGTAATTCTCCAAATTTTTACCAGTATAATTTGATAAATTACGTATAGCTATATAGCGCATATATGAGTTCATTAATTCCGTCGACATCTACTATGTTATCAGTGAAAAAAATTAATTACTAATAAATAGGAAAACCGATGTCATGAAGAACCAACTCTCATCCAAAAGAATACTAAATATCTGAACCGAGTCATCAAATTAATGGACGCATATTCAAATAGAAAAAATGAGGAGAAAATATATACAAATGGCATATGATTTCGTAATGACTACCCGACCAACAAGTGTAGAATCTGAGACCGCTTTATCCGTGGCTGGATAATTTTATACAAAAATTGGATCGCGACCAGGAAACTAAAGTTTATACAAATTATGTTTTTGCGTGCTTATTTGTTAAAAATAATTGTTAAATAAAAAATATTTAATTATGTATTTAAGTTAAGATTCTTCTTATTGTTTTCCTGGTGAAAATCCATATTAATAAGTATTGTCAAAGATAGAATTTTGTATTATTTCATTTTATATTTTATATTCAGAATTGTTTTATTTACATATATTTTTTATACTGCTCGATTAGAGTTCAAGAATAGTTTCTTTGTAATGCTTAGTCTTATATTTTCAATACCTTAAAAGAATACTGATTAATTACCGGTAATCCGGTTTTGATTGGAAATTTTACCGAATTACTAGTAATTGAAAATGTCGGTAAATTTGCAATCCCTATATACATTGCACTGCTATTTACAATGCTGCATGTTGCTCCAAACACTGCTCGTAATTACCGTGATAATTGTGTAGGTCAACTGGAGTAATCGCGACGATAGTGGAAGGGTAATTAAAAAGCACACAATCAACCCCCGTTAATCTCTCAGACACTGATGTTTCGATTAAAAACGCGGGTCAATCAGCAGCGGCCCCGGGGCGTTGCCTTTTAAACAGTCAACTTTCCGCGCGGTATTATTCGCGTTATTACAGCGCGTAAATGTTTAATCGTGCGAATTAATGCATTGGGCATTAATTAAAAGTCCGTTGCTGCCTCGACGTTGCCATTAATATTTCCCATTTTCCTGCTGGTATGAAACATATTAATACCTTTCACGGTTCATACACCCGCCACGGTCGCCGGCCTGTCTGCGTGGAATCGATAAGCGGGAAACCTTGTTGAAATTACATTTCTCATTAAATGGTCCAGCTGATTGGTGTCTGAGCGTGATTACTCCCTATCCCGAGTGCACTGTAAACCTGCAACGTCACACTATCGTTAACGAAGCTTCGTGTATTTAGTTGAGGGGAAGTCGAAGGATGATACAATTTGTGACGATCAAAGAGGCTCGCGAAGGAAGGGTTTCCTGCGCAAGAAATTAGAAGGCAATTAGCGCGTCGATCTTCTCTGTTACGCGTGGAGATATCGAGAAAGATATCGGGCACGAAAATCGTCGAATTCCTTCGTAAGAAAGTATTCTCGCTCGTTCGAGCTCGTATACACTGCGAGAACAACGTTAAGAGGCAATGGTAGCTCCGTGGGGAAATAATTTACCCGCGGGGCGTGTTCCAAAGAAGTCGTACTCGCCTCGTAAATTCGGCGCGACGTGTGCCACCCTCGACCTCCACCCTCTACCCCCGGAGCCTGGAAGGAAAGCTCCACCGGTGCCCTCTTGGGAAAACAACTTCATAATTTTCGGGGGTCTTTCTGATTTGGCGTGTCTAAGTTACGTTCGCTGGGAGGGCGCGGGGGACGAAGGGAATTCCTTCGGGGGCTTCCTTTATTCCCCCCATTCGCGTTTCACTTCTCAAGTGTGTTATATTAAAGGAAACGTTTCGAAGGTGAAAAGTAACATTTTCCTATTTGCAGCATCAAAACCGATTTTTAAAAGCATGGAACCTAGGCTCTTACCAAGCATTCGAAAAGTAACCCACAACCCCTACAACCAATTGGCGCGTTCTCGCCGCCATAAATCGTTTTCGACCCGCGGCTCCCCATAAATTCGAAAGCCCTGCCTCTTCTTTGCGACGCAATGAAACACGGGTCGAAATCCTCGGTCTGCGTGGGCGAAGCTTGTCGGTTTATTCCGGCGATAAAGTCATTTTATCGGGCGTGGAACCCGAATAAAAAGGCGGCCACCCTTGCTCGCGATGGGTTAAATAAAAATCCTGATATTCCATTGGCGTTGGACGGCGGGGGAAACGGCTCGACGGGCTGAATTCGAACGTTATTAAGAAGGGAGCGGATAAAGGGGCGGGGGAGGTGGGAGGGGCGAAATGTAACAGTACGTTTCGCTTGTAATTGCTTTATTATTCTCGCGGAACAGTTTCAGATGCCGCGTAAATGGGATTTCGATAAAAGTGTCCTTGTTTTATCGTTTAACAATAACGACTCGCGGCTCGCCCGCGCTTCCCTTATCGATATTCCAATTTTTTTCCGTCTATTTACTACCGTCCCCGTTTTAAATATCGGCCACCGCGACATGGTTGCAATTGTCGCGGCGAGCCGTCGACGGGCTCTTCTCCTCGGCTCGTCGAAATATTCGCCGCGGCAAGACGAGGGTCGCGGGGTGGAACGGGGCGATAAAACACAAGAGGGACGTTTATTCCATTCGGAGGAGCACGTTAAACTACGGAACGATGCTTGCTTTATTACATAATCTCGCGAGGAGAATAAAAACCGTCTGTGGAGGAAGTTTAAGGAAGTTCTTGTGCCTCTTTCCGCTCCTCGTAATCCTGCAGCGGGGGAAACCTATCGAGGATCGTTGACACGGGAACGTCGCTCGTAAAAGCGCAGAGAATTTCTTATCAATTCACCTGTCGATTGTTGTTCTTGCCGGGGGATTGCTTGGCGAAGTTTCTCGGACGAATAAAGTTCATCGTTTTTGGTATCTGTGTTATATAATAGATAGGATTATTTCTTCGCTGCTCGGGCTCACTGAATTTCGCAAAATACGACCCTCCGTTTCTTTTCTCAGAACGTAACGCTGGAGATCGGTGTTATTTCAACTAACGATAACACCGTGTCGCTTTCAGGTACAAACTGGAGGTTGCCGGCAAATCCCTGCCGGTGCTGACGAACCTCGACAAAGGCCGTTACGGGGTGCTGATATTCGAGAACCTGAACAAGTACCTGCAGATGGACAAATGGAACCGCGAGTTGCTGGACAAATATTGCAGGGAATACTCGGTTGGCATCGTGGGTTTCGCGCCGTCCGGCGAGGAGAGCCTGGTCGGCGCACAGCTCAAGGGCTTCCCCCTGTTCGTGCACACTAATCTTAGACTGAAGGTCAGTAGACTTAAGTTCGAAGGCTCGCGAACCTCGTAATTTCCGAATGAAAATTGAAATTTCCCTTCGGATCCTCGAGCTCGTATCCCCTCCGACGCGGTAATACAGTCAGATCGGGGGAACTAATTTCCGACCACTCCCGCGCCTCCTCTCTACCCTCCGTGTCAATTAAGAGAAAAACTAGTGGAACAAAGCATCGCGCAGTCGACCGTGCCCGAGTCCTCGAGCGGCCGACAAAATGAAATCGCTCTTTGTCCCGCAGGATGCTCAGCTGAACGCGGCCTCCCCCATTCTCCGATTAACCAGATCCGGGGAAACAGCCTGGGGACCACTTCCTGGCGGTGACTGGACCATTTTTCAGGCGAATCACAGCACCTACGAGCCACTGGCTTGGGCGCACCGGGACAGCCTCGACTATCCAGCCAACAAGAGTCCTCTGGCGACTGTCATTCAGGTTAGACGCGATTATATATTGGATTTTTACATTCTCCTTCAATCCTGAAAAACATCCGTGCGTTGTTTCGGTTTATTTCGCGAGTTGCGGTGTGCGGAAACCACGAGTTACCACGGTCGAGGGTTGCCGGTAGTGATGGGATTGTTATCAATACTGTTGATGATATTCAATCAATTCGATAACAAAGTACTCGATAGGAAATATCGGTGCGCATCGAAATTTTAAGTACTTGGTATCAATTATCGATTCCGATTCTTCTTCAACCGATACTATATCAATACTATACTGAATCAAAACCGGTTTGATACTTTACGAAATTATTGATACTTGTTTGTTACTTTACGAAATTATTGATATTCATTTGATACTGTACGAAATTATCGTTATTTATTTGATAATTCTGTGATCAGATTGCAAACCTTTTATGATATCTATTTGATGTCTACTTGAATATATATAATATCTGCTGCATGCTTGTACGAAAGTATCAATTTCGATTTGCAATTTAGTACTTCATGAAAATATTATTTATTATCAACCATGATTTGATAATATAACTAATGAAGTAGGGGTATGAATCAATATCGTGAACTACCTGTATAATTAAATTTTTATTAATAAATGATGTACATATACATTATTCCTTGATGTGTAGAAATTGGTGCATTATACAATGTTATTAAGAAATAATATTTTGTTCACTTTATTATTCTTTAATCGATTTCTTTTCTTACTTACTAACTCTCCAACCTTTGAAAAAACGCGTTCAGCACGTATCAAACAGGTATCGATATTGTCGTATAGGTACCAAATAGGTTTCGATATTTTTGTGTAGTTATCAAACAGGTATCGGTACATTCGCATATGTAACTATCAAAGAAGCATCGATTCCTTTCATACCTTTCGCTTTGATATGTATCAATACCAGATTGAAATTCGTAGTAGTATCAGTCCCATCACTAGTTACAAGTCATCTGAATAAACTCAGATTCACGATTCCTATAAACAAAAGCGTCGCGGCCGTGGTACCACCGACCTCGACCAAGTTAAATATCCTTCCACCGTAACGTTGACCAATGCATCCACCGACACGGGACCAGCAACAACGTGCTCGCCCCTCCACAGCGGCCACCGCGACCGCGCGGTTGCGGATGCCATTCTGGGGGGTTGAGATCGGTGTACATGATATCCTTCGCGAGTGAATATCGACAGTGCCAGGCAAAGAGCATTAATTAGCAAAAGTCAAAGTTCCCAGGCAGGCATCGACGCTCTGTAGCCCGGGGGTAGGGGGAGGGGAGAGGGGGTAGTTTCTGTAAAGAGGATGCTGGCTAATGAAACGACATTTCGCGAGTATAGAGATAGGAGAGGACGCAGGGTGGGGCGGGATCGTGTAATCGCGTTTAATTAATCGAAATCCGTGCTCCACTGTCACTTTGTACGTTAACGATGCGAGGATTAATTAATAACCCGAGGAAGGAGGCCGTGTTTCTGTTCAAATATTGCCCGAAGCTAGGTTACGACGCGAGACGGAACCAGCCCCCGTCCCGAAACAAAAGCATCCCGCGGTGCATCCTGAAAACAGGAAAAGTCCCGATCCAGAGTGTTTCTTCTCGTGGAAGTGGGGGGGACAAGCGACGGGCGGAGCTTTTGTACGGTATAATTAATATTCCTCGCAATTATGCTGGCAACGAGTCGACAATGCACGCGCGGTCACTGCGATGAATTCGCTCGAGTTTCGGAGACGGCGAAAGAGAGACGATAAACAGGGTGGGGGGCGTTAATTAATTTGCTAATTAGAAAGACCGTGGAGGTCCCTCAGATCGATAGCATTTAAACTCTGCCCTTTCCTTCGTTTCTTCGTTTAGACTTGCGAAATGTTGGCATAGTATTCCAAGGGAAGAATTTTTTCGAAATTGGGTATCTGTTTCTTGTAAGCTACGATCAATGGATGCTGATTGTATGTGGCAGTTCGTGGGACTCGGAATCATAGATAAACGAAGAACCACCACTGAGAGACTCCCTCGCGATTCTTATATTTCCTCGAACAACACTGATCTCGGAAACGAAAACAAACGCGCAAATTTCGCGATGCGTGCACGCTGCCCCAGTTTCATCCCCCCGCGACGAGGACAGCGTGCGTTGAATCTCTCCCGCGGAAATGAAGACGGGAGATGGGGAGACGGGAACAGCTGGTGGAAGGGGCGGAAAATGAACGGAAAGTGGAGAGGCCGAAAGCCATGCAGATAAGGAGTAGAATCTGGCGGGTAAGAGAAACAGAGAAGGATATTAAGAAGAAGAAGCAGATGGATAAATAGAGATAAACATGAAATAAGACAGGAACGCGGAACGGTTGGAGGGTTTCACAGAATCGGGGTAGGAAACTACGGAGTTCAACAGTCTCCCCCAGAAGTTTGTTGTTTACAATTTCCCACCGCCTCCCTCTCCCGTTTTAATATAAAATAATCCAGCTGAGAATTTTGAAAATTAACGCCGAGTGTCTCCCGCGTTAACGCAACAACCCTCGATTGTTGAACTTGTTCTCGAGACAGCGTTATTGACTCAATTTGAACCCGCGAAGAAAATTGCACGTACACACCGGTTGCCCGTGTCGCGGAATAATACGACGAATAAAAATACTGCTAAAATTAAGCGGCCCGTGGAAAATAAAGCCCCTGCGGGGGTAAGAAAGTGGCGCGGCAGCGGAGTGCCACTAAAGTGGTGCGGAGTATAAACAACAAGGAAAGGAAAACCGGGGTAATGCAGATTAGGAGAAGGTGGGCGCGAAATAAAAAAGCAAAGGGAATGGCGAGATTGCCGGGGAGGGGGGATTTTAAGGGGAAGAAAAATAGCCGGAATAAACAGAGGGGGTGGTAAGAAAATGGTGAGACATAAGTGTGTGTGGGGGGGGGGGGGGGAAGGGAGGCAAGTGGAAACAATCCGTAAAGCTGTTCCGTCGAGGGCGTTCGCATCCGTGCAGGAATTCGCGATTGCAAGATTCCACGGCGATACTAAAGGCCACCGTGGCCGGAAGTGAGCGCACGCCGGAAGAGAGCAGCCGCTGGTGATCTATAGAAACGCGGGAATGCAGACGCGACGGGGACATGGCGAATCCGGGACGACGCGAAGGAGAGCGGGCACAAACAGGAAATATTCCCTTAATACAAGGAAATCCGTGGACGTGATATCATCTGCTTCTGCGTCCCCGCGACGTGCTCCGCCCGATGGATTCGCTACATCTTCCGCGCTGGACTTTTTATTCCACCGTCTCGCGGCCGTTCCCGTCTGTTTTCTCCGCTGCAACCGCGCGTCCCGCGGCTGCAACTTGTGCTTTTACCTTCGCGCGATACAAAGCGTCGCTATCTCGCGGGGGCCCTGAAATATTTCCAAACTACCGCGACGAGAGAGCCTTGGCTGCCAGCCGCGTTTGACAAACGAGTGGCAAGGCACTCGCGTGCTTGGACCTGGCGTCGCGAGATCCTGGATGTGGAAGAGGTAGATTTAGGACGTGGGATAGAAGGCTGCGGCCACTTAAAACTGTCGTCTACAGCTGGCAGAAGCTTTCACCGGTCAATGGCTGACTGTTTCGCATCGGCGGAGCGGAGGCCGCGGGATTAAGCTCCGCTCCTGATAGCAGTCCGCGATATTTCCTTCGGAACACGTAGGTACCTCCTTCGCGGGCGTTTCCTGCTCGTCGAGGATTCGATTCGCGGACGTGTCCTGGGAACCAAATAAATCGGCCGCTCGAATGGCGGCAAATGAAGCAGCTTTCGACGATGCCCATTAATCGAATGAACCAACGGCTGATTGGCTTCTGATTTAATTACCCGGCTACCTGCGATCCGCGGATCTGCCTGGCTGCCGCGGCCGCGTAATGGAGTTATCAGCGAGATTATTATTGTTGTTTACTGCTAACAAGCCCCGCTCATGGCGGCCGTTTCAAAGCCCCGGCTGAGAGTCCCTGCCTCCAACAACGCAATTAACAAATTGCCTGTCCTGGGATTATCCTTGCGCCGAGGACGAGAGTGCTGCAGCCGATGCGCTTCGATAACGCCGGATGGCCCTTCTCTGACCCTCGATCACAGTTTTTCCAGGGGACCCTCGAGGGAGGACGGTCCTCCTCGACTGGCGGGAGGGAAATAGCTTTCTACTTTCGATTTTCAATGGAGCTTTATGGATCTATGAATGTAAACCACCGAATACCACGCTGATTCTATTTGCGCCAGTTTTAGTCGCATTTTATGTTCACGCCAGAGATTCTATATTCAATGCCCATGGTGATATAAAGTTTATGGAAAGTGGGGCCAAACTACTTGCTAACCCGTTGTTATTTCTGCGACCGAAGGATACCGCCCCATTTTTAAAAGTAACCAAACCGCTGCGACACGCGACTGCAGCGATAAAACACCGACGATATCCGCTGAACAGTCGCGCTCGCGAGTCGGTGCCACGTCCGGACGGGGAAAATAGAGCTATTAGGAGCCGCGTTATTACGAAGTGTCGGAGGGGGAGGCGTTAAAGCAAAGCATCTTTTGAAATTAACGCCCGCTTACACGGCCAGCGGGACGGTGATCGATAAGCATCAACGCGCCGAACACGCGCGAGCCCATTAACGTCGTTGCATGCGGCGGCCGTTCTCGCGTTCGAACGCCAAGGAACAAGAAGAACACGAGAATCACCGTAATTTCGCCGCGGCCGATAAACAATTCCCATTTTACGTGACCGCCGATCGAGCCGCGATCGATGGCCTATTTACGTACTTCCTCGCCTCCTTTTTTCGTGGAAACCCATCGACGTTAACGAGCACCGCGAGCAGGGAAAGGAAACTTAAAAACCAACTCTCCTGGTATCGTAATACCCTCGGACGATCACTCCACCCATTCGTCATATCTGAAAACTATCATCTCACTAATAAACATTAATCACTTCGCCCTTTTAAAAAAAGCACAATTCCCACGGCCCTAAAAAACGTCACGTTTAAAGCTTGATTTCGAACCACAATTCCATCGCAGGTACCTACCTTCCGATTCGTCGCACAGTAGATTACGCGGCCGCATGCCGCCGCGCGAATTCCGCTGGATCGTAATCGAATCCATCGAGCGCGTAAATCGATCCTTAATTTGCCCCCGCAGAACTCTCCTTTCGCCGGGTATTTTTTTTTTGCCCCGTCCGGTTGCCGTTACCGCGCCCAATAGGAGGATTATCCCGTTGGAATTTGATCGATATTAAAATACCGCGCGTTATCAGTGCGCCCTCGCCGCGGTGAACGAGGCCATTTCGGCGCGGGCGGGCTTTAATTCCCCGCTCCCTCCTCGGGCTAGATAGAGAGAGAGAAAAAAGAAGGGTAGGGTGGCGTATCGCGCGAGGGGATGATTGTGGCGGGGGCGGTGCCCATTCAGCCTGATAAACCTAACGTCCCGTCCGTGTATCGGATTTACATTACGCAGGATCACGGCAGATACGACGGGATCCAGAGGATCTTTTTCGGCGGCGGGCTGCGATTCTGGCTGCACAATCTGCTGCTCCTCGACTCCCTCTCCTATCTGTCGCACGGGCAATTGAGCCTCAGCCTGAACCGCATGATCCTGGTGGACGTGGACGACATATTCGTCGGCGAGAAGGGCACCAGGCTGAGGAAGGACGACGTGATGGCGCTGCTGGCCACCCAGCAGAGGATCCAGGCCCTGGTGCCCGGCTTCAAGTTCAACTTGGGGTTTTCCGGCAAGTACTTCCATCACGGCACCGCCGAGGAGAATCTGGGGGACGACATGCTACTGGAGAACGTCGACAGGTGTGTCTTATCGCTGACGGCCTGACGGTTTCGTTGCGTCGAGCGCAGTGTGCTTCTGAGTGGCTGCATGAGAGTATAAAATGGAAAATGATACGGGTGTGGGGACCATTTCCTGTGTTCTGCTCTGCTCCTCCTCGTGTGCTGTCTCTTCCTTCCTGTTGCTTTTGTGAATTCGTTCACTTGAGTGTCTTGTTACTCCTTTTGTTTTTTCTCTTTAATTTCACATTTCAAGAGTTCTTGCCTGTAGAGAAATACTGCAGTGCTGAAAATCAAATTTTATAGGTACCATTGAGCCGGGAATCCATCTAAGAAATTAAGCTATGCTATGCGATGTTATGGTATGGAAGCTAAGTTTTAAAAAAATTAGCTTCGATACATTCTTATGGAACTGTTTCAACCAAAAGCTAAGCTAAAACACTGTATAGCATAGCTTAGCTTAGCTTTCAGGCGGATTTCCGGCTTTATTACCATTTCTTGCCAATTTTTTTTTATAATTTTGACACTTACAGTGTTTTTTATAACTTGGTAGAAGAGGTGATCCTCGATGCTTGGTATAGTGAGAGCCGCTCTTCATAAACTACTTGTTGCAGATTTACGTGGTTTTCCCACATGTGGAACCATCAGCAGCCCCATCTTTACGAGAATGTAACGCATCTGCAGTTGGACATGGCGCTGAACAAACAATTCGCGAAAGACCACGGGATCCCGACCGGAAGCGGTTACAGCGTAAGTCCTCATCACTCAGGCGTTTATCCGGTCCATGAAGGACTGTACGAAGCGTGGAAAAGGGTGTGGAACATCAAAGTGACCAGCACGGAGGAGTATCCCCATCTGAGGCCAGCTCGTTTGAGGCGAGGATTCATTCATCGTAATATAATGGTGAATATTAGGGAACGATCGATCAAGTCGCTCATTATTATGAAGACCAACGATTTTATTCTCTCAACCTCTTGGTGGTGAAATTCGACGTGATTGTCTTTCGTTGCTCGCAAAAAAATTAGCTTCTTCTTAAATACGTAGACGCTGTCCGAGTATTTAAAATCGCGTATCAAGTAACTTCTCCTCTTTCCAAAGTTCTTCCCAACCACTTCTCCAGAAAAGTATCGAGTTTCCTTCGAGATAAAAGCTCACGATGTACGCACCACTAACGAAGACAAAAATCTACGTCGTCGACGGTTCATTTCGATGGACCTTCGCTCGGATCAATCTAGAAGCAAAAGAGTTTCGACAGAGCGTTAGTTTCTTGCACGTAGATTCGCGAAGCCGATAAAAAGAGCGTTGATTTCCTACGGGAGAGAAGACTTGTACATTTCTTTTGCGCGCCAAATTAAATGATAAAACCGATACGTGACAGTTCCGTTTTCTTTCCCGACGCAAGGTTCTACCAAGGCAAACCTGTGGCCTTTTCACGCACACGATCTTCATCGATAGATATCCAGGCGGAAGGGATAAGTTGGACAAATCGATACAGGGCGGGGAGCTGTTTCAGACTATCGTCCACAATCCCGTGAGTGGCTCATGCTCCACTAGGGTGGCCCTTATTTTCAACCTACGATTCCTTTTGCTCTCACCCCCTAATACGGTTCCATTCTAAAAAAGAAATTGCCCCTGAAAAAGATTATTGCAATCGGACAACAGGAAAGGGTGCCGACCAGGCCTTAAAAGTTAGAATTCGTCAATAGTTTGAATTTGAAGAATTTCTCAAAAATGGTAAGCCCTATCGAAATTTTGTTCAAATATTTTTAAAAGAGCATTGAATTTTCTACAATTACTGTATATATAATTTTGTTCGTGCTTCCAACCAGTTTTTAGATAATAGCGTTTGGTTATAATAGCGTATAGTTCTCTATATTCGAACGCTATTATCTAAAAAATGGTTGGAAGCACGGAAAATTATATATACAGTAATTGTAGAAAATGCAATGCTCTTTTAAAATTATATGAACAATATTTCGATAGGGCTTACCATTTTTGAGAAATTCTTCAAAACCAAACTATTGATGAATTCTAAACTTTAAAGCCTACTAGGCAGCACCCTTTCCTGTTGTCCGATTGCAATAAACTTTTTCAGGGACTATTTTCTTATCAAATGACACCTTCATTCTAGGAGGTGAAAGCAAACAAACACAAAACAAATTTCGACACGTATAAATAAGGACCATCCGTCTCGAAATCTTCTGCGTCGCCTACATCGTTCTCTGTTGCAGATCAACATTTTCATGACGCACATGTCGAATTACGGGAACGACCGCCTGGCCCTGTACACGTTCGAGTCGGTGATCAAGTTCATCCAGTGCTGGACGAACCTGAGGCTCTCGAGCGCGCCTCCCCTGCAGCTCGCCGAGCGTTACTTTCAGCTGTACCCGGAGGAAGCCGATCCCGTGTGGGGTGTACGTTGTCCTCCATCTCTAGCGCATGCACCCGCTGCGTCCAAATGCTTCCTTCGCCGAAGGCTAACGTTCGTTTGTGTCTCTTAGAATCCCTGCGACGACCAGAGGCATCAAAAGATCTGGTCGAGGAACAAAACCTGCGACCAGCTGCCGAGGTTCCTGGTAATCGGCCCCCAAAAAACTGGTACCACCGCGCTGTACACCTTCCTCTCCATTCATCCGGCGATAAGTAGCAATTTGCCGAGTCCCGACACGTTCGAGGAGATACAGTTCTTCAATGGGAAGAACTACTACAAGGGCCTGGACTGGTAAGCGAGGGGGCATGCGCGGCGCGCGGGCCGCTTTTAATTGGCCCCTCTGATCCTGTGCTTTTGCCCCAGGTACATGAGCTTCTTCCCGGCGTCGAAAAACGAGAGCTCGCGGTACCTGTTCGAGAAATCGGCCACCTACTTCGACGGGGAGCTGGTGCCGCGCAGGGCGCACGCACTGTTGCCGCGGGCTAAGTTAATCACGATATTGCTGTCGCCCGCCAGGCGGGCTTACTCGTGGTACCAGCACACGAGGGTCCACGGGGACCCGGTAGCGAATAATTACTCCTTTCACTCGGTCATCACCGCCAGCGACACCGCCCCGAAACCGCTGCGCGACCTCAGGAACAGGTGCGTCTCAACACGAAATAATTTTCTGCCTAGTTATAATCGCGTGCGCGCTAGTAGAACATAGAGACCCGCGAGAGTTGCGGGGGTAAATGAACAGTAACGTTGCCCCGGGGTAGACGAGCCCGAGATTTAAATTGAGTTTATGAAATTATTGCTTTGACTTGACATTAAGAAGAGAGCTCTAATCGAAAAATACATATTTTCACAAAATAAATAGTAGTTATTGAGTTGATAAGGTTTTATTTCTATGTTTGGCGGAGTTTTAACTCAAAAACTGACGAAAATGGAGCTGCACCTCTTTTGCTGTTAGGTCCTCAATTGCTAATAGAATACCGATTCGCGTGAAACGGATATGTGTGGCAAATATCGCTAATCGAACTCATTACAGGTGTCTAAATCCTGGGAAATACGCCCAGCATCTGGAGAGGTGGCTCTCCTATTATCCACCTCAGCAATTGCACATCATTGACGGCGAGCAGTTGCGCCAGAATCCCGTGGAGACATTGCACGAGTTACAAAGGTTCCTTAAGATCACCCCGGCTTTCAATTATTCGTCCCACCTCAGGTACGACCCGAAGAAGGGGTTCTTTTGTCAGGTGACGAACGAGGATCGCACGAAATGCCTGGGCAAGAGCAAAGGTCGCCAGTATCCACCTATGGAGGATAAATCGTACAAATTGTTGCAGGTGGGTGATAGGTAACGATCTGCGGACAATCTTAACCCCTTAGTGCAGAGAGTTAGATAGAAATTACTAGGAAATTGGTTAAAAAGTTAGATCCCTCTTTCCTTTGCTTGTGTTTCGTGTGAATAATAGGAGAAGCATAGTAATTTGATGAGAAAGAAATATACTTTATACTACTAGACATGATGGAACATTTAACTGCCCAGAAATAATTCTTCACGCCTCATTTTATTTTCTTTACTGCGTTTAGAGCAAGAGGAATTCGCGAGATAGGAAGGTATAGATACACAGTAAATTCTTTTAGAGCAAAGGAGATTCATACAGAGATTGAAGGAAGCTGTTACGCGCTAAGTGGTTAAGATCCAAAGCAGTAGGGGAGGTCTCTTTAACCAGATGTTTCTTTGCAGAGGTATTATCTGTCCCACAACACGGCCCTAGTTAAATTACTGAAGCGCCTCGGCCTGAGGATCATCCCGCAATGGCTGAAGGAGGACCTGACCGACACGGTGATGACCTAGCAAACGTCAATCACATGAAACGACACCGTTTCCTCGCTTCTCGTGTCAACAGTGGACGAGATCCACCGTCTGCTAGCGGAAGACCTGTAAAATAATTGTACATTGAACGCTTCCACTGGACCCCCGGATCCTCGCTGGAAGGACCACGCAGGCCTATAATCCGAGTGGATTGGCCTAAATCGGTGTGGGGTGCCTGCGAAACTAGTCACTACAAGTCAGTTTCACCACGCGACGCGGCCGGTGACTGTCGATCGTTGTTAAGCATTATTAATTAACGTTGTATTATTATCGTGATCGTTGTTGCCTCGTAGAGGACATGATTATTAGGTGAATACAGCCCGCTCGCTGGTGCCATCATCCGTCTGTTTCTATTGGACGCGCCACGTTCCGACCTTTACTACCGAGAGGCGACGCAAGGAGATGCGCGCAGGATCCCTGGACCCCTGAACCGATCACTATTTTTTCGTAAACCGAGAGACCACGAAGACACGCAACGCTTTCCACCCTCGGGGTAGTAAAGGGACGAAGGTGGCGGTAAACGCTTGAGCTAGTGAAACCGAGAGACCACGAGACGCCGATGGTTTCTGGAGAAGGCGATGGGATGCCTTTCACTTCCTGTGAGACAAGATACTGTCCAAATCGTGTTACAATGTTTGAAGAGATTTATTTCCTCATGAAAGTGGTCGTCGAGTAGATCGAGGACTGCCTCGACAGTCCTTCATATCCTGGTACTAATTCGCAGGATTCGTTCCTTGCGGGCGCGAGAGCCTGGGGGCTTGCAGCTCCCCTCGACACCCGTTCCCCGTTTCCCGGCCATTCCCCTCTCGGAGACGCAGTGTACATTAATTCTCGTCCTGTAAGCGTATTTAAGGAACGATATAACGATGATTCTATGTATATTTTGACAATACTATTCTTGGTACCGACGATAAATTTTTGGGGGAAGAGATCGATACGAAAGGTGTGTGTGATCGCGTCCGTTTGTACATTTATGTATCGTACTATTTCGATGTGATCGTAGGTGTACTATAACGACTTAATACGGTTAAATTAAAGAGAGAAAGTGGGAGAGAAAGAGAGGGAGAGACAGGGAGAGAGAGAAAGAGATATCGAGGGAATGGTCGAACTCGTGGATCGTTCTTGAGCGCTGATCTTGAACGAGAAAGTGATAACTGCCTACTTGCAATAATCGCTATTGTCACGTTTTAAGGCACGCAACACAATGGTTTAACGATGATCCTAAGTTCCCAGGAGAGTGATCCGTTGTTGGAGGAGACCGAGCGATTTTTTTTTTGGCAACTTTAATACCTGATGTATTATATCTAGCGAATCGTGTGGGATCGTGATACGAGGAAACGTATCTTCGCGAACGGGATCGCTGTTCGCGGGATCGTTTGTCCGTGGTGATCGTTTGTTGAATGCATATCAGTTACAATTGCCTTTGTTAACTCTGTGTACTATACATTAACTACTTACGTTTCTCGACACACCGAAATTGTACCTGGTATGCTGTTTTTTTTTAATGTTTTATTTAATCTGGATGTTTTACAGGATGTATACGGCTCATTTTGCAAGCTTTCCGCGTTTGTAGGGGATCGTTACTTAAGCTGGAGCAAAGAGTCGCGCTGTGAAGAGCGTGCTTTTACAATTACGAATCATTGGATCGCCTTGATGTGTAGGAATTATTGTGAAATCCGTGGAAACGAGCGATTTAGAAATTACGTCACTCGCTGATCGAATATACAATTACAAAGTAACCGTTACATCGCCATTGCTCTATTACTTTACATATAGATGCTTTAGATCTTATTAACATTTTGTTATCTTCACTTCCTTGTATATTTTATTTTCATTTTTATACTGCCGTTAAACTGTGTCACGTGGCGTTTAACGAATCATGTACAAAGTTTATTGTTAATATATAATTGTAATAGTTAACGATAACGATATTAACATACCGAGCGATTGATCTGTTTCGTCGAATCGTGCCATTTTACCAGTGTTGTATATACAGTTGTATGATTGTACCGATCAACGCGTCGAATCTCTAGAGTCAATAATTCTCGATTTACGTTCGTTAGGGCGGCAGCAACAATTTGTCCGACTTGCTGCCAGCTGACAATAATATAATACTTGACAGACCGAAGTGGCAAAATTATAGGAGGACTCATCGCAATCGGCATGGAAAATTAAAGAGTCCCGCTGGTAATTAGCACTACTTCGTCGCTGGTTCATTTACTAAAATATTTATTTCTCGGAGGAAATAGAATTAAAATTGTTAAAGCTCGATAAGTGTGAAAACAAGATCAGCTTTTTTTCAGTGCAACGATAATACTGGCTATTATTGTTTTGTATGCTTTTAAAATTTACGATTATTTTTTGACTACGCGACTCAAGATCGAAGAGTTGACCAGCGACAAAATACTGCTAATGCCGAGTTACTCAATTGTATGCGTTTCAGATTGCATCGGAAAGAGCCGTGAAAAGCAATGAACGTTTTGTAGATGTTCCGACAGGAATAATAAATAAAATAAAGAGGGCAAAAACCATCGCTGTACGAATAAACGGAAACACGTGTAGAATATGTGTACGACACTTTAATAGGACCTTTGATTATTTATCTTAAAATTATTCTATTGTAAAATACTGTAATAACTGTACGAATAGTACGTAAGTTCTAATAAAAGAAATGTTTCAAATCTTGGAAGCGTCAGGTTCACGATTTCATTCTGTTCTATTGGTGCTACGCTCGTGGAACGTTGGTTGTAATCTCTTCCGATGTAAATTTACGGGTCAAAATCATTGTTTTCATTTAAACTCCGTTCCATATGCAGATTCTTCAGTTTCCCGCCGCCGGGGCTGTACCTTGCGGCGCAGCATCGCCCTCTTTCTGATACTTCCTAGCATGAGTACCTTCGGCTGGTCGCTGTCCAACAGCCGGCGTCGATCCCGGCTGAAGGTAATTGGGCATATCGCCGCCTCGGAACAGTTGGTCCCAGAACGACCTCGGAGGGCTCCTTCCGCTAGCAATGCTCGCCCTCAGGTGGTTCAAGTATTCCGTTCTGTTCCTCAGTATGTCAAAATACTCCAGCGACCTGAAAGCTGCGCACATGGTGATCCCGACGAAAGAGGTGATGGTGAGCAGGCCGATGAGCTGCCACGAGAAATTCAACAGGATCGGGACAACTTCCGCTTTGTCATCTATATCCAACAAGGGCGCCAAGAAGCTGCCCAGAAGAGCGCAGACGAGATGAATGGCCACGATGTTGCAGTAGTCCTCGAGGGCGCTGTGAAACACATGCCTCGAAACTAGATAATAGAGGACGCTTCCGGTCGTGGCGATACCGATTGCCGCCTGGGGAGTGTAGTAGTCTGTTCCAGCCGATACCATCACCAGCCCCGCTGCCGAGGCTTGCACGCACCTCATCACCGTCCAGTGATTAAACTCTTCGGTGGCAAGGGCGAAATGAAAGGCCACTACCAGCAGAGTGCACGAAGACGCAGCCAGTAAGTTGTTTAGGTAAGCACTGTGCTGACCTTTAGCCCACAGTCTGTGGTGCACCGGGTGCACAGGTGGCATACTGAGGCTCTGATAGAAACAAACAAGCAGAGTCAGCATTTGATGCTTCAGAGTGATCAATAGACTGCGAATGTTTATGCGAATACATATATTGATACGCAAAAATTATATTGCATATGCTTTGTTAAAAGGTATGTGCACATATGTTATATATTTCTTTTATATCTACAGTAATTCGTCGTAACAGTTCCGACGAACGGGGCTGGCGGCGGGCGTACGACGTGATGCGGACACTATTCCGTGTGGCCAATGCCGCGAGTGAGAATTTCGAAAAGCGAGCGAGAGGGAACGAAACAGTTGACACGAAGTTGCCGTCGATTCTTTTGTTCTCTCACTCTCGACCGAAGGATTCCAAGAAATGGTGGGGGGGGGGGGGGGTAGTCACTTACAGCATATATACATGGAGGTATCATTGCCTTAGAGTGACTGCCTCGAAACTGTCGGGCAACATCACGCGAGAGAGAAAAAGAGAAGTATATGTCCTATTCGACCGATATGCGCATGCGCCGATATCGTGCGAGAGAGAAAGACATGTGCGAGCGAGAGAAGTATAGGAGAACAATCAGCCGTAATATACTTCTCTCGCTCGCAAGATGTGTTTCTCTCTCGCGCGATATCGGCGCTTGCGCATTACGGTCGAATAGGACACATACTTCTCTCGCTCGCACGTCTTTCTCTCTCGCACCATGTTGGGGACAGTTCAAGCTTTCAATGAGACCTCCATAGTATATGCTCTAAGGATAGTCATCGGGCGTACTCTTACAGCGTGGAGGTCGCATTGAGAGCTCGAAACTGTCGCCAACATCACGCGAGATAGAAAGACATGTGCCAGCGAGAGATGTATAGGTTCCTATTCGACCGTAATACGCATGCGCCGATATCGTGCGAGAGAGAAAGACGGGCGATTGAGAATCTATACTTCTCTCTCTTGCACCAGTTCACACGTATTTCTCTCTCGCACGATATCGGCGCATGTGCATTACGGTCGAATAGGATTCTATACTTCTCTCTCTCTCGCACCAGTTCGCACATGTCTTTCTCTCTCGCGTGATGTTGCCGAATGTTTCGAGGTAGTCACTCTTAGGCAATGATACCTCCATGTACAGGGTCATCGTTTAATCCTGCAACCCGCGCGCGCGCGCGAACCTGTAAAATGGCAACACCGCCTCACGGACGCATTCCACTACAACCATGCACCGTCCCGGCGTTCGGAGAGCTGCTAGCGACCGCTAGACAGCAGTGATGCCCAGTGAGCTTCGAGAATTTTGGGCTGGTCTCTTTCAAATTAACGTTGCGAAGAACTATTCAGAATTTTCCGGCCGGGGTTGAAAAATTTGGGGCCTTTTTCGTATAACTTTTGAACTATAAGAGATATCGGAATGCAATTTACGCTGGTAAATGAGGAAAAATTATTCCCTCTTAATGATGGATAATTTAACATATTTTACGTTTACTTAATTTTTCTTTTATCATTTTTTTAACCATAATTGCTTAAAAAGCTTTTGCAAACTGTTTATTTGATAATGTATTTAACGCTGTTTTTAAAATTCGTGGTGTTGATAAACAATAGGCTTGTTGTTTCTGTATCATTACTTTCATAAATTGAGAAATTAAATTTTTATTGAATTATGTGTTAGTTCTGCAGACCTCCGAATCTATTGTTCTGGTTTTCTTTTTTATGATCTTATCCTTAATGCGGTGCATACCTAAATCAGACGTAGGGGGTAACTGGGGGTAACTAATGGGACGTGTCTTTGATTGTAGCGGTGTTTGATTTTTTTCTCTAGAATTGTTGTGTTTGAATGTTTTAACTACTCAATGCCACGCCTATTCCGGCTTCCGATAATGTCATTTTTTTTAATGATGTGCCATTATTGTGGCTTTTACAAGCACGTGGCGAAAAATCTCTCCGTACACTCGGCTCAAACGATTGTGGCCGATCGAGTTTCGATTGCATTCGAGCTTACTAGGGCTGACTTTTTTGTATCGCTAACCTTCTACAGTATTTCATGAATATGGTGAGACGGGAACCTGTAGCTTGGCAGTGCTCTCACCATATTCATGAAATACTGTAGAATGTTAGCGATGCAAAAAAGTCAGCCTTAGTAAGCTCGAATGCAATCGAATCTCGATCGGCCACAATCGTTTGAGCCGAGTGTACAAGGGTATAGCGCCGCGGTCAACCCTGTCGTAGCTAAAATTTTTTAAATTGAGACGAGTACGAGATCAGTTGACATTATTTTCAAACCTCATTACAGTAATCTGGGGTGCGAGTGGTAAACCGATCATAAAAGCGGAGTGCGCGGCTCGATTACCTGGGCCGGGAAATTCCCAATACCTAGCTCTTTGCGACGCTAAAATTTTCGAAGCCGGGCATCACTCTCTCCGCTGGGCCGGTGCATGATTGTAGTGGAATGCGTCCGTGAGGCGGTGTTGCCATTTTACAAGTTCGCGCGCGCGCGGGTTGCAGGATTAAACGATGACCCTGTATATATGCTCTAAGGTCAACATACGGCAATGAGACCTCCATGTATATATGCTGTAAAGGCGTAATACGCATGGTACAAACCAGTCAATAACGACGAATTACTGTAGCTAAGGGAAAATTCCGAACCCGGAAATTCAAAAAATTCTGAAACTTTGTGAATATGCAAGGAAGTTCCTCCTGATTACAACGCAATTTTTGTTTGCTGCCCAAATTCACTCGAATGGGGTGAAATTCGGCTGTTTTCCGATTTTGTGTTATAACTCGCGAACTGTAAGGGCGGTATTCATAAACGTGTCTTAAGATTAAGCAAATGCTTCAGCATGCGGCATCCTCTACTAACCTAGCAGCATAGTAAAGGATGCCGAATGCTTAAGCATTTGCTTAATCTTAAGACACGTTTATGAATACCGCCCTAAGAGATAGAAAAAATGTTTCAAGACAAAAGTTACTTTTTTTAAATAGGTCTATCATTTGCTAACAAAAAAAAATATTTTACAGTTCGCGAATTATAATACAAAATCGGAAAATAACTGGATTTTCAGGGGTCAATTCCACCCCCTTAGAGTGAATTTGGGCAAAAAACAAAAATTGCGTTGTAATCAGGAGGAAATCCCCTACATATTCACAAAGCTTTAGAATTTTTTTAATTTTGCGGGTACGGGATCTTCCGTTGTCAGTGTATTCGCTGTTGATATCATGCGATAGAATAAGTTATTATTAAACACTAATTATTCATTCATTACAATCGCCCGATTCACATAAACAATTTCGATAAAATTAAAGAGGTTCTGCCATTTTTTTCTCTTTATATCCCAAAATAGTAAAATTATTAATTGTCACGCTTTATTTTACAATGCAAATAGGCAGTTGAAACTTTTAATGGAAATAATGTCGTTGCAATTGCAATTATTCAGAATGTTTTCCAACGGGCACAAGTTACTCAAAATTCAGCCATTTATTAAAGCACATTTACAAATTCTTCCAGCCACACTAAAGACCAGGGGCGTCTGGAGACTTTTCCCCGGGGGCGGGGGGGGGGGGGGGGGCACCTTTGGGATGATGGTAAAGAAAAATATACCCCTCTTACTTTTTAACCCATTTTATAGTGACAATTTAATTAAAATTTTGAAACTAAAATCTAAAAATATTCCCTTTTTTAGTATAAACTTAATAAAGATCAAATTTGAAAAATAAGCGATTTTTTCTCAAAATCCAGGGGGCAAACTACCCCTTTTGCCTCCCCCCTGCGGACGCCCATGCTAAAGAAATTGGGGACTGTCGGGCTACCCTTAAAAAATTCGTTAAAAATAGACAGGCCATATTTTACGTGCATATTCGAATATGCTTTTTGCATATATTACGTGCATAACCATCCGCAGTTTAGCGATCAAGGATCTCACTATGCGCCAGTTACCTGAAGACCGATGAACACCAGTAACTGGCCAGCAAACACTGTGCCCGCGGAGCCAGCGGCGATGCTGGCGTCATCTATGGCGTCCAGCCGTAATAGCCTCCGACCGAGTGTCATGCAACCCACGAATCCTGACATTCCACCGACCACGTGGACAACTGCGGAGCCCGCGTAATCCCGGAATTTCACGTGCGTTCCGCTTAGTACGTGGTTCGTCATCCATCCTTTCGGCGTCCATGCCCAGTGAATCAGAAGAGGCTGCAACAACGCGGCCTGAAGGAAGCCTATCACCAGGTAACCGACCGTGTGCGTCCTGCCGACGATACCGCACGTGCAAATCGCCGCCGCGATTGCCACGGCTGCCCAGCCAGCGATAGCTTCGTCTTTATCGACGGTGCCGTCGCCGATCCAGTATCCTCCGCCGATCAAACCCTTCACGTCGCCGTTGTAGGCGACGACAAACCCCACCAGACTGTACGCCATTGTCACGCTGCAGAGGTCAACGATATTGTGCAGCAGAATTAAATTGACGTTGTTGATTGGCACGCTACCAACGTGTATCAGGACGAAGCCGACGCGCAACAGGATCACAAGACCGATCCGAATCATGCTTGGCCACGCGTGCTCGTAGGACAGTAGGGTGGCGTTAAAGGGTTGATGTAAGTCAGTTTGGCTCGAGTCGTCGTAGTATGTGTAATCCATATCATCCGGAGGAATGTTAAACATCTCGCTGCTGGAGGCGACCTTTCAGGGTCGCTGTATCTTCATTCAATAAAACAGTTCCTTCGCTAGAAAAACTACCCTTGCCCCGTGAAATACAAAATTTGGCAAGGTTATTTCAAACGTCAAAGTTCCATGTGTCTGAATCTATCCCTAATAATCTTCGAGTGTTTCGACCTATTGCGATCGAATTCCACTTGCGCCCAAGTCGCTCGTGATTTTCATTATGGTGGGTTTCCCTATCATTTAGGGCGGTATTCATAAACGTGTCTTAAGATTAAGCAAATGCTTAAGCATTCGGCATCCTTTACTATGCTACTAGGTTAGTAGAGGATGCCGCATGCTTAAGCATTTGCTTAATCTTAAGACACATTTATGAATACTTATATAAGTATATAATATTTATATATTTATAAAAAAATAAGCACATATAAAGCATATATATGCTCTAAGCCCTATCATGGACCTAAGAATTAAATGGACGGAGCACAAAGCTGCGGGACCTAAGCTCGTGTAAGTAAGGGGGGTACATGATACTGCGCATGCGGTGGTGGACGATCGGTGATTGGTTGATGATTTTCGTTATTGTTTTCAATTTAAAACCTGTCACGAATATACATTAACGTGACATATAAATTAAAATACTAACCACCAATAATAAAATAAAATGAATTCTTTGGCAATGCAGACTAAAAAAGGAAAATGTATAGTTAAAAATTGCAAAAATTCTGTAACTGCAAGAATAAAACGTAGTGACGAAGAAAATACTATGAAAGTGACATATCATCGGTAAGAGGTATTGCCGTTTGGTCGTTGAGTTTGAAACGTTAATACGTAATTGCAACATTATACTTCTACAGTTTTCCAAAAGATCCACAAAGACGGCAGAAATGGGCTGATGCCTTACAATTAAAAATAGAGAACATCTCAGATTATCACCGCGTTTGTTCAATACATTTTATTGAAACTACTTTTGACAAAAGGTTGCCATGTAAGATCAGGCTGCGAGAAAATGCTATTCCATTTGTAAGTAAATGGTTGTTTGGTAAATTGGTTGTCCTTATATTTAAAATATGAATGACAATTCTCGGTCAAGAATATCGATCTTGTCCGCGTGTTGTGGAAAATTAGCGTCCGTCGTAATCATAATTTAACGACAAGACGCGCGCGATTCATCCAAATTGATTGACTCCGTACACCGGTGGCAGCCAATCGGGAATTTCATAACAGCCTAAATCGCGCTACCCCTTCCCTGCGTCTTTGACCTTCTTCCCACGGAACGGAGGTGTAATTTGGCAAGGGAGACACTCCTGACAGAAATTAATTTTTTTTTTAAAAATATTAAAGTTTTAAATATAATGGTTTTCAGGCAGGGCATTAGATGATTAATTGCCTGGTAAATGTGTAAAATAATAGAAATAGTGAAATAAAAATCGAATTTAAATGAATATAGGTAATGCTTTTTCAGTACTTTCACCAAATCAACTCAGAAAATGACAATAACAAGAATTGCATTAAGTTAGAGGCAAACCAACGTATTTTGAAGAGATCTCCGTCATTCACATTAAATGAATCTGACAAGAAACGTTTGAATACATCAGAAATAGAGAAATTACCAGAAGTAGCAGGAGACAAGAGACGTGATTAGTTTCTATTATTAATTCTGTAAATATTATGGAATGTAGAGTAAAGTACAGCTCATAAAACCTATTCCTATACGCGACTGGACGCAACGTCATGAATTTCAAAGTCGATTTTCATGAAAATTAAGCGCGATAGAAAAAAAGTTACTCTTTCTTTTCTATTTATAATTAGTACATAAGTCGAGAAAAAGGAATACCATTTTTTGATATTGCGCTTCATTTTCGAGAAAATCGACTTTGAAATTTTGACGATGAGTCCAGTTGCGTATAGGAAAACCTACCCTAATGAAAATCACTGGCGATTTGGGCGTAAATGGATTTCCGCCCTCCGTTGCAGCTCTATTTTCAGTTTTTTAGTTATGACGTGCATGATGCGTAAGTAAATATTGAGCGTTCGGCGCACGGTTGATGAAACTCCGATAACGAATGAGCGATTTATTGCAAATTTTGTATCTGCACCCATTACTGTTTTGTGCAATACGAATGCAAACCAAAGACCCACCTTATAAACAGTCCTTTTATAAGGCTCTTAAATGTGTTTTGACAGGGGATGAATAATATTATTTCTGTATGTATATAAGACATGCACACATATTTTTCCATATTTGATTAATAAAACAACAATAAATCAATAAATTCTGCTGTTTATTGTGCATAGTCATCGAAAAGTAACCGTTGTTTTGGCACTTTGGTGCAAGCCAAGGGTAACTCCAGATTTTAAAAATTCGCCAAAAATAGAAATAAACACTTTTCAACTAAAAAAATATATAAGAAAAAATTTTATGTTAAACGATTTTATTAAAAATGCACTAAAAACTAAAAAATAATTCTTTTCTTATACTACAATTTCGATTGTGTTTTTTTACTTTAAATAAAATCGTGGAGCAGGATATTTCATAACAGAATATGAATCAATTTAACACAGCATCAGGCGTCGAAATGAATTTGCTGTGAGATACCCTGCTCCATGATTTTATTTAAAATGAAAAACACCATCGAAATTGTAGTACAAGAAAATAATTATTTTTAGTTTTTAGTGCATTTTGAATCAAATCGTGTAACATAAAATTTTTTTTTATATATTTTTTATTTTCTAGTTTTTAGTGTTTTGGGATTTCCATTTCACAGCACAGACTTCTTCACAAATATCTTTTATTGCTGTATAGAGTTTAACAGTTTGCTTAAACACCTATAGTGCTACAGTCACTAAAAAATAATTCTTTTCTTGTACTACAATTTCGATGGTGATATACCACGAACTCCTGCAAAGTTTTAGTTTTACTATTCATATATAGGTACGTGACGGATAAATTGTGCATTTCGGTAATCGCGATGCGAGTAACGTCCTGAACCCAGCGGCTTTTTGTCGTTTTCGTAAAGCACGCGAGTGACTAATTTCAAGTCGTTTGAATTTGTGGTTATGGGTTATATTTATTGATGATTGGGTAATTTTTTCAACCGCTCGGGGTTATTTTTTTTTAAATATTGTATTGTCATCCAAACTACGCACGCCTGCAAAGTTTCAAGACAATTGGATAGTTGGAAGTGGGTTAAATTTGAGTTACCAAATTTGATCCATACAAACAGAGGATCGAAGTTGAATAAAATCTTTTAAAAATATATGTTAGAATCACCAATTTTAAGGGTAGGGTCGAGGACGGGTGGCTCCACGCTGTCCTGCCTTCGATGGTTTATGACTGGGACTTAGGCTGCGCGTGTTCCTGAATGGGGGTGCATGACACTAAACAGTCCTGGCGTCACGCAATGGCTGGTGAACACTTTGGGTCTTCCAACTATCGGGTGTCGAGGGATTGTTTATTTGAATGTAGAAAGAGAGAGAAAAAATACGGACTCTGTTCCTGGAGGATCTGGCCACGGAGTGGAGAAAGTTATGCCTTCTGGTATGCGAACTGTGATAGACCGCTCAGTCCTTACCCCAGAACTGACCTGGATCGAATTTCGTTACTACCCTTAGAAAGCCGTTTCTAACATATATTTTTTAATTGGTGTTCTCTTTTTAATCTTAAGTCAAAACAATAATTTTGTAACTAGCTTTTTCTAATTTACTCGAGCCTATCGAAAATGGAGCTGCACCCCTCTTGCTACAAGGTCCTTATATACGTAACATTCCCTACGGCCGCGTTCACATTAGTTAAGTGACTTGATTTCAAATCGCTTGAACTCGAGCAACCTTAAATGCTACATTATCAATGTGAACCTGTTATTTACTTAACTTGAAATATCCTGTCACGTTGCTTTCTCAAGTTGCTTTCAAGTTTCAAGCGAAATATACACTCTTTCAACTTTACTTGCCTCAAAATACGACTTGACTAATGTGAACGAGGCTTAAATATCAACCAAAAAATGGTACTATCCCCTTTTCACACAAAACCTAAAATAAAATGGACACTTACTATACAGAAAACGCGGTGCAAGTATATATTATTACAAACCCAACATAAAGAAGCCCCCAGTACCCTGAGATACCGATTAGATTCCCGGTATTCCCGACAAGCGCGACGCGGTGTGTGGTAGAACGTTTCAAATATTCAATATATACGCGGGCCTCGCAGCGCTGCTGGGCGATTGGTCGCGGCGCTGTGAGCCAATGGCGGCGGAGGAAGCTTGGCCCGCGCATGTCACGCCATTGGCCGTCGCAAGGTCTGGGTCTCGAGCCGCAGGGACGAGCCGGCAAGCGATGCCGCCCGTCGTCACACGTAGTCGCTCGAAGACGGTCGTTGGTTACTCAGTGCCAGGTGTCAGTGACTCGTGAGCAGGAAAGGGGAGATCGTGAAACGAGAAAGTGCCCCGTTCCCGACGGAGGTGACGTCTCAACAGGATGGCCACCGTGTCCTGTCGCGCTCTCTGCGTCGTTAGGTGGTACGAGGTGTCCCGCGTGCTCGGCGTCTCCTCCACCCTAGCCACAACAAAAAACTACCGGAACGTGAGTGTTGTTATTCATGATTTACCCTGCGCTTTCCGCCAGCGATTCGCGTAGCTCGATTCCATCGTCCTCTCCGCATCGTGCATCCTCTCCACGCATCTGCTCCTTACTGTCTCCCCCGTTCGTAAACGCAGCGGAGAGGGGGAATACTTTCTAAACCATATAACGTCTTTCCCACTCTTTCATCGCGTTGCCTCGTTTCTTCTTCTCCTACGCTGGCCACTTTCTTTGGGGCAGGCGACCAACAGGCTCCCAAAAATAAATCGATGATTAACGGAGTCCCGTTTTTCGCTTTGTCGCCTGCGAATTCCGTTGGTGTTACACACGGTGCATACGTAAACATGCTCTTCTGCCGTGTGTTGAGCTACACGGACACCAAAGGAGCGGTATACGCGGTTTAAAACATTTATCTCGCGATTAACGTGCTGCTGAATATCGTGCCTTTGAGCCGTTCGGTAGTCACGATCCCGATATCCCGTTACGAGGAATCGTGTGACACGGGCACGTGTAAATTCGTGCTCCCAGCTAGTGTTTACTATTACGTTAACGTTAGGATTGAAGGGGAAACGCGGAGTCGGATGGGGCATCGTTTTATCGTCAGAAGGCAAAGCCCGATGGAGTGATTTATCGCATCGCGTTGAAATTACTCGCTCTCTCGGCCGTGTTCTAGTGCCGCCGCAAAATATGAATCGTCTGGCGACGAGATAAGGGGTTATTATTTACATATTTGGCCAGACCACGCGCCACGTTACTGCGCATACCGCTGGTCCGCAGTGTACGTTGGCATTTAATTGCCGTGGTATAAATGCTAATTACTTGCGGGGCAACCATACGTACTTTCGTTG
The DNA here is from genome assembly GCA_929113495.1 of Andrena minutula. Taxonomy (NCBI): domain Eukaryota; kingdom Metazoa; phylum Arthropoda; class Insecta; order Hymenoptera; family Andrenidae; genus Andrena; species Andrena minutula. Next base: position 27,663,601 of record OV815996.1, read on the forward strand.
GCCACGGGGGGAGCTTCGATCACGAATCGTGCGTTCTAATGTTAATTGCTTCGTCAGAGCTACAGTTAGCGATCTCTAAGGAGCTTCCCGTCGCTTTATCGCCGTCTAATTTCGAAACGGAAAATGACTTCCTTCTAATGCTGCTCGCCACTATAGGCGGGACAATTACTGACGCCTGCTCGCTTTAAGTTGCACTGATAGTTCCATATTGCAGTGGACAATTTCTCTTCGATTTTTAATAGTGGTTCAACTGCAATGACTAAACATATCGTTCGTCTTGATTTATAATGTAATTAATGTATTTCTGAAGGATTTTTCTTTTGGCAGTGACTGGTAGGATGGATTAAATGGAATTAAATATGCCAGTCATTGTACACACCACGCCCTTGAGGTGTATTTACAGTGTGATCGTATCAACGGTTATTACTTATGGCAGGGAATGGAGTAGGGTGAGATTATGACCCGAATGAGAGCTTCCTTTGAGGTGTGCCGAGTTTAATGTGTAGGGGAGAGTGAGTGGAATAAACGCGAGGAATCTAAGCGTACGAAACAAAGCGGAAGGAATCGCGTGGCCTGCGGCTATTGGGTCACTCGAAATTCATTTAAATTCCATATTTCGGCGATCAGTGCTCTAGAATTTATTTCTATTTCAAAGTACATACTCGTGCAAACAGAGCTCTCCTCTTGCGAGGGGTCATTTCGATTCGAATACCATTTTACCACACATTTGAATGCATGAGATTTACCCCGCGCTGCGAATTTCCTCCGATATTTTCATTTGACACTGTACATGCGTCACACGCCTCCCGTAAACATGTTTATAAATATTCATGACTCTCGAGAGGCTGAAACCAGAGACATAGTTACTGCCCCCGCCCCGACATTCATCTTTGTCGCCGTGGCAAATTGCGCTAGTGGGTCAGGATAGGACACCAGATAATCGACTATCAGGGAGGCGGCGATTCGAACCTGATACGAAAATTGGGTCATGTAACTCAGACCCTTTAAAAAATGCACGCCGCTTCTAGGGGCAGATAAAAAAATTATGGGGGCATTTATCATTCCAGCTGTAATGGTAGCGGTGTTCACTCGGCGCTTTTCTGTGGGTCTCTGGTGACTCATTCTTTTCACCAAGAGTCTACCTTTTTTTTAGAGAGTACTTGCCTCCTTTTATTTAATACTGGGGAGTTGGAAAAACGAACGGGGTCATGAATAATTATCTCCCGACGCATTCGTCGGTTATTTTTAATATTGCAATTGAATATCATAAATGGAAGCATTCCGCTATTGGCGAATGTATGCACTCTGCATGAATTTTCAATATAATCATCTGGGAGTCGTGCGCTTATCGAAGCAAATGCCCGTCGAGCATCCATTAAATCACACATCGGAACATCCGGGATTACGTTGATCATTGCGGGCATGCACGTATCAGGTCATTAGTCATTCGTGATCGATCAGTAACAGCATAGAGAGCGCTAGAGGGGCACTGGCTAATGCAATTTACTACCAATAACGCCTTCGCGAGTAACAGCTCCTGTGGAATAGATCGTAAAATTGTAGCGGTGCCGGGCAACGTTCTAAACTAGATCGATAGGAGCTTATTACACTTTGTAACTCCATCACGTGATCCTATTGGGTGCAGTTCATCTTCATTCATGCTCGGGGGGTATCGTGTCTGTGGTTGTTGGCCTCGATTTTACCTTTCTGCTTCTAGTTTACAAATTGTCGTCCCAGCACTCTTCTGCGTGCTCTGTGACATGGATTTCGCATGTGTGAACGCGGCTCAAGGGCCCATTCTACCTTGCCGGCTGAAAAAGAGACCCATTTTTCATGAATTTTTTTTCGGGAACTAATGTACGGATTTTAATGCTCTTTTTTGTTAAATGTTTATTATTCCCTGCCGTACAGATTTGTATTTTTCATATTTCCAAAATATAATTATAATAATTTGTGCCTCAGTGAGAACATAGACACACTGCGGTAGTCCTCATGATCCTTAAAGTGATCCTAATAAAGAAATGTAAAAAAAGTTAAGACCCACTTCGAAAGAATAAAAATGCACTAAAGAGTAATAAATCATTTTTTCCTTTATTTCATTTACGACTCTCGACTCTCAACTTTTTTTTAGTCGACACCAGATTTACACTGTGCAAATGATGAGGCGCTGATTTAAAAATTATGAGAGTTGAAGATTAAATAAGGGAATAAATTATTTCTTACTTTTTATTTTTCTCAAGTCGGTTTTAATTTTTTTAACTTTTTAGTTTTGCATATATTGACATAACATGCTGACGAGATATGCGCATACGTATATAAAATAATAATAATTAGGTTACAATAGTCTTTATTATTAACCAGAACTGGCAAAATATTGGGCAAATATTGACGCAGTGTAGGATGGGACCAACGGGGCATCGCCCTCTTTCGTATAAAAAGAAGATCATCGCAATCGGTTCATATGCTGAGGAATTATGCTCTATAACCTACTCCTTTTGGAAGTCGGTTAAAAAGAGAAAACTGGTATGATTATGTTCCATAGGGATGTACACTCTAATTGGACTATAATCGCCAATTTATTGGTAGTGGTTATAAAACGGCAGCCTTGTCATGAAAAATTCCCTTTCCTGAACTATTTTTCGGTCTTTCTTTGTGATTTGAACAAAAACTATTTTTAATATGTGGATGATCGTAGACCACTTCGTGAGGTCAGTCTCCTGTACATTCTGTTCAAATTCCAAAGCGATATCTTTGATAGTTTTCCCTGAATCACTTCCACAGTCTTCTCATAAAGGCACAAACATTGTTACTTAAATCTACATATTTGTAATTATATTCCGGAAATATGAAAAATACAATTCTGTACAGCTGGGAATAATAAATATTTAATCAACCATTATTAATAAACAACCATTAAAATCCGCACAATAGTTCGTGAAAAAAATTCATGAATATAGGCCTCTTCTTCGACCAGCAAAGTACGATGGAGCTTTAAGACTCGTCTCAGTTTATATCCATTATTTTACGAAGACGCGTGCCCTGTGTGAAAATGAGTTTCTCTTACTCGGTTTCAGCAGCTGCCGGTGCTTCAGCGCCTTCTAAAAATAGTAGTGTCATCTGTGCTTATCGTAAAGCCACGATTCCACATGTACAATAATCGTAGCATCTTAATTTTATTCTACGTTGCATCGTGTAGGAGAAACGTGGATTTAACTCCAGAATGTACCAACCCCAATTCGTGTGACCCTTGAGTAATTACACGAAGCTTATCACCAGCTGGGCTTAGGATGCACAAGTGCCGCTAGCAGAATAAAAGCAATCACCCCGGCATTAGAATGCACGGTGCTGGCACCGTTACATAATACTGGTTACACGTCACGACGGCTTGAATCGCATTTGTCACAATGATTAACTGTAGTAAGCGTCTAAGACACGTGGACGTCTGGCGTGCACTTAGATCCTGGAATTTGTTTCGAGTGATTCATGAATGAAACTCGTCCCGCTGAGTAATCGCGCCTCTTGCATTACACCTATGCAAATGTGTACCTTATCGCGATAATATTTGACATTAAGCTTCTGATGAGGTTAACGTAATTTTCTGCGGGAAACAAATTGTATACCAACTTAGGCTTTATCGATGAGTAAATACCTATTTATTATTTTTACAAAAGTTGCGTCATAGAAATCTTGATGGGGCTTTTTAAGCTTTCCTGCAAATTCACTTATCTATCCCCGTCCTTCTATTCATTATCAGTTCGAGGAAGTAGAATTTCACTAGAAATTTTTGAAGCTGTAGATGCTTTGTTATCAAAATGAAAAATTGTCAATCTTAATGAAGCCTCGCCGTACAATTCGCGCTTCTGCACACGATAATAACGCGAAACGTCAGTCATACATGCATCCACGTGGCACATGGCACTCATTCGTTCCCAGTCGACAGACGGATATCCACAGGTCGCGACCCAGAACAAGCTGTTGTGACGCGGTTACATTGAAACTTACTCGCCGTTGCCACAATGCCCTGATTTATCCGTATCGCTGCGAGCATTTCGTAGTCTGTATCCGTGACATTCAGCACGGAGTGATTCATCCCGTGTAATCACGCGTGTCTCCAGGCAGACGAGGATTTTCGTATCGCCGATTGAATGCCCCTCTAGATTCCCGCGGCGCGGAATCGTTGAGTATGCTGTATCGCTTGTCGATCAATTAATATCACTGGTAATTGTTCAGACAGCGGCTGAAAGGTGAAGCTACAAATACTGCTTTAGACAGCTGTTGCAGTGATATCATCGTATTCGATATTTGTAGTAATTTGTAATTTCATGTTTGAAGGGTAAGGGAAAAGCAGGAATGTCCATTCTTCGATATTTTGCGATTTATAGCACATTTTGTTAGTGGCAACTGGGAGTACAGAACTGTCGAGTCGTAAAGGGTTATGAGTTCAAATGCCTCTGTAAGATAACGGTAAAGGTCTGCTACCTATACTGGTTAAAAACAGGAAATGTGCACACTGCACTGGAAAAAATACGGAATGTCACCACTCTTTGCCTAAGTATAAGCTTCTGTCGTTAAGATAAAATTCATTGAACCTTGTTTCTACAATAGTGGACTAAAGTGTATTAAGGAGGGGGCCCAACCAGAAACCACTAAAAAGTTTGGGATTTTTTGTTCGTATAAATAAAAATATTGTGCCTGGATTTTTTACATAGTTTTAAAGCAATCTCTATTTTGCTAGAAAATTTTTTTTTTATGGAAAATTGTACAAAATGGCGATGAACAAAATTTTTTCCCGGAGCAGTGCAAAAGAAACTGACCCACACTCCCGGGAATGACTGGATCATCTGAGAAGGAAATACAACAGAGATATATAAACTGGAATATATTATCTTCCATGCAGCGTAGGATTTTCTCAAAATTCGAATTATTTTGGAAATTGTAGCTGTTTGAAGAATTGACTTGAACTTTTTACCTAAAAATTTGCACTGAAATGGTTGCAAAAAGTCGAATAATTGAAATATTAATAAAATCCTACGCTACATTGGAGAGCATAGTGTTTTAAACTTAAAAGAAAAGAATAATTAAATTGTTTGCAAGTTTTCGGAGATATAGTGTGGGTCAGGTTGAAAAATGTTGTTTCGAGAAAAACTCATTTAAAGTTTTCATCAAAGTTTTCATGACGTTCAAGCTCTCATTATTGTTCTGATTGAAACCTCCTTCGCATCATTTTAGAAGATCGTCCGAGGTGAGATCTTCGTTCATAATGTACCTACTTTGATACCTAATACATCTATTTCACTATAATAAATGCGCGTTGTCCTTCCAACTGCGGTTCCAGGCCCCTCTTTACCTGACGTGACGCGGTGCTACAGCTTTCACTGTAACTCCTTTAATATTGCGAATATCAAAAAACCGTTTTAACACAATATGCCATAAACCTTAAGCTTTCAAATAAAACAAAAAAATAATTTTGATATTTTTAAAACTTCCTGGGTGGGATCCCCCATAAAACTTAATTTTCTTGATAAAGCTGTTTTATGACATTCCCTGGTTTCCCCTTACCCTTCATTTATAGTAGTTGCTTTAAAGAAATAATTCTTGACATCTCTCTGAGCTAGTGACTGAGCTTGAATTAGCGTTCAAATTGTGGCTACAGATAAAGGTTTCTATCTGAACCGAACCTGAACCGCAGCTTAATCTCTACTATACAGCTATTAAGCGTTTCTCCTGAACGCCAGTTTATCAAATTATCGAGAAGTCTTAAATGGCTACAAGATTCTGAGAATAGAAGCAAAAAAGCGGAGGTTTTTATCAGAACTGAACAGGAACCTTGACTCAAATCCTATTGCATCTTCCAGATGCTTCTCTCGATTGTTACAGCATCGAATAATTCAAGATTCTCTATCAGTTACCGCCAAGAATAAATTAATCCTGCAACTCACTGCAAGAAGTTCCTCGCAGTCCTCCAGATCGAGGTTGAAAAATGAGAATTTCCATTTAACCTGAAGCTTAATTGCTTCGACCCTCATTCATCAATTAAACCTTCTTGATTGCACTGCTCTATTCAGGCATCAAGGATTCTATATCGATTACCGTAAACAGTGAATTATTCTCTCTCTGAAATCGAACTCCGACCGGGATCCTCGTTGCACCTATTAAATAAACGTTTCTCTAGTTCGCTGCCTGCTTCCTCGGGGATAAGGTATCCCCATTTTGAGTGCTGCTAAGCCAGCAATATTTGCTCGAATCGATGCTGAGAATCAAAGACTATTTCAGCCAGCCTTGAACCCTGACCTTACCGGGGCACGATTCTCTTTGGTCAATCGTGGATTCGCGAAATTAACTTTTACCCCGACTCTGAAGCGACTGCTATGTAGCGACCGTGGTACCCAATTTCATGGGAAATGGGGATAATAGTCGAAAGGTTGCCACATGGAAGGTCGGATGCCCGCAGGGTACGCGATACACTTTTATTCCATTTGCTAACTGGGGCGTTCGGGAAACCAGAGCCATACGATAAATTGCCCTTATATCCGATCGTCCTCGTGGATTGCTGTCTCACGGAGCAAATGGGGGAGTACGAGCGCAGAAAGGTGTCGGTAGTAGAAACCTCGGTCATTACTCCGGCAGTAGTTTGCATGGAATCGTTGAGTCACGCGCACGGCGAACATTCGAGATACTACGTGATGAGATACACGCGGATAGTGATAAGCTTACTGTCATTAGGCAGTGTATACTTGGACGTTACGTAAACTAGAAATACATTCGCACATACATGTGCAATACAGGGTATATTGACTTAAGGAGGCAGTGACTAGTCTCGAAACTCTATCCACAGCTCTGACGTATACATACATTCATGGTTCAGATTACTGCCAGCTCAGCACAGCTTCTTAACTGCGACTGCATGGAAGAGTGTTGGGAATAACAGTTGAGCGCCACTGTTCGACACTGAAAACTGTGTCAAATTTATCACCCGTGGGCTGCTGAGAATTATCCGCGACGATATGTCGGACCACCCTTTTTGAAGGGCGTTGGCTAGTACCCCGCTGGGATAAGGCAACAGGCTAGTAAGACCATCGAAAACCACAGACCTTTTAGAGCCATTAGACCCATAAACCAGCCCCCTCGACGTATCCGCTTTCCTCGTGTAACCAGGCATTATGTTCACTGGATAATACCCAATATAGGTCTAGGTACAGTCTACGCTGGCGAACCTGAAAGGGATTTGGAAAGAAATACATGTTCTCACGTGTAGTCCATAAAAGACTCAACTATAGCTTTTTGATATTTTAGTAAATAACGGCAAGGTCTGTAAACAGTTGGTACATGCTGCTTTTAGACGTACCGTAAATTGAAGGAAACGGATAACAATTATATGTATTTTGACACTTGTGACACAATCACAAACGATGCAATGTTATAATAAACTTAAAGCAAATTTAACTCTTCGTTGACATAGCTCTTTTTTTCGAGCAACTTTGACATACGTGGATGGCTCGCACCCAGAACAATTTTTGAACGACTGCCATTCTTATCTAAAGAATCCTATAGTTATGAAAAAAATCACGGGTCATTTTCAAGGTCCCTAAAACGTATTCCAATAGTTTTTTTATTGAAATTTTATCACAGTTTTTGTAGAAAAAATCTAGATTCCCATATGTCGAGAAAAAAACGAAGGTAGGGGAAGGTGGGGCAAGACGGGGTAGTTAAGGTTTGATGATGAATAAAACACAGGTTTTCATAATCAACTAATCAATTTTATGTCTGAGCCATTCCTTGGTAATAAGTCTCTCAGTTTAACTATGAATCAACCTAATCTTTACAGGTTTTAATGGAATAAATAAAAAAATTCAGAAAAAGTCCTATCCTATCCCATCATGCCACGGGTGGGGCATGATGGGGTACCAATTAAAAAACAATATAAATAAAGTAAATATATATAAATTAATTATTTATTGGGTTGACGGAGGCGGCACATATGTATGGCTTCATCGTCCTCGTCCCTACATCAGCACAGGAGAAATGAGGACGTTATAATTGCGGTGGTTTCAGTTTTCTCGACATACGAGTCTTTTGCTTTGTGATTCGGACGGGAATCAGTTGTTTTGGACTAATTAATAGAAAAGAAGTATCATTTTCCTCGGTCCGTCTTTCGTTTGTAGTTTCTAACCATCCTGGGACAATGAGAAACTTTGATTTTTATTTCTAGGTTTGCGAGGGGCATGGTGGGTTAATGAAAATAAGAGTTACCCCATCATGCCCGTTCTCGTCTCACTACAATCATACGAACACTGCCGGAAACATTATTTGCGAAAGTATAAAATGACACACGTACCTTATAGCCAGCTAAATTCTGCCTCAGAAACATATACATGTACTGAAGATCTTCTATATTATTACATCATTGTCACGGGTGCTAAAAATAAGGAAAAAGTTAAGATATCCCAATAAATTATAAATTCTGATCTATCTTTGTCACACGTCCACGTGTTTCACTGACTTGCTGCTCACTGACGGTGCCGGTAACGACACGTTTAACGCGTATGCTCAATTTTGATTAGTGCGTTTGTATCACGAGATACGGGGGGTACCCCGTCTTGCCCCCAGCTTCCCCTAATCTTAAAAAAATTATAACTTTTAAAATGTTTAATATTAGAAGCTAAAAATCTAAAGAGTTGTTGTACAGATAAAATATTTTGAGAAAAATATAGTTTATAAGTCGGTTTTGGAGAAAAGGTATTTATTTTGCATTTGGAAGGTACACATCGTCAAAATCAGCTTATGGAAGGCTCACGACCAGAGTATTGTCACGTCCCGGGTGGAGGTCTTTGGGGACAATGACATGGGGAATAAAATCAGGCGCGAATCTATAATCCAACACTCTGAGGGTTTTGAAGGGAGAGTCAGGCACGAATCTAAAATCCAGCACACTGAGGATTTTGAGGGAATGTCAGGCGCGAATCTGTAATCCAGCACACTGAGGATATTAAGGGAATGTCAGGCGCGAATCTGTAATCCAGCACACTGAGGATTTCGAGGGAATGTCAGGCGCGAATCTGTAATCCAGCACACTGAGGATTTTGAGGGAATGTCAGGCGCGAATCTGTAATCCAGCACACTGAGGATTTTGAAGGGAATGTCAGGCGCGAATCTGTAATCCAGCACACTGAGGATTTTAAGGGAATGTCAGGCGCGAATCTGTAATCCAGCACACTGAGGATTTTGAAGGGAATGTCAGGCGCGAATCTGTAATCCAGCACACTGAGGATTTTAAGGGAATGTCAGGCGCGAATCTGTAATCCAGCACACTGAGGATTTTGAAGGGAGAGTCAGGCACGAATCTAAAATCCTGCACACTGATCGTTTTGAGGGAATGTCAGGCGCGAATCTATAATCCTGCACACTGATCGACCAGGGAAGGTTTAAATGACTTATACCTTTTGTGGAGACACCCGTTAGAGCACTTATTATGGTTTGTTTTTGGTAATCGGATTTACAGCTGCATCGAGGTAAAAGACACTCGTAATGATTCAGCAAAATCAGCTATTCATACAGTTAAGCGAAACCTATACGAAAGTAAGTTTGTAAACACGGCAATGCTTTCCGCGGTCGTTGCCCGTAATCAGCTGTTCCGGCAGCCTGGTTGGTTTTCGGGATCTTCGTAGCAGAAGGATTAACACAATGACTCGAAACGTTAGTTAAGCAAAGCGGTTTATTAATAAGTTAGGCGAAAATATAGGCACTGTTTGTGATAGTGCTTTGTTAAACATAGAATGCGTTTAAACATTAATAATTGGCACAGAAAATTTATATAAATGGCAATATATATATATATAGAGTTATTATGAGCGTGACATACAGTATATGTTTTATGATGGAATAATATAAGCAATAAACGTAGTTAAGAACATGGAATATGGTCGCAATGAGCGTTAATAACACAATATAATATGAAAAGCACTTAAGCGTAATGAGACAAAATAATATGAAAAGCAATATGAATAGCAAGACAAAATAATGTGAATAGCTATAAGAATAGTAACGCAAAATAATATGAAAACGCAATAAGAATAGTAATGTAAAATAATATGAAAAGCAATAAGAATAGTAATGCAAAATAATATGAAAACGCAATAAGCGTAGAAATACAAAATAATATGAATATCGATAAGAATAGCAATACAAAATAATATGTATGGAGGTGATATGCAATAGTTAAATGGTAATATAAATTCTTACGGTTGTTGCCGTTGAACACTGAATTTAGTTTAAGATAATTATATAGATTTGCGATAGATTTCTGCAGTACGTATCGTTGATTGATGTCTGTAGAACGAGCTTCGATGATAACTTTCCGTAGAAAAGAGCTTCCGTAGAAGAGAACGAGCTCTCGCGGTTCCTCGTATTTATACTAATTACAATCTTTTCGGTTTGAAGGGGGGTGCGCAGTACGCACCTTGACATAGTTACGCATATGCGTCGCAGTAACATTTCCGGGGTTTTTATAAGGACCAAAGGTTGGTCTATATTTGGACTCGCATTTTCGGCACGTACGCCAAATAATCCTCGCGATTATCCTTCTGGGGTTCTTATACATGTGATTCAGTAATGCTCAACTCCTCGAATGGGTTTTGGGTGTTTTTATAGGAAAGGGGTGATAATGGATTTGACTTCTTTGGTCATTTAGTGGGCTTGAGACTTGGTCTCGATTTAAGATATAGAAGGGGCGAGGGACTTGTTTAGATTCGATAGGAGGGAAGAGTTTGTGCCGCGTTGGGCGAATATATGAGGGAAATTCATTGATTGACCGTCTTGAGATGGGGACCGCTAAGGTACATCGCCAAGGCGGTCGAGGTCATGGAGAAGGGGTATTTTGGTGTTTGGGGTGATTTGAGAAGAGTTGTATAATGGTTTATAAAGAAATATTATTTTATCTGCGAGCGAAATTTTGGGGGACGTCACAGTATCAACGAAGGGTTAAAATTGTTAATTAAAAAAAAATATAAAAGAGTGCATCAACAGAAATAAATTGAAGTGTCAATGTAAGTTCAAAATGGAAAAACTTTAGCTGTTAATGCTATTTACATGACGTGCCAATTTTACTCCGGTTACGGTGTGAACAAACGACATTTTACAAAGCAGAGGTAAAACTGTTAATTATATAATGAAATATTTAAAAGAATTCTATGTTTAACGATTTGATTAAAAATCCACTAAAAACTAAAAAAGAATTCTTTTCTTGTACTGCAATTTCGATGGTGTTTTTCACTTTAAATAAAATCATGGAGCAGGGTATCTCACAGCAAATTCATTTCGACGCCAGATGCTGTATTAAATTGATTCATATTCTGTTATGAAAAATCCAGCTCCACGATTTTATTTAAAGTGAAAAAACACCATCGAAATTACAGTATAAGAAAATAATTATTTTTTAGTTTTTAGTGCATTTTTCATAAAGCCGTTTAACAAATTTTTTTAATGTATTTTTTATTTTCTAGTTTTTAGTGTTTATGGATTTACATTTTGTTAGTTGTGACTTCTTTAGAACTATCTTTTATTTAATTTCAAATCGCGATGCAACTAGCGATTCGAACGCAGTGGCATTTTGTCGTTTTCGTAAAGAACGCGAGTAGTTGATTTCAAGTAGTTTGGATTTGTGGTTATGGGTTATATTTATTGATGACTGGGTAATATTTTCACCCACTCGGGGTTAATTTTTTTTTAAAATATTGTATTGTCAACCAAACTACGCACGCCTGCAAAGTTTCAAGACAATTGGATAGTTGGAAGTGGGTTAAATTTGAGTTGCCAGATTTGAACCATACAAACATAGAAACAAACAAACAGAGGATCGAAGTTGAATAAAATCGTTTAATTAACAATGTTTCAAAATCATGCCAATGTTACCCCAGTTTGCAGTAACCACTCTCCTACACATGTTCCAAACCTGCTCCATTTGAACACAGAGAACACTTATGCCAATCGCAATAATGATCCAGCAAACTTCAGCGAACTACAGGCGTAACGAGTTTACGTAGCTGCGTGTCTCTTCGGGGTGTCGAAATGCCCCGCTCTGATGAGCCTTAATTACCCCAACAAGATAATGAGCGTAACAGGGTGGCAAACTAGGCATAGCGAAATCGTACGACTGTTAGCTTCCTGAGCGTGTCGCAATGCCCACCCTCTCTGTTAATTACTGCGATGAGCAATCGCGAATTAGAGTGTAGGAAATTCTTGGAGCGATTCAATTCGAGGACTCCCGTCGTCCACTTGGGATTTTGTTAGTGTTTCAGGTGCGACAGCGACGAGAAACGGTGTCGAGTGCTCGTTTTGTACTCGAAGTGACGCTCGGGGGTGAAGTTAAGCTGAAGTGCCCCTCACTGCGCCCTTCGCGTCCGTGAAGAGGCTAACAGAGATCTTGGACAAAGCATGTCTTGGTTGGGGGTGATTGCGACTCTTTCAGCTGGCAGCGAAGGGGAAAAAAATTTGGGAGTTTCTTTGTTGAAACAGAGATACTTGAGGGTCCTTTTGTTATCGCTCCAATTCTCACTTGTTATCCACTTCCCTTCGAGTTGAGAGTTTTTTTTTTTAGAATTTATGTTATGTATCTGATATTTGTTTCAGTGCTTTAAATTTTACGGCGCAGTCGGGCGTAGAGAGTTATGGAAATGTCTCGTCGCATTGATGTAAAAGCGAGGAAATTTCAAATGATATTTGCACTTTATGCATCGTACTTTTGATGAATGTATATATAGTTACACAGTTTGACCCCGTTCCGACGTTTATTCAACGTCGACAGAGTTTATATCGTAGAAAAGTGGCTTCCTTCCGGGCCCCCTTATCGCAGAGACAGTATTTCGTTCAGAAACCACCATCGTACCCTCGATCGTCGAGTCTCTCCGCTTTAAATTCTGAGGTCATGAGCGTGTAATTAGAAAATTAGACGACCTTTGCAGCGTTTCATTAACTTAAGTGTGTCTTTTCATCGCGCTGTACGGAATCATAAAACTGTTGATGCAGGATTTAAAAAAAAAGCGGGTCATCTTTTGAGCAGCTTGTGGAAGACTTCAGGTGCTCGAGCTTTTGGATAATAATTACAATAGAAGCTAAATACACAGGAATACGTGAGTTATTTCTACTTCATTTGCAATTACGAGTTGCGTCGTAATTTAATTGAATGAGGGATCTGAATTATGAATTACAGTGTAATTAAATTACTTCGTAATTATAATGCATGGAGTAATGCAATTGTAATTCTGCGTAACTCTGTTTGGCGTATTAATAAATTGTGTTCTTGTTGGTTTTCATTTGGAAAGGTCGAAATTAAATTCGTGATACTCCGAGTGACCGCGGCTCGTTTAATCATAGGATGTCTCCAAGTTTAGTCGTACTAGAGGAGTTTAGTGTTCTTCTTGAGCCAACTTCAACGATTTGAATCATGGTCGGTGGGACAGCAAATTGTCCGCGTTCTTTGGCATCCGTTTTATTGAAAAAGTTTGCCAAGTAGGTCTTGAATGCTGGGCGTTGATTTATGGTAGCGTTGCAGTAGACATTCTAGCGCGGTTTCAAATATTTCAAAATTTCTAGAAATAAGAAAGGGAAGCGCGAGCCAGATGGAGCTTAGTTTGAAATTTGGGATACTTTTAGCTGCTATATATTATTTCGCAGAGATTGTAACGGGTGCAATATAGTAAAAAGCGAAGTACTCTTATGCACTCTTTTATCTCTACAGTTCTGGAAAATAATGATCTCTTATTTACCTGTTTGATCTTTCAATTTTTTCCTTTTAACATCGCAGAGAAGTGAAATATTGACGTTAAAGCTCGAGTCGTTGAAAAGCAGCTGCAGTAATTCGATGGAATTGATTGAAAGTGTTTTCGTTTCATCTCTGAGTGAAGGATGGATAACCATAAGTAAATATTCTTATATCCTTCTGCCCTGAGTTATCCAAAATAATGAAGACATCATTAGTTTATATCTCTGCTTTCCCAGCGTTTACTCTCCTACCTCCAATAAACTCAAATACGTTTATTAATCGAGACCTCAATCAAAGCCTGTACCGTTCCGACTCAATCATCTTAGCAAACCGCGTCTTCTCCGCTTCAAACGCTCCCCTGCTAACGAAAGCTTAACCTGGAACGAGGTTCCTGAGTCTTGATGACAAATCCTAGAAAAATCGTCCACATTGTACAGGCGGAACCACACATTCGGCTCAGCGAATACTCGAAGCTCACGAATCAAAACGCTCATCATTTGCAAAATAAGTGCAAACTGCGGTGGTAAGTATTGGGGAGAGCAGGGACAAACGTAACACTTTTTACATTTAGCGTAGCTGCCAATTACCTCTTACAGATATAAAACGAAAATTATACCTTAAGATAGTGTGTTTCTTGGTCTATCATTTGACCATAAATGCAGCCTTCCATGATAAGTAGTGAAAAAGTTATGGCAATTTTCCGCTGTGTCTATCATTGTTACTTATATCCTGCAGGGATAGGACAAAAGTAACACTAATTATTTTCAGGGAGATTAAGTAAAAACACTTCTTCCAAAGCAAAATAGGATTTTTTATTATCAGAAACAATACAAACATTTAAATAAGCATAGTTTAAGTAGGTAACGATAAAAAAAGAAGCAGCTTCAAACATTTCTTTGATACCGTGTATTTGATTTAATATGGAATCTCGTGTAACGGCCCCAAAAGTAACTATATAATATATATGATTTGTTTTAAAAACTATTGTTAATATTGGATTCAACTCTTTTGGGATATAGGGAGACATCTTTAAACTTACAGAAACTTTCGTCCTCGTAATGACGTGTTACTTTTGTCCCCAGTCATATTTTTCAGCTTAGAACTGTTATAACGTACAAACTATAGGTACAAGACTTATTGAAATCAAATACAGGAACATATAAATTATAAAGACATTATATAAGGACGCTCTAACAAATAATTGGATCAGTATCTATACTTTAACTGTGAATATTAACAAAAAAAAACAACAGAGGAGATATTTACCTGAATGATTGAAATAACGAAATCAGCTTGCCCACGGTATACGAATCGTCGTATTGCTCAGCGTCACTCCGTGAAAGAAACCACACACTAAACACGCGTAACTATGTAAAACAAACGTTTTGGAAACTGTTGTGGAAGTTTGGTAGAAGGCGTGTTACTTTCATGACGCCGTTTCGTTTGTCCCCGCTCTCCTCTACGCAAATACTTCGGCGAACAGTTTGTCGAATAATGTGTGGTTCCATCATCAACAAGAAACTTTCCACCTCCACATCTATCTACCAACCTACAAGCACTAATTCCCATTTAAAATCCACGTAAGCCTGAAAATTACTAGCACCGCTATTGCCCCAACAAGTAAAACATTTCTGCTCAACGATAACCATCATCCCCGCGACTTTCCATTACCATTAACAAATATGCACGTAGCCATCCAGGAACGAAGAAGCACACATTACTCCTACAACTAATTGCTCGTAAGAATCCCGTTTCCTGAGTGGCCCTGTAGTAACCCATTTGTCTGTGCACGAGCATCATAGAGCACCGCTATATACGCCAGTACGTGCACATTGTTATAGCAGTTACGGGGGTTGTATAGAGGGATACAGACTGCGGAGGCTGCGGCAGGCGCCATGGGCATCGATCTGTTCCACTGCCACGTTCTCCTGACCCCGACGGAGCCGCTCGCTCCGCGAGCGTGAATAATTCTTATCTGAATGGTGTTCGAGGCGAAACGATTTTTATTCCCAGCCCAGAGGCGCGGGATACACCTCGATGTACATTTCTTCCTACTTTTAAAACGAATATGTAGCTACATACTTGCTGCAAATATTGGGCGTCGAGGAAATGGCGCTCGCCGCTGCGAAGCGGCTTTTTATATAAGAGAATTTATAGGAGATTTGTGTACTGAATAGAGCACGTTGAGTGATTGAAATTAATGCTTCGCGAAGAGTAAAGAGGGCTCAGGTGGTCTTTGATGGCGGGACTTTCATAGGATCAGGAATCTGGTGGAAGAATGTGTTATTAGATCCGTGATAAATTGACACAGTCCATCTGTACTAGGCTGGGAGCTTTAGTCTGTTAAGTAGTCGTAGCACGGTCGCAGACATCGTTTACTTTTCTACTTAGCACTGTCTACCCGCGTGTGTAACTCTTCTTCGCACACGTCGGAAGCTCGATCGAAATCCGAGGAGCGCTCTGCTGGCACAAAGGCTTACTCCTTCACGAAAATCCTATCAGGCTGAAAGGGCAACCAGGGACATAGCAAACGAATCTGCGCGCCGAAGATGAGCCAAGGGACAGGGAGGCTCCCTGGAGGTGATGGTATCTGTCTCGAGGAGAATTATCCAGCGTCGGGGAACCGAAGCCTAAATGGGGCAAGTTTATATTAGAGCAAGTGTCTCAGTTAGCAGAAGTTTCCGAGGTTATTAAAGGCGGTAGCAGTTTTCAAACTGGGCTGTGGACGTGGTACCGGCAGAAGATGCCCTCCTTTCACTAGTTTTTCAACTGAAATGAGACGTTTCCTTGAAGGAGGCCTCGATTCGCATCTGAGATATGAATTACCACGAAACCAATCATCTATGTAGAGCGGTCCTAATTTGAAAAAAGTTACCTGCGCTGCGACTGTAATCTCAGCCCTTCGTGCTTCGACTTTTTTTTTACCTTGCCTGCAAGCGGCTGTTGGTAGCGGTCATCGATTTTGTTGGAATTGTAGGGCATTAAAAGCGACTACTCCATTATCCACACCCCATAAATTTCGCGGAACTGCGAGCATGAATCCCCGACTTGTCTAGCCTTAATGGTAATGATACAAGACAGCCAGGCTTGCGTAAAAGTTGGTGCAACAGCGCTGCACCTGTGCAGCTTGCATCGCGTGCAATTCATGTTAATCGTTAATAAACTTCGAAGTGCTTTCACACTTTTAACCCAGCATTACGGTGTCGTTCCCAATTTCTCGACATGCAAGAAGTAAGTCGGCGATAGTAAAGTTGAAATGAGAACTGTATAAATAGAGGGGTGAAAATTACTATTAAGGGACGTTATAAAAACTTTGACATTGCATAAGCTATTGTACGGGGGAAGTTAAATGCTTTAATTCAATGATTTGAGCTTAGTTTACAAATTACTGTGTTCCCTTTTTTAATTAATGAAGCTTGGTTTGCCACTTGCCATTTCACAATTCTTTCCCCAAGTACCTACTGCCGGAATTAAAAGAGCCACTTCGCAGTCAACAATTCCATTAAACGCCTTTTTTAATCCCCCTGATCTTTTATATCAGGTAGCTTGAAATTGCTCGTTAGAGTCCAATTATATTATCGCTCCCTCCAATTAACATGCAACAAACGCTAACGGGCAAGCGGGACTGAACTCTCAATCAATTTTACAGTAATGAATCCAACAATACGAATTACTAGTGCGTGACGGAGTTGAGCCTTCAAAGTGAAATTGTTAATCAACCAAGTAATCATGTTGTTCGACAAATATTGCTCAATACCAGCTGAATCCTATTCTCTCTTCGCATCGATTTAACCATGCTTATATAAAAATGTTCTGCACTTTTCATCAGTCGGAACTTCTTTTCTGAATTTCGAAGGAAATTACTAAAGCTTTTTTATTCACACAATCACAATATTAAAATATCGCCCATATCGATTTTCACCCACAGGTCTACATATTGGTTTTCGTTTCTCTTGCCAAGCAAACGTACATTGTCTCCGGTTGAAATTGTATTTTTACCCCAAAGGATACTTCCGAAGGAAATGGAAACGGTATCGTCCGTATCCCCCACATTGTTTCTCCCTTGTCGTAGTTTATCATCGGCAAAATCTATCTCCCAGTGCACGATTACAGTTTTCGATACGTGTATCAAAGTCCCAGAGAGTTACAATTTACTTAGGATAAAGTTCCTCGGGTACGTAACATTCTTTTTTTACCTCTGTTATTTCTTGTAAAAACGATTTCCCGCCGGCTATCGTTGAAATCGACGAATTCATCGTGACGAAGCGATAGCTCGTTCCACGAAGTCGTTGTGCACGGTACCGGAACGACCGATGATCTCACAGTTCCGGAATACCTGCGATTTTCCGCTTCCATTGTGTCAGGAACGATGTCCAAAGACCTCGGGAATCCGCTCGGACGCATTCACGGGCTGAGAAGAGATTCTAGCGAGAGAAAGGACATAATGGGGATAGGGAAAGCTCGACATACCCCTTAATGAGTTCTGCAGGACGACTTTGTCGAGGGGAATTCTGGGGAGAAAAAGTTCGGAGGAATCAAATAATTCATGGCATTCCTTATCATATCTTTTCTTTATCCAGGGAATTTTATCGACTTAAGGAAGTTTTTTCTTGGGAAAGGACACTTATTCCTTGATTTCTTTCGTCATCTGTAGTCGAAGCTACACCGGAAGGCTTTCAAGGAGGATGAAAGTTAGCTCGTATTTAGCAGCTGTCGAGTTTCGGGATTTGGATTAGTCTGACTGTTCAAATGGGATTTGTAACCCCGTGCACAACTCGCGGAGCAATTGAATTTTCAAACTTCCTATTGCTCTGACTTCTTACGTTCAGAAACTTTCAGCAGTGGTATTGGCTAAAAGAGGTACGATTTCAGAACTGACGATACAATTGTGTTATATCTATCCATGAAAACCTGGGCACACATGGTTCCAAAGAATTGATGCGAGTATACGCAGTGAGCGCTGATATCTAGGAATCGCATTGAAAGTTTCTTGGCCGACACTTGGCGAGAATCGAATTTAGTTCTGCCCGTGCCAGCGATGCAATTGAATCGGTACGTGTCCCATTGAAGGAGACTGTTAAAGCGATACAAATTCTTAATATACGAAAACCCTTTTGCAATCCTGTTTGGACACATGTGTGAATTTTAGAGTCAATGGAAAATAAGTTTTCATTGCAAAGCTGTGATTAGAAGAATTGTGAAGTTCAGAAGTAGGTAATAGGGGAGAGTTGCCTATATCGCACCACTTAAGACATTTTACGTTAGGTATATTTCATATTTGGTATTAATTGGAACGCAAGTGACTATTTAATAAAATGGTATCGGCGCGGCGCACTGATTCGGTCACTGTACAACGATTATTTTATTTATTTAAAAATAAAATATTATTACACCTATAAGTGGATTTTAAAAAAAAAAATTTTGACCACATCAGCTGGAATTTGATTTTTTCCTTGATAGTACAGATTTAAAATTTAGGGGTTTGGATATTTTGAAATTGTCAACGGCTTCTTTCGCCACAGTTCGTTTCACCTCTAGTTACGTTTGTATTGTCTGCTGTTTACTTCAGTCTTCTTCTAACCGACTCGCGTGTCGCTTGCTCGCTTAAATGATGCGACAGATTTTTCATCAGCAAACGCAATATTATACATTTAATCTCACTTTCCTTGAGGATGGTTCAAATCAAGAACCGAAACGTCGGATTACTTTATAATTAATTGCTAAATAGCTTTGATACTTTATTTTATTTTTAAATAAATAAAATAATTGTTGTACAGTGACCGAATCAGTGCGCCGATACCATTTTATTTCATATTTCCGGTCGAAATTTGAATTTGAAAATTAGCAAGTGACTATTGGATATTGTAGCTTGATATTTTAGACACTTACTATTATATGCTTATCCTTTTGTTCAGAACAAATTAATTTGTTATTAATCCTTTTGTCAGATACTGTAAAAGGTACGATTTAGGCAACCGGTCTCCTAAATCATACCTCCACTAAAAATAGTATCGATAACAAATAGAGAAGAAAATATTCAACATAAAGTAATGATTATTATATATGTACATAATCTATATAAACTAGGGTACAGGACCCAATTATTGACACCTAACCAATTACTGTCACCTTAAGCTATTTTACTTAAAATAACGAATAAATAAACGTTATAAAGTCATGCACAAAAAGAATTATGTAATTTAACTTATAATCTATACTTTAGATTATATACTATAGTTTATTTATTCGTTATTTTAAATAAAATAGCTTAAGGTGGCAGTAATTGATTAGGTGTCAGTAATTGGGTTTTTTACCCTACGAGTTGTCAAATCCTACTGGTACGATTGTAGTGGTACGATTTAGGGAACATGATCAATTTATTTATAAATATCAATTTAAACTTTATAACGAATGTAATGTGTAGGGTAGGGCGGGGCTTAAAGGTCCAATTTGACTATTTCGAAGTATACTGTGAAAACCGAGCCTACTATATCAAAATATACAACACTAATCAAACAAACAGTTATCTGACTCAATTTTAACTCAATTTTTGGTTGAATTATCATAATAGAAATATGTCATTTTACAATTTTTCTAGACCTTGTCGTCTGTCTCTTTTTGCCCCATAGCATGGGTAAAAAGGGACAGCCAGGAGGCAAAAAGGTCCAGTATTTAATTTTAATTTTAAAAAGGTTTTATGAAATAATAACAATATTTGATTAAATGAAATTCAAAAGTTTATTTTTATTCCAAAAACAAAACGTCAAAAGTACTGTAATTATTAACAAAAAATCTTTTTCATAATTCAAAAAGCAAAAGATATTTTTATAAACGTAACACAAAAATAAAATTCTTCTTTAATTATAACTACAACGTAGTAACTTAAGTAATATTTTTTGGTATCTCTATTTTATCTTAATCAGACTCATCGTTTCCTGAATCACAATTATTACAAACAAAGTAAATGCAATCTCTGTTTGAAATACATTTTTCATGGGCCCATTGTTTGTAAAGAGTGCATTGAATCCAACCTTCACCTGGAACACTGTCACTGTACTTCTCGCAACAAATCAAACAGAAGTATTCATCATCAGAGCTGGAATCACTGTTAACCTCTTGTAAAATAGCTTTTTTTACTTGCTCAAGTTTTTTATTTGCTTTGCTTTTCTTGTTTACACTTTTAGCCTTTTTCTTGTTCGCGATTTCTTGTTCTTTACGTAGATTTTCTTTTTCGGGTGTATCTGTTAAAATAGCAATTTTACGGCGTTTTCTATTAATAGTTGACTTTCGTGGTCCGGCTTTAGGTAGCGGTCCACATTGGACCTTTTTACCCCAACCACGTGTAAGTGTTTTAAGAGGTTATAAAAAAATTACCGTTCAAACTAGCTAAAAACTAATAATAAATCGTGAAAAACAAATAAATCACGTATACTAATAAACTATGTTTAGGCATGGTAACCGAAATAACGTTGCTCGAAACTAAAAAGAATAATAATGAAAAAATTGACTTACGTACAAATTTTAAGACGCGGTCGTGTATCTCCTGCTAGCGGCGTCGCTCGATTGCCAGCGATGCCTCATTACGCAACCCGCGCCCCCTTCTCACCCCTCGTATAGTTAGAAAGAACAATACGTCACTAGTTTTACGATTACTTATGGTGGACCTTTATACCCGTGGGCCTTTAAGCCCCGCCCTACCCTACTTCAAACGAATGTAAAATATTCTACATTAAACCCGCTTTTAGAAACATACAAAAGTACAGAACAAAATTGCATTGTTTGATTATTATCAGCTAAAATAAACTGATAAAAAGTTACATCATCAATCATGCCTGTTTTTATAAATGTTTATAACACGCACAAAATAGAGTGTAAGCTCAAAAGGTTTTGTTTCTCTTTCTTATTTCGCATTTACTTGATATTTTTATTATCAGATGTCCTTTACATTCATTAATTACTGAGAAATTGATAAGGTACGATTTAGGTGACCAGTACGATATTGACAACTCTCCCCTACTTCATTAAAATTTCACTTCAAGTTGCGATAAATAAATAACAGGTTGCGAAGAACTTATCATCCGATATTAATAACTCCAAATTTTTTATAATTTATTTCTTACTCACGAGATTTATTGTTCATAAAGATGAATAAGTATACCCTTTAAGAACGTGGAAAAATTGTGTCGGCGTTCTTACGTACTTTTGCGAGTAAATTAATCTCTCGTTTTGGTGATTTGTTACGGCCAGCCAGATCCCCGCATTTAACGGCCCCAGACATCTTTCTTTGGGGCTATTTGAAGGCACTGGTTTACGAGAATAACCCACGAAATCAAAAATCTAACCCCACAGATTCTTCACACAACCATGGAAAATGCAATAAAAAGAGCCCAAGTTTGCCATTTCTTGGATATTATCGTTGGAACTTGGTGTCATAAAATGTATAAGTCTCAATAAATCGTACCACAAAAAGCGTCATGTTGTTTCATTTAAAGCCAAAGTTATAGACTAACAAGGAGAGTATTTTAGGTGTCCGCCTCCGATCATTTTGATTTTTGGATATGTTATAGAGGACCGATAAATAAGAAATACGTGTTTTTTTTTATTTTTTCCCCGTTTTCATATTTGGGGGGTGAAAACGGCGTTCAAAGTTAGGGTTGAAAAATCATTTTTGTGGAATATCTCGAGATTTTGAAAATCTGGTGAGTCAGTCATATTTCGCATTCAAAGACACCAAATTCGTCCATTGACACTATTCCCCTATCTCTAATAGTTCTCGAGATATTCCACAAAAATGATTTTTCAACCCTAATTTTGAACGCCGTTTTCACCGCCCAAATATGAAAACGGGGAAAATAAACATAACACGTATTTCTTATTTTTCGGTCCTCTATAACACATCCAAAACTCAAAATGATCAGAGGCAGACACCTAAAATACTCTCCTTGTAAGAAGATCGAATGATGCTTTTGCGTTACCTTTTACATAACATCTCTACCTCTATCCCCCTACTTTCAGAAAAAATTATGAAGGTACCGTTACATAATAATATGGAGCGAAAAGTGTGTAAAAAGGCCGAGCAGAGCCAATTTAATAAACAGATCGTAAAGGTAGCATCGTCGTCGTCGCGGACATTAGCTGCACGAGGGCAATCTAAAATTCAATAACTCTACAATGTACCTACCTGTACAACGTTTCCACTGTGTACGAGGGAAATTGCGAATAGCTTCTCGGTCCGCATTCCATTCCCCGCATCTGCTCCATTTTCATAATCTCTCCGAAATATTTTAAGCGAGTTACCACATATGCTACCCCGTGTACAAGAATTTCAATTAGCCTGATAACGCATTGCGGCTGGTTAGTGGCATTTCAAAAAGAACTCGTATGCGCCCTATAGAACTTGTGAATTCAAAGCGTTTGTTCCCGCTGCAATTACGAATTCTCTGCCGAGGGAGCTCCTCTTTGTTCCTCCAGGCAGAAATCCTTGTTTTCCTACCCTCCAGAGTATATTTTAGCCTTGCAAATGTCTCATTAGCTAGATACGAACTTGGAAGCTCGCAATAGGAATGTGACAAGTGTTTATATTTATTTAACGGCAGGCAAGCTTGTGGGGTCAACATTGGGGATTCTTAGATCGGGCGGAATTGTCTCTGGATACGAAGGCATTACTAGGCGAGTCACGGCAAACTGGGTTACCGTAGAGTTATCAGTAAAATACTGTGTCCTCCCCGAACTGATCGTCCCTCGATAAAATCGAGAATCCCCGCGAGAGGTGCTTCTGGTGTGGGATTCAATTGAATCGTGATCTCGGTACACTCCGCGAGGCATCTCCCCGACGCGATAGACGAGAGGAATGATAATAATCGATCCGGGGAGTTTGCAGTGGTCGTAACTCGTTGGAGAACAGTGGACCGAACAGACGCCCCGAGGTCTCCAAATAATTTCAGGATATCAAGCCCTAAGGCTTTTATCTTCATGCTCAGTAAACAGCCGGCGTACAATCCTTTTTAACCACCCCCTCGAGCAGAACATAGACTCGTTCCAATAAACACCAGGGGAAAAGAGAACCACGAACGAATACAGGACTCTAATGCAACATTGAAGAGCATCCTCTGCCAGAGTTTCGAGCGTCTTGGAAAGTCATTTCCATAATGGTGTCCCTGGGGGAATAAATATCCGCTGGATCATGCCGAATGCCTCATCCTCCGCGGGAACGAGATGAGCTTCATTCCCTACAACTGATTGTGCAAACAGGATTCTTCACGAAAGTTTATTCACGTCGTCTGCGGGGCAGCCTCAATTTCATTACGTATTAATCGTCATTTGCCGATGTGGAGTATCAATTTCCATGGGTCATCACGGAACGTATAATTCATTCCTGCTTTATTTCTCGAAGCTCCTCAGAGCAACTTCAATTAACACATCCCATGCCACTGTCGCAAGAAGACGTCTCCTTCGCGCAACTTTCATTTCACGGATGGCGGAATTGACGCGAACTATCATTATGAAAAGCCGGCGCCTTGCTCCTGGCTCTCCGAGCAACACAGAATTCGTAGCCAGGCGAGCGAGCTCTTCCGCCAACAGCTCTCCCGTTCCCGCCCTTTCCGTATTGCGTTACGTTGCTCGTTTAAATCCGAGATCCTTCCAGCAGATTGCCGTGGACATTTAATCAGACCACTTCGCTGCCGTGACTCGACGTCTAGAATTATTCCAAGGGGCGCGGGGGTGCATGTGTAGCCTGACGGGGGGTGGCGGCGACGTGGAAATAGAGGGGAATTATTTTTGCGTCGCGGCATAAAGCTTGTACGACAGATTCCGCGCGACCATGTCGACCCGAGGCAGCTTTGGTATTCCCGTTTGACCGTCGGCCAAAATTCGTGGCTCGTCTGTGGGCCTCGAGCCGCGGAACTCGAGCGGAATTCTTTGAGACTTTCGATCCGCACGATCACACGCGAACTGCGACGGGAGTTAACGCTCAACGACTTTTAAGCCGTTGTATACAATGGGTCGTCGCCGACCCATTTCCCTGTCGAAACTTGGTCAAAGGAGCGAAAAGCGCTTCCACTTCCGCGTGGATTCTATCGATCGACCCCGATATCCGGGAAATCCGTTTTCATCTGCACACTGTTTGTGCAAGTTTCACAGCTTTGTGTGCTCCTTTGCAATTCCGATGGCGTGCTGAGAACGATTATGAAGGATGGAGTGGTTTTCCCATTCCAAAGGCTTTGTTAAAAAATTACTTGCCCTTGGGACTTTTTCAGGGTATTTTTTTGAAGGGGTTCTGGATACACAAGGGATGACAGGCATCAGGGAAATTCAGAAAATTATGAAACTTTGTGTGTAAATAGAGTAGTTCGTGCGTAACGAACCTATTTTTTGTTGGAGTCAAAGTGTAGCTTTGGGGGTTGAAATCAACCTTTGCAAAAATGCAGAATTTTCTGTTTCGTGGAATACGTCGAGAACGGAAAGAGATATTGAGAAGAAGTATAAAAAAAAGTTACATCTCTTTTTTATGTCTACAAATCTGCGTAAAAATAATTATCGTAAAATCCATACATTTCACCTTCACCATGAATCCCTAATACGATAATTACTTTTACATAGTTTTATAGATATAAAAAAAGATGCAACTTTTTTAAATTTCTTTCCAATATCTCCCACCGTTCTCGAGATAGTCCATTAAAAACCAAACTTTGATTTTTTTCAGGGGTGGATTTTTCAACCCCTAAAACTGCACTATGGCACCAACATAAAATAGGTTTGTCTTGCGAATTTCCGGGTTGCCTAAATTCTCTTGCCTGTAGCAATATTGAAATTGGATTTTATTTATGCTACTGTATCAATGGAGTGTGTTGAATTAGTAACTCACTTTCAAACATTGATAGGAGGTTCGATAGAAACGTGAAATTCAGCGAAACAACAATCACGTACCAGGTAATCACTGCATAAAGGTACAGAAAGTTTGTTTATACTCCTCGCTGAATCAGGCTATTGTTACTGACCATCCATCCATTAAGGGGGACGTTTGTTAATCCCACCGTTTGTTCTCCATGAAATTGGAAAAAGCTTTTATCGAAATCCATTCAAACATCCCTCCTACCCCACCTTCTGTTGATTAACAATCATGTTTCTCGCGGATGCGTCGGAAAAAATATTTATGGACTTTATTTGCATGAGGCTTCATGAAACGAAAAAGAAGAGCACTGACAGGTTTAATTGTTCCTCCATTCTGGGCAAAAATGATTTTTGCCGCCCTTAATCTTTAGAGGGCCGGGATTTTTTCATTGAAATTATAAATTTTATTTACTTAAAATTTATGCTTAAAATTATGCATTTATGCATATCCACTATAGTGGCCAGCCAGGCCCCGAACGGTATGGCATATATTAGATTTTTTAAAATTTGAACTTGAAATGTTTCTAAGGGTTTTTAATATCGCTAATCACAATTCTCAAGTCAGATTATCAAAATTTTATGCAGAGACAGTGTGGCCACCCTAAACAAGCCTAAATGAATAACGGCAGTTACATTCATATATTATTCTTTCCTTTGGCGTTACCCAGGGCTAACGACATGGACGTAGAAAGTTTTGTAGCTCTTTTCTTGTTTTTGGGTTTTTTTGTGTTATTTTTGGATGTGTTTTTTTATTTTTCTGATTTTACTATTTATTATACGAGCTGCACTCATGCAACGCATGCATTATACAAAATGAATAATGAATGTGTATGTCTTTGTTGCGATTGTTATCTGTTTGTTCATAATTCTTGCCCTTCCAAATGAAAATAAAATTATATGTCGGAAATTCGAATTTACGGTATTGATTGTTTCGTATGGAAATCCTCAAAACAGTGTGTTATGCAGAATACAGTGTCACAAGTAGATCATATATACAGAGTTATATATATGCTAAACAAAAAAGTGCTACAAAACTTTCTACGTCCACATCGTTAGCCCTGGGTAACGCCAAAGGAAAGAATAATATATGAATATAACTGCTGTTATTCATTTAGGCTTGTTTAGGTTGGCAACATTGTTTCTGCGTAAAATTGCAATGTTCTGACCACGGAATCGTGATTAGCGATATCAAAAACCCTTAGAAACAAGTTCAATTTTTAAAATTTCCAGTGGCCACTATAGTGGCCAGCCCGGCCCTCTAAAGGTTAATATTCAATAATGACAGTGAATAAAATTTTTGGTAGACATTCATTGAATTACAAAAGCGTTTTTTTTTTATAAAAAAATGTTACAAGATAAAATCAAATATATAGGTAGGAGATAAGTATCAACCTATTCTTTAAATCTCAAAAATAGCAATCTTATAAAACAGTTTAAAAATCGATAAAAAATAGTAAAGTTTTCTCTGGACGCTTGTTCTGCTTGCGCCTTCCTAGACCCAGCCCCAAACACTGTACATACCCAGTAGAAATTCGTTTTCAAGAGTGATCAATTTTTTATTCTGGATCTCGACAGTATTTCCAATATTTTTTCTTCCGAGAAAAGTCTTTTAAGCAATATTCCAAGAACTTGTATGGAGCTGAAAATATTTGACCGTTGGAAGAAAGCAAACATCGCCCTTGCTTTTCTTCAGCAACTCGAATATCGGCCGTAAAAGCCATGTAGATTTTGAATGGAGATTCATGGACCCTTTAATAAAACATAGGGAGGAAAGTCACGGGTGTTGGATGAATATGCATAAAGCTGGGTGGGTTGAGTCCATTGTAGACATATGCCAGTCAGACCTAGAGTGGAAATTCTAATTGCAAGCTAATCTTTGAATTAAAGGACAAAGTGATAGAATCCAAGCCTTCTTTCATTGGAGATCCTCTGCTCCCAAGTATCAGAATAAAACCATCCATCATTTCCATAAAAATACAGAAGGAAGTATCGATTCTCTGAAGAGTGAATACATGAAAGTTCTCAGATCCGATGGCAAATATCCTGGATCCTCGGGAAACAACCTGGAGATCCTTCTAGCCTTTCATTCACAACATATCGTTTGTAGGAAAAGCTCACGGTTGTCATCGAAGAAATCGATCATTACCTCCGCGCGGGTGAAACGATTTAATTAGCCAGATAGCTTGCGTGTCCTCCAGCAGTCCCGTTTTTATTACAGCAACGTAAACTTGAATTTAGAGTGAGGTCGTTCAACTCCGCGGGACCATTAGCCCCGAATTATTTATTCCGCGACAGTGGCGCACGTGAGAGAGACAGTTTTTGGAGGCTCAAAGCCTATCGCTCTTGGCCGTCGACCAAAATTTAAACGGGTCCGTCTGTACTTATATGTAAATGACGATTGAGTCGTAAACGTGGACCCACGCTCGCGTATCCTGTTTCGAGCCGGTGGGGATATTTTGGAGTCGCGAATGAGCTCGTTGGGAATCTATTTTTGCGAACCATGCAGCGGACAAAAATACGAGGAAAGTCGACAGAGGTGAACAGGTTCGCTCCGACTTTAACAGATGAATATTGAAAAAATTGTATCTCGTGTTACGGTGAACATGATAATGTATAGCATAAAAAAGTTACGCACTGCGGTACCAGCGAGAAGCACGGCGTACGGCAACGGCGCAAAGCGGATCCCATTTCGAAGTG
Organism: Andrena minutula; assembly: GCA_929113495.1. Lineage (NCBI taxonomy): Eukaryota > Metazoa > Arthropoda > Insecta > Hymenoptera > Andrenidae > Andrena > Andrena minutula. The sequence goes on from OV815996.1 coordinate 27,691,946, forward strand.
AACGATCAAAACACCATTTACTCGACGGGGCTGTATTCATTCGTCTCTAAACACGGCTTCAGGGTAATTAAGGGTGTGATTAAGAGGGTGGCGGAGGATTGAAACGGGGGGAGAAAGAGACTTATGCAAATGCTTCCCACGAATCTTTCGCCCTCGATAAAGCCCAGAGAACTTTACGATTGTAACGTCGTGGAATAGTCGGTGTTTCGTTTGTTTTATTCCGGAACTGTGTCCTGGCAAACGCGCAGATCCAAATCGTGCCACGACCCTGGCCCGACTCCAGTTTCAACGTGACCCCACGTTGACCCTGTATCCTGGATGTACGCCAGCCTCCTGACGTCTGGATACGTCGCCTGTGACGAGTTAATCCGTGCGAAAACGAATTCTTCTGCTCCTCGGTAGTCCTGACATTAATGCCGAATTTCAAGTGATCTGTATGGGTTCTAATTAGGGGATGGAGGCTCGCGAGCAGTGTCTGTGGACCCAGGGTTAAAGGGAATTTGGTAATCGAATTGTAATAATGGATGTATGACGTATTGTAATTACAATGTTCGATACGTGACAAGCGAAATGACGATTGATCTAGCGATTTGCAGCATGTGGAATAACGTCTGTGTTATATGCTGGTTCAGCTGCGCTGTTAATTGAATGCAAACAGTAGAGGGAGCGAGGGAATAGCAGAAATAGCTCTACATTTAATGGGCACATGTAGAACTGTCTTTGTGTAGTCGGGTGCGAAATGGGTCTTTAAAATGTCGTAGTTATTACAAGTATATAAATAAATGAGGCTATTATTTGTGTAGTGGAGGAAGGATTTACTTGGTACACTTTGGTTTGATCCAGTGTTTGAACATCTAATACTCTATTTCGATGAACTGAATTTTCTTTAAATCGAATCTCCTTTCATTTTTAATTCTACTATTACTATGCCAATTTCCTCAAATAACTATATTTGTTTAATCATCTTCTTCTGCGTTCCAGGAAACATGGTGCAGGAGATGGTGGCACATCTCCCAGAGGAGTCTCACTTTGACGACGAGCTCGTTCGCTCCGATCTTGAGCCCGATCCTGGCCAAAGGAATGGAGGATCCCAAGAGCTCGTCGAAGGAGACGAAGATATCGAGATTGTCGAAGGATAAAACGGAGACCAGCTTGGTTGTTCAAGACGCACAAGACGCTGGTGAGTGATAGATCGCAGTGAAACCCGATATAAGAAAAGATGATTCGCTGTATTCGCGTAAAAGCACGCGTCATAAAAGCCGCCCTTCGGTATTGTCGACGCACAGTACCCGGAGATTTTATCGGCTCCCTTATGTTCTTTGTATGGATTCTGCTGATATCTCGATACCCCTGATCTTGTGAATGGAAACGAAAATTGCTTGCATCTCTACTTAGTTCCACGCAATACGATAATATAACAAGCGTATATAATTATACAAACGTAAATATAAATTATTACTACCGTTCCGTTCACTGAGGGAAGGATTAGGTGTAAGGAACAACTCTTATCGAACATTTATTTTATAGCCAGAGAACAACGACAAAGATAACAATTTAATGAGAAGAACTCGCTGGTCGAAGGGCCTCTTCGACTTCGTTATGTACACACTTGCATCCGAGTTCCTTTAACCAAAGTCGCAGCATCGCGGACCACCGGGAGCTCTCCATCCCATCATTCCATTCAATATCCGCGCAGCTCGTTGCTAGGGAGCTTCGACTAACTGTACAACAAGCAACTACCGTCGAAATAACGAAACAGTTACTCTCTAATTAGAACTTGTTTCTTATAATAGGGAAAACGTAGTAATTGAATCTTCCTCGAGCCTCTCCAAGAAACTCCTCGTCGAAGAGTACCAGAAACGTCCGCGCTACCGGAAGAACAATCTCCTTTGGCAATCTCCCATTCCTGAACGTATCCCAGAAAACCTACGCTGCTTCAGGAAGTTTCCAGACGCTGACTGTCCGCTCCATTTAAGCTATCCTCAAGCACTTCGAACTCCTCGAACTCCATCTTGCCAAAATCATCCCCGGTCCTCCAGTTGTTCTCGTTCACCTGCCACCTGGTCAGGGCACTCCCGATGAATCGACTGGGATAACTTGATTTCGCTTCGTCCAGGCTGCCCAGCTTGAAGTCAGCCTTGAAGCCCTTAGCCTCCTTACTGTCCTCCTTCTTCGGCTCCAAACCAATCACCACAGGCGGCTCTCTCTTCGCCTCCGACTGCTTCATCCTCTCCTCCTCCGGAATCTCCTCCCCCTTCTCCTGCTTCTCGATCGTGGTGATCTCAATACTGGGCGTCTCTGCGATAGTGTACTGGCTCAGGTCAGGCAGCTTCTCCCTGTTTCGACACCTCAGGTGGCTCTCCACCAACCTGCCAGTGAGCTCGAGCCTGCTGTCGCAAGAGTTGCTTTTAATCAGCCGGAACTTCACGTAATCGTTGGACCTGTCGATGCATCTGAACCTGTTCTCCACCACGGGGGATATCAGCGGGCCGTTGCTGGAGTTGACGACCTTGCCACCGTAATAGGTGACGGAGGTGCCGTACTCTCGGATCTTCTTGAGGACGTCCTGAGAGACGAAGTGGCTGGGTCCCACGGTTCCGTTGCCCTCGTCCTCGTGGCAGTCGACTTCCTCGTCCTCCGACGAGATACACTGGCCACCGCTTCCAGGGTCGGTGTCAGGGTAGTCGCTGGACACGCCAGAGCTCACGCTACCCGCGTCCCAGTTGTGGTGATGATGATGGTGATGGTGGTAACGGTGCGCTTTGTTCTTGGACGACGTCGACTCGCTGGGAGACGTGTGACCACTTCTAGCTTCGAACGTCTGCGCAAGGATCCTCGTTTTCGACTCGCAACGCGGACTATCCAACTCGTCCTTGCAACCCACCACGGAGGCGTTCGAGGACGTCGACTTCTCCATGTTCTCGAACAGTTTGGTTAGATCCTTCGCCCTGCTGGGGCACCTGGACCTGACACAGGACTCGTTAAAGATACACTCGGTAGGGAGAGGCCGTAGCAGTGGGACTATCGATTGCAACGGAAATAGATGGGAATATTTAACTGCTAAGCTCCTCCGTTTAAGGAGACTCTAAATGTACACCTGACTCACTGAAAGCACCCACTGCTAGCTTCCCATGAAAAAAGTCAAGAAGACAATAATCACAGCCTACCTGGATCCCTCGTGCATCTTCTCATTAATCTCGTCGAACCTGGCGTCATCGATGGCGCTAAGATCCTTCATACTGACGCTCTTCCTGTCCTTGTAGTCGCGCGATAATTGAGAACGCGAGCCGCTCTTCTTCTTCAGCGTATCCTCGAACATCCGCCTGACGTTTCTCACGGTGTCGGGGTCGGGCAGCTCCTCGTCGATGAGCTCGCGGTTCACCCTGATGGGATGGTAGAAGAAGTGCTTTCTAATGGACGATTGCTTGGGGCTTTTAGAGCCGCCGTCCGCGCTGTCGCAGTTTCTGTCTCGACCCTCTGTGTCCGTTTTCTTCTGTATCGCCCCCGCTATCTTGCAGGTTGGCTCGGACCTCGCTTTTCCCACGCTGGTCGGCTTTCGTTCTATCGTTTCCGCGCGGACCGGCTCGATGATCACCACGTTGTTATCCAGCAGCAGCTCCTGGAACGAGTAGTCCCGCAGATACTGCATCAGGCCCTCGTACGTCACGTCCCCGCGGCCAGCGTTGTACACGTTCTTGCTGAACATGTTCGACTTGACGATCTTGTAACGCACGTGGTCGAACTCCTGCGCGTCGTCCTGGCACTCGATCGAGTCCACGCAGCTCCTGGACCTGGTCAGGCTACCGTGCAACACGCTATCGTCGCTGAGTTTATTCAACGACGGTTTCTCCGCCTGATCCTCGTCGACACCATCGTCGACGGATCTCCTCCTGGTGTCGCTGCCAGATTCCGAGCCTAATCCCAGATCCGAGCTCTCGGATCTCGCCTCGAAGCCCAAGCTTCCTTTCACCGCGCTGCAAGCTTTGCCCAATATGCTGGACGTCTCTTTCACGATCCTCTCGAACCTGCCCTCGTTCTGCTTGCTCTTGCCGCTCCCCTTATGCACGTTCTTCTTCTCGAAGAAATTCTTCGCGTTCTCCACGGTGGTGTTCGCGTCGTCTGGACCCTGGCCGATGTTCTGGAAAAGGGGAAGGTTTTATGAGGGACCTGGTTACTCGAGGTACCTATAGAAAATGATGTAGCAGTGGTCGAATAAAAGTTTAGAGAAAGACAGATGAATGGATGGTGACAGGATTAGTTATTAACTTTGAGGCGTGTGTGAATTTTTAGAATACCACATTCGAAATAGGGGATGTTTTTTAATATCCCTAGAGGTGATACGTCTAGCACGTCGACCATTAATCCACAAATGTTGGATTCACGTTTCAAACCCACCTCCGAGTTCCTCGATGCTCCATCAACTTCCCCTGCCTTCCTGAAACGATCCTTCACCTCCTTCCCTTCGCGGAGTTTCCCACCCCTCGGCGGCTCCCCTATCACGCGATCGATTTCCGCGGAGGATTGTCGGTGACGTCTCTTCGTGACGTCGTTGTCGACGACCTTGAGCACCTGCGGCCTCCGCGACATGTCCTCCTGTTCTTCGGTGTCCGAGATCCAAATCGACTTGTAGTCCTCCGCCTCCTCCACCTGCCGATCCACCTGTTCGTCGCAGGAGACCGTCACGCCGTCCACGCTATCCTCATCTGTCTTCGATGTCGTGGATCGACGATCGATTGACTCGTCCCGGAGACAGGCCGTCGGCTTCCCGTCGCCCTCGAACTTCCGACGAACCTTATCCCGAAGCGACTCCTCCCTGACTTGCTCAGGCGACGAATCCTCCCTGAACCCCTGCAAAGAATCGGGCTCCCTCGTGTCGTGGCAATCCTCGTCGCCGATCTCCGTGTTCTTTTTACATTTCTCCTCGTCCGTGGCGTTGCTCCTCGCGCAGGCCTTGGCGTCGCGGCGCTTCGACTCAAGATACTGCAGAGCTTTCAGCTTTACCGCTACTGGACTCGAAGCGTTCCTCCGAGCGAAATTGTTGTGCCTGGCGTCCTCCTCGTCGAATTGAAGCCTCACGTTTGACAGAGGTAACAGGTTCAGGACGTCGAAGTATTCCAACTCGCCGTCGTCCTCGAACAGGATGCTGTCGAGGCTTCTGTGCTCTTTGCGCTTACGCTTCACCTGAACAGAGGGTGCACCGCCGCCCTTTACTTTTCATTGTTATTCGCGTTACCATGGTCGTTGCCTTTGGGATTTATGCGATGGTACGATACGTACGTCGAAGCACACACGATAGGCGCGCCGATATTTACCTGCGTGTAGATACAATCGATACTACGATTCCCCTCGATGGGCCAGTTATCCTCGACGATATCCACCAGGCCACTGACGGTGTCTAGTGCCTGCACGCTGTGATAACGCCTCGGCGATTCCGGCCAATCGAGGATGTTCAATCGATCTGGATCCCTACTGCCACGTGCGTACGGCAGAGGATCCGGGAACGGTGGCAATCCGGGCGGGATCGAGTGCAGACCACAGGCTGATCGCGAATGATAGGACTTTGCTTCGTTGAATCTCTCGTAGGAATCTGAGAGGTGCTGTTGACTCTTGTACAGCCTGGAACACAGACCAAAACGCACTCGTATTCAATGAAATCTTTTGTATGTTCACCAAGGGGATCTAGTCAATGATTGGGCCTAATTAGTTGCTCGGTATCTGCGATGTCAACGCTTTATACTTGAGGGGTTACATCTGCCTAGAGGTCTGGGAAAAGCATACAAGTTCAGGAATTTTTTTTGGGGAAAAGTAAAAGTGAAAGTCATACAATGTTTTTCTACTAAAGGTACATCTTTTAAATAGATTATTCTACACTTTCATGAGATATTATTAGTATCTGATGGAGATATCAGCTTGGATATGAGTCGTGTTTTTTTAGCATTAGGTGGTGGACATTTCCTAGGCCAAACGATGCATCTGATAGCAAAAATTCATATAGATTTTAGAAAGTAACAACTTTTAAAAGTACCTTACGTTCTCCGAATTTTAATATTTTATTTTGGTAAAAAAGGGTCGGTTTGAAGTTGAAATGTGGTATTTCGGTGGAAAAATTATTCTTCTTTTTCAAGAAAGTTTTGCAAGTTTTTCCATTATTGGACGTCAGATGCTTTTGGAAGTTATATATTTTTAAAATCTATTTGAATTTTGCGTTCAGATACATCGTTTGGCCTAGGAGCTAATGCTTAAAAAAAGCACGACTGATATCGAAGCTGATATTTCCTTTAGTTAATAATAATGTCGCATGAAAATTTAGAATGATATACTTAAAAGATGTATCTTTTAGTAGAAAAACACTGTGTATGATTTTTAGTTATATTTAAAAAAAATCCTGTATATGTATGCTGTTTCTGGACCTCTAGGTAGATGTAATCCCTAGGTGGATGATTAAGGGCTTCAGTGGCGCAGCCAGAATGGGAGCCAAGGGACCCTGGCAGCCCTAAAGGAAGGGGTTCGTAAAAAGAAACGAAAACTGGATTTTATCTTTTAAATAAATTTTTACAACCAGTTAATGAATTTTATTGAATTTGCACTGAAGATATTTTTATTCCTTCAACTCGACTCCCCTAAGATTAAATCCTGACTGCGTCACTGAAGGGCTTTGTTGCTATTTCTCGCTATACAAGTGGAATTTATTTCCGTCAATTAAACCATTAATTTTATTACATGCATCGAAACACGAATCGAAACGCTTGTTCCCTCAGAGTGTCTGTAATTCAGAGCAAGATTCGACGGCTCGCGCACGCTGCCAGCGGTTGCATTAGCAACGTGGTTTTAACGTATCGAAGCAGCCGCAGCGAACCGTAGAAGGATAATGGAAACAAGAAAGTTTCTCGAGCGGTTGCGCCGCGTGCCTCGATTCCGCGTGGAATCTTACGAGCTCGTAACGAGTTTCTACACGCGTTTTCGAAAACGCTGAAAATTGTCCACGGCGTTGGATTCTGGAAGGACTAACAGTTGTAACCCTGTAAGCTAGCTACTTCATCAAACTACAAGGAGCAGTGCATAATGCACAATCAAACAGAGCAGGGAAAATTTGCTATAAATTCCTGGCTAATTGCTGCTTTAGGATTTATTGGCGCGTGCGTTCATTTAAACTGCCCGTGAGCTAGCGAGCTGATTGGGATCGTAATTATCGAGAGGGTGTTACTCGCGCGAATAATCTGTTCGGTCGGCGAGAACCACGGGGATTTGATCTACATGCGCGATTAAAAGCTTTGAAACAGGTCCTTGCATGTGGTATTTAGTTGCTTCTATGGAACTCGTCAGTGTATCTATTGTTCGAATTTGCTAGGGTTCTAGGGACTTCTAGAAACAATAGCAAACGATTCCAGTAGGAAGATATAGGTAACACAAGATCCATAGCGAGCTCGTGAATTAGAGAAGGTCTGAATATCTGATCAAGACCTCGTCCAGGGTCGCAGTAGTCACAGTCGCAGGTGACGAAGTTTCGTAAAGCCCAAGTAAGCAAGTAACAGTACGTACAGTCCTGTTAACGAACGAGGAGAAACGCTTTTGAAAGTTTGACCCAGAAAAGTATCAAACTAACACGCTGCTTATGCTCTGGCGAGTCTGCTCTGCCTCGCGATGGTGGTCCGGCTGACTGTACGCTGAGATGTGCATGCCTCGATTCAAGGATCCATTGATCGACGTCTAACGCAATCACGCGACATGACCGTAGGTCTCTGCTCGCCTAATTCGCAACTCACCGGTCTTTCAGAGAGTTCCGATCGATCAGCTTAGCCCTCGGTATCAATTGATGCCTCCTGGGCAAATCGAAGGTCGATTGCCCTAGCCTGAAGTGATGGGCCTCTCGATCCTGTCGACACTCGTCCTCGGATATCACCGCAAGGCTCCTCGTTCGCTTCAAGAGCTTCCTGCGGTCCTGCGTGGACTGCGCTGAATGGGCCTCGTGTCGTCCCCCTTCTCTGTAATATCACAAATTCAATTTGCCTGCGTGCTCCTCGCGAACCGTTCGCCCCGCGGATTACCCTCCAATTTGTCAGGCGTAGTACTCTCTGATCTGAACAAACCCGCTACGCATTCCACAATTCGAGTTACATACATTGCCCCGTAATAGCTAGGAAGTTACGTGGCCTGTTATGGAATTTAATTATGATATGCTACTGTTACACAATATGGTGGGTAACTGGATCTCGTGAATGTCAACTTCGCGTCAGTGAACGCATTTCGGCGCTCCAATTTGTGTAACGAGCTTCTGGGTGACTGCACGCGACAGCAGAAGAGCTTCGTTCGGTAAAATTTATACTACATAGGTATGTAAGAATCTTTGTGTATACCTTTGATCAGCGGACAAAGGAGTACAAGTTAATTAAATTTTACCTCAAGTTTAAATAGTTTCTTTTTGTTTTTTATTTTTTCTGAATCGAAGTTAAAAATAAAGCTTTATTTTAACATATAATTATGTCATCAATTTTCACGTCCAAAGTTGAACACCTAACTTTACAATAGCACTTTAAATATTCCAAGTGTCTTCCCTAAAACTAATAACTCTGACTTACACTCGTTTGCCCGCCCAACAGAGTTATAGTACCCGCACGCGAGGACACTGGGTGATCAAAAATATGGGTCGCTCTTCCTCAGCTGCGAGTAAATTCATTCCGAATTTAAACCTCCATGCTTAATCGCGCTTATCTCGAAGAAATTCATCGTTCTCATAATCATAGTTGAACATCCAATGGGTCACGGGATATGCAAGTACCGAGTAAACTGTTCCACAGCGAAACTGTTTACCAACGGGAATTAGATTGAATTTCCCCTGCAATTGCCGCTGAACGTCGCGATGGAGCAAACTATAGGGAGCACCCTTGTCGTTTCGTGCCACTATTACGGGAAGTAGGGAATACCATTACCTGTGCAGACTCGGGACCTTGCTATACCCCCGAAGTCAGCACGTCGATATGTCGTGTCTCAATAATGAATGCGACCGTCGTGTGTTCCAGTAGAAACGTCGACACGAGTATTTGAGCCGCGGTCCCGCGGGATTTAATAATCCTTTCGTGAGAATCATAGCAGATGGAGGAATAACGTTGGGCGCGCACAGAAGGGTGTACGCAAATCTGTTGCCACAGGAATAGAGGGGCGGTAAATTGCGTTCAACCCAAGGGCGTGGTGCGTTGTATAAGGCGTGTCATACGTGGTGTCACGAATTTTGCAGAGGTAGCTTATGCTTGGCTGCTAACGGAAGAAATCTTGATAAATGTGGGTCTGTGGATTCTAACCCACAGATACATATAGTCTGCTTTGTAATAAATTTAATTTAATTTCCAAGTCAATTTTAATGCTCCTACTCGACCCGTCAGAACACCTACACTTTTCAGACTATCGTTCTTCTTGTCACGTTTCAACGTTGCGGAGAATTTGTACTTTAGCGAATAATTATTGTGATAGATTAGATATTTTTGCGCGGAACATCGATGTGTTTAGGACTGAACTGCTTAGAGTTCTGTATGGTAGGATATGATAATTTCTTTTGAAGGTTACTTGTTCAGTCACTTATTCAATTCTTGATTTTGCTGTATTGTTGTTAACGGGTAATTTTTAATTTGATTTTGGTGTTTTTGTGCGGAACATCGGTGTGTTTAAGACTGAACTGCTTAGAGTTCTCCATGGTAAGATATGATAATTTCTTTTGAAGTTTTCTTGTTCCATCACTTATTCAATTCTTGATTTTGTTATCGGGTAATTTTTAATTTGTTTTTGGTGTTTTTGTGGTTTATAATCTTGTGCGTCGTAATGTATTTGGTTTTTTTTTTATTGTAAACAATCGGATCTACCCGTGAGAGGAGATAAATAAATGCTCAAAGTGGCTTTCGGAAAAGAAAGATAAGGTTCATAAATTCATGGCAATACTTCTGAATCGCTCTGTAGCTAACACGACCAAGGGCAACTACAGTATCATAGTAAAAGTAGTCCTTGTACATCCAAGGAAGGACCGTTCGTCCTTCTGTCGTGTTTATTCCGCGCACGGTTCACGCTTCGGCCACGATCTGCATGAAAAATCTGCTCAAAGCGCCGGTGCATATTTCACTTTACGTAACTCCTCGACGAAGTGGCGACTGTTTTAGAATTGCTGCTGGGGGAAGTAAGAGAGACGTTTGCAAGAGATTCTGTTCCTTTCGAAACACTCAGCGGGTTATAAGTGAGACATTTAATACATCACTATCGATAACGAGTAACTCGAACATAGGATTTTAATATCGATAATAAAAATGGTCACTTCCTCCATCTATCTTTTGAGTTATTCATCTCTGTGACAATATTCAAAGTCTCAGTGACTTTCAAATTAATCTGAGGATCTATATATTTATTCATATTTTTTCCTGAGTAATATATTCCCCCAAATTCGTCGACCGTCTCTCCTAAACCACCCTGCACATATCCACAGTGGTTTCGTGAGCTTATATAATACCCTTCAAACAAAATCCACGACGTTAACACGCAGCACGTATGCAGAATCAATAATTGCGCGAAGAAGAAAAGCCCGTGATCCGTGCGAATATTGGTTCCACGAAGCGGCAATTAATTTAGAGTAATCCCGGTTTAATTGAATTTCAGGATGTCCATCCTCATTTATGTATCCTGCTTCCGTGTCGTCCCCCCATTCATGCTTTTACAAGCGGGCATACGACGAGCCCGCCGACCAGCTCCCTCTAATTGTCGACCGTTCGCAATCATTTCTTACCGCCCCATCGATAATTGATACATTATTCGAACTTTTACCGGATAACGCCGGCATCGAGCGTGTCGGTACGTTCCCCGTACGCGATACTGGGCCATAATCAGCGAAGTGGTCACGCAACAAGTTCGCTCCGCTTGAAAACTGGACGAAACCACGCCTTTGTTGGTCCACTCGACACGGGGAACGTTAATAGAAATTAGAAGGCGATACGTTTCCCGTGCTATTTCGAGAACCCTTTGAAAAACCATCGCCATACGCGACGTGGATTCGATGAAATCGATTGCGCGAGCCGGGAGCTCTGGCTTTGTTGCTCTATTAGAAAGAAAAACGGATCAAGGAGGTAAGCGAAGAGAAAATTCTGTTGGACTATGATTCATTTGTCGATGCGAAGAAAATGATAACGAGGTTGCTTAATGGCTTGTAGGATTGGACCTTGTTACACAGAAAGCTATCAACCCTCAATGACCTGAAACTAAATAAATTTAGTTTGAAGATTTTAATGGTTACGAAAAAGGAGCTTTATTTCTATCCGAGAATATTTTATTTCTCGATGTTTTACATCCTTTTTTAATGGCTTATTTAATCCCGAGTTGTATAATTAATATTATTTTAAATTTTCTGTAGTATTTTTGTTGTATTTTCTGGAACTATGGCTTGGTGGTTTTAATAATTGCATAATTTAAGAGCTATTCTATGGATTGATAATTTTTTGCAAAATAAACTCCATACTGCGTTTAACTACTTTTTTTACCTTTATTGAGGGTTGGTAATTTTCTGCATAACTGAGCCCAATTGTCCTTGGAAATTGAGGTGCAGGAGCGACACCTCGGCATTAACTTTCCAGAGTAATTAGACCAATCAGGCGCGTGACGCTACAGCCGTCGCGAAATTCGTGTCAAGACTGCTCCGTGGCGAAATGTACAAACTCAGCATGCTAACGAGAACGGGATCGCACGTTTAACGGGGAGCACGCCGCGAACCATACGCGAGGGAATAAAATGCATATTATATCGATACGCCCTACTGCGGAGCACGAAATGGAACGCAGCTGTCGCATGATAAACTGCGAATTTCGTGTATTTTTTTATTTCTGTGCCTCGTCGCTTGATATACCTACACTCCTGCTCGATTAGCTGTGGTGCTCGTTTATCTTTCTGTATTTATTGGGTGGGGCACAGATGTCCGTGATTCTGTCAAGCTCGGTGTAATATTCAAATTCGGTGTAATATTCCTTTGAGTAATATAAAATGTTTAGGACTGTTAAAAGAAGATTGATTATCCTGAATGGTAAGCTAGAAATGATTTCGCTGTTTCGCGTTCATTTCACTGGCGCGCTCAATTTAAACTTCGAAGGAATCTATTGAAAAGCGATTTACCCATTTCCTCGTGAAATTGCCGTGAATTTTAATATCGCCGACTTTCTCTCTCCAGTGACTTAATATCAGTATTCGGAAAATTGCTATTACTCAATCACAGCACTATAAGGCTTTCATTAGCACGGCTATTCATTCTTCTGATTTTCTCTAGTCTTCTTTAAGGTGGGAACCTGGTGTAATCGGCCACTTGGAATTACAGCACTATTTTATATAAAAATATGTTTGTTTACTTCTTGAAATACATCATAATATAGCCTGAAATTTTTAAAAAGATTGCGTGTATAGTTTCCTTACAAAAATTCCCAAAATGAACCTTGATCTCTGCCGCTTACACCAGATTCCCTCCGTAATCGTAGTGTTTTTCAATACTTGACCCATCGCCTCGCAATCTTTCTCAGAAGAAAGAATCTTAAGTTACCAAATCATTATCAAGAGAAAATAAATCAATAACCATCAAAGAGTTCTTCAGTTCCTTCTCCATTAAATTTAACAATGCACCAGTGCCCTACTCCAGTGCTTAAAAGAAAATCTACTAAAGATTCACTAAGCAAGATCGAGGACATCGTTATACAGTAAAGGTTTCATTATTTTTCCTTTGAATAAATGGACATAAATGGTGTGCGATAATAGCGAACGTTATTCTCACTGAAACCTTCTCCCCAGCGACTGGCTCCCCGTTGCCTCAGACTATATAGTTACACACTGTCAAAAATCAATATCGCGGTGGTGTTGCAGCGCAAAAAAACGAATTGCTTTCTTGACCGCGAGCGGCCGGGCGCAGTTATCGCGGATTTTTCCGCTCGAACAGACACCGGCCGCGAGTAAAACGCGTCCTTTCGACCGCGATCGCGAACGCCACGGATCCTTGGAGCCAGGATGCAAATGCCGTATCGTCGTCTCATTGTGTTCGGCTGAGCACGGCGGATCGTTACGTAAGAGATTTCTGCCGAGCCGTCTTAACTGCTGCGTGCCGATTTTTTAGGCACGCGAATCGACTCCGGTCGCCTTCGTCTTCTCTGCTGTCCCCCACGACCGCGAAACTGCAGTGGTGCGTGGGGGGCAAATATTAAAAAATTATTCCTTATTCTCGAATAACTTCATTTTATTCGAAATATTTATTTTTTATTTATTTTTATCTCTTTAAGATATCTATCTTTATTTTTAAAATTTTATTCGAATAATTCCCAACTCTGCTGCAGTGCAGCCCCGAGTTTCTGGGTCGTGACAATCCAGAGGTCTCCTTCAAATTCAGAGATTTGAAGTTTCTTAGTCTATCGCGTGGTTGCTGTATTTGGTATATACTCAGGGCTTGAAGAAATAGGGAAATTGTCCGTTCTGTAGATGAGGGATTTGTGTACTCTGGAGCTGAAGGATCTCTGTACCCCGGAGTCGAGAAGTTTGTCTACTCTGGGCTTGAGAGATTTGCCCATTCAGGGGACAAGTTTGTGTACACCAGATTGAGGGATCTATATGTTTTATGAATGCCAGATCGGGGTGTCTCAGGTGGCCGTAAGAGGCACTCCGGTTCCGTGCCACCTGAGACACTGGTGACACATGACTCAAGGTGATTGATACTCGCATTAAAGGCGCAGCATCGGTAGCATGAAGTGCTTCATATAACATTGCATAAAGACGATTTAACTCCTATGTTTATCGATAGCTCTGAGCCCTAAGGGAAGCTTAGGAATTTGTCCAAAGTTGAATGTACCGTCAAAAGAACAATCGTTGCCCCGAACAATAAGTTACCTAAGAATAGCGATTTCTCCTGCTTTATCTGCCATCGATTATTCGCCGCAGGTGTACACTAATAATTCCATATTTTTCAGCTCTTGTGCTCGCGATTATACGGGAAATTTGATGCGTTTCTACTTTAAATAGAAGGCGTTTCAAGGTCTGTGAAATCTGGAATTTTTCCAAGCAGTTACATCTAATATTCTCCGCTCTTCTTACCTTCAGCGCTGAACATTTCTACTATCAGTTGTATAAACTCGCTACAGTAGTTTCACGCACACGAAATGACTCGCGCAGCAGCGAATATTCGAAGGAAAGTTGCGAAACGAGCCTCGAGGCATTTGCAACTTATCTGCCGAGAATTTTCAGGGACTTGAAACGTTCGTTAAGTCGAGTATTTAAATCAAAGCGAACTCGATTACGCTCGGCGCGTTTACTCGCGGGAAATAGTAAATCGATCGCGTGCAAGCTCACTCTAGATTCACGGGCTTATCGCGCTTTTTGCGACACGTTCTTTCGCAATTTCTGCGAGGCCAGGCGAGGGAGGAACACGTGGACCGTGTAAACTGTGCAAAGAGTCAGAAACGCAGGAAACCTTTCGCGATTCCTGATCGCCTAATCGTTTATGCGCGATCACCAGCGACCCAGTTCCTTTCGCACGGATCCTTTCGTGCACGAGCGAAATTATCGATGCGTTTCCTTGCGATACGAAAAACTCTGCCTCCTTTCAATGTACTTCGCCGCAGAAAACTTGCTGGAGGATTAAACTGCTCGGAAGAGGGTAATTCAGTGGAGAAGGAGAGGCATAACGGATTTTATTCCATAGTTAATCCACGTAGAACTTGGCGCGTTTGTAACGCTGAAGTGATTCGCGGGCAGAAGTTTGCTGTTGAATAATGAGATCAAGCACAGAATCCTCGTGACGAGCTATCGAAACCGCGAACATGAGTGGTTCGGCTCGATGTGGTTAAATTGAAACGAGCCATTAAGCGCCGCGAAAATAGCGCGTTTAAATTGCCTGCTTATAAGGAGCGCGGGGAATTGTGATATCAGACATACTTCTGTCCGTAACGAGGGCAATAAATTAAACGCTAGAAGCTCGTTAATTGCGCGAGCATTGGTTGAGTTTCTTGGAATCGAGTTGAGGTTTCTCCTGATTTTCATTTTGAAAATACGCGTCGTCGGTGTCAGCGACTAGTTTAAAAACGCCAGAGGCTCGCGCGAGCACGTAGGAAAGGACAAGGGACGATGGTTTTGAGCGACCTGCGTATTATTCATCTAACGCTTGTATCGGAATCGATACGGGCTTCCGGTTGATCGGGCGTCGATCGTTGCACTCGCGTGCAGCCACAAAGGAAAGGCTCGGAGACTGCATGGCCAGTGAAACGCGGCGGGAATATCCTATGACACGAACCGGAAGAAGTTCCGCGGTTTAAACAACCGATGGAAACTGCTTGGGCTGTTCGATCGTTCACGGGTCGAAGGAGTTCGGGCACGCTATGTTCGGACGGGTTAGACGTCGGGTGTTGTTCGGGGTAATTAGAGAAGGGTTCAATTAAATGAGATGGCTGATATTTGGGACGTTACTGCGGCTGAACGAGGTAAAGGGTTGGAGAAGATTGTAGGGGTTGAAGATGGGAGCGCACACTGAGGAGTCCCAAGGGGCTCTGGCACCCTCAAAGAAAAAGGAAATTAATGTAACGACTCAAGTAATTCAGGAGCTTTCTGAAAAGAACAAAACCTGGATTTTATTCTTTAAATAAATTTTAATAATCACCTACTGAATTTTGTTGAATTTGCATTTAAAAGATTTTTATCCCTTCAACTCGGCTCCCCCCAGGATTAAATTCTGAGTGCGCTACTGGGGTGGCGTGTCGATTACGAAGAAGTGATAGGGTTACTAATAATTAAGGAACATATTCGTATACTGGGAATCCATTCAGTGAAAATTGTGGGGTATTAACGTGTCCTGTAACTGGTACTTCGTTAATGGACTACAGAGGACTTCTGCTGTGGCTGGATCAATATTCTCATTATCGAAATACAGTGCATTATTATCTCGATGCTCGCCATTATGCTACCGGCGCAGCTATCGTGTTCGGTAGGGGATAGGTGCTATAAAGGGGGCACGTCTTAAATGGGACAAGTCGAATTTCCAAAATTCTAAACGCATTACACATGCAAGTTATTTTCCTGTTTATGGCAACACTAGTGCCCAGTCATTTGACGTAAACTTCACTGCGGTCTCACTTGCAACAGAGTAGTAATCCACGGTTCATGTTTTTCGGCAGTGAAAGTGAAAATTTCATTGGTTTTCTGTGTTGTTTTCTGAGATCAGGATGTATACAAAGTGTTAAAGTGTTACATCATTAAAATAGCCTGTACTCAACTGAAACGAAAAGGCTTAACAGGTAAGCTTAATTAATTGTTTCCTTTGTTTTGGGGTTAGTTTATATTAAACTCACTTATAGTCTTAAAAGGGACAGCATAACAAGTCTTAAGGGGGGAACCTGGTGTAACTAGCTGAAAATCGAGGCATTTCTCCGGAATTTTTTTTAAAGAAAGTACTTAATCGATCTTTCTGAAACTTTCGGGATATTGTATTAACAGGTTAAGATAGATAAGAACAACATTTTATTAAAAAAGAGCAACAAATAACAAAGTTATAAGGGCTTATGCCCAGTCCGTTGGCGACGCAATTGGTCCACTGCGGGCAACGTAGCGTCTTTTGGTTTCATCAGAAACCAAAAATCGAACAATTTTCATTTAGTTTATGAGTGTACGGATGATTCGTATCATTTTATTTCTTAAAAGATGCAAAATTGAACAAATGGCGGCCTCTTGAAAAAAAGGTCTCTCTTTCCAACGAAATTTTGCCTTAAATGTGCAAAAAAAAGTTATTTATTTAAACAATATCATTATACCCATAGCTTAGATCTGTGGAGAAAATGTTCACAAATATCCGTGCACAAGGCCAAGTCGATTGGTTGAATATTTTTGGAGTTATATTGTCCGCCAATTGTAAAACTGTCGTTTCGAGAAAAACGCATTTAAAGTTTTCTGGTAATCTGGCGCTCCGTAGCAAAATGGGCCATATCTGCTTTAATTTTTCGAATTTCGTTTTGCGGCTTTGGGAACGTATTTTCGTAATGTTTAACTATTGATTTATGCAAAAAAAAAATCGATTTCTTCGACCCACTACACCAGGTTCCCCCCTTAAAGTTTTCTGGTAACCTAGCGCTCCGTAGCAAAACCGGCCATATCTGCTTTAATTTTTCGAATTTCGTTTTGCGGCTTTGGGAACGTATTCTCGTAATGTTTATCTATTGATTTATGCAAAAAAAAAAATCGATTTCTTCGACCCGCTACACCAGGTTCCCCCCTTAAATGGGACAACCGTTTCATGGCTGTTCTTTCCATACACATGTACTCCTGGACACTATATATATTTTACTTTCCTGTAAAGTTATTAGTGTATCATCTGTCAATGTCATAGATGACATTGTTTTAAATTATCAATTATTAGTTGGTGGTGTATTGTATCAAATTTAAGAATTAATAAACTCTCCATTCAAAGCAAGAAACTTTATCGTCGATAATTAATAATAATATGTTTAATCTGCAATATGAAAAAGTGCCTACCTATTTTAATACAATTTATCTAATTTTTGTTTAAGGAAAATTGAATTCTAAACTATTTTATTATTTAAATGTTTTATACATTTTTTATATACGTACTTATATTTACCACTTGTGGGTATTCCTATGTTAAACTTGGTTTGTAAGACACAAATTTTATAAAAAATATTACTTTCTATCTAAAATAGCTGCTAAAGCGATTAACGATAAGCCATACTCTATAAAGATAGTAAAAAATACTGATGTTTTATAGTACAAAGAGTTAATTTTCTCATAGATTCCATTGTTTTGTATCATTAAGATTTAGAATTATAATTGTAATACTTAATAAGTTTATTTTTATTAACGTGTCGCTTTCATGACTTATACTGTCCCAATTTAAAACCATCTAGTCGTAAAAGGGACATTTCCCACTGTTTTGAAAATCGAATATTTTATTTTCTACTACAATTGATGAGTTTGCAATATACTGTTATTGAAGGGAAATAAACCCGCTCTCTTGTGATGTAGTTATTTTTTAAATACCTATAACGACATCGTCAGAAATGGACGCTAAACAAAAGTGTCTCTTTTACAGCACCTCTCCCCTACAGTTAAATCATTACACCTATAGTCTGTCGAATATTCTGAACTGCTCATTACAGATGTACAAAGCAATGTAACGAGCATTATATAAAATCAACCCGACACGAAGCTCGTTGCCAACTACCGTGGCGCTATCACTTTCATTCTATAGACTCTCGAGGTCCTGCAACTGTTTCCAGTCACACAGTTCCCCGGGCAGGATCGTTTGCGCGAGAAACGATCTCCTCCGCGTTGTAATTAAATTCATTCGATTAACTCCGAGACGAACGTTGCGCAACGCGGAACAGGAGGCGGCGAATCGCGAGGTCTTCGAGGAGCAGCTCAGCCAGCCTTGAAGAACAGTCCAAGATATACACACAAGCAGACGCGTGTTTGCCCCCGTTTAATGGCCCCCGCTAACGCGAGTTAGCAGGTAGCCGCGAGATAATTATAATCGATCGACAAAGTCTAACTTATCATCAGGAAACATTGATAGCATCGCTATTGACGCCAATCCACCTGACTTTTTTGCGTGCCGATCACTCGAGGAACGCCCTGCTGACCTTCCTCCAGCAAGATCGAGCAAGCTCGTGGAATTATTGTATAACAACTCGAAAGGGGCATATACCGCGAAAGGAACAGAGAACCGTGACTAACGATGTGCCAAGATAAACAACTTCTAATATTCCAGCGATATTCCTAATCTCCCAGTAGGAAGACAGTCTCTTGCTGGTTGCACAATGGTATTCTTCGTGAAAAGAATCGCGAGTGCGTGCAGCGAGAGTGTTAAGTAGACTCTTCAGCTACTGGAAGTACATACATACTTCAAGTTTAGAGTAATGGTTATCGCGAAACACTATCCCCAAGTGTATTGCAACTTCCTCCTTCCTCGCTCAACTATTGTAACTTCCCCTGATGCTTTTCAAGAAACGTGAGATCTTACCGTCTAGCCTCTCCTCTGTGTCCAGCCTCGGGTTGAAAGAGTGGTTATTCTATCGAATCTACTCGATGGCGTCGAAAAATGGGGTAAGACACTCGCGAGCGGCAGTCACGGGGAAGAGTGCTCCTCTCGACGGCTCGGTGGGTCGAGTCGAGTGAGCAGATTTTACCAGGATCCGACGAAGGTCCTTCAGCGCGATTGCTGTTTGCTCGCGATCTACGTGCGGCCACGCCGGCTTTTCACTTTCTCGTTCGCGCATCGACTGACGGATATCGTTGTACCCGGCCTGGCCGATCGCCACTGTGCACCTGTTCCCGCGGCAGGACAACGTGTAACCGTGTGTCTCCGCTCGTGGCTCGTCCATCCGTAGTGGGAGTAGTACACCTTAGACCACGGCCTGACGTCACTGGACCTCTCGGCACGGAAGCGCGCCAAGTCGCGACAGCCGAGGGGCAACCATCCGGCCATCGATTTACCCAACTTCGCCCCTGTTTTTTTTCCAAACTCCCCTGGGGAGCGACGCGAACGGTAACCGTGTCGCCGACGAGCAGCCTGGGGGACCCGACTTTCCATCGATTTTCCAAACCCAATTTTCCCCCGCGGCGAAAGTTCGGAATCAGTTTTGCGCACGAATTCGGCAACTCCGATAATCCGTCGTTTACGTTCCGCGTAACAAGATTAGATCGGCAGACGATGGGATACTGCGTGAGGAAAGGAGCGGATAATGTGCCGTCAAGCTTTCCCGCGTAGAGTCTTGTTGATGGAGGGATTCGAGTTTGAAAGCGCGCTGCGTGTTTGGGATCGTGCTGAAAATTGCGTAAGACTTTTTGGGAGGGGGTCGGGAATTACTTACGTTTTCTTAAGGTGCGGGGGGGGGGGCAGGTATTTTTAACCTAATTATCAATAAATACAAGTTCTATCATTAAGGGGTCTTCCTACCTTGACAGACAAAAATGACGCGAATTTTTGGGAATTTGTTAAAATAAAACTATTAAATATATTTACTTCCAGCGTTGTAGCTTTATTTTTCAATCTTTAGAGAATATGGAATACAAATTGTATGCAAAAATAGTGGTTATATCCGGAGTTATAGTGCTTCAAATAGTGCGCCTTACAAAAATCATAGGTGCATGGTTAGCATAAAATTAGCCGCTGTAGTTGTCTAAAATAAAAAATTTAAGAATTTATGTAATCTGTATGAGTGTGGCTATCGTCCGAACTAGATTAAATGAGATATACGGAAAAATAAAAAAAAATGGCAGCATCTAAAACAGATTTTTGCAAAAAATTCGCTGATTTTAATTTTGCAAAATCCGACTTGGGTTTAGTAACAACGAGAATGGAACATCTACTGCAGATATATACCTACCAAGTTTGAAGTATATCGGGTGATTTTTGAGATATCATGCTAACCAATTCGAAAAACATCGTTTTGAGAAAAACGCGTTTAAAATTTTTAGGTACCGTTTACTTTAATTAATTTTTTAAATGTTCCTTAATATGTACAAATATAGGCATAAAGTTTTCAATTAATATAATTTGAAGGTTTCTCTCAACACTAAACGTGCCAAGCGGGGTCAAATGACCCCTTTCAAAATTTACTTTAAAATCGTACATTCATTGTTACTTCTTCCGCTCATCTGACTTTCTGTAAATTCTTATATTATCTGATTATTCAATTTCTCGCTTTCCGTTTTTCTCTTAGCTTATTTTTTACCGAGCAAAATTCTTTGCATATCTTAATCTTTCTAAAAATCAACGTTTATTTCGTAAGGGGTTAAATGACCCCTTATGGTAAGAAAAGTACCGATACGTTGAGTATTAAAAGAATCCCAAATATCGCGCTCCTTTTCAGGTCGTCGAGGTACAGAGACCCCTCAATGTTCCAGAAAAGTAATTTTAGTTTAAATTTCCCGAAACCCAGTTGAATGCATTATATAAACCTTTAAAAGAATTGTAATACCTGAAAAATGCAATGTAAAAGGTTCTTATTCGGTGGGAGGGACATCGTGAAAATTACCCTTACGTAATTTACCTAAGAACAGCCTCTTTTTAAACTCGACTTCCACGGAGATAAAGCGTCGTGCATGAAAGCTTTCGTCCACATCTTCCATGCATCTTTCAATTTAGAGTCACCTTCTTACGTCGTTTAAACTGCTTCTCGATTTAAATTACGGCTAAGCGCTCGCTTTGAGCGCAAGACCCGGCAACCAAGAGTTTCCTTCCTTTTCCCTGGATTTTACTTCGCATTACGGTCCTGTCTGCAGCATGTAACCGTCGTAAAGCGGTTTTCTTCCGTGGTTGTTGAAAAAAAACGCACTCCCCCGTGGAAACAATAGGGACGGAGGAGCGTTATTATTCCAAGCGGCGAGGATGACGTGTAAGCGACGCTCAATGTCGAAGTTACCGACGATCGGCCCACGAAGGACTTAGATTATCGTAAAAGCCGAGGGTCAAGTGGCAACGACCGTGTGCCATATTCGCCAGGATTCGACGAGGATCTGGTCACATCTGCACGCGGGAGGATGGAAACGGGCGATGAATTATCAAGGCCCCCTCAACACAATGGCTCCGTCCCCCGAGGAAATCCTTCTCGGAGTCTTCGACCTCCTACATCGATATTAATCGGGCGACGAAGGTCGTAACCACGTCGATCATGAATATCGAACCAGAGGCATCAAAGGAACGTTGCGTAACATTCGTTTAAGGCTTCGATCAGGGACCAAAATAAAACTAAGCTTAAATGAATATTAGCATTACGATGACATCATGGCTCATCCGTCAAACTTTCCTACACCGTATCTCACAACACAGAAGAGAAGGAAGAAACCTCAGAAAAACTTGAACTTCGTCAAGAAGAAGATCAAGGCGGGACTAACGTATGCAGACACGGAACTACTCGACCTTTCGACTCGCAAAGTTCAATGTTAACGAAGAATATGTGTAAAAACTGATAGAAGAACGTCACCCAAAAAAAAGAACTGCACAGTGTTCACTGAGCTGACAATAATTTATACCAGTAACGAGCATTCCAAGTCGCATTGGAAATCACAAGTCACGTATAAATGACGTGCGTGTTCGCCGAACGCTTCAAAGATCGTCTAGACTCCAAACGCAGATGCCTCAGGCGTTAGTTGGTTCCTATTCGTTATCCGCGATCCGTGGAGGCACCTGCGGGGTCGCAGAATTAAAGTTCACAACGGGAGCGACGCTGACTGCACGAAAACTTGTCGAACAATCCGGAAACGAGGACATGAATATGACATTCGTGAGCGTCCCAACGAAGCCTCGCGATTTACGTCACCACTGGAGGCCACCTTCGCGGTTCCTTTTCCTTTCTCGAAATCCCCGGGTGATTTAATGGGGCGGCGCCGTGTCAAGGGCTTCGCGTGCCGAGCAGAACCAGTCTAGCCTCCGTATCCGGCACGTGCAGGTTAATTTTTCCACTGTCGGCATTAAAAATCTATCGCGTTTTATAGAAGTCGAGGCTGCTCGACCGTGACACGGTCCAAGCGGTGTCTAAAAGAACAGAGTGGCTTTAATATTTCAGACGAACCCCAGATGTTAACAGTTGGGGGGGGGGGGGGAAGGGTCTCCTTAGCGACCCATGAAACATTCAGCGATCGAGATGATCGAGATGAGACGTTGCTGGAGTTACTTTAAATATGCATGACTGTTTGTCTGGTTGAAATTGTGGTAGGTACTGTACGATTGATTTTCTGTGCTTCTTATTCTGGTTGGTTGCTGTGGGTGACTTCGCTATATAAACATCAACAGTCAAATCGACCTTTGGTGACTGACGATTGGTATCTGGGACACGTACACGCATTCCTTGTTCCCTTCCATTCGTTGTCGAATTATTGCTACCTGCTCTGGGCGAATAAGTGAGTGCCCGCCAGTCTCTCATTTGGACACGTAAAGACGATAAAGATCGGCACAGCCAGGGGATCTCGACTTCTAGAACCCTCGCAATCTAAATTTAACCCAGAACTGCGAAACAACCAGAACCCTTCATCGATAAAGCCAGTGGAAAACAAACAGTCGCAACATTCACATCACCGAATCGCATTAACCCAACGAGCCGTTACGCAGCGGGGAAAAGAGCCAGAAAACTGGAAATGTTTGCGATGAGAATCTCGGGCAAAGCACACTCTGCATGCTTAATCACCCTGGACGTTGATTAGCGCGACTGCGCGAGTGGACCGCGAATAATTAGCAAACAAGAAGCTTTAATTAAAGCGAATCTCTGCGGCCGGGTAGATGCGAAGATCGCCATTAATTCATTTTATAGCAGACGCTCTTGATAAAACTGCCATCCAGCCATCCGATGGTGCGGAACGGTTTCGAATAAAGCTCCTTTGCCGCGAGGGGATCGCCGAGCTATCCGGCGCGATGGCCGAGGTGGAAAGATACCAAAGGACAATGTTTTTCAGCGCGGCGGGATTTCGTTTTTCGTTTCGTGTTCAGCGAGTCGCAAAGGCAACGCCACGCGAGAGACCACGAAGAAGAAAGTGACCATGGCACATGGCCTAGGTACTACTTACACTCGAGTCAGCTGGACATGCACGACAACGATACTTTCATACGGTTGGGGGGGCAGCTTTTATTTCTCTTTTCCATCGAGTGTCGCGTTTCACGAGCCGCTCGTTTTTTCCCCACCGTGTCCCTTGAATATTTTTATGTCGTTATACTAGCGTTTAGCGAATAGGAAGGAAAACGTGGACTTGAAAGGACCGCTGCGGTTCTCGTGGGTCTCCAATGGAAATTTTTGTCGGTATGTACTGAATTGTGCCATGGGATTCCCTGAAAATGGGTTCTTTTATTTCGCGCCCGCTGCCGCGATCTCATTCGCCCTCTGTCCCGGAATATTCGCCCCTCTGTTATTTTTCGTTCTCCGAAGAAATTCAAGTCTGATTGAATTTTTTTTAATAGTTTTATATGGCGGTGGGTGTTAGAGATAGAAATGGAGGCGGTGGATTTGCCTTGGATATTTGTTTCTGGAAAAGGAGGCTAAGGGATTTGGAGACACGGTTTGTCTAGAGAAACGGTCCCGGCGGAACGATTAAGCGTGCTCTTGTGCACGCGGCAAAAAGTGCTCACATGTGCTTCAACGACGCAGCATTCGTCTGCCGTTTCAACGTGCATCGCACGCTTTCTCTGTCGACATAATGCGGCGCTCGTGTTCTCTTATTTTTCTTCGCCATAGCCGAGTCGAAAGAAAAAAATTAATTACACGCGTGATGTCGCGTTGACGTTTTTCACGGAAGTCTGGGGGGAATATTCTCGGAATACGAACGGTGTCGAGTATTCTCAGTAAACAAACTGTTGGAATAATTTAGAAATTCGCTTTTGTGCCACTTTTAGTGGAATTAATGAATACGTCGATAAGTTGCGACTAATATGTAAAGCATGATAAATTATTTCGAACTTTGAAATTAATTCTTATAAACTGTATAAGAAACCAGAGGTCGAGGGAGTTAACATTTTCAATTAATTATGAAATAATTGTAATTTTATGACTATTATCCTTTCTGTTCCAAGAAAACTGTAAAAATATGGGGTATTTTAACTGAAATTTTTATTCCATACATTTTTGTGTAAGTGAGACACTTTGAACTTTTTAAAAGTAGAAAAAAGTTCTAGTTAAATGGGAATATTTATTCTGCTCTGTAAAAGCTTATGACATAACGAATTTTCTGAAAATGTCGTGGAGTAGATACATCCGAAGTTGAAACTTTCAACCGTTCGGTGAAAATAATTATACATATAAAAATCTGTACTTAAATAATACTACCTAATTGAAAAAACATTCCTAACTTTTATATTTTGCCCTTAAATATCTGTCTAAAAGTAGATGGGGTAAAACAACCAGTAATTGACCGCATACCAGTGAATGACCATTAGGCAAATAAATGTCAATTATAAATTTAAAAATTACTATATGTTTATAAATGGAGTGTAGTTGCACTTTTAATATCCCATATTTTTAGTTATGCGTATTAAACAAATATTAATAAGTACAAATCTTAATAAAATTATGCGGTCATTTACTCGGCTTCTCATTCAACAATTCGGTCATTCACTAGTTGATTTACCCAATATGATGCTTCAGAACTTTTATAAATCGAACATACAGTAACTGAGCTCTTACAACACAATTAAAGTGCTAATGTACAAAGTTAACTTGAAACAGAAACGAAATGATTTAAAGGTTGAAACTTCGCTGGATAACTTTTATTTATAAAAGTTACCAGTTTAATAATTCGCTACTGAAGCCTACCACAATTGTTCCTATTATTTCAATGAAAGTTACCTGAATGAAGGTTGCGCAGCAGATTTCTACCAAAATCCTCGTTCCAGAACTATCTAACAATGTTAAAAGAGAAACTATTCAATCAGCACGAGTGACGTCGACTCGCGATTCGTCGTCGAAAGTGGTTGTAATGTAACTGCAGGACGGTTGAAAAAAAACCCTAGACAATTTCCTCCCCTCTATTCTATCCTCCTCAGACCGATGAATCACAAGGTTGCCGAGGGAACCGTTTCACCCCGTGCGGAACAACACGCGTGTGAACCATGGGAGCCTGAGCAACCCCCATGGCTTACCCGGAAACGCTTGAATCGCCTACAACGAGCCAGGTGAGATGATTCACTCGGCAAGGCCGTGTCAAAAGATTACATCGGCTCTTACGTTCCTGAATGAACAATGCTCTTAGAATGAAGCAATTAAGGCCACTTAATTGGGGATCCTACCTCTTAATCCCCGTGGAAGAAATGCCATTCGGCGTGACGGCACGTGTAATTGGGAGGCCATACTCGAGGGACAGCTTTTTGTTCGGAGGAAAGGGACCTCAATGATCGTGCCACTTTTCGAATAAGAATTTTCTTGCTTGGAGCAGATCCTCCTTTCAGCAATTTCTCTATTTCGTCGACTCCTTCCCAAGTTCTTCGACCTTAAGCGATTCCTTGATGGAACTCGGGAGAAATTAATTTCGTGAAAGCCGGCAAGTAATTCGAGGAGCACGTGTAACCCGACCCAGGGTCATTGACGCCCACAATCGTGTCGAGATCGATTGGAATCACTTTCGATAGGAGAATCGGGCAGCGGAAGTAATCTCGTGGAGGCTGCGGTGCGCGAAGCGCGACCTAAGGACTTCCTCTTCGTGGCTACCCGATGTCTTCCATAGAGACTATGAATTTTCGAAGGCTTTGGTGAGTTTGAAGCTAGAAGAACTAAACGACATAGTGTACAATATTCCTCGGACATGGTAGCTTTAAAAATATAACGCTATAAAAGTATTGGAAGTAAGCAGGAAAAGCTGTCTCTGCCATTGAAATTCCAAGTGACCTAAAAAGGCACGAGCAAGAAACTGTAATGTTACTTATTTTTAAGAGTGCCAGAAGAAGCAAGGAAACAATGCTATTATACCTAGAGAATTAAAAAAGGTTAAACCACTCTTTCGAAGTTAGAATTTCAATTCATCAAAAAGCGTAGGTGAAAGGAGAATAATAGTGTCGTTCTTTTAAATCGCGCACTCTGGTATTGCGGCGAAGTAAAAGTCTCGGGGAAACGACGGGCGTAAAACGACAGTGCATCGAGGCGAGCGTCGAACGATTCGACATAGTGCTCTCGACGCAGCGCGAATCGCGCTCGATCGAGGAACGGGCTCTTACCTAATGTGAGCATCAATTTTAATATTTCCACGCTTCGAGGATCGCTGCCTCCTTTACGTAACCCTGTCGTAGAATAGAAAAAATAAACTGAGAAGAAAACTGCAGAAAACACATCCGCGCGTGTAACGATCCTATTATTACGTAAATCTTCTGGAAATCTTCGGCTTGGTTCACCGCAAAATCGGCGGTGAAATAAGCGCTCCACCGACGTCATCAGAGTCCATCGATCGTCACGGGACCGTTTCTCGCGTCGCGACTTCGTTTTAGCGCCTCGTTAGATGATTTAATCGCTAATCGGATGACAAAATATTTGGTGGCGACTGTAAATGAGGTGGAAGCTATTTGTGGTTTTTCTGCAGCGGGCTCTTAAAGCTGACAGCCTTGGTGAGACTACTTGCAATGGTTGACAAGACCTTGAAGCATGTACGTTTTCAAAAAGAAAAGGATGTAGAGTTTTCGTTAGTTTTAAACTGGAAAATTCATAATCATAGAGAATTTAATTCAATATACAATTTTAAATCTAATTTGTTGATGATTTAGACACGTCTTGAGTTAAATGGTGCACAAAATGGCTTTTCTTTGAATAAAATAGAAAGTGGATGTGGTATTTCCTGCTCTGACTTAGAGGAGGTCAGGAAACAGGGCCACGAGCGACAGGATATGGGACAATGAGAGCCCTGCTCCTATTCTCACAGAAGGAATTTCATATGAGTCGATGCTGGCTCAAAGACACGCCGCCTCTTTGATTAAAACGACCCCGCACGCTTCCCTACAGTGCGAAAAAAATGCAATCAGAGCAGCTCTGAATTTCCTTCGAACCCGGAGAATTGAAATATTTTCATAAATGCTGGAACGATAAATCTGGAGCAAGTCCAGATTCGTATTTGATTAAAAGGACCATTCTCTGCGCTTGCTGCTGCAAATAATTGCCTAGCATCCAGTGGATTCATTAGTTCCAGTAGTATCGGAAAAACTTCACTTCCGAAAACGTTTTTCCCCGGGGCTCTCCACGATGTTATCCATTTTCACTTCGAGATACGTCGCGCTCCACTCGATTTTACTAGTGCTTAATGGCTTCCACGCACGAAAATTCGGCGACCAACTTTCCTCTGACTCGCGATCTCCTTTCCATTTGGAAGATAATTTAGCAGTTTAAACGCGTATAGTACTCGCCAAAGGCAGTTAGAAACGTGTAATTATCGTGGACTGAAGGGCGGAACAGTTTAGTACAAAGCGCGATTGCCCGTTTCAATAGTAACAATCAACGAATTGCTCCGATTGATATGGAAGAATGACATGTGGAACGCCTTTCGTGAAAGTGAAGTCGAGGAGAATTGTAAAATTGATCGATTGATGTCATCGCGGCTGATGATTATCTTTCGTTTTCGCTCTAAATGTGATAAACAGAAGCGAATCGTGTACGTTAATGAAATAGAAGTTTTCTTTTTGCTCTGATAACTTTGATTCGCGTATCTACATTAAGCGAGCGTTTTTCACTCGTTCCAACCACTGCTGTTGTGCTTCTAAGTCCTCGAACGCTCGGATAAAAATCACGCGAATTGCATTATTGAAACAGAAGATTTCTTTTTTAGGCCCTTGTTTTAACTAAGCACTTTCAAGCCGTTCTAAACGATGCATGATTCTAATTGTATTTCACTTCACTTCAAATCCCATCCATTCAGTAAATCGTGTTTCGAAGTCAGTGGATTAGGGGAGTGAGAAGTCCTCTTTGCAAGCTGTCACTCATCCAGTACCCATTCAAGCTCGTAAGAAAGAATCAAGTGCCGATTACCTGGCGTTGTCGGCGCTCTCGACGAACTCCATCGTCACCTGGCAATAAACAATTTTCACCGCGAACATCGCGCACCAGCATTGTATCGCGACGACCACCACCGTTGCACTCGGCGTTCCCCGTGTCGTTTTCAGCACAGAAATGGCTTTCCAGACGAGCGACGCGAGCGAATTTCGACGCACGCTTACTGTCGCAGCCCTTTGTCCCGCTGTGCACGCAGCTGCGTGTGCACATCAGTGAAACAGAAAGAGACGAGGCCGGTAAAAACGGATATCCGGTGTTCCGCTGTGATGGCCTCCTCCCACGGTCGTCGTCGCCCATCGTCCATTCGACTACGACGCGTTAACCATTCGCGAAATAATTCTACTAGCGATAGTCGCAATGTTTTTCTATCTCTATGTGTAATTTATCTCCTTCGACTCTAAGATCTTGAAGTTGCTGAGAGTTATAGCAAATTTCGAGTCCTTGGAGATATTTTAAATTTTAAATAAACCTATCAGTAGATTTAGAGGTGCAGAGTGTTCTTTGTCGAGAATTTTTAGAATTGCTTATTTTGCTTTTGGTGGGTTATTCCTCGTGTGTGGTAATGTTTGTTTGGTTATTTTTCACTTTGTAAATAATGGAGTGTTCCCGTAAAAGATAATAAATAAATAAATAAATTTGTTATTTCTCGAGAAATTAGATACAGTATTTCACGAGAAATTTAAGCTTTAGAGAGCCACTATAGTGGCCACTATAGTGGCCACTAGGGCGGAGCGAAACTATATAGGCGAAAATTTAAATTCAAATTGTTAGTTGGCCTGGATGCGGGATAGTTGTCTTTTGATTAACCAAACACAACTGTAAAAGAATTTGGAAAAATATTCGTGTCTGCAGGTTCCTTTTTCTCTTAAAAATGTAAAAAATAACATTGTGAGTTTTTTTATAGTTGTGTTTGGTTGATCGAAAGACAACTACCCCGCACTCAGGCCAACTGAAAATTCAAATTTAAATTTTTACCTATATAGTTTCGTTCCGCCTTAGTGGCCACCTACGAATTTGGATACTTTACCGGCCATTTTGGTGGTATACATGCATAAATTTTAAGTAAATCAAATTACAATTTCAATGAAAAAATCCCGGCTTTCTAAAGGTTAAGGAGTACCCCAAACCAACGCGAATATTTTGCCGCGATGGACTCGCGGCAGCTTTTTATACGTCGCGGATTACGGGCAGCCGAAGCGGAAATGTTTCCCGATGGTCTGAACTACCCTACAAGCGGCCACGTATAATAAACTTCCGCGAATCCATCGTGGTAAAATGTTCCCTGCCGCCGCAAATATTCGCGTTGGTTTGGGGAAGCCTTTCAGTCCAGGAAAATTGTTATAAATCTCATTTATTTTTGGAAATGAATTTTCTGTTAGTTTAAATTGTGTATTACTAGTTAATCGTGAACATATAAATACATCTACAATTTATAATAAATCTTATTGTTAATATTAGAACCTATATGAATTACGATAGAAACTCTTATTGTTAGTAGAGAAGATTCGGCATTAACAGCTGAAGGTGCTCTTAAATTCTTAATTAATAAACAAATTTGAAAAAAAATTAAAACCGACTTCAAAAAAATAAAACTGCAATAAAAAGTAAAAAATAATTTTATTTAATCTACGACTCTCACAGTGCAAATCATGAGGCACCGACTTAACAAAATATGAGAGTCGTAGATTAAATAAAATTATTTTTTACTTTTTAGTGCAATTTAATTTTTTTGAAGTGGGTTTTAATTTTTTTTAAATTTTTTATTTTTAACTTTTTAGTTTTATATGATTGACACCATATGCTGAGGAGATATGCGCGTACGTACATAAAATAATAATAATTAAGTGACAATAGTCTTTATTATTAACCAGAGAACTAGCAAAATATTGGTCTAATGTTGATGCAGTGTAGGATCGGACCACCGGGGCATCGCCCTTTTTCGAATAAAAAAAAGATTATCAAAATCGGTGCATATGCTGAGGAATTCTGAGGGGACAAACATAAAACAAAACATACATACGGGTCGATTCTATAACCTCCTCCTTTTTGAAGTCGGTTAAAAAATTTAGAAAATTCTATACTGAATTAATTCAGTAATGAGTTTCTTATTGCTATTAAAGAAAAAATATATAAAAAAAACGGAGATAAGGCTCTTGTATCCCTTTTGCACAATCCAGAATCTCTTCAAAAAGATTCAAAAGACGCACTTTTGAGAATTCTCGAAAAATATAATCTGCTTTTCGCCTTCTCGAGCAACGAAAAATATCGAGAAATCAGGAACCCTACTTAGATGTACATATGTCTATTATTTTAGGTTTCAATATCTCTCGCGCAAAAGGTACTCGAACCAACGAAGCCTATGCAATTTCACTGTAATTAAGTTCTAATATTCTGTTTTTTTCATATAGTATATACCAATCTCTCCTGCACATAGAGAATGGTTTCGTGACACGGACTATCCGAGACCAAAGGAAGTTCCTGTTGTAATTACGCTGGAAGCCACTGTCCGGAACGGTGATTTGCTTTTGATTAATCGCGGTCCCATTAATTCCCGACTCGCCGCTAGATTTTTGTGGAAATCTGCCCCGGGCTCAGTACACAGAGAGCCTTCGATTCGAATCGATAGAACATGACACTCCCCAGACTCGACGTCGAATAGGATCGCGCTTCGAGATACAATCGACACGACAGTCGAATGGGATGCGCGAGCGAATCTCGAATAAAGGCGGAATTTCAATAAACAGTTGGCGGACTCGTTAGTGGTATCGCGAATATGGAGATAGAAAATTTCTCGAGTTTCTAGGAGCAGCTAATTAGCGGAACTACGACACGCGTGTAATTTATGGAGATGGCAAGCGAACGGAATGGTCTCGCTCGCGCCAACGATATCGAAAATTTCCACGAGGATCTCGCTGTTATTACCGATCCTGCGCAGCTCTCATTGTTGCAGGATTGGTTTACTAGCGAGAAGTTGCCTCGCCGTTAAAACGAAAAGAAAATTAAGGCTGCAATTACGCGTTAATAAAAACGCGAAGATAAATCAGCGAGCAATACGTTAAATGTTACGGAAGTCACCCATGACCAATATACTTTCTTAACAATGCATTCATTTCTTCTTATGAATATTTCATACCGACATTTCTACACATCGCATCAAAGCGTAAAAAAGCCGCGAAAGAGCAGAGATAAAGCAACGCGGTGCTCGCTAAAATCCTCGCTCCCTGTATAATCCCGCGTTCCGGTCTGCAGACCTTTGATTTGTCGTTACTCCACGACCTCTCTTCGAATTTCGCGCGGCACTGAGCGCGGTAACGACGCATGCGTTATTGCATCGTTGACGCGCATACGCTGGAAAATAGTTACAAATCGCACTGAGAGCATTGTGTAGAAAAGCCAGTGCTTATAAGCGATTTTCTTTACAAAATTGCTCTGCTTTCCTGCGGGAATGAAACGTCCACTTATTCAAAAGAAATCGTCACAGTGGTTGATTCTACAAATATGAGCATACTATGGTCCATTAAACTATTCGAGCTTTAACCTATCTTTGCAGTTCACGCAGCGAACGGGCGCGTGAGCAGCGCACGCGCCGTCCCATCGCCGACGCGCCTGCGCGAGGGAATCGTTGCCTTTTAAAGCCAAACGGCGGCTAAACTGAAGCCGAGGAGCGTTTACTGGCGGAGTGGCAAGGCCTGGACGAGGATCCGCGTAATCAGACCACAACCACCGCGCTAATAAACGCGAGTAGCCTGACCGTGTCGAAATCCCACTAATTAACGATTAATCGTCTACTAATCATGAGGCGTTATCTCGATCGAACGGGACCGGTCGGTCTCCCTCGCCCCTGGAAGCGGTTTCCACGGGAAACGTCCGAAATCATCGACTCAGAAATGGCTAATTCCAGTCAAGCTATACCCGATCTATAATCGACGTGAAATTCCTCGTGTTTAAGCAACGTACCGTTGTTGCTGCGAGTAATGGAGGACGCCTGGGAATAGATTAAAGTAATATCGCCTAGGATCGCCGTATAGTTTCTGCTCTGATATTTACGCGCCGTAGATGTTCCAGGCGATTTTTCGAGCTAATTAAAAATCTGGGCCACGCTCGGCCTCTCTATTATCGCGCAATGTAATTAACTCGCGGCGTAGTTAATCTGCCCCTTTCTTGCGCATCTCCAGGAGTTTTTCCGAAAAAATATCGGTTCGTTAAACAGGTATCCGAACCGGATCTTTCGTTTACTCAATCACTGCTCCAGTCAACTGGACTGCGACGGCCAATTGGACCCTTTCCCTTCGGTCAG
Organism: Andrena minutula; assembly: GCA_929113495.1. NCBI lineage: Eukaryota > Metazoa > Arthropoda > Insecta > Hymenoptera > Andrenidae > Andrena > Andrena minutula. The sequence goes on from OV815996.1 coordinate 27,724,739, forward strand.
CTGTTCCGAAGTAACGATCGTTTGTGTAGTAAATTTTCCCAGGAAATGAGTCGGCAGATTTAACAACCCCCCTGTGCGCGATTTTCGAAAACGGCTGGGATCTATTTAGGTTGGAAAAAGAATCACTCACCGATGGCATTTTTGTCGCTGCCTCTCCTGCACCCATAATGCCTCTCCAAGGGTGTGGGTTCCGCCGCTCTGCACTCCACCCATGGTCGACCCCTGAACGACGAGGCCTGATGTGAATTTATATTTACACGTATTAAATAACAATTTTCACGTGAATAAATTCGGTTAAATTGGCGATATCGTTTGTGCGAATTGAAAGCGGGGTGGGTGAATTAATGCGACCGCACGTAATCGTAGCGTGTAGAATTTATAAAACGTGAACGTGTTATCTACGTGTTTTTCCACGGTTAATCGCTCGTTTATGATTAATGATTCGTCGCTCGGTACTTTTAACGCGAAATTCATTTATCCGGCCGTGGTCTTGTCGGCTCTTAAGTCCGTTGCGTAAATAGGTAACAGTAAATCGGATATAATTCCAGTCGGTTTAGCCGTCACACTTATTTTCACGCTTAGAATTGCAGCTACACCGATTTTATTTCAAGCTTTCTTAACGCTCCCGCGGCATTCGCGTTTTTCCTGCTGCTGAATTTTTATTATTCACCTTGTTCCTCTCGGTGTCTGGGTTTTGTATGAATAACTACATTTCAAGGGAAACGCGTAGCATGAAAAATATTCAATTTGCCTGGCTTTTTCCTTTGATCGTAAAGTGCCTCGCGAGGGGAATGTACGATATAATAGGAAACGAAAACAAAAAGCTTGTGAGTGGCATGCAAATAGAATGCGGCGTGACAAATACTCTTCAAATGCAGGTGCAGCTGACATGTGCATTGTGCATGGGGGATATAGGGAGCGTTTAGTGTCTCCGTTTGTGCATAGGTGGCGTTAAAGAGCGACGCTTTCTCGCTTGCGAAGTCGGTCGGTCGAGTATACAAGAGCCGGAGAGGAAGACCGATTGAGTTATGTTAAAGTTGAGAACCGAGAGTTGTTCCTACGTTAATTTTATCCAGAAAGGGTCTTAACCAACGGTTCTGACCCAATAATCCAAATTTGAAAACAAAAATGCTCGAGAGAAAATCCTTGAAAATATGAAGAAAACGAATATTGAAATATGGGGAGAAGAAAAACTTCGTAACCCAACAGCATTGCATGACTCATAACGACATCCGCTCCCCCAAATGAAATTAGAAATTAGGACGAGCGCGCCACAGTAGTGTTATAATAACATTGAGTAAGAACACACAGTCCATACGACAAATAGGAAAGTTACTAATTAATTAAGTTATACTGGATACCCCCACTAGAATAAAAGTAAACACCTTTGAAAGTTAATAAAAAAAAAATACCTTTCAAGTGCTTCACTCTCCTACATATATACAATACAATGTAAATAAAAATTCTATTTCACCACTCTCTGTATTCCTACAAGCGAAAAGGTACTACAGTCCCCTAACAGTTGAAACTCCATTAAATCGAATCACTTCTCGAATCAAAGTACCCAAGCGAAGCCCAGAAAGAGTGCTTCCCTGTAACCAATAGGATGTCCCTCGGGAAATAACATTCAAAGCGCCTTTCAGCGTCCCGCCATTCGCACAAAGGCCAGGGGGAGGGCGAAAGCATCGGCCTACTGTACCCCGCTGCCAGTTCCACGCGATTGTTAACCCCATAAGGGTGATTTATTCACCTACCCTTGGGGAAGATCCCCGATCACTCGTCGCGCATCCTTGAAGAGGTCGCGTCACGCGAACGGGTATCGATACCTCGGCCGCGAGCGAGCAGAACCTTTGGTCACGCCTGAGTCTCGCGACGAGCACGGAGGGACCCCGAATGGTGAAACGTTCGCGCCGCACGTCACTTATTTGTTGAGCAGAATCCAGAGGTAGACTGGCCGGCCACGGAAAACTTCACCACCGCGGTGAAGACTTTTCACCAGAGCCTGGAAGAAGGGAGGACGACACCGAGAAGGTGGTGGCAGCCTCTTTGCCACTTCCAGCCGCTTCTTCGCCGGCCCGTTGCAGCTTCGTGGGGGCGGCGCACTAATTGTCGGACGTTGCGCTTGTTCGTCATTAAAGGAGAGGCAATTAGCTGGCGGTCCGAATTTCTTCAGCGAGATCCATCGAGGCACCGATTTATCGCGGCCAAATACCCTGCGGCGAGCACGTTAAAGCATCGAAGGATCTCGCTGCCGGAGTTTCCCTTTCGAGACTGGGCGGAAACTCTCGATGACAAACGAGGCGCTAGACTTCCTGATTACTGATGAGCTGTAGCTCGGCATTGGTTTCACGAATGGTATCTGGGTTGTGCGTTGCAAGCCTTCGATTCACGAAGCATTTTTCTGGATTATGAGGTGGGTGTTGAATACCGCGAGGGGAAAGTTTTTAGCGCGAGCAAGGACTGTGCGTTTAATCATACCCTAGATACATTTAGAATCGCGAATTCAACTTTTCAACGAGTCCGAGCAACGTAATTTCATTCAACAGTACTGGAACACTCGCAACGCTGCAATTCAATTTCGATTGCTTTCAGAAGTCCAATTCAGTCTGTACCTACCGCACGAAAGCACTTTGCAGTCGCTCCTAATTGTAAATGATGAATCGTCGAAAAGATTCTACCTCTTGCACAGCAGCGATGTCGGCTTTTTTTTAAAACATTCTTCGCGTGCCGGCCGATGTAGCAGCTTCAAAGAAATGGCTGTTGAGGAAGGAGACAAATTGGCAATAAACAGTGCGGCTTTCTCCACATGGAGCTTCGCCTTGGCTGAGATTGCAATGCTTAAAAGGAACCAAGTAATAATCCTCCATGCTTCGAACGTGTAATGCTCTAAGCGAACCGAGTGTTCGAACTTTCGCGAAATCAAGGCTTGATATCTCGGCTGATTACCAGCAATTTACTGACGATTAAAAGAATCAACAAACGATACTCTGACCGTGGATTCCCCTCCTGATCCCTCGAAATCGAGTTTATCGACCGGTTGCTGCTCGATTCCAGCCAGCATAATTCCTTCCGGCGTTCGTTTCACGCTATCATACGGTTTTTAAAAGCTGCGCCGTGTGCACAAGCTACATGCATTCCTCGGACGCTCGCGGAATGAAAATCCGTTATTACATTCCTGGGCGTGCCTGAGGGATGATTCGAAACCTGGTTGCAGCGTTCCGCGTCTCTCTGTGAGTTCGTGACTGTACGTCCTCCCTTCGGGAACCACGTTCGCAGTTTTGAACGTGGCACCGCGTTTTTTTCGAGCCGCATCTGGGACTCTGAGCTCGAGTTACAGCAGTTTCAGGCTCCCAGCACGTTTCTCGAAAGAGGTATTAATATCCCAGTTTAGGGAAATTTGGGAAAAACCGAAACGCTGCCACGGAGTCTCAATGGAATACTTTTTCTCTCTTTCGTGCAACGTTCCGTTCTGCGCAGTGTACAGATCGTTAAACAGGAGCAGTGGCTTGTATTTTCTCCTTTTTCATACGACCAGGCTAAGTGTTGGGACGCTGACCCTTCTCTCTACATCCCTGGTGGGTACATTTTGAGAGATCGTGCAGCCGGATCGGCGCTCGGTTCCGTTCTGCTTAGAACGGAAAGATGCCCGTGGCCGTCCCATTCCGGTCTCCACACTCTAATACCTTCCTCATATCAACGGCTGCTAACCAGGTTAACGCGATCCAGCTCTCGATCGTGTGACCACCATGCGAACGGATTCATGGAAACGGCGAGTCTCGCGGCTCTCGGAGCCTTTTCCTCGTCTCCTCTTGGAAGAGATTACTAGCACGCTCGAGCGACGACGACGTTATTAAACGACCCGGGGGTTGGAATTCGACAGCTACACGACCCCATTAACACCCGAAAATCCTGGCTTCGTGGCTGATCCCTTCATACGGTTAAAAGGTTACGAGGGATCTGGGTTATAGTAGGGAGGGCTTTGGCACCTTGGCAGAGGATCGCGTACATTTCGACGAGTACTGAAGCGTTTTCTTGGTGAAATATTGCGGCTTTAGGGGATCGGGAGAATAGTGGTAGTAGAATAAAGTAAAAATGGTCTCTTATATCTCTAGCTCCCTAGTTCTATAGTCGAAAGTTTGTTACGGAAAGTCTACTCTCAATGTGTAACGACGGATCACCTGTGGTTCGACCTGTTGAGGAAGAAAATTAATTTCAGTTTCAGACGTGACAGTGACGTATCACCGAGGCTTACCGAAGATCACGGTGCCATTGCCATCCAGGAAGGAGCACTGCGTGTTCACCCTGAAGCCCATCACCCACACGGTGAGAGACTTCATCAAGATGCTGAAGAGGGAGGATCGTGGCATCGATCGAGCAGCCGTGACCACGCTCGGTGAGTCTGCCACGATTTCGTAGAAAAAACGAACCAGTTCTTACCGCGATGCGATTAAAGGTTTCTGGGTTACCAAGCTCTGTTAATGCTGTTTCAGACGGGATCAGGATAGGCTCCAACAACACGATAGAGTCGTTAATGGAGGAGGACTTTCGATTGGTAATAAACGACAACGAGTACCTCGTCTCGCCTCCGTTGAATCACAGGCACACTATGGTGAGATTCCTTGCAAAAGCTTCCCTCTCACTGCTACTTTCGACGAATATTTTACGAATTTAAAAGCACAGCTCGTGTTGATGCAAACACTCGAGAGCTCGGGTGGATTACTCGCAGTTCTTTTATTCTTTCGCGCAATAAATCATTTCGTAATTAGATACGAAAAATACAGTTGCAAACACGCTGATCCTATTTCCAGAGTATACCGCAGTTTCTCTCTTTCTGCTAGCATTTCCACGATGTTTAAAGCGGGATGCAGGTAATCAGAGAGCATCGTTGAATCGTATTTTCCAGGAGAACATACAGAAGTTATCGGACGTGCAGACGTTGATCGGGCAACTGTACGAGACGTTCCACGTTCGGGAGCACTATGCTGGCATGGAGAAACAGGTGCTGGCCGAACTGGAGGCTGTCAGATTGGAGCTGGAGCCTCTGGAGCAGGTAAAATACATTGGAAATGGAAACACCGATCTGTGAACGAGATAGACATCCACCAGCTGTATGAAATTCGAACGCCTCATCCCCCATGTATCATTCCTAATTCTGACGAGCAGTCGCTTTCGCAGAATCATTACCGCGGTTATCAGTGGAAAGAGATTCTAATCGACGCGTTAGCTAGCCAGTTCGCATCCGCTATATCTGATCGTCGCCGATTGTGTGGAGGGCATTGACGGAAGAATACGAAAGAAGCGAGTGTTACACGAGCCGGTTATATAATTAAAAACAGAGAACGAAGGAGCGAAGGAACGTGCGCGCATTACGGCCGAAACGTTGATCGCTTTTCGTACACGTTCCGAATCGGCGCGGCAGCGGCGTTAATTACGCCTGCTGGGAATGTGATAATTAAACGAACCCCCCCGCACGTGAAAAATTAATTCATCCAGCGAGGAGAAAACGAGCGATAAAACAGAGGGCCCGCGGTGGTTCGTTGAATAATGCGCGCACGTGCCGGGTTTCTATGCCTGATAGAATGCTAATAACGCGTCCAGGCTCCATAAAGCTTCCGTTTAACTTCAGATACCATCGTGCCACGTGAATTTTCAATCGTTTCATATTCATCGGCGCGTTCGAACGGTAATAGAATGACCGCTCGGTCGATGAATACGCTCGTAAATCTTCTAGGCGATGGCTCGAGCCGTCCATCATCGAGAACACTGTCTTCCCTTCGCGCGGACGTGGAACATTCATACTAATACCCAGCATATTAATGAAAATCCCGGCCAGCAAAGTAGTCACACGCGTGGAGTATCGATCCCCAAGGATCCTAAATGCCTACCTCGTAACTATTGATTCTCTCAGACTGTAGCTAGAATGGAATACCTGCGAAGTGGGTACTTAAAATTCTTGGGGAACGCCGCTGTGTTCCGTCGGCGATAAAAGGCTAGTGTTTAAATATACCTCGTTGGTTTGTCGCAGAAATTGCAGGAATTGGAGGCCACGGCCGCCAGGAGGGCAAACATCTTCATCTGGATGTGCCTAGTGCTAATGTCGGTACAGTTCAGCGGCCTGGCCAGGCTAACCTGGTGGGAATACTCGTGGGACATTATGGAACCGGTCACGTACTTTGTTACTTACGGTACAACGGTGTGCTGGTTCATCTATTTCGCCTTGACGAAGCAGGTTGGTAGTTGGTAGTAGCGGCGAAGTTTTCCAAACCCCCAATGACTTGGCCACTGTAAGGGGAGTGCTGGGTAAACTAAAGGTACCCAGGGAAACTAAGCCGGGTGGTTTTATCGTTAAACTATCGACAAGTTAGGAAGTCCCAAGAATATTATATAAGTTTGTTCTGCTGAAAGCAATTAGGATTTCCTCCCTTATTGTATCAAGCAATACACAGCGGTGGTCGAAGGAGAATTTAAGAAATGGCGAGCGGACTAGCTTCCCTTCGATCGCCGCTGCATAATCGTGGAATATATTTATCTGACTCTTTTGCGCCAGGAATACATGCTACCCGAAGTGCTGAGCAGACGACACCTACTCGCTCTTCACAAGAGAGCCAAGAAGTCTGGGCTGGACGTGACCCAATACAATATGCTGAAGGACCGAGCTTACGAGTTGGAGACCACTTTGAAAATCATCCGCGGCCCCCTGCACGAGCACCAGACCCGCGTGGAGCAGCAGCAGCGGCAGAGGGAGAGGTCGAGGTCCAGCAGCTCAAGGTCACCAAGTTCCTCGCCTAGTCCTAGTCCTAGTCCTAGTCCGGAGAGGAGTCTTCCGAAGAAGGGCATCTTTCCAGAGAGAGACACGTCCAAGAAACCAGTTTCCGAGGAGGCGCGGTTCAACTACGCTTGGACGCACAAAGACCCTAGGGGCTACTGATCACCGAGTGATCGTTGACCCTCCGGGGAGACCGATCTCGTTGAAAGGGATTCGATCGCGTCCTTTTCTTCCTACCTGAAAAAATGCGCTCAGGGTGTTTGCCGAATGAATGTTGCTGTTAGAAGGAAACCGGGGGACGTAACCGCGAGGAGAGAAACTGACGAGGGAGGGGGCGGCGAGGACGGTTACTTTCCTTTTGCTCGAGAAACCTGCAGAAGTTTCGATTCGTCGACGAAGTCTTCCAAGTCGTGCGACGACGCTCCTAATCAACGACTACGTGTATAATATTATATCTGCCCGATGCTCAATGTTGTTGACTGCTGTGCATTTGGAAGACGTCGAACAGGGAGGTGTATATACCGCAGTTTTCTACACACTATCGATTGATATTACACGCTAGAGAAACTGGCGAGTGAAGGTCCGAGGAGACGTTGCGGGTGGTCGTGCTCCTTGGCAATGCACAAGGTGGTTCACCGGGAACGGAACGGCCCCGTAGGAGACATAGGTTTCGTTAGGGAAACGCAGCGACGACCTCGGTTACTTTAGGAAAAGAAGCTTCGGGGGAAAAAAATAGTGAGTTCGAAATAGTTGATCGGACGTTCGTTTTCAGGTGGACCACCCTATATATATATTATCGATATACACGTATTTGTGGATCATGCGTATTTGTGATAAGTTGATCGTGTTTAGTTAGAATCTCATTGTACTTTCTGCAATTCTCGCACAAGTGTCACGACGATCGAAGCGCGTCGGCTGAGAGATTTTATTTAGAAGTCGACTTCCTAGGTCCTCGCGCATATAACATTATTTTTTCTACGAGAAGATATCGACAACATTGTTAATGTAAATATCAACTTTTCTTTCTACGCGAGATCAACGAACTGTATTTTCAATTGTCGTGTATCCGACGTGGTACGTTGTACTTAACTTTTGTGTCTCGACATCCTGTTGTTGCCTGTACTGATTCTTTCAGGGAAGAAGCGATTGTACTTCTCGACTTATAATATGCACGATAGCGGCATCGATAGTTTTTTTTTATATTCTCGACTCAACGCAGTTTCGTTTTATTTAATATCGCCTACTGTGTCCCCAGCTGGCCCTTGCCACGACTGCGAAACGACTCTTGCGGATTATTCGTCTGTCCTTTATCCAGAAATTTGTATTGGTGATGTGTTTACCATCGTTGCTTAGCGCTTGAAGCTTCGTCGTCGTTCATAACAAGATTTTTAGCGTTTAATGTTTGGCAACGATACTTGCTTCGCTAAGTCTTTTATTCCTGTCGACTACTATTGGTCACGCACGATTTAAAATTTGTGAACTTTGTGCACCAGTACCAGTAACAACTTTAACGTCTTTAAAACTAAGCTAAATCGTACGATTAAACCGCTACTGTTACTATTAATACCACTTTAGAGTACCATTCACGAAAGTATCTTAGATAGGGGTAACATAGACGACTATTTCTAGGCTCTTTAAGAAACTTTCTCTCGCTTTCGTAAAGATCCCTTATCCGTCCGCTCGAATAGATCGCCAATCTATTTAAAGACCTCACGATTTTACAGTATAAAGTTAATTATATTGATATTTTGCGTTCAAAGAAACTGTAACGGCATATTACCGTTGCAAAAAGGTGGTGCCGTTTAATTCATTTACGTTTCAGTAAAAAAGAATAAAGATTTGAGAATATTTGTCGCGAGAAATATTCATTTTTCAAGCTGAGTTGTCCTATGCTGCAAAATGGTGCTGTGGAGATTTAACAAATTAACAGTGTCTGTTAAAAAGTTTATATTTCCTGTCCTGTCTTAATTACGTGGCATAGTCTGAACTTAGGTATATACTGTAAACTTCAAAATGTATTTGAAGAACTTCCACTAGCGAGTGGCAAAGTAGAGAGAGTTCGTTTAAAAATCTATTAGCAATCTACTAGATTCAATGCAAATTAGATAATTAATCGTAACGAAGGTTAAGCACACTACGAGAACACTTCTTCCCGGGCACAGGAATTGAATGCATGCCGCTTCATCGCGTTAAGTATTTCTTCTTCTTTCGACAATCGCTTTCGCAAGCACCACTTGCAATCGAACTTATAATCTAGTGCCAATGTTCAAAGTCGCTGATGTTCTACAACTCGCAAAAGTGATTTCAAAAATGCTGTAAATTGGTTCAGAAATAGAGGAGAGAGAACAGAGAGGGTGGTATACAGTGTGTCTCGAAATAATTTTCTCACGGAATTCTTACTAAACACTCTTTAAGATCATTCCAATCCAATGCCACTTTCTGCTCTTATTTCAGAAGATTGTTGTATTGTTTTAGTTCTACGAAAATACAAAAGGAAGGCAAACACAGTGAGCTGGTACAGAGTGGAATTGTGTTCCTTTCACGATTATTGTGCGTAGGCATAAGTAGCGTCTTTTACTGTTCAGTATCCATTTTGTGCGATAATTATGTCCGGATACCCTGTATATATATAAAAAAAAGGAACAAGAGAAGATAAGGAGGGATGATAAAGAATACGTGATATTGTAATTGTAACGTGTACGAAGAGGTATCGCTTCCCAGAAACGAATTTCTTGTCCTCGCAAACAGCTCTTCTTTCCGAAATATTTTTTATGATCTTTAGGGAAGATTTCGTATACAAGTTTTTTGTACATATACAAAGATATATTATATCGTATATATATACATATATATGTGTATACATAAGTGTACATGTATGGTTATTTTGATGAACGTTCTTGTTGTGCCGTTACCACGGAGCTTATAAGGAACCGCCTAATTCCTCGATCGATATAAATAGATAATTAATCGAACTATATCTACGTTTTAATGCCGTTGTATCACACTTATTGAAGTTTTAATCGTTGATTTCGACGCACCAGAGTAGATAACATTAATTGACGGAACTGTACTTCCTACCGAGTTCTAGATATAGTACTGGCCGATTAAATGTGAAGTCATCGTGTATGAAACCACTTATAAACCATCTTCGGTGATTTCTTTTTGCAACAAATCGACGCTGTTTTTTCGTCGGTTCGAAAGCAAATGATTAAAGAGTTTGATGTGTTCGCGATTTCAAAGACCAATCTTTTAATTCGTATTTTTATTATTGTAGTTATTGGTGGCACCGGGTTAGTTGAACAGTGGTTCTAGGAAACTATTTGCATTGAAAATTACTGGTATTAATATCTCTGATTTCTGGGAGATAATTTTCATTGATTTCCGTGTTCGCCCGGATCTTCGTTTTGGAATCTCAATCGTATAATTAACATGTGTACATATTATTCCCGGCGATTGCATATTTATACAACGTTGAGTTGTGCTGTGATTTACGTCCGTGTATCTAGTTATACATAAAAAACGGTTGAAAATAAAGTAAAACATGAAAGATTCTGAATCGATTCCCAACCGTCTCCAGCTTCCTTCTCAATCGTTAAAAATATATATGTGTTTCCTGAACCTGAATCTAAATGCATTCATATCTTTTCTTAGTTATGTAATTACTTTCTGTTTTCTAGTTTAAAGAAAGTTTCTTTAATTTTTTCAAACTGTTACATTTTTGGATTGCGAAACGCTATAACCACCTAGTGGTGAAGACTATGATAAGTAAGAATTATAAATTAAGTAAATTAATGACTTCTATGATTTTCAGTTTTGTTTAAATTCGAATTCAAACTTACATATATCATGCGCGCCAGGGCCTCCAAGAGAACAACGACGACATCTATAATACAAAGTTTTTCTAAAATTAGTTTCATTACTTTACGCAGAAACAAATATTTCCAATCTGAAAGAGGATTTGCAGTTTATAAAATGCCTATTTATGAATTATAAGCTATTCGAATCTACTGCAACTAATCAACAATCTATAAAAATCGTTTATAGCTACTAATCGCTTTGCGGTGGCGCCACTAGTGGTGAGCTTTCACAAACTTTGAAGTGCCAGAGGCAAGATACCGCGTTAATTCGCGAATTAATCTTGTGCAACTAAAGCAGCTAAATTATTTCATTTACGCATATATAAAAAATGTTTACGTCGATTAGATTGCCTACGAATCTCGTCTCGCAAAACAAACATTGCGTTCTATCACAAAAATGCAGAAACACACGTGCCCAGAAGACGGAACCCACTGTGAGAGTCATTGAATCGAGAGGGGAAGAAGGTAATTATTTTTAAAAGATTGCGTGGTGTACATCTCTCACTGCTACGCGGCCCAACTCGAAAATATTATTCGACCGAGGGTACCCTGTGACGTCAACATTTCCGCAGAGGTAGAAATTCCAATGGAGCGCTTGGCCTAACCCCACCACATGACGCGTCTTCGGGCGACCGCCAAGTTGTTATTTGTTTGGGGACGCCGAAGCTATAAAGGTGAGATCAGACGGCGCGTGAATCGGCGAGCCTGGGCGAGCCGAGCACGACCGATCAGACGGCGCCTGGATCGGCGATTCACGCGCAAAGATCGCCGAACCACGCGCCGTCTGATCTCACCTTAAGGGGAGGTTCTGGTCTAGAGCCCAAAAAAATAGGTGATATTTAGGAATTAATTAAAGGAAAACTACTATATATAATTTAATGGGACTTTTTGCATTGTATTAAGGCTGTCTTAAATTATAGAAATATATTTTTTGTTTTATAATTAATCATTGCAGACAGCCCTGGGGAGTCGTTAAAGTCAAGGGGACAAAAAATTGATCCAAATCGGTGGTACCTGTATCTCCAAAAGTTATTATCCGATTCGACTGAAACCTTTTTTATTTTGAAGATTATTCTTTTGGCTAGGGGGGTGGGGGGAACTAAAAAAAATTACAAAAATGACATTTTTCTTAGAAAATAACGACACTTCAAGTTTGAAATCACTTTTCCCTGTATTTTTCGTCCTTTCATCGCCTTTGAAAATTATAAATTTTCAACTTTTTGTATTTTTTAGTCCCCCCCCCCCCCCTAACCAGAAGTATATTCTTCAAAATAAAAAAAGTTTCAGTCGAATCGGATAATAACTTTTGGAGATACAGGTCCCACCGATTTGAGAACGCTGTTTCGAGGAAAACGCGTTCGAAGTTTTACGTAGGTATCGAGTCCCCGGGTGTTATCCATGCATTTGCCGCTACTCAAATGCCTATAACTTCGGGAATTTTACAAATTTCAACAAATCCTTTTAAACACGTTTTCCTAAAAGGTTGAACATTCGAAAAATGAAATAAAAAAAATCGACTTTTAGACCAGAACCTCCCCTTAATGTCTAGTAGTACCCTCACTCGTCCACATTGAAACATATTATATTACTATTCGCATTTGCTCTCAGCATTACGGCTTTTATTGAATACTTATAAACTAATTCAATTAGTTTAAATAATTTCCATGCCCCTTCTCTGTTCCGCAATTAGTATAAATTGATCTATTTAGGGCGAATTCCACTTACACTCAAATCGCCCGCGCCCACGTCCGTAGGAATTTTTCGTTTCTGTAATAAAATCAATATCATAAATTATATGTTCTTGTTTTTAAGTCGTAATTTATATTTAAAAACCTGTATTTTCCGATAATGGCCTTTTCATAGATTTCTCTGCCATATTTAAGGAGATTTTTTATAACTTTTGAACCGAAAACCACGGGCATTGCGGGCGATTTGGGCTTAAGTGATTCACCCTTAATCGATTTTTATAACTCAATTTCAATCTTTCGCGACATACTTCAGGTGGAGTATTATAATTGCAGCACCGTGGTATTTATTTTAATGCAATTGCCCTTAATTTGTATTTGTTCTGTTGCAGGTGTTTGGGCGCAATTTAAACCGACCGAACGGATGCGCCACTGACGCCATGATACTAGGTGATCAGTTTAAATGGAGCTTCACGGAGATTTGATGCGATCGGAATCAACTTTTCCTTCGGAAAACTTTATCGCCGCGCGCAATGCGGTCGTTAGACCCAGTGCTTTTTACCGGGAAAGTCTTGTTGTTATTCAGAGCACAGTGGCTCGAATCCCGTTTACAGTTTTCGGAAGGCATACGCGAGGGTTGACTCAGTACTTTCCTACGCGTGTTATATTATTTCCAGAACATCGGCGCTCGCGGATTGATCTTTTCAGTCGCGAAAGTAGAGTCAGTGATTTTTACTGGATATATTTTTCGGTCGTGTATAGTAGTCTTTTATTTATTCGAATTATTGAAAGTGAAATTAGAGTCAGTACGTCACTGAACAGGAGATTGGGCGCAGGACGACGAGGGAAGGATGTGAGTTACATTACATTGTCAATTTTTGTTTTTAATATTCGATGTTAAATATGTGTTGCAAAAAAGTAGGTTTCTTATTTAAAACTTTTGAGCAGTTGTGTTATTTGGTATACAGTTACTAATCGGATCACAAATCACAATATGATGCAATGATCTTAATATATAAAGCAGAAAGCTTCTACAGTGGCTCACAACCATAATCGTACACTCTTTAAAATCGCATAACATTTTTAAAATTGGTCCAAACGATTTGAGTTTTTTTTTAGAAACTAGAAGGATTAGTTTGCGAAGTGACGTGTTTCGTCGTTTTCCAAAAAAATGCAATTGGTCGGAATAGCGAAAAAAATAGTAAAGGTCGTTTTTTAAATTTTTTTTTGTAAGCCTGTAATGAAAATTCAAAAAACCCGTTTGTAGACTGAAGTAAGTTGTATGCATGCTGAAAGTTTCATCTAAATTGAATAACGTTGGTCTGAGCTACAAACGTTTAAAGATCGCACAATAAGGTCGAGAATCGCGGAAATTCCCGAAATCAGCGATTCTTGACCTTATTTTGTGATCTTTAAACGTTTGTAGCTCAGAGCAACGTTAACCAATTTCGATGAATTTTTCAGCATGTATACAACTTACTGAAATCTACAAACGTGTTTTTTAAATTTTCATTACAGGCTCACCAAATAGAGTTTAAAACATGACCTTTACTATTTTTTTTTGAAAACGACGAATCACGTCACTTCGCAAACTAATCCTTCTAGCTTCTAAAAAAACTGAAGTCGTTTGGACCAATTTTAAAAATGTTATGCGATTTTAAAGATTATGGCTGTGAGTCCGATATGTTTCTTTTTGTCTGTCACCTAAAAACTTTCGAACGATAAACTCAGGGATCACAAAATGTGCTTCAGCTCATTATGCCTGACAAATCCAGATGAAGGTGACCATTTTTACAAGAAAAATTAAAAGAAAATTTTTATAAACTCAGAATCTAAATTTCAGGCGAAGCCGAGTAGTAAAGTAGTTAATTATATAGCAAATAACGCGAGCAAATGGCTGTGCATTTAGTTTAAAAGTGGGTTTCTCCACAGTTGAAATATTGAATTTCTTTATTGCCAAACCTGATAATAATACATATATGCAGTTTTAAATCTTATAGTTAATAGCGTTGTGATTTTATTCGATTTCAAATCGATAATGTTGAACGTTGGTAGAAAATGCTAACGGACTCACCAGCATCCCGATTCTGTGACAAAACTTTAGGTACATTAAATGTTAAGATTGTCTTATATATTAAAAGAACTAGGGATGGGTTTCTCGAAGCGTCGAAACCTCGAAACCCCAGAAAGTTTTGAGAATTCGAGACTTTTTTCATGATTCAAAATTCTCGAAAACCGAATAAGAAAAAGTATAAAATGAACGAATAAACAATCATTCACAGCGCACCTCGAGAATTCGTGTGTTATATTTTTGTTTGCATTTTCTTCAACTATGGTCAATAGAGATTTATGCAAAAATTTTGTTAGCTTCAATTCTCAAAGCAAGATATTCCACTTACAAAACAGAATCAGCACGTGAAACTTCGAAAATTTCGAAGCCTTACAAACTCTCGAATTTGAAATTCCGAGAATTTAAAATTTAACTTCGAACCCACCCCTAGAAAAAACGCATGAATTAAAGCAACTAGACTATAAATTAACTTATTCGTAATTTCAACTCACCTGCACTTCATATATCCACAAACTTAAAGTCTCCATTCGCTGCCTCTCAAAAATTAAAATTCCCGTACGCTTTTATACTTGCAATTTCATTAACGACTAAATACAGGAAAATAATAATAATGTCAGCCGTGCGTTGGTGTACGGTAATGAACTAGATAATAACGTTTAATATATGTATTTTATATAATTTTACTTGCATGTCAAATAATACATGAATTCGGAAATGTCTTTTAAATGATACTGATTTTGTAAAAGATAGTTCAACGACGATGCAAGTTACGGAATTAGAAACGCAATTTACGTAACTGTATGTATAGCGGTTTATAATCGGAATAATACCCATGCGAGAATATTCTCATTTATGTTTATGTCTATGTGCATTTTATACGTTTATTGTAGATGTAGAAAGCATTATATAGTATATTTTAATTCACATATGAAAAGAATATTAATGGGGGGGGGGGGGGGGGTAGATGCATTGGTCCTGTGCTTTTATATATAAAAGTGCAGAGGAACAATCCTTCGTTTAAAACGGACACCCCGATCTTCTTCTAGTAATTCCAAATAGATTACCTTATATGAGAAAGTGTCATATACCGGATACACGTTCTCTTTGTCCGTAGCATATACACTGCATATGCATATGCGAGGGGCGTTTGCACGGGCGCTGCTAACAATACAGACCTGCATACGCATGTGTACGACTGTATACTGCTGCCAGTTTAGGTCTTAAAAGGACTTTCATGTCATATCGTTACTATAAACATTTCATCTAAATATATTATTATGCGACATAGATGTTAAAGGAATCGGTTTCAAAGGGTTAATTGTCAATTGTCGTTTAGGGGACTACATGGGACCTTCTATCAAACTAATTTTCATTGTGCAATAGTAAATGCTGCGCCCCAGGGATATAAGTGCCAGTAGAAATGCACCTGAAACAGAAAGAGTCGCGAGTTATTACATCCTAAAAGTCAACAAATTCTTCTTTCAAGAATGCTTAAGGGGGAACAACTGTGAAAGTTGAAAAAATTTCGATTCTTTTTTTTCACTTTCTTAATGTTTAACTCTTCAAAAATAGTCTCTTAAAATTTCAAGTCCATATTCGAAGAATTTACGAAGATACAGTGAATTTTGTGAAACGCATTACGGTTACAAACGCGATTTTCTCGAAACGACATTTTTCTAACTGATCGGATCAATAACTCTGTGAATTTTTATCAGATCGACTTGAAATGTTGACAGGATCTTTAAAACAAGATTCTCCTCAGTTGTGCGTACCGATATTTTGATCGAAAACATATTATTTTAAATACGCTCGAAAAACTGTCCATTTTTGGCGGATTTTCGAAACTTTTTCTTCTAAAGCGCACCATTTTTACAAAAATAATTTTTTAAAAAATCTGTACGCACAACGGAAACTACATGCATACAGATTATATTAAAAAAATTTGATTTGAGAGTTAGTTGCCATTCCAAAAAGTTGCCTTTCGATAAGCGACCTATATCGGGGTCTAGAACATTAACTGTATATGAAAATCTATGCATGTTTTCCTCTTCATTTTTTCTTATAGTCTCTTAAGACATTGTACTAAAGATAGGTAAAAACAATTTTATATGAAAACCGTAAGTTATGCCTAAAAAAATCTTAAAAATTTGCTAATTTTTCCAGCCATCACATTGATGTTCTCCCTTAATATTACCTACCAACATAAAGTACATAAATTCCGCCCTTGCTCTTCACGTACGTGTATGTTCCAACCTTTAAACAAAATGAAACTAATTGACCTCACAGAATATATTCCAGTTAAATAATTATATAATCATTCGAGCAAATATTCAGTGTCAATACGCACGGTCACGCCTATTGCACAAACTAAGAGTATTATTCCAACGACGATGAACGCGATCCCTCGGCCTCTAGCGAAATCTGGCCCAACGGAAGATATCTTTCGGCAGTGCGGACATCGAGCCAATGCGTTGTTCAGTGTATTAAACTAGAAAATAACAAAAGAATTACCAATCCGCTTACGCAGACACAAGTACAACTAAACCGCTTGCTGGAGTCCTTACCAAGAATGTGTCGTGACAGTGGGCGCAGCATACCCTACACATACCAGGCATAGAGAGTACAGGTGGCGTGATTGGGCTCGGAGCTAGATTGATAATGCGTTTACAATTTGGCCTTGGGCAAGCGATGCGTTGTGAAGAGCTCTTACATATTAGTAAACAATTACACGGGCAGCGGACATATTTCTTTCCCGGCGGAGCGTTTCTTATTGGCTGTAAAAAAGAAACAAACAGAATCTGGTGATCCCGGCTGTAAAATCTTTGCGCACGACCAACGAATCTGGGAACGTACCGTAGCCTCGTTGCAGAGGGAACACTTTACAACATGTTGATCCCGTTTACCACATATATCTATCATAGCCTGACAAACTCTGCAAGTGATCATGGGCACACCACCTTGGGGGAGTGATTCATAGGGGGGTGGTAGCTCGTCAGGCCCTATCGTGGACACCGTGTTGACGGTCCACATCGTGTCGTCTGAAGGAAAAGCGCGCAGATCAGAGGGGCAATTGGATTAACGCGATCCTAATCATCGCGGCAGCGAAATCGGCTATTATTTACCTGTGACATCGGTGCTGCGCGAACTATGAGGGACATCGTTCATTAACAACGGCTGTCGCTCGCCCTCCTTGCCGTCACCCATGTCAAGCCGTTAATTCGCCCCTTAACGACAACAATTTATTTAAAGTGTTGTTTGACAGTACTCCCGGTGCTCCGATGACAAGGATGACAAAATACAAAATTTTTCTGACACCCTCCGCGATCTACGCCGCTCATAGAGCAGAAACCGCGATCCACCGCGGGTGTCCGCGTTACTACTGCAGAGGCCGGTCTCTAATCGATTGCTTTAGGAATTCCACGGGCGGTCGAATGTTTTCGTACGTTGCCTGCCCTGTCACGCGACGGAACAGTGACGTTCCCGTTGCGATCCTTTGAGGTTATAGTCTCTCTCTTTCTTTCTTCCTCTCTCTCCCGACGAAACGCAAACAAAGATCGTTTTTAATTAGTAAGCGTGTTGTAAAAATCGAGACTTTTCATGGGAAGCGGCGTAATCTGTTTACGGGACACAGAATCCGCTTATCGTCGGTTTATACTTTATACACACTTTAATGAGATTCCATCGGAATACTTTGCAGCTCGGTTCCCCAGCGCTTGTATTTATTATCTATCGGAGGTTCGATCGGCATTAAGTGACTCACTGATCTCTTCGCATTAGAATTATTGAAAGACGATCTGTTGGTGTCATGTTCGTCTTTGTCTGATGTAAGATACTGCTGTTTATCTCGCTGCTTCGGCCGGTTTCCGCTATCGATATGGAGAAAATTACGCATTTGTGGGACGTGAATCAATTCGTGACGAAATTGAATTGCTCGCAGAGCGTGAACCTGCAAACTTTTTATATGTAAGCTTCCGCACGATTGTCTTCATTTAAATGTAATTCTGTTTATGCGACTTAGTCATAATATCACTGTATCTCAGAGAAAAATGTAGGAGATTGGGTCAAGGGATGCTGCTGCCGTCTCAAAACTTTGGCCCCTCTGCGATGTGCCAGTATTGCGGATCGCTTTGGAATACGGTGGATCATAGTATTAGAATATCGCCGGGCAAGCCACTGTCTAAAACTATCAGAAAGATTGTATGTTCCATGAACGACAGTGGCAAAAGAATAGCTAAAGTTCGTACAAGTTTAGCGCAGAAGTGCTTAAAGAACAGGATGAATAAGTTGGTGCTTAAATGCTCGGTTTGCCAAAACAGTACGAAGATACCTTTTACTAAGCCGCCAAGGGAAAAAGTACAGAAACTCAGCTCGGAATTTATTCGTAGCTCTCAGAAGCGCAAGAAAAAGAGAACTAAAGATAGAACTGCTGGTCTAAATATTTCTGGAATTTTAAATTTAAGTACAGACAATATTGCAGAGGCTCCGAAAGAAACCAGCGCGAGGAAAGTTGGAAGCACTGCGAATGTTATGACACCGAAATTAAAGAAGTTAAATATAAATCGTTTGAAAGATATCGTGAATCAAGGTGCCACGCCTCAGAAAAGGAAAAGTCTACATAACTTCTTAACAGAACTTTGCTGAAAAGCAGTTTATTACAGTAGTTTATAAAAGCTCCCGACCGCTATAAATTGTTATTTATCGCATAAACAATAATTATCGCACTCGATTTACAAAAAGATCGACATGTTCTTTTATTATAATTCCTGTACTCGGCTCGTGCCTCCGAGGATCCCCTCTTTACATTAAATACTACACAGTTAATCATCGTTTACTTTAATCGTAAATCGTTCTCTACATCGCTGTCCACATAATAAAATAAATACACTATACAACGCATGCATCAATAGCGTGAGTCTCGCGGACAAAGCCGCGTAACAATTGCTCCTCCTCTATCATTCCAATGGAATCTCTTTCCGCACAACCTGCGAAACATTCGATTATTATATACCTTCCACGTGAGCCATGCTACTTAGGTAAATCCAAACAGTGCAAACTATTTCTAACGGGGACAAAGATAGGGAAATACTTTTCGCACCGAAGATGCGTAGAAAATTTCACCGCGAATTCCCTTCTTTCTTTTTTCTCGGCGACAGTGCGAGACGCGTGCACGCGGTTTTCGGGTTCGAAAGTCGCGCGCGTGGTAGGGGTCTACTTTCCATGCATGTCGTGTGTTAATTCGGTCAGTGTGTCGGGGCCAGAAGGAGTTGGTTAGTCACCTGAATGCACGCCTCGAGATAATCCCGCTCGGACATTTCCTGGTCCTTCGCAGGGGGAACTTTTCCCCGGCGGCGCAGCTCTTGCTTGGCGTCGTTCAAGTCAAAGATCGCCACGGGATCCAGCTTGCCCTTCAGTACCAGGCCCGCCAAGTACTCAATGTAGTGCTGCCTGCGGGGAAAAGTACCCAGAATTTAGTCGCGTCATGCACTATGACCCGTTCCTTTACCTCGGCCATGTCCCTCCTGTAATGCTCCGGGTCGCGACCGTACCAATTCGGCGGTAATTTCGCACCCGCGCGTTTCACGCACGTTTCGAGATCGTCCACGTTTAACAACGGGAGCGGCTCCAGCTGGGCCGTGCGAATCTTTCGCACTAGGTGCTCGATGTAATGGATCCTGAATGTCGGGAGGACTCGTTAAAGGGCGGCTGAGATCAATGGGGTTGCGGGAAACGGGGTAGATCGAGTAAATACACAAAAGGGGGAACAATTATTCATAGTACGAATGAAAAAAGATTCAGTTTTACGCGAAGAATCAGCCACAAATATCATCTCTATAATTCGAGGGTCACTTAATCTGCCACAGGTTTGGGGACAAATTTTATTTAAATAAATTCTGCTAATAAATTATTGCTGAATAAAAAAATTAATAATCTGAAGTTAGAGTAGCTTTTATTTGATCCGTTATTTAAATAATTTTTTATGTAGTCAATGCCGAGCTCTGCTCTGCCACAAGGTAGAACTACTCAGCTACCTCTGTAGTTTCTTAATATTCTCGGGGTTTTAATGAAAGAGACGGTGCTGAGCGATAAGAACGTTGACTTTTATAATGGCGATGCATGCAAAGTTTCACGCGAACGAGCCAGATTACCTGCACAAGCCGGCGTGTCCCTCAACGACGTCCGAGTTGCACACCGCGTCCACAACGCCGGTGGGAGTCTCTTTCTGCAACTGCACTTTGCACTTGGATTCCCCGGCCGGTCCCTCGGTGTCGTACTCGATCCCATTATCCCGCAGCAACTGTTGCAACTGCGCCGGCTCCTTATCGCGCAGGTAGAAGAGGCAGTTTCGCGGATGATGAGCGTGGAGGCCCAGCTTCGCGCAATACGGGCTGACCGAGCACTTGGCTCCCATCATGAACGCTTTGCCGCAGCCGCAACAGAACTCGTACTTGCACTGGCTGCACGTGAAGTGCATGCAACCTAGCCAACATGATTCTCTTTTAATCTACACAACTGCGACAGAGGACATCGCCGAGCATTCCTCAGTTAGAAAGACGCTTGAAGAACGGGGTCTCTCGGAAGCAAACGGAAAGCCCGGAGTTCAAGCTGGGAATCTCACCTCCCCGTGACAAGGAGTAGCGGAATTTGCATTTGGGACAATCTATGCCGTTATCCGCCAGGTGCTTCGCTAAACCAGCGGCTTGATTATCCGGGTCGTTCTCATCTTTCCATGCCGCGAACTGCTCGCACGTAATTCCCTCGTGCTGCTTCTCCCACTGAAAGTGAAAACCCAAGAGGTTGGTGGAACAGAGAGGATACTTGGGAGGCTGTTGCATAATTCCCAGGCGATTCTCGAGCAATTACAAGCTTCTACACGTACCGGTCTTCGGCAAAAGGCGCACGTGACCGAGCGACAATCGGGGCAAATCAATCGCTTCTGATCTCGGTCCGCGTAAAATCCGCTCGAGCACTGAAACCAACGGTTCACATTACGCCTCGGTTAACTAACGAAGGGGCGATCGAATGTTCGCCCTCTAGGAGGGAACACCTGAATGCACCACTTGAAGTTTGGATCCTGCATCAGCGTTCTGTCCCTCAGCTTCCTCTGGAAGAGCTCATGGATGGGCGAGTCCAACAGCGTCTTCAGCTGTATATCCAGGTTGCTGAAGTACTCCAGGACCTCGTCTTCATTAGCATCCTTGAGATTTGGCTCCTTGCAGAACGGACAGACCGCGTCCGTGATGTTCCTGTCGCTGATCTGGATCGTGAAGTAGTTCTTGGCGCACTCGTTGCAGCAACGGTGCACGCACTTCAGCATGGATATCATCTGGCATTGAGAAGCTCGATGAGAATGGAAGCAAAGCTCAACTGGAGACACTGTTTCATTCATTCGTCATGCTTGTTCACCTGACTCATCGCGAAACGACCCGTGCACAGCTCGCACTCCTGCTGCAAGAAGGCCAGCGCAGCTTCCACGCTCGAGCACTCCTTGGCCGCGTGGAGGGCCTCGACGTCCCCGAATTTTAAAGCCAGCAGACTGGCAGCGACTTCCGCCTCGTCGTAGTTGGACGCCTTGCCCTCCGCTAACAGGCGACGAGCTATTCTCTGCGCACGCGAACAAGTACATTTAAACACCCCGCTTTCCTTACAATCGAAGTTAGAACGTAATCGATACATACACGTTGATTCGATAACGACAAGTGACA
Source organism: Andrena minutula (assembly GCA_929113495.1). NCBI lineage: Eukaryota > Metazoa > Arthropoda > Insecta > Hymenoptera > Andrenidae > Andrena > Andrena minutula. Next base: position 27,746,821 of record OV815996.1, read on the forward strand.
CTTTTGTCGCGGCTATTCTGAATGGAGAAGCAGGATTAAGAGTGATATTTGAATCGTGATGCTTCTATGCTTTTGGAAGGTGATAACAGTGGCATGCGATAGGGATGACAGAGACTGCACCAACGTCTAGAAACGAGCTCTCGAAATTTCGACGGTGACCATTGTGCGACGGTGGTATTAATTTATTTGTTACGTGCGGGCTGAAAGAGTTCGCAGGATACGTTAAGGGACGTTAATACGTTAATGGGCCGGATCGCGGGCTACGCAAAGTGAATTCCCCAAGTTGTTTGATGCTTGCGCCTCGAATATTCCAAGGAGCCTTCTTTGTTCTTCGGAATGAAGCAATTGGATGATGGAAAAGTTATGTTCCCCGGCATCGAATTTAAACTTCCCAGTTCCTTCGTGAATATTCAAGCACGTACAAACCCCCCAGTACACTTTCCTCCACCTTCTGCTTGCATTATTTCATCATTCGAGTCTTGATACCAAGCGAAACTCCCCAAACATTCGCTCGCAATGCAGGAAACAAATCCTCCTCTGTGTACGACACCGAAATTAGTCACACGAAAAAGAAACCATTACTTACCTTGAGAATAGTGATGCTAGTTGGAAAAAGGGCTTTAGAAGCTACAATCAAAACGGGGTTAAGAAAAAGAGTTCTAAGGCAGCGGCCCCGTCAGATATCTCGCTATTTTTTCGGTCTCTTTCACTCGACATTTCGAGATGTTTGTAGACATTGGCCTGTCAGCAGCAGGGACCGACATAGTCGACAAGTGATTCTGACAACTGACGTTTACTGACCTCCCTCTCCGTTTTGGGAGTTCCCCCTGTCTTCGCGTAGCCGCTTCTACTATCCACGTACTCCCTTTCCGTCTTTTCTTCGCCCTCGAACCGACGGATACAACTGGCTACCAGGGAGAACCGTTTCTTCGACGTCCCTCCCTGATCAAACCCCCTATCACCGCCTATGCTCCCTCTGCTCTTCACTTTCGTCCGCTTATCATTCACACGTCTCGGTGCCTTCGTGGTCCCAGTTCTAGATTCTGTTATACTATCTTCTTTAACCGATTTATCATTAACTTCGAGCTTCTTCTTTGACTTCACAGGCTTTTCCTTCACGACGTCGTTCGGCTTCTTTGCATCAGTCAACGTTTCCGACGTTAAGCGCTCTTCGGACTTATGATTCTTAGAAGCATGAACATTCTTGGCTGTCTTCTTAGTGCTCTCCATCTTCTGCACCTTTTCCTCACTTTCTACCTCTGGTCGTTTAAGAACGATATTCTTAGAGGCACTTAAGTTAGCGTCGTCAGCCCTTAGTGTTTCTTCCTCGGAGGTTCCATCGACTTCTTCGTCTTCCAATAACTCTTCGTCTTCCAACGGCGAGTCTTCTGTCTCAAAACTGCTGGACTCGTTCGTCTCTACGCGAGGTTCAGAAGAGTCCGAATTACCTTCGCTTCCAACGTCGCTGACGTATTCGTTCTCGCTGTCCTCCGAGTCCGAAATCTTCGCTTTTATCGCATTGATCGTTTCCTGCAGCAGGATCTCCGCATCGGTCAACTCCTCCATGCTGTCCAAAGTGTGATCTGAGGGCTGCTCCGTGCTAGATATCTCCGACTCTTCTGCGCTGTCCAAGTCAGACGTGGAAACGTCAGAGCTCTCCTCCAGCTCGTCTTGCGTGTACTCTTCGCTAGAATCTGTGTCATCTGTATTCAAATCGTCCGCAGCTAAATCTGCCTTAGTAACTTTCGCCATTTTCCCAGCCAAAGGTTTACCTCCTTCGCCCTTCGTATTCCTTTTGTTCCTAGGAAGCGTCGAGCTTCTCGCTGCACCCATTTTCCCCTCGCTTAAACCCCTATTGATCTCGTCAGACTCAATTTTCCGCTGTGCTCTCATCTTCGAAGCGTTTTCCGGTGCGCCAGTTTTTACCCTGGCTCGCTGGCTCGTTGGTGGTTTCGCGGTGTTACTTAAACTGCCAGCTGATGGCCCCTTGGAAGATTGCAGCGGGCTTTTCGGGGGCTGCTGCAGCGAAGGGCGCCTCGCTGTGAACACGGGGATCCTCGAAAGGAAAGATTTTGGTCTTGACGCGGAAATGTCTTTCTCTTTTCGAGCTTCCTTATCTTCCACTTTCCCATTCTTGGTCTTAGCTTGCGCCGGTAGAATTGACTTTTTAATCTGTTCGCACCCCTTTGACCAGGCCCTCAAAACCGTCGATCCCTTTTGAAGAGTGACTTTCGGGGCACTCTGCTTAGAAATTTTGGAAAGTTGCTTCTGGCACGCGACAGTCGCCGAAAATTTAGACCTGGTCGACATTGTGATACTCTGTGAGGAGCTTTTTGTGAATCTTGTTCCAGTCTTTGCCATGGTTTCTTTCTTCGTCGTCTGATATGGGAAAATTGATCTACGAGTCACCTCAGCAGCAACGCTCGCTTTTGGATTCGATTTCCCGAAACTCCTTCGCGGTATGCCGGTTGGCTTTCTCACTACTTTTACCGGGGATTTCCTCCTGTTAATCTTTTTTCCGGGAGACTTGGATCTCTCCTTAACCACGACTCCCAGATTAATATTCTTATCAACTCCATTTGCATGTACTTTAGTATTCCCTGCGACTTTCTCGCTCTCTGGTGAAGTCATCACTGTATCTTCCTCTGGAATTGAACCTTCCACTTCCAATCTCGCAGATTTAGGAGCCTCAACTAATTCAGTCTGAATTTTCGACACGCTTTCTATGCCCTTTATCGGCGCGCAATCGTTCACCGCTATCGTGGGGGATTCGGTTATGTTAATTTCTATGATTTCAGGTACTCCAGGTTGGATATCGCTAACAGTCGTCGCAGTGCGGCAACCTGTCTTTTCAACACTTGCTGTAGAATCGAGATTCAACTCTGTTCCGTTAGAAACTTCGATTACAGCTGAATTACTAGCATCTGCAGTCCTCGCCGTGCCTTTCTTTTCATTCTGTTTTTTATTCCCTTCGATCTCGTTAGAAACACGAACAGGGGCCATTAAATCATTCGTGTTACTCCCCAAATCCTTTACAATCCTGCTGGAAGATTTGTTAAGGAGTTCAGTCGCATTAGAGTTGGAATAACTTTGAAGAATCGCTTCGGCAGGACTCGATTCGGCAACGGTAGTTTCCGTGCCCGAGTTGGACCCGTTACGCGACATATCGACGGCATTATTAGGATCGATGGGACCCTCTGGAATGTTGTTAGTATCCATAGAATTTAGCTTGTTAACGGAGGATTCGATGTCTAAAGTATGCGAGCTCGACGAGCAACAGTCGATACGAGACTCACTCGAAATAGTTAAGTTTGTCGACTCGGTAGTCGCGAGAGCCTCGGAGGCTCCATTCACGTCACTCTTATTCGACATGGAGGAGGACTGTGCAGGCTTACAAATCTTTTCATTGTCCGGAATTGATGGTGTATTGTCAATCTTTGAATTATCTCTCGAAGCCCTTTCTGTTCCATTTGAATGCTGCTTCGCGACAACCGAGGGGCCATTATTGACTCCAATCAAGAAGTTGTCTTTCGTTACTTTATTAATTTGCTCGTCGGGGATCGATATCGGCTTCTCGGCTTTTTCTCCTCCCAATAGACTGTTAATTTCCCCGGGATACCCCTCAGAGCCGCGTAACTTACTTACGGAAGTTATTGGACGAGTATCGATTTTGTCAATGGACTGAGGAATGTGACACGCGACGGAGATAGCCTGCTCCACCTTTTCAGACACGTGCAACGGGCTTTTGAAAGCCTCGTGGACCATCTTGCATTCGGTAGGAACTTTTAGTGTTTCGGGTTTCGCGGCCTTGAATGTTTTGTGAACGGTGCGCGGGTCTGGGGAAGTTTCTTCGGCAACGGGGGTCGAGTCGTTAGAAATTTGGGGAACTTGAGAATCCTTGGGAATTTCGTTTGCAATAATCGTAGAGTTTCCGGATATTTGGGGAGCGGGCGTTTCGTGAGCAATGTGTTCGGGATCTTTGGAGACTTCTTCAACGAGGAGTTTGGGATCGCTGCAAGTTTCCTGCGCGATCGATGCTTCGCCATTCTTTGGAACTACAGGCTCAGGAGTAATTTTGAGTTTTAGGGGAATTTCCTGGGGTTCTTGGGGATCTTTTGAAGGACCCCTGATGAGGGGTTCAGAATCTTTGGAAACTTCATCTGCAACAGTGTTTGAATCCTGCAAAGTTTCTGAGATTGAAGCTAGAAGGTTTGCAGGAAGATTGTGAGTGACGTTTTTGGGATCTTTATAAGCTTCTTCGTCAAGGGTCGTAGGATCCTTTGAAGCTTCACTGGCAGTGTTGTTAGAATCTTCCACAATTTGGGAGACAGGAGTTTTGGGATCAGTAAGGACTTCGCAAGCACCATTTTCAGGATCTTTCACAGGTTCCAGGTTCCTTGAATCCCCACAAACTTCACGTGTACCCATTTTAGTACCCATTAGAATTTCATTAGCCCCTTTTTTAGTGTCCTCAGAAATTCCACGAACAGAGTCTCTGGAATTCATGGAAGCTTCTTGCGCAGTTCTCGAATCCCCCACTTCAATTTTAGAGTCTACAGAAATCTCAGAATTCTTTACCTCTTGCGCTTCGTCCTTAAGAAGTTCGGGAGGTGAGAATTTAGTAGCAGCTGCCAAGGGCAAAGGCGTCACACTCGAATTAGTCAAATCACCATCGCGCGGTTCAGCCTCCGCAGTGACGATATTATCAGTTACCAAACCAGCATCGATTAATTTCACACGACTCCCATGGCCACCCTCAATCCCCATGACAGTGTGCATTTGCGTGTCGGATGATTCATGAACAGCCGCCACTGAGTCACTAGCGAATGGCGTTTCAGTTGGTAATGATTGTGCACCGATGATCTCTGTATGCTTCATTATGACTGACTCGCTCGCAGATGCATTGTTAGCCCGAGATTCCTCGGAGTGATTCACGGAAGAGCTACCAGCTCCCTTTGATGACAATTCGCGTATCGATCGATCGCCGTGCGCGATCGTTTCGGGATGATGATTAGATGAATCGGTTTCTACCACTTGCGCGTCAGTGTTGAAAGCTTCACCTGTAATCCGTCGAGCATCGAGCGCATTCCCTTGACCAGCGTCCTCCCGAGTCCCCTTGCCATCCTCCCAAGCTGGACATTTTTGCAAACTTACTTTAGCCACGTCGTTGCCAGATATCGTCGCCCCTTTTGTTCCTCCGCTCTCTAATGGCGTTAGTTTCGCGTCCAGAATCGACAGAGCCTCGGAGACCTCGTTACCGTCAAATTTTCCTTCAGCCACGTCCACGAGCGCCTCCTTTGTCCCCTCTTCTACGCTAGTTCGCGGAGCGCTACCGTCTTTCTCGCTTGTACGTACCGTTTCGAGCTGCTGCAGCTTTTTCACGTCGGCTGCGGTCGTTTCGGATGTTGCACTCGCGGATTCCATTGTTTCTTCAGCTGTCTCTCTCCCCGCGGCCCCCGCTTCCGGTCCAAGTTTCGCGCCATCCCCGCGAGGGTTTTCAAAAGGCTTCCCTTTTATCTCCGGCTTTTTCCCTTCCGCTGCTTTTGTCCGAGGATCGAACGCCGCCGCGTCAAGAGGCTTTGCCGGATCGATTTCGATGGACTTCCTCGGCGATAACATTTGCATCGCCGACATGAACGGGCCCAGTAATTGCTCTGGCAGCGATTTCACCACAGATATCAGCGCTTCCATCGTGGCCACTTGCGCTTCGTTACTTTTACGAGGGGCTTCTTGCGAGGCGCTCTCGCTGGATTGCTCTGTCGATGAACTGTCTCCCAGCGTAATCGATGCTGATCGTAGTTCTTCAGGGATCTCTGCGGCTGAGTCCTCAGCGTTGGACTCGCTGGATGGAGCAGTAGTTTCTTCCTTCTCGACAGTTTTCTGCGCCGTTTCAACGGTGTGCTCCGAGACCCTTGTGTCTGGTGATTGAGAAGGTTGCTGGGACGTTTTAATTTCTTCAGAAACTGATGCGTCCTGGAGAGGTGCATTAAATTGAGTACTAGTTTGTAATGAAGCTTGAACTGTAGGTTCTATATTTTCTGGTAAAGAGTTTTCTAGGGAGGAGTCTTTATCAACTTGCACAGACTTTTGACCAGGATCAGGATCCTTCTGGGACGCTTCGCTTCCCTCAGGAACTATTCCTTCGATTTCTGCCTGAGCTACCTCCGAAGCCACGTTTTTCACTCCTTCTACACTTCCTCTCGAACTACTCGCGTCGTTTGCTTCAGCTTCTACTCCCATTGATGGCTTATCTTTTTCAACACCAGGCGAGAAGGCGTTCGCTCCTTCTCTCTTGCTGTCGTCATTTCTATCCTCCTCATTGAGATTGCTTGCTCGTGACTCGTTCAATCCATCCTCCGCGGCTTTATCAGGCTCTGAAATCATTTTAGCTTCTACTTTCTCGCTATCTACATTCTGCGTCGATGAGTCCGCTGGCAGGTTCAGCGCCTCCTCGATTTTCTCGTCTACTCTGTTTATTACAGCAACATTCTGATCGTTTTTAATTAAAGCAGGTGCACTAGGGGTTCCAATCGCGGCGTCGTGTTTAACTAGCGTTAGTTTAGGCTCGTCTACTGTGGCTGGCCTCGATTGCTGGCTGGGGCCGAGCGTATCCTGCGCTTTAACGTCAACGGCTACATCGGGATCTTGTACGGCCCTTGGGACCAGATTTTTATCGATTAGAACTGTCCGATCGTCCGCGCTACTTTCATAGAGATTATCAGGCTTATTACCGGGAGCGTTCAGGGGGTCTTTATCGTGTTGCCAGTTATCGGTCAGCTGTCTGAGGGCCGCCAGTTGCTTTTGAAAGTCGGCCTGCAACGCCACGAAATTTTCAACAATTGGTGACATTACCTGCTTCCGCGCTTCCGCGTCCGTCACGCTGGGAAACTGTTCGGGAACACCCGTTTCACCACCGACCGCACCTGCCGCATCTAGAACAACCATATCTGACCATCATCAGTCTTACTCGACGTAGAGATAAGAAATGGAGTTGTTTCGGGGAGTCATTTCTGCGAATGATTCTATTAAAAATTTTATGCAAGGGAGACTTAATATTGGATAGTTTGAAAAGCAAGTTGGCAGTGCTCGACTTTAATTTTTTAATGTAGTAAAACATTTTCAAATCGGGGGAAGATTTTGAGCCTTTTTAGAGGGGATATTTCTGTGCCTCATGATTGGTATTTTAGATATATTTCCAAGTTTCTGTAGTTTATAAGCTAAGTGGATATGTCTGGAATATTAAGGGGTCATTCCGGTTAGCGCGCCAAAAATTCAGCAATTTTCACGAATTTATTGCGACGAAAATAATTATAGTAATGGAATAAAAGTTTTTCTATTTATTAAACTACATTTCTACAGTAAATAAAAAATATAAAGGGAATACAATTATTGCTTTTAAAATGCTTTTGAAAGCGGTTTTGATGACATGTTTAAATGTTTATGCCTCGCTCGTGCAGGCAATTTCAGCAGTTAGGCTTATCTCAACTCAAAAATCCAAACAGATTCTTGATCTGTATGACTGTCGCTATCGCTCGAAAAATGTTTTTTCGGCTCTTTTCTTTTGCTATTTTCGATTTTAGAAGTAGGTTAGCCTCAATGAAAATACATGGTTGTAGTCCCTGTGAGAGTCATAGGTGTGCAGAATAAGCAGTAAAATTTATAAAGTAATCGGTTCGATTGATTTTGAAATTTTATTCTCAGGATGTGAAAAAATGACGTTTCGAGAAAAATGCGTTCAATGTTTTCGTCTACAAAGGCCGAGCCTCTGCGCTCTTTACAAAATGCCTCTGCAGAAGCTAAAGTAATCAGAATTTTTCCATGAAATTTCAACAGTAAATTCTTGAGAATATGTAGGTACTTTCGGAAGATGTTTTTTAAAAAAATCGATGTTTTCTCAACCCGTCTAATCGGAATGGCCCCTTAATTCAGAGATACAGAAGTGTCTCCTGTGGAAATTCAGACCTTGGCGAAGTAGTTATTTCAAAGGGTGTTTGTTTTGCAAAGGGTGATTCTGGAAATACTCTCTGACCTTCCCGCGGTGCAGCCTCGTCGTTCTCCACCCCAACCGGAGGACCCCAGATCCTCATAAGAAACGGCTTAAGCTGGTTCTTTTGCAGCTCGAACAAAGCCGCGTCCTCGGCACCCGCGTTATTCTCCATAGCCTTGACGACTTCCGCCATCGCGAAGTTACCTTTCTTCATTACATCCTCGCACTAGTAAAATTATTCAACCCTCCCCATCAGTAAAACCTCATAGCACCCTCTAGCCAAGCGCGAAGTCACCCCTGAAGCCTCGTACCTTTTGCTGTCTACGTTGAATCGCAATAGCGACGGCGTTCCAAGCGTCACCTTTGGCCAATCTCAAGGCCTCCTTCGCTTCAGCGACTGTAAGCACCCCGATATTGTTCTCGTTCAACTCTTTCCCCTGTGTGGTCGCCAGAACCAGCACGGTCTCCACCAAATGCGGCCACTGTGTCTTGAGCCACTCAATGGGGTTGCTAGCTCCCTGCGACAGAGCCACCTGGACATCGTCCGTGGAGTAACCGTGCCTTTCAGCCTCCCTCAGAAGCTCCACGACTTCCAAGCCCTGCCGCGTCAGCGTCGACACTCCCTGCCCGCTAGGCCCAGCCTCCACGAATCTAGGCTGGCTCGGCTCCTGGAACACCAATTAATTCCCCCCGTCGATGATTCGCCCCTTGGAAACGCGCTCGGCGAGGAGAACAAGTGGTGCGGGGGCTGATGAGCCTCTCGGAGGGGTTGTATCGTCGAAAGGTACCCTCTGTGTTACACGCTGGTGGACGAATCAACTGGATTAATAGTCAGAAACGAGATATCAACAAACTGGAGTGCTACTGTCTACGGAAGCGTGAAGAAGGTCGTTGGTATTATGTGCGAGCTGGGCAAAATGGAAAACGTCACAACGCAGAATCGTGGGTGTAAAGTCTACCCTGTCTACGTTCACACCGAGGCTACGGGAGAACCAAACTAAAAGTCTTGTTAAGCAGACCGTGGATTAGATTAGCAAGTTTACCCTGGAACGGTAATAAAGGTGGGTGGAGTCGATAGAGTTTCGCCTGGTTCGATCCCTGCTGGGCCCGCTGATGAGCTGCTGAAGGTACTGCTCCTGGATGCCGCGAGGGTACAAGTCAGGACTGTTGGCGAACCTGGTCTGCTCCTGTAACAGACGCTCCCAATGGTTCCTTTCATTAAACCGTTCGTTACGTATCCGTACTCGGAAGCGAGTCGTTAAAAATTGAAGTGGGCACTTTTGGCCCCATGCAAAGGAGCCACCGGTCGGAAGTTTGTAAACCAACTCCTGACGAGTTGCCTTGGCCTGCTAATAGCGTGGCCCAGATACAAGTTTGATAGTAGGTATTCAAGGCACTGAAGGTGGCTTATGTTCAAGATTTTTAAATAGAATCGAAGTAAGAAATATTCCAAGTTGGGCTTCTTTGTTTCCTTTTACCTCCACGTCACTGTCATCGTAGTACAATAGTCCCTTCGAGGCGGACGCTGTTCTTCCGAATCCCGCGCTTCCTCGCGCTGGTAGATAGTCGTAAGTCTGAAACGCAAGGCTTCTAATAATAGGCACGTTTCTCACCTCGAAGGTTTTTCCTTGGAAAATTTAGCTTCCTTACTTGTGTCGAAATGCTCTGGGGCGGAGGGGAGGTTCCAGTCGACACCGAGTGGCTTTTTGGAATGTTCCCTAGCATTGGTCGTTTCCCAGGCGACTCTGCACGCTCCTTGTCATTCACTTTCGAGGAAACGACACTGGAAGCATCTTGTGCGCTGTCAGTAGCCACTGATGCAGCTTTAGTTACCAACGTGTCTTTCGTTATCGACGAACCTTCAGAAGGTGTCTTCCCCGCAACGACCGCAGGCGAATCTTCCTGCGTCGCGGTATCTGCAAAGTCAAGCCACTGAATCACACTTTGATAGAGGACCTGGTCAACAATTTCCATGAGTATTACGGCACGTCAGAAACTTTGCATGCAGATCTCCCAATATAAAGACTCGAGTAGTGGTCGTTTTATTTAATCTTCGGTTTCCATGGACGTACAACGGAGCGGAGTGAAGTCTGAATGAACACCAGCCAAATGCACGGCCGTGCTTGAAACTAGCTCCTCTTGAATGAATAATAAACGCATCAGACATGATCGAATGCAGGAGGAAGAGTGGCTTCATTTCAAATACGACTATGCATTTGGTTTCCACTGTGAGCTGCTTACGAAAACGGTTTGCATGTCTCTTTATTATTCATCCAAGGGTATACATCGAACAGGGGACAATCGTACTGTTCATCTTTTTCGTAAAAAAAAGAGAGAGAAGAGAGAATGACAGATGTATGGAGACACGAGAATGCTTCGCAGAATGGGAGAAGGGGAGACATTCAGAGGCGGAGAGAAGGGCGACAGGTATCACTGGTACGATTTGGTACCGAAGGAAAAGCTGATTTTGCGCCTTGCTCTACCTTTGCTCTTTGGAGGGCCACTGTCCCCGCTCTCTTCGCTGTTCGAAATCTTTAACAAACTCGTCCTCTTCTCCAAGTCTGGGCTAGGGTTGCTAAGGTTGCTGGTCGTCGTCACTGACTCACTCTTTGGTGCCTCGCTCAAACTACTTGGAACATCATCTACAGTCTCTTCGTGGCTCGGTGGCAACGCGCTGCTCTTCGTTTTGCAACAGACCACGCAGACACGGTCGTTAACATTGTTTATAAAAGTGCAGTGCTCGCAGGCCCATTCCTCCTTCGGTATCTCCATTTTCGTTTCCTCTGGAACTTCTTTTGCTATCGTTTCATTTATTGGTCCACGACAATCTTTTTTCTCGAGCGAGGCTATATTTTCAGGATCTTTAACCACTTGGTTCAGTGGCTTTCTTTGCGGGCTCTCTTCCACTCGCTTCTCCCTTTCCACGGAACGTTTGACTTCTCGAGCTTCTGCTTCCCGGTTCCTGCTACCTGGTCGCGACGCCTCTTCACTCTCTTGGAGTTTTCTAGGAGGAGCATCTTGCGACGGCGTTTTCCTATCTGATTCCAAGGAAGATCTTCCAGAACTTCGCCTGGCGGACCTCTCCGCTTCATCGATTGACAAGTCTCTTTTCAGAGAAGCTTCTCTCTTTGGCAGCGTCTCTCGGTCGCGAGACGGTTCGCGACTTCGCTGATTCTTCGTCACAGTGCGTGGCAACTTTTCAGCGTCCTCTTTGTCCATTCTATCCGACACCTGGTTCCTCCTGGAGGCGGAAGACGTCCTTCTGGAGGCCTGCGCGTCGCTGTCGATGGAGGACCTTCGAGAGCCCCGACGAGAAAGCCTCTCAGAGTCATCCAAGCCCGAGTCTCTTCTCACAGAGGACGCTCTTCTTGGGTACACCACTTCGTCCCTTCTGGGAGGAGCAACCTCCACTTTCTCGAAGTGATCGTCGGAGGAACTGGTGACCCTGGACCGAGGTGGTAGGTTGGACCTTCTGTCAGACTCGTCGTCGGTGCTTTTTCTTCGGCGATCGCGATAGTTGCCGTTTTCAACTCGATCGACTCGTGGCTCCAGCTTCGAGGCACTCCGTTCATCTTGGTCGTACCGTCGTCGAGAGTTCAGAGTGTTGTTCTGGAAATCATCGTAGCTCATGGAGGAGGTCGAGTACCGTTTGCTAGGGTGGTCTTCGGACCACTGTTCCTCTGTGCTCGTGATCCTCTCCTCAGACATCAGTCGTCTGAAAACACGTCGATTCTCTGAGTGTACTGTATCGAAATCTTTTAGGGAAGTTACCGCAAGTTTCCACTGTAACTTTGTATAATAGTTTCTGAGGATTATTGTTCACTTACTCGCGACGATTCCTGGACAACAGACTCCTACTCCCTTCTTCCTCGTGGTAGCTCCTCTGCCTGGCGCTCCTGGATACGCTGGCACGTCTGGTGCCTCTGGAGCTGCGTGAAAGCCTGTCGTCCAGGTCCGACTCCCCAGAGTCCTCCGAACTAGCGTCAGACGGCGACCCCTGCGATCTTCTCGATCGAGATCTGGAGGCTAACGATTTTCTAGACTTCAAGCTAGGCGATGGGGAAGCTGCTCTAGACCTCCTGCTCGATTTCACGCTTCTGGCAGGGCTGTGCGGCCTAGATACCGAGCCTGGGTACTGTGGTGGTAGCATTTGCGATGGGGGATATCCCATGGGGTATCCCCACATTGCTGGGTGGTTGAGGCTCATCGTGGAGCCGCCCATCGTCATCTCCCAGGGGCCATTTGGTGGGTACCACATCATGGGCATGCCTCCTGGGCCTAGGTGAGCCATGGATTGGGCCTGGAAAGGTATTTGGCTTGGTAAAGCAGAGTCGTTACTTTGCAATATAAATCTTCATTTAAAAATATAAAATCAACGCAAACCAGAGTCAATTTGCAATTAAATTTCAGTTAATTTTGTATGTTGAATTTTCCGCTGATGTCTTACAGTTCTCGAGACCGAAATTGCAGAGAATTTGCTTTCAAGAACTATACAGTCACAAATAGACACTGCTACAACTTTCTTCGCTTAAATTCTCAAGAAAATACTCCTCTCTAAATTCACTCCAAGTGACCTGAAATTACCTGATGCATGCCAGGGTTCCACGTATGCGGTGCCGATAAATCGCACACGCTCGCCGACTGTATCATAGCTCTAGGCGGTGGTGGAGGTGGCACAGGTGGAGCAGCTTTAGGACTGCCCATACTCAGCGGCCTCGCGTTCAACGTGTCCCTCGAAATGTCAGCGGCAGTATGCCTCCTCCTGTTCACGTCTTGCGCTCGCATCGCTTCCTGATATTTCCTGTACCTTTCCTAAAGATTCCCCAGTATTTTTCTCTCTCCCAAACAATAGACGGAAGAATCATTCACTCGATTCCTCAGAGCCTTCTTACAGGAGACACTTCTGTGGCTCATAATTGTAATTTGAAAGATAGAAACTGTCTCGTATAAGATGGCCATTGGCGTGAAGATTTACCTGAAGCGTGGACATTTTGTCGGTGTTCGATCCTCCGGATCCTTCGACGGAAGCGGCGTTCACCGATTGCGTGGACTTGGACACCGTTTTCGTGTCTATGGTGGCCGACAGCGGCCTGCCGGTGTTCGGTAGCGTTCGCTTCAAGCTGCCGACTCTCTCGATCAAGGAGAGATTCGTGGAGCCCTGGCTTTGCGCCGATTTAGCCTAAGCGCGGAAACCTCAGCTTTATTACACAAGTGGAGCCGAGCGGCGCTGTTTTTTCGCCGGAGTGTGTGTCGCTGTCGGGGAACCGTGGATGCGTTTTCTACACTGCAATTGGCGTGTGGTGGCGAGAATGCGAGAAATAAAATAAAAAGAGAGAAGGTGCGTCTTCGTGGAGAGGAGCCGTCGCAGCTGAAGCTTGGCGCTAAAATTAAATTTCCAATCAGGCTGGATGGTTTAGGCTTAGACAAAGCGTTAGTGGACGAAATAAAACGGGCTGGATATACAAATGTAAGGTAATTCTGAACGAACGTCGAGGAAATTCGGCTTAAAACGATCACGGTGGTTTGTCGTAATGCAGGCTGAAAATAATGAACGTGTGTACAGTGTGTTGCTATGTAAGTTAAAGGGGAAATGATACATGGTACCAGTGACGGTACGGGAAACACGGAATGGCACATAGTAACCAGTCTGAATCACCGTGTTCACCGTGTCCTGCCATATTCACCGGTCGCGTCAATCCTCCGAGAACATGTCCGACTCGCGGATGCACGCCAAATCGTGTAATACATTGCCCCCGAATTACTACGTCCCTGTTCGTCTTCCCCCGCCGTTACTTCGTCGACAGAGAGTGAAACGGGTTCAGTGAATACGGCAGTAGTGTTTTTGCGGTAACGTGGTGTATTAGAAAGAATCAACGACAATGTACAATAAACATCTGTGCGTAGTTCGGCGAGCAGCTTGGACGGCCAGTGAAAAGCTCACGCGACAGTCGCGTTTAACAGTCTTCGTTGCCTCGGTGTGACGTTTTCTACAGACCAACCGCCGCCATTCTCGGCGCGTACAACCAACAGTAACAATAAATATCTACGAATATACATAACGACGACGACTCAAACCACCGGAGACAAAGTTGCGAATTTTCATGGCCGAATTTACACCCCCAATAATTCAAGAAATATCGGTAAACTGTCTATTATAATCTACAGGGACGGATTTGGAGATTTGGCGCTGCCAGGCTAACAAGTGTCTGTTTCTGCGGCCCTTTCTGTGAAATATCATCAAATATTTTAATTCGAAAGAGCTGGGACAATTTAAAAAATAATTCAATATGGCAACTCGCATAGGAGTTACTGCTAATTCGCTATAGCTCGATATGGAAAAGAAGTGAATTGTTTTTGAAGTTGTCTCAAGCTTCTGTGTTTAAACCTCCCCAATTTCTTTTGCGCAAAATTTGCCGCTCCCCAAGATTTGTCGATCCCGAAAATTTGCCGCACTCCAAAAGATGCCGCTCCCCAAATTTGCCACTAGCCAAAATGTATCGCTTCCCCAAATTTCCTGTCCCTCAAATTTGTCCAACCCTCAAAATTATCGGTCCCGAAAATTACCCCCACGGCTGCCCAAAAATTTTCGCTTTCCCAAATTTGCCGCCCCCAAAATTTGCCGTCCTCAAAATGTGCACCCCCAAAATTTTCCGTCCCTCAAAATTTGCTGCCTTACCGTACTGAGCCTACCCAAATCCGCCCCTAACCATCTAACCCAACAATAAAACTGAATCGGCTACGGGTCGACTAAAAAGCAGAGGCTCCGAGGGAATCAGAAAATAGGATTCGCGACTCTCGCAACCTGGTGTCCGCTGATTTCCATCGACTCCCGCAGCGAGCCTCGAACACGTTTCCGGGCCGTCTCGAGGAAGTCGTCCTGGAAGAAAATTGACGGAGGGGGATGAAAGCCTCAGGCCAGGGTGCATCCTACCTGAGCGTTCTTGCGATTCCGCCTGGGCGGCGGTATCGGGGGTGGACTGGACATGCTCTCCCCTTTAGGCGGCAGCGGAGGTCTTGTTCTGGTCCCTAGATCCGTGAGGATCCTCCTTCGAACGTGGCTCCTTCGTTTCGGGTGCTTGTGATTCATGTCGTCGCAGGCCTCGCAGTAGTTACCCTTGCAGGTGTCGCAACGGGCGAAGACGTTGTCCGTGCCGCAGAGGGCGCATTTATTAGGGCTGATGCCCGGTGCCGAGGACTTGTCAGCTTGCGGTCGGGTCGGGAATTCGATGATCTCGTAGTCTGGGTCACCACAGTCGCCAGAGAGCGACGGTGGTGGTAGCTTCGGTGGGGTCGGTGGTCGTCGATGATGCTGTTCCGCTTCCTTCTGTTGCTGCGCCTTTTCACGCGGAAACATCAAACGTTTCAAACCCTCCATGTAATTAGAAGCGCAAATGAAAAGGATTAAAGGGTGGTGCACGTACCATTACCCAGTGAGGCATGGACCTCGCCATGCGCAACCGGGTCGATGGATTCGAGATGGCCATCGGGCGCCATTTTTCAGCTCCCGGGTTCTGTGAATGAAACACACTTGGTTAGGAATTAATACCTACTTCACGCAATCTTGTATAATCACAGAGGAAAATAGTGATACAGGCTTGGATTTATATCTGCATATATTTGCATTCAAATGATCGTGTAGGACTAAATTCCATTGGGAGTGCGTGTCTAGGTTTTGTTTATCGGCCTGGCGCATTTTTGCACGCGATTGCGAATTGGGGTGCCGAGACAAGCTGGCAGAGCATCGCCGACTCGTGCTCGGCTGCCAAGCGGCGCGCGAATTCATGTCATCGCACCTTGGATTAGGTGGCCGAGTAATTTCGAGGATGCACAATCGAGATTTTTCGAGCAGGCCCTCGGGAAAGCTTTGACGTCACTCGATCAGCCGGAAGCAGCCAAAATCGAATCTCTGTTTCTGCGGAGCGGGGGAAGAATCGTGGTTCCGCGTCTAGAAATAAAGTCGAGGCGAGCGGCGACGCGACAACTATATTTCTCGTTGACACCGAACGTGGGGGATCCGTAAATATCGCGGGATTATGTTAGCGCGATCATTCGCTTCGATTATGTCTACGTTAACGTCCGTACGAAATTCTTCGTTTACTTCTCGCCCGAGACGCAGAATTTCGTTTGTTTAGAAAGCAAAGAATTGTTTGTTTGATTCTGGATGGTAAGTGGGGCGCTCTTGATCGCGCATCGATGAAAACGTCGTCAGGTTGGAAGCTAATCCCGTGATTCCAGCGGAGGAAGCCGTACGAGCTCCTCGCGTGTGAATTAGATCCTCGAATTAGAGCCATACGTATCTTTAGAACGTTTACCCCTTCTGTTCTTCGCCACGGTTCACGCTCTTTTGTTCTATGCTGCTATTCTGTCCACTAGACGAGCAACAAAGCGTCCGATTTCCAAGAATTATAAATTTAGATCGCACCAGGATCTTTGCAGACATTATATTTCCCGTATGGAAATTAAAAACTACATTCCATGGTAGCCGCGCTATTGGCACCCCTAATTAACCATCGCGTATTAATTTTAAGCAAGGATTCTAATCGGTGAAAGCTTGACTACGGCGAGACACTAATTCCCGATTAAATTGCAAAAGTCAGCGGGGAAGTTGGAGGTATTCCAATTTCTAGACCCAGCCCGCCAAGCGTTTCTTCTCAAAACATTTTTTCAACTACAACATCTACTCCCTTGTTCCGCGGTGCCTATGCCGAAAGCAAGCTCAACGCCTCGGTTCGCGCTCCAATTTAGCCGAGCTTTGTACACTTTGAAGCTTAGAATTTCAAGCGAATAACCATCGAATGCACTGGCACGTGTCACATGATCTAATTAACTGGCTCCCAACGAAAGAAGACTCGGATACTTTCATCGCGATAGTGGCACCCAGTACTTAGAGCGCGCCCAGCCTGTCCCCTTCATAAACAAACTGATCCTGCCCTCGTTTCCGGCGCACTTCGCCGCGGGATCCAGAGGACTTCCGCGAGAGGACAAGCGCGTCCACGTTTATCCCCGCTCGCGAGAACTCGGCCCACCATATTCGGCTCTTTTGTCTCCTGCGGCGAAAGCGGAGCCAGTGAAAGCACAATTTACGCGGCGTTCTCATCGGCGCTCTCGGTTCGGCAGCTCTAATTGCCGAGGAGGAAGCTGCTCGGCCGAGCTTCCCTGTCGCGTATTTACGCAACCTCGCCGGGGAAAGAGGAGAGGCACCGTCCATTTTCCTCGACACGTTCACCCCGCCGGGAAGAGTCATCGACATCGGGCTGACGAACCGCGAGGTGTATCGCGAGCACTTAGCGGGCCGATGCACCGTGTTATCGCGGCCCCCGCGGCGCCCAGGGAGAACAAAAGACGCACTCCGTGGCCCGGTATCGGGCCGATGCGCCGGATAATGCACCTCGTGAAAGGAAGATCAGCGAGAGACTCACATTCATGTGGGACCTCGAAGGAGGCGATTTCTCCGGTTTTCCTCGGGAACTGGTCGTCACGGTACTGGCTGCCTCCGACTGCCTCGCGCTCTACGCGGAGCTGTTGCATCGCCACCAAGCCGAAATCTATTTCCGTATCGTGGCTGCTGGACCGGTGCCACCGTTTTACAGAAGTCTCCCCGTTCGCGTAAATATATCGCGACGAGGCGCGCGTTTACGCGCACCGAGCTGGCACACCTCGGGGACCACGGCAGCAGCCTCTTTTGAACGTTGCGATAGCGCGGTCCCGGGCCACATTTTTCTTCCGCCTCGGCACGTCGCGGGGACGTCGAGCAACTGGGGAGGGAATTTTAGGGTAAAAACGAGGAATGTCACAAAACAGCTTTATCGAGAAAATCAAGTTTTAATACTTTAGACCAGGGGTGCACAAGGGAGCTGTTTTAGCGCCTAGCTGTGAGCAACCCGTTTGTCCCGTTGCTAAGGTTAGAATCGGTGAGGACAACTGCAGTAGTGTACGTGCATTTGGTATGACTTGAACCCAGCCATATATACTTACGTTACGAGCATACGAGCATGCATGTACACTACTGCAGTTCTCCTCACCGATTTTAACCTTAGCAATGGGACAAACGGGTTGCTCGCAGCTAGGCGCTAAAACAGCTCCCTTGTGCACCCCTGCTTTAGACCGTCAGTAAAGAAACAAGGTTCGATGACCTAAGTGGGTTGTTCATAACAAGAGCAATTTGTACGCTAATTAGGTATCGGGAATGATCTGAGCAGAAAGATAATTGTGTTACACTGTTTTTATATCTTTCAAGTGCAACACTTGCTCCTCTTAGTTAAAATATCCTATCCTAGCATTTCGGAACATCTGAGGAAACTGAAGTTTTATCGCTTTCTTTCGGCCATCCTTATATAAAAAATAATAAATTAGACTGTTTCTAGATCTCTACGAAGCACGTAGGGCTTTCTAACTTTTCCGAAAAGGTAAAAGACGTGTGGAACTTGAAACATTTAAATATTTATTCAAACATGGAAAAATACTAGATTTTAACTAATAAGGGCAGAATACTGCAGAATACTGTGACAAAATAAATGTCCACTTCCATTATTATCAAAACAAGAATGTGTACATACAAGGGAACACCGCGAACCCGGACTCACTGATTGGAACGCAGCTTTGTGGGTTTATAGAGTGATAATAACAACGGTGTGTTTCATTTGTGCCCTATCGCCCATTAAGAAGGTGAAACCTAACCTCAAAGTCGAATTGGCACTTGCACTTTTTCGCGTATAACTCTCAAAATACAACAGACAGAAAAAAATGTTTCAAACAAAAGTTTAATGGGGCAATAAGCGCTGCAAACTTGCATTAACAAAATTTCGAAAAAAGTTTTTTTTCGTCCAGGTATTTTTTTTAAAACTATTTCTTGTTTCGTTCCAGTGGAGGATGAATTTTCTGTTTTTAATACACCAAATCTTTAACATTGTCTTATTTTATAACATTTCTACTTTATAACTCATTGTGATTCGCCAATTTTGTGGTCCGAATTGCTTCCAACAAAATACTTAAAATGCCGCAGAATCACTAAATATGGACATTCCCTGTTTTTCCCTTTATCCTTCAAGAAATCATAGTTTGAATTTATTTCCTGTTTATTAATTATGGTATATAATTCATTTGGCAGAGATAGATGTAAATGTTGAAGATGGGCTGTTGCTGGGAATTACTTGCTAATTAAGGTGACGTAATTTCTATCGTTAGAGCCGACTCTTTCCGAAACGTTCGGGGATCTATCTCCAACGGGTTACGCAAGAGGCCATCATCAATCTCGTTTAGGCGCTTGGAGCGTCTAGCGGTCGAATTTATCAGGGCTATATTCAGTAAACGATGGTTTCGGGATAATTTTAGCTGGAGAATGTTCCCCACGCTCGTCGATGCATAATTCATTTATTAATTAAACAGCATCCTAGGAGACAGTTGTTGGACACAGCTACGAGCTATCCTCGTGGCGTTTCCTTTATTGGCCAGGGAAAGAAAGGGGAGAGACCACGGTGCTTGAAAGGCGAGACATTCAGGGCTGGACGTTACACAGTCGTAAAACTAAATACAGTAAGGTGTAATTATATGCGAACTGTTACCGACTTATATTTGCATCCGTATCCACGTGTTGCATCACAGCTTACACCTCACTTCCCACGTGCGCGCTGAAACACTCGCACACACGCGTGGGCTCGCCAAATGCCATTCCCGTGCGAAAACTTTGACTTCTTTTCCCTCCTTGCTCCTCTTTCCCCGGTCCAGAGGAGCGCGCGGGGAAAAATCGGCGAGCAATTTAGCGATTCGACCGGCACGCATATCCCACGCGAGATCCCGGAATGCAGCCGCCCGTGGAAAGAGAGATCGAGGCACTCGCGCGTCTTAACAATTCATTTAAATAATTTATCGAATCCCGCTGTTAGCGGGCAACCTGCTTTTCAGTCGCGCGAAAAAACGCCGAGCACACCTACGGCGCTACGCCCGTGCGCTCTACCCGGTCGAATGATCTCATTCGAGATATCGAAGAGTGATATCTCGGAATGCCCGGCGAAAACAACCATAAGCAGGTTGAGGCACCATGCCCCGGCTTTATGGATGTACCGTTCATTAAATGGAATTCTTACAGGTGATTTAACTTGGGAAATTAATCGGCAATTAGCCGGCCCGGCTACTGTCTACCAGTTTGTCGTGGTCGGTAATAAAGTTGATCAAATATGTATCTTAAAGAATTGTGAAATAAATGTTCTGTTAGTAGTTGGTGCGTGAACGAGGAAAGGGGGTAGAGAAATGAGACACTGAGGTGATTAATTACAGAAAGTTAACCCTTCGTGGTCACAGCTTCTTATAATCACAAATCGGTGACATTTTTGTTGCCATTTCGGGAGTTTTGAATTTTTGAACTTTTAACATTTAACTCTAAAGCCGGGAATCCACCTGGAAGCTAAGTTAAGCTATGCTATGTTATATTTTAGCTTAGCTTTCGGTGAAAACAGTTCCATAAAAATGTAATGAAGCTAATTTTTTTAAAACGTAGCATGGCATAGCATAGCTTAGATTTTACGTGAATTCCCGACTTAATAGTAGGAATTTTTCTAGAAATATAAATTTCCATATGATGAAATTCGTAGTTGAAAAATAGAAACGACTTCTTGGTTAAAATTGCCGAAAATTTTCAATCTTAATACTAAAGTCTAATAGGTCGGAGAAATATTGTCGAAGAAAAGAAAAATTGCCTGATTTGCGATCCACCCCATGTGCCCACAAAGGGTGAAATCGCAGGGTCCAAATAAATTGAAAGTCACACGCGCAGATTTAAAAGTGATCCCGCGGAGGATGTCCAAAAACGGTGGCCGCCAATCTCGTTGGCATTCCCTTGGCTGGTTCCCCGCTTTCTTTTTTTCCCACCGCGTATCGATCAGCGTTCCGAATGAAAGTAGTGAATCGGGACCGCGTTCCAGCGGTGGCCGAGAAACTGGCGGGACCTGAAACAATGGTAATTATCCCTGAATGCACCGAACGGCATCCACGTTCGATACCCTGGCACAGTGCGGAGCAAGAAAGCCGCCTTTTAAAACGAAACGCGTGGCGAGTATCGCGCTAGAGTGTAGCGCAGGTGACAGAGACAGAGCCTGCGCCAGGTGAGCTCACGTAAAAGAGTGATCTACCCACACCGGTTCAGCCACGGTTCTCCAACCCATAGCGCCACCTGAGAGCCAGCCACGGTTCCCTCAAAATGGCCGTCCCTCTCACCTCAGACCTTCCTGGAACGTCGAAGGAAGCAGGTGGCGGTATTCAGGTTCGAGCGGATCGCGTGGCCGCCACGGTTGCTGGAGACCTCATTCCGAGCCGCACGAAAACGGTGCCACAAAAACGTCGGTGCTGTTCCCAGCGAGGACGGAGGAGCTCTCACGTCGTGTCGCTCTCGCTAGCGAAAACGTTGGCGGATCGGCGTGGAGCCTTGGGGATCTAGGACCCGTGCAGATCGCCGCGCAGGAGGACACAGGTGGATCTGGTGGCCGGAATCGTCCTACGTGCGTCGAAGGTGCGCGCGTGGAGCTGGTTGGCCCAGCGGCGTTTTCATCGGGCACCTGGTGATTTCAATGCTCGGCGCGGCGGTGACCGGAAGAGAGCAGCCCGCCCGTGGTATCGTGCGCGATTTTCCGCAGTGTCGTGGTTCCCCGTAGGCGGAGCGAGGTAGAAAGTAAGTCGTGCCGAACGGAGGAGGACAGAGCTGATTCCGGATACGAGAAAACCATCGGAAGATGCTCGCGGCGCGTTGGGATGGTGCTCATCGAGGTCTGCCAGGCTGAGGCGAGCACGAGGAGAGGAGCATGAGGACGTGAGTATACCAGGGATACGTGGACAGCGACGTCTGCCTCGGCCTTCCTGGCGCACTCGACTCTTTCGATCTCCGCAACGCTGCTCCAATTGTTGGAGAGGCAACTTCGCTACCAACATCTTCTTCTACTCGCAAAGATCCTCTATCTCTGCCTAGGCATCCGCGAGGCGGGGCTCAGATGCGTCCGTGGATGATTTATTTCGCGTTCCAGCGAGGTACACGTGCTTGACAAATCTGATGCGCCTCGGGGAACTGGTTCTGGCCGCTCGGGAATAATTCAAATCACCGTGGATCGCGGACACCGTGCAACGTGGTACCGCAGCACAGGCGCAGCGTGCCCGTTGCACGGAATGCCTGCTATTCACCGGTACTTTCGCGCGTTAAGTAACAAGGCGAACTGTCGCAAACCGCAGCAACACGCCTTTTCCGCCCCGGGAAACAATGGTTAACCTGTTGGTCGTCCCCGAGACATTGTGCTCTGGTATCTAGAGCTCCGCGGACTTTGGCGATCCGGCTCGATAAAGTTTCCTCGTTTCTTTCACGACGAGTTACGTGGCGCGTAAGTACAGACGTGTGCGCGAGCCGAGCGTAAATACTTGGGAGAAGGCGGGACAGAATGGGGACACCGGTGTTCAAGCATTATCGACTGATAAACGACGCGAGGAATGCGATAATTTTCACGGCGCGTGACGCCGCGGTTTCTACATTATAAACCGTTTCGCGTATCGTCGAAAATCCATGTGTTTTTTTTCTTTTGAGAGATCGATGCGCCTGCTCGATGGAGGGGGGAGAGAGAGAGAGAGAGACGCAGAAATGTCGGGGCTATTGCGTCGCTGGAATTATTTCACGGTGACCACACGCGAGGCCCAATGAATGGGTACCGACGACCAACCGTAATTGGAAGCGCCGCGTTTTACGAGCGGATCGTTACGATTTCCTCTTCGAGACGTTGCGTAACGCGGCGCGATTAAAATGCGCGCGGAGACCCGCGTTTATTTACGCGCGTGATTACGAAAAATGCCACCCGTTCGGCGGAAAAGGGGCGAAGGTATGCGCGGTGTCGGTGAAATTTACGAGTGCCAGTTTACGACTGCCGGCGTGGGACACCGAGAATCGATCGGGCCCGTTTCTTCGTTATCCAGATGAATACGATGAGAATGAACACCGCTGCCCGTATAAAGGCTGTAATCGAGCAGCAACGACTTCCGCGTGCCCCGCGTATTCCTCCATGTCGCTTTTGGTCAATTTGAAACGGAGCGCCCATTAGCGGTCACTTTCGTATAATCTGCACTCGCGGGAAGAGGTTTCGACGTTTCGATTAATTCTCTCATTCGTGTTCGGTAATCTGTAATGACACATCCTCCGCTGTATCAAGAGTTGCCAACTCTTTTTTCGGGAAAATATAGTACTTTTCAGAGGAAAGTGGGACAAAATTAAACTTCATATTTATTATGGAAAAAATCCTCTCTGTTAAAGTTTAAATTCGCGAATTAAAGTTTCGGTGTTGCCACGGAATAAAAAAGTAAGTAAAAATTGTAGTGTTTATATTGGGGTGTTCGGAAAGTCATTTCGTTTTTTGTAATGCTGGTGTTGCTGTCTGCTTGGTGGGATTTCAAGGGAATCGTTTTTTATGAGCTTCTACCGAACAACAGAACGATCAATTCTGAAGTGTACTGTCATCAACTGGACGAATTGAATGATTCACTCAAACAGAAAAGGCCAGAATTGATCAATCGAAAAGGTGTAGTGTTCCACCACGATAATGCGAGACCTCATACAAGTTTGAGAACTCGCCAAAAGCTTTTACAGCTTGGATGGGATATACTACCACACCCACCCTAACCATACTTGTTCCGGTCTCTACAAAATTTTTTAAACGGCCAAACCTTTACTTCAAATGAGGACGTCAAAAATCACTCGGATCAATTTTTTGACAGTATAGATCAAAAGTTTTATGAGCGTGGAATCATGCTACTGCCAGAAAAATGGCAACAGGTATTGGACCAAACTGGACAATATATAATCGAATAAAATATTTATACAGTATAAGAAAAGCGTCTTTCATTTTCACTAAAAAAAACGAAATGACTTTCCGAACAACCCAATAGTATTTTAACGTAAAAAATATAGTACAATACTATATATTATAGTAAGCTTAGCAACCCCACCTGTAATGTAGCCACCGAATTACTTTCAAACTCGTTAAGCGGTGCCCATAAATGACCCTAGCACGTCGCAGTGACACACATGCACCGTTTAATTATAAATCCGATAAAATGCTTTCTCCCAATGCCAGCGCGTGCTCCTTCCCCAGAGGAGAAGCTTTCCCAGCGCGTGCCATCTTCGGATGTTCGTCGCGGCCGGCGAAATCGTCGCGGCAAAGAGAAAAAAAGCCGAATCAGTGCATGTCCGGTAACTGGCGAACGGTTCGTTGATGCGTGAGAGGGTCTCTATCCTATCGTTTACTATGGCAGTTTGTTGTGCACGGTCGCTAACGGTGTGACGTAACCCGGCATTGTGGTCGTCCGCTATGCAACGAGGAATTCGTGGCCGAAGGAATCGCGGAAAGAAAAGGGAAACCTCGATCGCTCTTTGGTAACACGGCCGATTATACGTGGCGGTGAAACTGATGTATTAATTTCTGGAAAATGAGTCATGGATCGTTTGGAAAGTTTTCACGCGGCGCTCGATTTGCCTTCGCCCGACACTTTGGGTTGAATGAATGGGCGATTGTGTAATCTTCTCGAGCGGCTTGAATCCCGGGGATACGCGAATATGGGAAAGATCGAGGGATATTGTTAACGCGCGGTAGAGACGATCGGACATAAATGGAGCGTAAACGAAGCGTTAACGAGGGCGCACGGTTCATTCGCACGTGTGAAAATCTCGATGACGTTGCCGCGGTGGTCGTGAAATCTGTTGCAATTACCTGGCCGCAGCCGCCCACTGCGAGAAGCATTGGCAACGATTCGTTGCAAAAGGCAGGAAAGTGTCGGCGGCCTGGCGATCGTTTTTAACAACGTCGATGCGTTTAGTTATCCGTCAATCATCTCGCGTGGTGATGCTATCGGGCCGGGGCTTCCGTGTGCATCTTTTTGTCTTTCTCTTTTCCAGACATAATCCGCGGCTGGTGTAATTATTGAGAGTTAGGAAACGGCCTCGGTCTGATTCGCGCGCGCGCGTTTTGCATTACGGTAATTACCCCTAATTAAAGCACCCCGCTCGCCGCGGCTGTATCGCTGAACTTATGAAATGCTTTTTCCACGTTTCTGCGTTTCGTCGCGACGGTGAGGAGGTAAAAGTCGAGTGGGCCCGAGGTGTAATCTCGCCAGTCTTTTCTTAAACTTTTCCATAATCACCCTCTCTTGAGTTGAAACTTAAAAAATGCAGTCTCCATACCTAGACCTCTCATGCTAGACCCGACACTGAGCACAATAAAACTCTGAAGACACTTCTGCTCCTCGAAATCTCAGATATCTTAATATATAGAGCAGAAAGTGTTTGTGTGTTTGTCTGTCACCTAAAAACTTTCAAACGGTAATAAACTCTGGGATCCCGAAATGTGTCCTAGCTTATTATGTCTAGCTAATCCAGATGAATGTGACTATTTTCACAAAAATAAATAATTATTTTTTTATAAAATCAAAACCTAAATTTCGGGCGAAGCCGAGTAGTAAAGCTAGTTCTCTATAAATCAGACAGCACAGGTCCCGAATAGCACAATTCCACAAATAATTCTCGCTGTATGCCCGTGAAGGTTGCGCGCGGTGGCTTCCAGAGCGAGGTGCAGCTTGGACTGAAGACGAAGCGAGAGACCGGAGACCCTTAGGATCCTCTTATCAGCATGTATCGGCCAAACTTCTACGAGAGCACGTGTCTGAGGTGCGCTCAGACGGTGTACCAGGTGGACAGGGTGGGCCCGTTGAAGGACTTCACGTTCTTCCATGCGGGCTGCTTCAAGTGCGCGATCTGCGGCACGAAGCTGACCTTGAAGACCTACTACAACAACCAGCACACGATCAACGACAAGGAGGTGTACTGCAGCAGCCATGTGCCCAAACCGGGCCCGGGCACCTTGGACGGGTCCAGCGTGGGCATCAGGAGCGCCCTGAACGTGCCCAGGAGCGGTTACGTCAACGAGCAGATCAGGGCCGGCGGTGCGTCACCGCGAGGAGCTTATCCACCTTGGTAAGGGGCATGTAACCGTGCTTTCGCGTTAATCATTTACATAACTGGACTTCTAACACCAGCAACGCCGAACTACCTTTCGTCGAAGAGTTCAGATCTAATCGATGTGTCGATGGAGAAAGAGAAGAAAATATTCTTGGAACATAAGCGTTTCTGGTGTGTCCACGCAACGAACGTGTTGTAGAAAGCAGTAGAGTGTGTTAATTTGGTCCGCCGAGAAATTACTTGAGACTTGGTGAATCGATTAACGCCACAGCTTAACTAGTCGTTCCAATTTCCCCCGTTTCAAATATTTTATATGCTGTTTATTACCTTCACACGACGGTATCGCGTCCCAAAGCGTTGGGAATATTGGTCAGGGCTGGCGCAAATGTCAAGATCGAAGGAAGCTAGAGCCGGAAGACTCGTTCCCCAGGAACCTGTTTACTTGATAAACTTCGTTCCTCCTGTTCTATTCCTTTAAATGCTCGAGGCTCGCGATCACGACTCCAAATAACACCTCCCACTATAAAATAATGTACTTTCTACGCGACAGAGCGTCTCCATTGCACGCTAGACGCCCTCAGCATCTCACCCACGCTCCAGCGGCACCAGAAATTCGCCATTGGAATTCGCGACGCGGTCCCACTTAAGCACGCCTTGAAGAGCGTTGCTTAAGAACAGGGCGCTCGATTAAATAATAGTAACGATAATAAGGGGAATTAGTTACGCGCAGCACGCCTGGGCAACTATACCAGTCCGGTTATTTGCATCGTCGCCAGTGGCGGATTTAAGGAAAAAGGCACAGGCAGGAAACGTTCCGAGAGGCCTAAATTTTAGTTATAGCTAGTTGTAGGTAGTTGAGTTGAGTGTAGTAGTGCAGAAAGAAATATTATAGAGTTTGCATAACATTTTAAACGAATTCACTAAACGGTTGCTGAGTTATAACGATTTTAATTTTTTGTTTTCACTGATTTTTCACGTACTCTTATGGAAAGATGCGATCTTGACAGATAAAAGAGCTGAAAAAATGTTGAAGAAATGTTACGAATGTTTCCAATACTTTTTACATGTGGTATATGTGTAGATAAAAATATCTGCCGAGTTTCAATTGTTTTCACTGCACCGTTTTAAAGACATAAATTATAACTTGAGAAAATTGTGAATTCAGGGCATTTTCACTGTCAAAAGTTTAGCAAATATGGTAAACAATCCATCCAGTGAATGACCGAATTGTTGAATTTATGGACCTTTGAGATTAATACTTGAATATATTTATGTATAACAACACAACAACTGTTGAAATTACATTTAAATTTATTTATCTTGATGTTGATATAAAAATAATTACTTATTCTTATCGTAATTTAAAAAAAAAACGATTACAAAATGCAAAACGTGTAGAAACCCAGTAAATGACCGCATACTTTTAATAAGGATTGTACTTATTAATATTTGCTTAATACGCGTAACTAAAAATATGGGATATTAAAAGTGCAACTACACTCCATTTATAAACATATAATATTTTTAAATTTATAATTGACATTTCTTTGCCTAATGGTCATTCACTGGTATGCGGCCAATTACTGGCTGGTTTACCTTAATGCTTGAAAAAGCATTTGTAAATTGAAAAAATACCTTCCTAGGAGTAAAAAAATAAGACTCAAACTGTCGTTCGACTTCCTTACATCTAGATTTACATATACTTTTGTCTAATATTGTACGTCCGATACATCCTTAACCCTTCGTTGACACAGCTCTTTTTTCGATCAACTTTGACACACCTGGCTGGCTCACACCCAGAGAAATTTTTGAACGAGTGCCATTCTCATCCAAAGAATCCAATTATTATTAAAAAAATCATGGGTCAATTTCAAGGTATCTAGAATGTATTCCAATAATTTTTGGATTGAAATTTTGTCACAGCTTTTGTAAAATAATTCTAGATTACTACATGTCGAGAAAAAGCCAAGAAAGTCTTTAAAAAATTGTAACTTTTACAAATTTCAATATTAGAAGCTAAAAATCTGCAGAGTTGATGTTCGGACATAATATTTTAAGTGAAAACATGGTTTGTAAGTCGGTTTTGGAAAAAAAGGTATTTACTTTGCATGTAGAAGGTAGAGAACGTCGAAACCAGCTTATGGGTGGCTCACACCCAGAGAGTCAACGAAGGGTTAAATCCGCCACTGATCGTCGCGTACCCTTGCTCTTCTCCCTTTTTGACGGCGGAAGTGCGTCGATCCAGGAGGAGCGTCGCTTGAGTTTCAGAGGGCACCGCGCAATTAAGCGCTTTAAATCCGCTCGACGATCGCAAGGACGCGGTGGACGTCCGTGCGCGAGCGGTGTCACCGTTCCAAAGGTTACGGTTCGAGTTACGCGGGGAGAACGCTTCGCGCCAACGTAATGATCAGCTTGAAAGCGATGGAGAACTTGATCCGGACGGTTTTCCTTTCGACATTATCGCGATCGATTACGCATTCCCGACGGCCGCGCGCGCGGCACAATTCCCTTAATTCGATAATTGAAGCCCGACCGCGTGGCGATAAGGGCGCGTTAAGCGTTGTTAAAATTCTATTGTCGCCGGTCATAGCCCGTTTATTCGGCTTTTTTAAGTGGAATCGTCCGCGGCCGTACGTGCAGCGTTTAAAACAGGAACCGCCGTGCAACGGAACGGACAGAATTAACCGGGGGCCCTCCTTTACGTTCCCTGCGTTTTAAATGGGCTTCTGAATGATAGCCCCCCCCCCCCCCTTCCTCCCTCGCGGAAAGTCGATCGACTTCGCTTCGCGTTCGGTTTCACCACTTTCCCTTCGCCGGTGAATCGAGATCGGGCCGCTGTACGAATGCCAGCTCGGCCTTTTGTGCCGAACGATCGTATTAACGATCTTGTTAATTGCGTTATTGGGCCTTGGAAGTGATTATCTTTTATTACGTTGTTGCTGCGAGCTTTCTCTACCGCGCAACCGCGGCTGCCTTTCTCGGTGCCTAGGATCAATCGATGTCCTTCTCTACTAGCTTCTAGGCTTCGTTTCAAGCCTCCACGACAGAACAGCTTTCAAGATCCTACTAGGAATTTTCATATAATTCAAGTGTCCGCTGGCCAGGGAATTAAGAGTCCCTTGTGCAACCGGAGGGAATTAAAAAGTCATCAAAGTGGTAGCAAAAAGGTCTTATTGTACTGCTTCTTTGATTACCGTCCCAAGGTTCGCGCTCGGAACAGCTGCTTTTTATGCGCGGTTTCTTTTCGAAGAATGTGTGACAAAGATCATTCCCTCCGCGGCGGTTTCACGTCGGAATTAACAAGTCTGTCACGTAACGCGGACACTTCTCGACGGCTCCATGACCGTGCTGAATTTTTCTCACGGGCACGGCTCCGCGACAATTATTCCCTACGAGCACACTTTGGCCCGCAATCATGCCCCAGTCCTATATACGTGCCGCTCTTTAACAGACCGCCTCGTTCATCTTCGTTACATAACGTATCGCCGCGCGCTGGCCTTAATCCGGCGATACCTCGAAGCCGGAGCATCGCGATTGTGCGCGAGAAACGCACTTGCTCCTTGCGCGGAATGTCAATGGGCGACCCGATTCCGTTGAAGTAACCCACGACAAGATCACGTATCCAAGGGATTGGAACGAGCCGCTCGTTTCGTCGGTTCCGTGCATTCCTCTGGCGAGCGACCAGTGAAAATCGAGCGGGAACCTCCGCGCCGGCTCGAGGCTTTCACTGCGAGGAACGAGCGTGTCCGTCTCGCGACGAGGAATCTCGCAGCAGTATCCAATGAATATTTTAATACGGCAACGTCGATGAATTCATTTCAATAACGCTGTTGATGCGCGCCGCGTTTTTATTTCTAGTAGGCGCAGTAAACAATCCAGCGCGAAAATATTTACCTTTTAATTTGCAGCAGATGTACAGGCTACGTTAAAAGTGGAGGAGCTGTGAATGAACCAACAAACAGAATTTTATTCATCTCCATTGAGAATTTAATCGTACCGACACGGTGAAGCGTCGTCAATCCAGATTAATTAGAGAGAGGTCGTTCGAGCCGAGGGAAAGTTCAGATTAACGGGACCGGATCACTGATAATTTTACTACAAGGCAGGGAAATAGAAAGAACCCGCTCGATTGCGATTAATTCCGGGGTGGAGGAGGTTTGGATTCAAGGAACTTCCTTATTAGCCAGGTTTTACTATAATTACACGCTGTTGAGTTAAAAAGCGACGCAGTAGTGAGCACACCTTGCTATCCTGCAAACGCAACGGGAATGCACCAGGGAATCTATCGAATAGTGAATAGTCGGTCGTTTTGTGGTCCTCGAAAGTCCCCGAAATAGACTTGGGAAATTCTCGATACGTACATGCGCCGCGTCTGCTCGTTTTCTCCGTCGAGGGGCGTGCGAGAGGCGCGCGTGCACGGGGTTACGCGTGCAGCGGAAGAATTCCTCGTAGCCGCGTTTCGCGAGCTGCCTGCGGCTGACATAAGGAGCGCACGCGAGAGGGAAGGAGGAGGCGAGAGAAACGGAGGCTTCGCCGCAAGTGAATGAACCCCAGGAGAGAACGAGCGGAGAGGTGTAACACATTCATTTAGCCGAGACGCTGGATTCTCATAAGCGATCGCGCGCAAGACGCCTGTGGCCTTTGAGGGATTTTCTGGCTGCTGATCGATGCCCCGTGGCTAATCGAGGCGTAACGAGACCAAGGGCCGTGGAATTGTGGCCGATTCCGCGGAAACCTTGGAGGGAAAACAGAGTTTTCGCCGTAATGAGACCCAATTAAAAACCGACCCAGTTTTCCCCTGCCGAGGGATCGTGGCGTTTGCATTAAATGCCCGGAAGCTACGTTCAGGAGGGATCGCGATTACGATGAGTCGCGAGGTTATTTTCCGCGGCTTTTTGCCTCGAAATTGGATTGACAACGGCTGACAGACTTTCTATTTGCTTGCTGCTGCGCGAGACGCTCGGGGTGATTCCGTTCGTGACGATTCCTCCGGTCTGTGGGGATTAGCTCGACAATTTTTGCCGCGGTTATGCTAATATGGGCTAGTGTAATTGCGCCGATCACCATCATTGGCGATTCCTAGAGGCACGCGGGGAAACCGGCGTCCTCGAGGCAACGAGACCCAATTAACAATCTAACCCAGTTTTTGCTCCGCGGAATTGTTGCGTTCGTGTTAAGTACCGGAAGCTGTGCACCATCGCCCGTGAATTTCTTTGTGTCTGAATATACTTTGACCTTTATCCCTTCGTCTCTGCGCGAAGGGAAACAGTCTACTATTTCCAAGATGATTTTCAGGACCTTTAAACGGCTCGTGCAGAATTCTTGTAATTATAATCGTAAGACCTCCCATGCCTAATTGATTTTAAAGGAATTAATGAACTTTATTAAAACTGTAACATACGTTTCTTACGATATGTATAAAGGAGAACGAAATATTTGTTCAGATTTGTTGAACAGAAATTTGGCGGCACAATAGCCACACAATCGATATGTATTTTACATTTGAGTCATTCCGCGGTGGAATTTTTTATGTCTACAACGTTGGGCCTGGAACAAAATGACAAAAAGTTTCAGAATCTATGCACTAAATACTATAGAAGCACACAAGATTTTGAAAAAATATTCATTTTTGAAGGAATGGGCAACATTCGAATTTTCTCATCATCTTGAATTTTCTAGCAAAAAAGGATTGTTTCCAAATGTTCGCCATTCCTTCAAAAATCAATATTTTTCGAAATCTTGGGTAGTTTTCCAGTACTTAGTGTGTAGATTACAAAGCTTCTTGTCTTTATGTTAGAACAAAAAGTTGGGCTTAGAAGCCCAACGGTGTGGACGTGAAAAATTCCACTTCTGAATGACTCAAATGGAAAGCACATATTAGCCGGGTGGTTATTGTGCCCCCATTTGTTATTCAAAAAATCTGAAAAAAATATTTTTCTGCTCTCCTTTATACATATCATAAGACCCCTACGTTACATTTTTAACAATGTTCATAAATTTCTCTAAAATCACCGTGGCGTTACCCCTTAAATACCAGAATTTCCTAATTAAGACGCGATTAATAAGAATCCAATGCAGGGTCTCCCCAACCTCGGTTACTGCGCTGTACAGAATTAATTGGAATATGTTTATGTGTTCTGTTTCTTTGCGTGTCAGAGTCAGATGGAAAACGCGCGATTGACCGTCATCCCCCAGTTCCCTGGCCGAAGGGGAGCGCTGGCGGGGACTGTTGCAGTGACGATCCCTAGCCCCCCTGAAGACCCGTTGCATAATTTTGTTGCAGTTACGATAATGTAGACTCGCCTAATTATGCCAGGCACCTGAACGGGCACGGTTCACCGCCCGCCGCGAATTCGTCGCAGCGTGATCTCCATGGGAACAGTGGTGGAGCGTCCTCGCCGTACAACCACAATTACACAGGGGATGGAAGCTATCAGTACGGCAGATTCGACGCCAGCGCGCTTCACATCGCCCATGCCCTTAAGCAGACGGAACTTCAGAAGGGCTACAGCAAGGCACGCGAGAAGCCCATCGATTATTATCTGGTGAGTCATTGGGCATAGCCGGTGAAATCATTCGTCACGGTCACCGCCATATTAGGCGCGGATCACCTATTCTCCACCACCATCGCGGCAATTAAGCGGCCTCGCGTTAATTACGGGCACATGCAGGCCCTTCCGTCGAACAATCGATCGGGAAGCTTGGTCACTTTAGCCGTGTGCTACTGTGGCTTTAACTTTAAAATTTACTAAATAGTACTACGTCATATGTTTCATTTATAAACAGTGGCACACTCGGGGGGTGGGGGGCGAAGATGCCCTGGCAACCCCGAAAGAAGGGGTTTCGTAAAAAGAAAAGAAAACGGGATTTTATTCTTTAAACAAATTTTTATAATTACCTACCTGATGATTTTATTGAATTTGCATTAAAACTATTTTTATCCCTTCAACGCGGCTCCCCCGAGATTAAATGCTGAGTGCGTCACTGTCTATAAATCTCATTCGATATACAAGAATTAAGATAAAGCATATTCGTCGCTCCACTAAATTCTAAGGCCACCCCAGAATGTTCTCGTCTCGAAGAACTTAAATTACGACGAAATTGGGTAGGCATTTCGCCCGTGTTCAGTGACTCGTAGAAATCGCGCTGGACGATGGTGGTCGGCGATTATCCGAGACGACGGACACGCGTGTCAGGACGCGGAGGCGATTCAATGGAAAATCGTGGGCACGCCCGCAGGGGTGCCGAATTTCCGATCGCGGTGGAATGCAGTCGGAGCCGCATTCCGCGGGACCCATTCCGTGACTTTCATCAGCGAATCGGTTGACAAGCGCGGAATGTGTACGCGGCAGGGCTCCACATGAAAATGAGATTACCGCTTTTCCCATCGGCCGACAGCCGTAGAAGAAGGCCGAGCCGCTAGCCGCTCCACTATCCGCGCGCGTTTTCTCTCAATCCGCTTTCGCGCGCGCATCCAGCAAAAAGGCCCCACGGTGGTCCCTGTTATTTATAGGATTTCGTGGACGCCGGCAGCCGTCGCGGCTGTATGCGCGGCCTTTGCGAAACGAAAGTAGCGTGGGCAATCGGGTGGCAGGGTCGCGGGGCCCTGTTTCCTTCTGCGTTCCAACGGAGGAGGTAAAACGGAGAAGGGAGACGGAGGGAGGGAAAATCTGTTGAAAAGCTCGCGATAGAGTCGCGATGCTTAAGTGGTACGATTTAGTGGGCTGACGCGGGGATTCTTAATGATTTCTTATTGCAGTGAGGATGTAGGTACGTGGGTACGAAAGGTGGTGGTACCTAATACCGTCTAGCAAAAGTTAGATCGCTGTTAATCGAATAATAATTGATATTTTTGTATGTAGGGTAAACTGTACTAATGCTGCCACTGCACTAATTATTGACACTCCTGATTAAAAAGCCAAATATTAAGAAATACAAGCTTAGAAAATACTTTTTTACAATTGCTCACTTTTCTTTTGCTACAACACTGCAAGTCCAGTAGTTGAACTACACAATTTACATCTGGCAACACCACAAAGAGGGACAGAGAGCTGAGTTTTAAGCGTTTTCTTAAAATTTTGATAAAGGGTGGGCAAGTATATTCTGTCGCTTTGTAACTAGGTAATGGATGGAAATACAGATTTACTATGTGTTGTAGGTATTTGATAGTGAATTAAATAGTCTGTTTAAACACTTTAAACTTCGTTTTTAACTACATATGTTTTTCTATATGACTTCAAATTTTAGGGTGCCAATGATTGTACGTTTATGCCTATTTTTGTATTTCATTGAATATTTTTAAAATAAGAGACTTAATAGGTACGTACTCGAGATGTTTGAATGAAATCCACAATCGGAGAAAATATTTTAATGAGAAATCCACTACAGTTTACCCTAATTTGTTTCAAAGTAAAGAGAAATTATTCATGTTTCATGTAGCATAACTGGCTAAGAAGCTGGATACATCGCTAATTCGAAAATTTCTAAAATAGCTGTGATGTTGCTATCATGCTGGTTCAGAATTATGCAGAAAGATACCCTCTTGCAATGACCTGAAACTGAGTAAATTTAGTTTGAATATTTTAATGGTTAAAGAAAAGTAGCTTCATTTCTATTGGGTCCAGTTTATTCCTTCTTATTATTTTCTAATGTTTATTAATGGGTTGCTTAACAGTGTCTACTTAGTATAACCAATATTATTTTAAATTTTCTGTAGCTTTTCTTTTTATTTAAGCCTAAAATCGAACTATGGCTTGATAGTTTTAATAATCGTATAATGTAAGAGTTGCTCTATGGGTTGGTAATTTTTTACAAAATAGATATCACAAAATTACAGGTTTCATACTGCGTTTATCCAACTTTTTTGTCATTTGAAAGTTGGTAGCTTCCTACATAACTAGGCTCAATTACTCCACGCAAGTCTAACTTCTCGATTTTATCATTTTGTTATACCCAGTACATCGCATTCTCATAGCGCTCCTAGAATACCAGCAGCGACCCGATACACAAGCCACTCTCCTCTATTTTATTAGAACCGAGAATAACCAGTGGCTTGTTGGACGGGACCCGTTATCCCGCGCGATAAAACGAATACTTTCTACGTCCACGATGATGACGGCGCGCTGTAAAGATCCCCGGTCGCCGCCCACGCGTTTTCCCAATTATCGGTGGCTCGTAAACCGGCAGCGCTCCTCCCGATGAACCGTCGATTTCATCGGTTCGCGGAACCGTGAATCGCGGATTCCTCCAGCGACGACCGCCTGGAGAGTCGTTCGAGCGGACAATTTCGCCGGCAAGAAGTCTAGGATCGTCGGGCCGTCAAGCGTAAAAGAAGGCAAAAATCGAACGACGGGGAAAGATCGTGTCGCGCCTCCCGTTTCCCTGTTCCTGTGACTCTGCCGCGGTTTTCACGCGATCAAGTGACTTTCTTGCGCGCCTGCTCCGCGAACAATACAGCGAACGTACCCCAGGAACACTATTCAAACTGTTACCACGGAAGAACGCGTCCCGCTGTCTTCCTCGGCTGGCTCGCGGGAGCGGCGTGCACGCGAAGGAAAGCTCGCGCACGGAGCCAGAATCACTTCCGCTTGCGGTACTCTACTGCACTTGATAGCTAATTAGAGAATCGTTGCCGGGGCCAGGGAAAGAGTTGTGCACGCTAGCAGGAGGGAAGTAGAAAGAGAGCACCGCCGTGTGCGTATCCTGTTAAAAAGCAATTGTGACTAGCCTCTCACGCGCCTTCGCGAACAAATAGCCTCTGGTGCGTTAATCGGAATGATTAACATGGTGGATGAAGATAGCAGTTTCTATTCTATCAATTTTGTTCTTACTTTCTGCCTACGCCGTTCTCCACTCGCTGAAGCCGGCAAGCCACTTGGATGCTAAGCTATACTATGCTGTGCAATGCTATACTGAGCTAAATTTTAAAGAATTATCTTCGGTACATCCTTATGGAACTAGTTCCACCAAAAGCGAAACTAACAAGGAAACACATCGAATCCGAAAATTCTGATTTTAATGAAACTCCGCACGATTGTAGAGCATGTCAGAGAATGTAAGAAAAGATTTTTTTTCTGCGGAAAAACACTCTGAGGGGGTGAAATCAGCCCCCAAATTTTCAGCAATTTTTCGTTTTTCGGGTATAACTTTGTAACGGTGCGAGGTAGAAGAAAACCGTAAATGGGCAAAATGTTCAGTGTTTGATACCGTATAACGCGCTGCAAAAGAAATTTTTGTACGTTCAAAGTTATACTCGAAAAACGAAAAATCGCTGAAAATTTGGGGGCTGATTTCACCCCCTCAGAGTGTTTTTTCCGCAAAAAAAAATCGTTTCTTACATACTCCGACATGCTCTACAATCGTACGGAGTTTCATTAAAATCAGAATTTTCGGGTTCGATATGTTTCCTTGTAAGCTAATAATAAGCTATGCTTTGCTATGCTGTGTTAAAAAATTCGCTTTAATACTTCCTTATGGAATCGTTTCCACTTAAGTTAAGCTAAGCTGTACTATGTTTTTTATTTTTATAGCACAGTCAGACATAGCAAAGCATAGCATAGCATTGTATAGCATTGTATAACATAGGATAGCATAGCTTAGCTTGGTTTCCAGGTGGATCCCCGGCTGAAGATTAAAGGCTAGCTGACTTTACAGCATGAAATTTAGAGTGAGATATTGTTGCTTGGTTTATTTATTCGATTACTTGTGGAGGGAGTTAATTAAGGGTTGACAGGTGATACTTTCCTTGAAATTAAATATAAGTTAATTTCACTGATACGGATACTGACACACGCGGAAGTCTGCAATCGACGGCACGATAGCTTTCAATAAAATCGACGCGAGGATCATTAGCTCGGACACGTGGCGAGTTAACCGCGCCTCTCAAGAGGACGCGGCAACAAAAGTTGCTGGGATCTCGGTGAAGCAGTCACGCGAAGGTATATCAAAAGAAAATTGCTCCTCCAATGACGCGGGTAAACAGAGTGACCGGATTAATCCTATTAGCGCGCTTTCTCGCCGTCTCGAAAGTACGCGAGGCTTTTTACCGGCTCGTTTAACAGCGAAACGGCTGGGATTCGCAGAACAAACAAACGGGCGGCTATAAATTCGGAAACCGAGAACGCGAAGGTTGTAACAATTTTAGGCCATTATTGGGAGCTTCTGTGAAGAAAGGACGTTTTAATCGGTAGGGATGGGAAGGGGACGCATGCTGAATTAGTTTCAGCAATCACAGTCGCAATTGAAGACCTTGCAGCGGGAGGGGTGCAGCTCCATATTTTACAGTTTCTTAGTTATAACGTGTAATATACTACCCCTAAAAAATCTACATCGTTTGGTGCACGTTTCATGCAAATCTGATAATAAATAAGCGATTTATTACAAATTTTGAATGCTGCAAGTCACAGGGACAGCTCCAAAAATAGAAATAAAAACTTATCAATTGAATAACTAGGGGAAGTAGGGTATGATGGGGAAGCTGAGGAAAAATGCAAATAAAGTGATGATTGTATCAGTTTATTAAGTCTTTATTACTCCAAATACAACTATAAGTTAATGATTTAACATTTGTTGCACACTTCGGACTATCTGAGGTTAGGCGTCTGTGTTTAAGTTATTAAACTTTACAAAACAGATGAAAGGAAACCGTCTCGCTCCTACCACGGGGTAAAATGGGGTACTAGACCACATACCAGTGAAAGACCATTAGGCAAAAAAATGTCAATCATAAATTTAAAAATTACTATATGTTTATAAATGGAGTGTAGGTGCACTTTTAAATAGCCCATATTTTTAGTTATGCGTATTAAACAAACATTAATAAGAACAATTCTTAATAAAATTATGCGGTCATTTACTGGGCTTCTCATTCAACAATTCGGTCATTCACTGGTTGGTTTACCCTATTTTCACACTGGATACAAATGTGAATTTCTTCGCAATTGTTTTCGTCAACCCCTGCGCAGGAATTGTGGGACCACCGTCCACAGAGTTGACATGCAACCCAACCCTCTGTGGATTGCAAGTATGAATCCTGACAATATAAACATTCGCAGTCTCCCTTTCTATTTTTTTTTGTATACCTATGTTATGAACATTTTATAAATTCGAACTAAAAATAACGAGATTTATTTGAATTAAATTATAATAGAGAACGATGACGTTGCTTAATCTCACATCAACAACCATCAAGGACCCCATCTTGCCTCAAAGCATCGTTTTCCAAAGATTAATATATTTGTACAACAAATAAAGAAATATTGAAATTTTTAATATGTCACATTAAAATAGATGAAATGGTGATTATCATAGAAGAAAAATAATAGATTTACCATTCTTAAACACATATATATATATATTTCAAATTTTGTTATCACCCGAAATAACATCGACGCAGCACACAAACGGTACACAACTATAAATAATAAACGCGTGCTCCCCCACTCGCTTTTGCCAGCGACCACACTATTATAACACAGTGGCTACCGAATGAAGTATTTATCACGTGCCTAGCATCTTTTAATTAGGGTTTAGGGAGATACCGCATCCTACCTTGCTACCCCATCATGCCCCTACTTCCCCTACTACTTATTGTGTGAAAATCTCTTTTCAACGTTAAGTCAAAGCAACAATTTTATAATTAGTTTTTTCTAATTTACTCGGAGTTGCTAAAAACGGAGTTGTACCCCTCCAAGGTCCTCAATTCTCATTCATCTGACTGAAGAGGCTGCTAGAAACGCGTGGAAATGTCAATGCTCCTTAAAGGCTGAATTAAGGTGGAATTAGACGGCACTAGGATCGGCGAGCCTGGCACGAGACTCGCCGAGCCCACGCGCCGTGAGAACACTCATGGATCGCCTATCCGCGATCCTGGGCGATCCTCGACGAGCCGCTAGGCGATCCTCGACGAGCCGCTAGGCGATCCTCGACGAGCCGCTTGGCGATCCTCGGCGAGGATCGCCCAGGATCGCGGACAGGCGATCCATGAGTGTTCTCACGGCACGTGGATCGGCGGGGTGGCTCGGCTCGCCAAGGATCTTCGAGG
Source organism: Andrena minutula (assembly GCA_929113495.1). Lineage (NCBI taxonomy): Eukaryota > Metazoa > Arthropoda > Insecta > Hymenoptera > Andrenidae > Andrena > Andrena minutula. The sequence continues at coordinate 27,785,821 of OV815996.1, forward strand.
ATCACCTAGCCCTAGCGGCTCGCCGAGGATCGCCAAGCGGCTCGCCAAGGATCGCCTAGCGCCTCGCCGAGGATCGCGGACAGGCGATCCATGAGTGTTCTCACGGCACGTGGATCGGCGGGGTGGCTCGGCTCGCCAAGGATCTTCGAGGATCACCTAGCCCTAGCGGCTCGCCGAGGATCGCCAAGCGGCTCGCCAAGGATCGCCTAGCGCCTCGCCGAGGATCGCGGACAGGCGATCCATGAGTGTTCTCACGGCACGTGGATCGGCGGGGTGGCTCGGCTCGCCAAGGATCTTCGAGGATCACCTAGCCCTAGCGGCTCGCCGAGGATCGCCAAGCGGCTCGCCAAGGATCGCCTAGCGCCTCGCCGAGGATCGCGGACAGGCGATCCATGAGTGTTCTCTCGGCGAGTCTCGTGCTAGGCTCGCTGATCCTAGTCCGTCTAATTCCGCCTTAACATTGTCCCTATTCGCGGTTATTTCACGCAATAACGCGCGCCACCATGATGTAACTGTAGCGTGGGCTTCCCTGTTTGTGCACGCGACCGATTGCAGAGGAAATTGCGCAATAGAACGCCAAACTGGAAGTTCTTGAACGTCGTCAATGTGGCGAGCGTGTTTTTAAACGTCCAACCCACCACATCTGCGACGTCCAATGGAATCCTGGGAACAAATTCATACAGGGACGACGTCTCCGATATTTTCACGTCGTGATTGCTTCAATTTGTCGACGACCATCGCGACACCCGTCGTTTCCACTTGGATAGGAGGAAACCAGAGCGGGCGTGAAAGTAAACTACAAAAAGTGGACGAGAACCACCTTGTGGAGCGTTTAGGCGGTGTCTTAGGCTATTTCGATTGACGAAGCGGAGATCTCGAGTTAATTGTACCTTGATGAAACTCGCCTTGGTTTAGATTTCTGTTCTGTCGAGTGGTTTCACGTGATTTTCTTCTGTGCCTGGTAGGATCGAGACGAGCAGACGCGGCTGGAGATGAAGCATCGCAAAGAGGAGGACGATCTCTACAGGAAGTTCGCTCATCACCGCGAGGAGGAGGACAGACGGATTCGCGAGGAATTCAGGGTACGTGTCCTCCAGCTTGTTAATTGAAATTTCTGTCGCGTCATCGAAATCGCGGGCGATTAACTCTCGCGGTACTCTGCCGAAAACAGGACGAATGGGAGAAAGAGCTGGAGCAGCTGTCGGCGAGATGGGAGCGCGAGAAAGGCGGAAGAGGCCGTACCCAGCAGTTCCAGCAGGAGAAGGAGGACTTGGAGAAGAACATGACTCTGCGCAGGGACAAGAAGAAGGAAAGTCTGACGCGCAAAATGCTGGAGCACGAACGGTACCCATTACCTAATTAAACTCGCTCCTTACCGGATTGCGCTCATCGCGAGCCCGCGGGAGAGAGCGCAACTTTGTTGCGTCAACCGGCGATTAACCCTTTAACTCTACGTTCTCACATTCGTTCTCAAAATGCCCTACGAAATTTACTCGAGCGCATCCCGCAGAGCCAGTTCTTAATCTCGATGCCCAAACCATCGTTCGACTCGCATTAATTAGCAAGCTCGAATTGTGTGCACGACCTGCGCGTAATCCTCCGTCAGACGGGAGCGTGCAGAGGTCTTCAAGGGGGTTAATCCAAGGGTGCAACGTTACATGGCTGAGAAAACCCGCGCGGTACGTCATGATTAAAATCCACCGCGAGATTGTTACAAATTAAACCGCCGCTCCAGCCACGGGGTATTCTCCCTCTGTTCGCAACTCACATTCAACTCCGCAATCGCCGGGTCCCGCCGTATTCCGACCAGACTCGGCTAGCCGTCGGAATAATTTATTTAAAATCGACTGGGAACTCCGTCGACTTCTGGCCGGGCGATGGAATTCCGAAATGTCGGAGGGGTGCCCTCGCGGTTCACGGCCATTCCCGTAACTTCTGATCAATTTCCAGGGCGGCGACCGCGGCGCTGGTGGAGAAACAGAGCTCGGAGATGCTGGAGCTGATCAATGAGGCGAGAAGCGAGTATATGCGCCAGGAAAGCCTGTATCTAGACGAGGGGGACGGTTATGCCCAGGAAGCGCCGCCTATGCCTTATCCGTCCCGCGCGCCACCCCCGCAGCCCCCGGCCCTCGCCAAGTATCACATCTACAATGATCCTCTGGAGTTTGCTGACATGGATCAGATAGCTATTTCGGTAAGCTGCCGGCGTGCCGGCTCCCTTTTAGCGGCGGGATCCTGTAAACGTAATATCGACGAGGCGCCGCGGTTACATCGACGGAATTTTAAAGGGGCCCCTCGAATCAGCGACGATATTTTCATATATCCGCGGAACGGCTTCCCTGATCCAGCCTCCCCCAAAGCCTGCCGCAACAGCCCCCGGGGGTAATCGATTTACGAGCTGTCGTTCATTTTCGAGGATAATTTTGAAGGTTGAAAGGAGCGATGGTACTTGAAGCTTGAAATAGATTGTAAATTGTAAATTGTAAGATCCCGATGGGGTAGTTGAGAGATGCGTGCAATGGGGGTGGTAATTTCAGTGGGCCTGATTCTTTAACGTCGGACCATTGTCACACTTTCTCTGTTTGCGATAAATCAGGTAGCCCAAGAAGACCAGAAAACGTTCACGGACCTGGTGCGGCAGTTGGTGAGCAGATGCGGCTCTGATATAGAAAAAGCGAGGACGATATTCCGATGGATCACCGTGAAGAATCTAAACACCATGCAGTTCGATGAGAACCTCCGCGGGGACACGCCTATGGGCTTGCTCAGGGGGATAAAGCACGGGACTGAAAGTTACCACGTTCTGTTCAAGCGACTGTGCAGGTACGTGGAACGACTCCGCTTATGGCAATAACGATTCTTCCCGCGACGCGCGTGTAAAACACTCTGTTGAGGAAGAAGCGAAGCACACGTAGCTTTACAACCGGAGAACGCAGCTTAGGGAGACCCAAGGACCTCCCACTGAACGCCAGTCTATTTTTGCAGTTACGCAGGATTGCACTGCGTGGTCATAAAGGGCTACAGCAAGTCGGCCGGCTACCAGCCAGGGGTCTGTTTTGAGGACAACCGATTCCGGAACAGTTGGAACGCAGTTTACGTAGCTGGCGCATGGAGATTCGTCCAGTGCAACTGGGGGGCACGACATCTCGTCAATGCCAAAGAAGTTCCTCGCCCTGGTCAGCCGAAAGCCAAGAACGATAGTCTCAGGTGACCCTTCAGCCGATCTTTCAGTGATATCTCGATTTTTTCTAATTAACCTGACCATTGCTCTTTCTTCTGTTACAGATACGAGTACGATGACCACTACTTCTTGACGGACCCACGTGAGTTCATATACGAGTTCTTCCCTCTGCAAGAGGAGTGGCAGTTGCTGAAGCAGCCGATTTCACTGAAAGACTTCGAGGAGCTGCCTTTCGTACGGTCGTTGTTCTTCAGGTGAGGTAACCCCGTGGCTTCTCTCCGCAAACATCGATAAGAAGATCCACCGCGTGAAACTATTGCGCGATCGACTGTTTGATCTGAATGTTTGCGTTTCCCAATTGTCTCGCGGACTCCGTCCCGTAACGAGTATGCACTGTGTACTAAAAGAGGCAGGATTTATGTTAATTCGACAGGTACGGCCTCTACTTCCCGGATACGAACACGAATGCGGTTATGTACACGGACTCCACCGGCGCAGCGACCGTCAGGATAGCGATGCCGGCACACATGCAGTCCTCCCTCATCTTCCACTACAACCTCAAGTTCTACGACAACGACGGCGACGGGTACGACGGCGTCTCGCTGAAGCGTTTCGTCATGCAGGTAACTTGGATCCCTGGATTTTTCGGGATAATCGCGCGCTGTCAGGCTAATTAACCGCCGCGATATTTGCGCAAACTAATTAGAAAAGTGTAATTGGTGGAGGAGTCTCTTGATGGGAGTTTAAGCGTCCCTGGCTAATTAGTTGCGCGGGAATGAAACTAATTGGCCGGCAGGAATTCGCGAAGAGTTTGTTGGTTCATTTGGGATTCTATGGTCAGTGTTACAATAATAACGTCCCTCGACGTTGATCTTAGCCAGCTGTTTGGATAGTCCAAGTAGTTTTCTTAAAGGAGACTCTTTAGTTCGCTAAATGTCCTCAGTCAGCAGCTTGAAGAATGCATAGATTAAAGACACTATTGCCTCGACTTGTGATATAAACTTCTGGAAAACTCGTGTTCGTAGTCAGTGGTGGGGAACATAGTCGCCTTCAGGGTGCACGCGCCCTGTTCAGGCGCCTTCCTCCTGGACATATTCGCCAACGCAGTGACGCCGAAGGAGTACCTGACTGGCGAGCCAATGAAGTTCAAGAGCGTGTGCAAGTTCAAGATCGCCTGCGAGGAGTTGCAGACGGTGATGGTGCCTCTGCCAGACTGCGCCAGCGGTGAATGGGGGCCTACAAAGGCGACGAGGCTGTTTGGGCTTATACCCATCACTCATCAGGTACGTCGGGTCATAAAATTCCTGTAACGCACCTTAGAATTAAGTAATCAAGTGGGTACCAGTGGGTTCTTGAAATAGAAATAAGAAAAAGGCACCTTAGGATCAGTGGCTCTTCTCCTTTGCTCTTGCATTTGTAGTCATAGAATATATCGACCCAATGTGACAATTTAATTCCTATCTCCCGATGAATGATCGCAGGAGGCTCTGGTGTTCGCTGGCCGCGAGCTGGAGATCCAATTCCGGATGTCGAGACCATTGACCGACTTCATGGCGACGCTGCACAAGAACGGCATCGAGGAGAAACGCCTCTCCAAATACGTCACGCACTCGATCGCCGACGACGACGTGGTGACTTTCTCGATCAGCTTTCCCGAGGAGGGCCAATACGGCCTGGACATTTACACCAGGGAATCGACCAGCCCGACCAGCGTCCCGCACGACATCACAGGCGAGAAGCACCTGCTCACGCACTGCTGCAAGTATCTCATCAACTCCAGCAAGCGGAACTAGTAGACTGCAACCATGCGCACGGATGGCATTATCGTATTTATACACGGGACCGACCTCACCGGTTCAATCTCTCCAACGGACCTAGCCGACGAGAAGTCGGAACACCGTCTCCCAAATGAATTTTGGGACACAATGGTGCTGCAATACCCTTTCCTCTCACCATCGTGTCTCCCTCCGAGAGCCCACAGTGACGCGAAAGAACTAATCCGCGAGATTAGCCTTTACTTGCCAGTAAAATTACCTGCTAACTAAGGGAACGATCGCGAACCGCATCCGCGACGGTGGCGAAGAAGAAAAGGATGAAAATTGGGGGAGGGAAGGTAAAAGAGATTGTTGGTCGCGAGGGGGTTTCCTTGGAACACCGACACGCAAGAATAACCCCGAGCTGACGCGCTACCTCCACGTTCTTCGTAGTTTAATGACGATAAGTTTACTCTTTGAAGGTAATTATCGGAGAAAAAGGTACGTCTAATTTTACACTTTGCAATCACGGGCACAGATGCATCGAGGACAACTGTATCCGAGGTATAATCTATATTTAATAGGACCCTTTATTTAACACGCCCGATTTTTCCGCGGTCCCTTTCCATGCTCCTCTTCTCTGTCGCCGATGTTTTCGCGAGGAAGTTGGCAATTATAGTTAACTAGCTTCGGAGATCGCGCACGGTGCTCCCCGACCGAATTAATCAAACTTTCTCGCCTCGGTTCACCGGTTCGGGGCGTTAATCCCAATTACCCATGGTCTTGCTTTAACTCGACCCAGCGAGTCGCGTTTCGCTGCTCGTCCCGCGTTTTAAAGCGACTCGGCGACCGCCTTCGGGCGGCAACTGCATTCTGTCAATACGCGAGGTGCTCTGTGTATGTAAATTATGCACGCGATCGTCCCGATTCGGTGGTCCTATCACGGATAGTACGCGGATGTACGTGCTTGTTCTTTCAGTCTTCCACGCTCTTTGTACGTTAACGATACACTAAGACGAAGCATTCCTCCTTTTATTTCTCACGAACAATCGTCACCGCGAAACTCGAGCAATTTTTAGGAGGACCAAGCGACCTGTCTTCTTTTCTGTAGGGCATGCAACGTTTCGGGGATTATTTTAGGCTCGTTAGGATTTAGGAAGCTTTCGGAGTCGTCAAGCTTTGCGGCGACGATGGTTCTTGAAGTTCAGGTGCTATGTGTTACTCTGCCACGAGTAGTTGCACAATTCTAGTTATTTCTGAAGGCGAGAAACGTGGATGTGCTGAGCCTTTCGTATGCGAGAGGAAAGATCTTGCAGAAAGGAACGTGAGGAACCTGAATTTTAAGGTTCGAAGAGATCTATGGCTCTTTGCAGTGATTTGCAGCGAGTTCGTTATTAAGTAATTTGGCATTTCCACGTTTTGTACGGCATAACAATGAGACGTCGCGGCAAGGGTGAGGAGAAATTGTTTTTAGTAATAAAAGCTATATATATATTTGTTAATGTTTGTAATATTAATATTCTCTCCCCTTGTTGGTACTTGAAATTATAACGGCGCTTACGTAAGGAACCCTCCCTCCTCAACGCTCGCATTCCCGTGGAGTGGAAATGTAACTCGAGCTTAATTTACCTCTCCTCGTCGTTTCTCTCTGTCGAGCAAGCAAATTAATTTTTATACACACAAATACGCAATCAAGACCTCGTGTTCTTGTAAAGGAAGGATCTAATAAAATTGAATTCTATGGCAACTGCTTGAAGGCACTCTGCACAGCTACTTGGTTCTTTTTTTTCCAGTTCCAGCTCCGAGCTAGGGCCGACCAAAGAAGCAAAAGCTAACAGAACTGCGAATTTTGGCTTTGATAGGCAAATTAAGAAAGTTATCCCATTGATTTCAGCACTCGCTTTACTCGCTACCGCTCAGCGGCGTAGATGCCTTTTGTGCTGCCGGTGCTTTCGCGCCTCCGCCGGCAGGTGGCGGCACCGTCTCCGGTTCCCAGCTCACCCCCGCCGAGCCCGGAAGTTTAATTAACCGTAACAAACAAACCGTCGATATTCTCGCGAAGTACTTTAAACTACGGTGAATTAAAGACGAACTCGAAGTTTCGCTCGCCTAGGCGGAAAAACCTTTGCCTCTCACAGAAGGCGCGTGTTCCAGGCGAAGTTCCGAGCACCGCTTCGCTCGCATTCAGCTGGAAGGTACGAGTTAATCAACCCTCTTACTCCATAACTTTAAAGATAGCCGGCCGCGATACAGTATTAAAAAAGCAAACATCGCAGGGAACTTTCTTCGGAATCTTGACATGCATCGCGATGGATAATATAGTTAGTACTTCCCGCAATTTCCGTATCGGCCCGTTCGCAGAAAAATGGTCACGAACCACTTTCTCGAAAGCAGAAGAAAAACGAGCGCGGCGCGGCACGGTATTTAAGCCGATCCGAAGCGAGACGAAAACTATATTACTTCCTATTTCGCGGGAATTTATTTTCACGTGTACGCGAGGTAACCCACCCACCCCCACCCTAACCGCTCTTTCGTTTTCTAATCTCGCGCAGGGCTCGGCCGCGGAACTACTTAAAATGCACTCGACTCGCAGCCGGCCGCGTTACGCTGTTTTCTCGTAATTGTGAAAAGTTCCGCGGTCGTACGTTTATTAAACCTCGCTCCCCGCGACTTCCTCCCTCTCTGCTCCCCGTGTATATACATATACATTGGAGGATGACTAAAGGGGTATGGGTTTTAAAAAATCAATTTCAACATTTACGAGCGATTAATGGAGACCGTTGGCGATCGCGACGGGTTATCGATTCGCCCGGATGTTCCCGATATTAGGGCCGGTTTTGAAAGTAAAACGGCCCTGTGACATAAAACGTACATTGTGTAGGGGCGCCGGCACTCTATCGGGCGCATCCAGCGAGATTATACTTTATAAAACACTGCCCCCCGCCCTGCGTCGACGACCAACTGGCCCGTTACTCTATATAGAACTCCGTCCCCCTCTGTATGGAATTTACGAATACATATTTATCAGAGGCGGCTTGGACGCGACTGTCGAGCGATTTATTCGACGGGCGACGCGATTGCGGGGCGCGATCGATATCGCCAAGAAAATCCGCCCTCTGACGCGAATCTGATTCGGAGAACGTAGTGGACAGGGCGAAGTTTCTGTTGTGATCGGGCTGTTTCGATGGTCGTTCTCTTATATCGGGTGGTTCGATGGGAATGGGGTAGTCTAATTATCTCTGAATCTGACGCTGCCATGAAACTTTGATCAGCCTGCTTCATAAATCATCCCTCCTTTACTAGGAACACTATTCAATTGATGATGGAGTCGTGCCGATTTTTTTATATAGATCGAAAGTATATGTCAAAACGGTCACAAAAATGTAAATTAAAGATGCTCCCAAAAACTGGTCTGACCTTGAAACATCAACAAAGGTGGAACAGAGGAAAGAAGAAAAATGAGGGAAAGAGAATGACAAAACTATCTGTTGAAATTTAATTTTTCTCTATTATCTGAAAATACAATGACTGTAACGACAGAACACTGTTTTTTTTTTACCTTGACCAACGAGACAGTCTAAACATGTCACTGCGAAGATTGATCGACATATCACACATATACTGCGCGACACTATTTTTTGCCAAATATATGAATATGTATATATTAATTGAAAAATAAATGGCCAGAAAAGGTTTATACAATTTTCTTAAAAATATTGTAAGAAGCATATAAGACAAAGAAAACAATTTCAATATACGGAATTTACATACAACTTTAGAAAACTTATAACAAGGTCTAATTTATTGCGACACATTTTTTTGTCGCGAAAGTTTGTCGCTTTGAATAGTCACTTATTTACTAATTCTTAAATTTGAAACAATACGCTATCTTCTTCTTGAATCTATTTTAGCTTCAATCACTTTTTTAAACCTTCTTATTCACAAGATTATCATAAATCTAATGGTTAATTACCCACTATTGTGATTTCAATAGCATTATCATTAATATTATTTATTATCATTAACTTTTTCTAATTGTTATCTATCATTAATCCATTATCATTCATTTAATATAATGTATTTTCATATAATAGAGATAATTAAATTTCAACACACGGTTTTGTCGTTGTCTTTCCCTCATTTATTTTCTTTCCCCTGTTTTACCTTCCCTAATTTTTCAAGGTCAGACCAGCTTTTGGGAGCATCTTTAATTTACATTTTTGTGACTGTTTTGACATATACATTCGATTTATATAAAAAAATCTACGCGATTCCATCATCAATTGAATAGTGTTCCTAGTTAGTAAATCGACCTTTCATAGCTGATGTTTGTACTATCAGAGAAACTTGTGCCTCTGAGATAGGTCACCCAGTATCGTTCGTATTTCGCATCCACCATCGGGAACTAATTATCGAACTCGTCCCGGGTATTATTCGCCCAAAGAAATCCACGAGCCCAGCTTCCGCCCCCTGTCGCGGGAGGAGGGGGTTTGGATAGTGGAAACTCGCCTCTCGAAGTTGCTAATTAAATAGCCACCAATTCTGGTTGTCTCTTTTACGGGAACTTCCGGCGAGCGTGCCGGAATTGGACGCGAGGCGCGAAAGAAGTTTTCTTATTCCTGCTCGCGCGGAAGGAATCATTCCTGTAAACCGGCTGACGGCGCGGACGCCACTTTGTGATTTATAGGACGCTAAGTGGCCCATTGTAATTGCAGATGAGGGTATTTACTATTGTCGTTGTATTATCTTAAGCGGGCAGAGGAGATGGGACGAGAGATTCCCAGCGTCGTCGTGGAACGACGTCGTGCTTAACGAAACAATAAACAATGCCTCCCCTTGTCATCGAAACGTGCGCAAAGTGGCTTACCCATTTTAGCGGGAAATCGCGTCAAGTGTGGAGTATTAGTTTGACGAAGCTTGGGTGAAAACCTTTGGATTATTTCGTAATTTATAACTTAGTCTTCTGTGAGATGTTGTTTTTTATGGTGGCTTTCCACTCTGATGTCCTGACGAAGTACCGCTGTTTAGAACTTTTTATGTCACAAGAAGAATGTGTTTATTAAATTGAAGATTTTTCTATTTGTTCATATGTGTTTTGGGGTATAAGAAATTTGTTTTCGTATTTTCTTTTTTTAACGTTTGCTTGTCCTCAAATAAGGGGGTGTAATATGCGCTGTGAAAAAAAAGACGCCTCGACTGCGTTGTCGATTTTGGACGAACCATGTATCTGGGGCAGTGGTATCAGAGAGGTTTGTAATTAGTATGACAGCTGCTATGGCCGGAACTAGAATCACTCATTTTCGTTTGTTTTCTCTCATCTTTTCCGTCGCAGATTGATTAAATTTTTTTTTAATTCTTCATCAATCCAATTAATTTTAGTCCCTGCCATAGCGATAATCATACGACGTAGAAATCTATTTGTTTTTTTTTTGTTTCAGACACACGGTTCCTCCAAAATCGACCACGCAGTCGAGACGTCCTTTATTTTACAGCGCAAATTACATCCACTTATTTTGGCGCTTCAAGTATTAAAAAAATATGGAAAAATAATTGTACATTCTCACAGGACGTATTAATGAATAGCAAAAATTTCGATTTAGTAAACACGATTATTTGTGATAAAAAAGTTCCAAACAGTGGTATTTTATCAGGGCGTCACAGTGGGAAGACCTCCTAAAGGGCCATACTTATTTGGCAGGCAAAAAAAAACGTGATTTTCGGAATTTTTTTGTGGAAAATCTAATGTATATTTTTTACAACTAGTTGCTTATTTTATAAGTACATATATTCAGCAACTCTCAGTAATTTTGTTACAGAAAAATATTAAAAAATGAACGAATAACAGCCACTCTCCTGGAAGCTATTGTTTTAGCGGTGAACACGATTTCTCCTAGCCGGATCATCTGAAATCGAAAAGTGAAGAAGATTCTGCTAGTATATGAGTTGATTTAGTTCGTGAACGAAGGATTTTTGATTTTGATGAAAACTCTATTTTTAATTCACGAAAAACGAACAATGCAAAAATCAAAAAATCATGATTTTGCGTTAAACGACCGTCATTTTGTCTGAAATCATTTTTTTTAAAAATCCTTCTTTCACGAATTAGATAAATTCATATACCAACAGAATCTTCTTCACTTTTCGATTTCAGATGATCCGGCTCGGAGAAGTCGTGCTCACCGTTAAAAAAATAGCTCCCGTGAGAGTGGCTGTTATTCGTTCAATTTTAATATTTTCCTATAACAAAATTATTGAAAGTTGCTGAATATATATACTTCTAAAATAAACAAATAGTTGTGAAAAATATACATTAGATTTTGGACAAAAATTCCTGAATATCACGTTTTTTTCGCCTTCCAACTAGACATGAACCACTGTGACTAGATTGGGCGATTTTGAAAACCAATCGCCCTTCATTTTTTTACAAACAGCGCAAGCGGCAATTTGTGCGATTACTAAAAAATAAATTGCCCTTTCACTTTTTGGTCTTTCTTTACATTTCTTCTGTATATTATCAGTAGTTTTCTGAAAAAGAAAATCGCGAAAATTACTTGCTTTTATTGTGGTTACACGAGAATCCTCCCTCAAGTCACTTTAATGTCTTTACTTTTATTATCATCCAATCCAAAAAAACGATAATCCTGATTCAAAGCGTTCAATTTGTTTGTTGGTGCCATGCGACTTGCTTGCAACTGGAAACGACGCCCACCATGCCTCTCATCTCTGGGAAGCTTCTTCTCCCGAGTACCCGCAGTGTGTACCACGCGCGTGGCGCACGTGGGAGCGCGACTTTACGTTACACAACTCGGCCCTTCATTTCGCGTAAAAAATAACGCATCCCCGTGCCTGCATCCGGCACACCTCCGAATAATTGCGCGCCGCGTCCCCTCCCCCCGTCCGCGCGCGTTTATTTATCGTCGATTGTTGTCGCGTCGGCATCAGAGGCATCGCGTTCCACGGGCAACTTTTTCTTCGCGCGCGCTCGCATTTAAAATTCGTAGAGCCCCCATGCCGCAGGAGGTGTGGCCCCCGCGTCGTCGTCTACGAGCGAGCCGCGTCCCCCGTTTAAAATATACGCGCAGACTTTGCGCCGTAAAAGCTATTGCCTCTCGAAGTGGACTATTTTTGCACGCCCACCGCCTCCACCTCTAATCTCAGACTACGAACAGTGCAGTGTATCTATAATGCATGCCGTACGCGCCGGGGTATTTCCAATCGTGCGGGAGGCCCTCGCGCGCCTTTTGGCGAGATATCGACGGAGAAGAAGAAGGGCGGAAAAGGGAGCAGAATGGAGCAGAGGGGAGGGAGAAGGGGGAAGTTGGAAGTTGGAATATCGGGCATCGAAGTGGCGGTGTTTTCGAGGGTGGCGTGACCGCGGTACTGAGTCACGCGCGAAACGACTTCCATCCCCTTGGTGGTGGTGGTGGTCGTCTACGGATCCTACGCCGAGAACGTCATTTATTTGTAATACGCGCGGCACGATACGCTCCTCGCCCCTCCGGTCGGAGATAAGGGCGCGTTTTCACGCTCGACCACCGTCGCTATGCGATGATACATGTCTATACAGGGAACGACCCCTTTTATCCGCCCGCGGCCGCCGCGAACATCCTCCAGCACTGACTTGGCAGAATCGAACGGTGCATTATTTAGCGGGGGAAATCGGAGGTGAAAGTAATCTGGCCCTGGTAGATCGTGGCTGATAGATGCGCCGTGAATCGGGGATGATAATTGGCCGACGATAACGGTGGTGGGGGAGGTGAACGATGGTGCTCCAGTTTGGGAGATATTTCTTTGTTAGTTTAATCTTGGGGTTGAATGTGGGTTGCACTTTTTGTTCTATTGTGGAGAAAACTTAGTAGGATATAAAAGACGAAGATTGATTTACAGTAAAAATTCATTATAATCAACTATCGTAAATTGCGAGAATATTGGCATGCTTTTGGAACATTTTTATATATATATAATATAAAAATTACTACTTTTGCATTTGCTTCAAGTAGCGTATCATAACAGTACATCTTTTGTGAATGTACTGCATGTGTCGAAATGCATAAAATTGTTATCCTTTTCCTTCTTTAATTCGTGTTAATTAGCTCGGCTATGGGGTAACATTGGCACTATTTGCACATCGTACTTACGAATCAGGCTATCAGCGCGCTACTGGCCTAACCCACAATTTTTTTGGATGAATTGACATTTCAGCCTAAACCACCTCTTATATAGCAAAATTTTAATTCCATAGTGGCCTGAGCAATCTTCCAAAAACATCCACAAAATGGCAGCCCAGAAACATGTTTTCGTACTGAGCATTTTTTTGATTTACATACAGCATTGGTCATAATTTGATATACTAATAATATGCATCTCAGCAATTATATTTTTAAAAAATCATACCTATGTTTCTAAGAATAGAAATTACAGCAACGAGCTTTAGATCGTCAATAATTTCATTAGTCGTAATCTCAAAACAAAAGTTTTGTGTTTACGCTACTATTACACTCATAGCCTCAATTTGGGTTGCGATTTTTGTTTTATTGTGGAGAAAACCTAATATGATATTTATATTTCATCGCCTAAGACGAAGATCGATTTACAGTAAAAGTTTATCATCATCAACTATTCTTTTAACATTCTCATGGTAAAAATTGTGTAATAATTTGAACTCTCTTATTCATACGATTACATAATAACACATCCACTGGATGTTTCATTAATTCTCATTTAGATTCCCTTGGAACTTGATGATTTTCACGTTTCGCCGCGCCACGCCGACCTCAAAGCTTGTTTACTTAATAAATAATCGTTTCATATACGGCTCCCTCGTCGTCCCCCTTAAATCATCATCAAAAATAGATGCAGGTCATACGGATCCATAGTCGAGGGGCGATGGGGCTAAGGGGATCCTCCGAATTAACTCGAAGGAGCTTTTCAAAGTGCCCGCCGACCGAAATATACCAAACCTGTTCCGTTTGGGAAACAAAATAGCGGCACTCGTATTTTTAGCCGGGCCTCCATCAACCGATCATTAAAACTCAGGGCGCAGCTTTATTCGAGAAACGGATAATTTATTCAGTTTCGTCGCATCGTTAGGCGAACAAGTTTTCGGCTTCGAATCGGCCTCCAGGAATAAACATCCTCCACGCCAACGAGCAGCAACGCTCGTGCATCCGCGAATTTAATTACGATCGCGAATGGATCGAGGAGGCTCCGCTCCTACGATTACCTCCCGCAAACACTCGTCCCGAAGTTGCGGCAGTAACGCGTGTCCTCGTCCGAACGGAGACATTGCTCTGAAAGAATATATTTTAATTTCCTCCCCGAAGATCCCGTTTCCGGAATTACCATTCCATTTACCGTACAAGCGTCCCGGAGCCGGATAATGCCGCAAACTTCGAGCCTCTGCGCGCATCCCGCACCTCTCTCCTCCGCGGAAGTTCCATCGGGCGAAAAGTGCCCGTGCGGTGTACCGCGCGAGGACAGATATAAATTCATACCGACGACAAAGTGGAGGGCCATTAGTCCGCTGCCTAGCGCGGAATCTAAGCCCGAGCCAGCGAAATCTTTCTATTTACATGTTCCGCGAGCCTCCTGTTTATTGTACGGCCAAACTATCCGCCGAACACCCACTGTCTCTCGGAAAATGGGGTGGCTCGTCCCTCGGCAGCTTCTAGCTTCTACCCAGGCCCATTTTATCTCCCCACCGGCTCCAGCACTTTCATGACTATCTAACAAAGTGGACTCGCGGATCGATCCGATCGACGGCACATGGATTTGGAAGATTCGACTGGCCGATAGCGTGTTCTTTCCCTTTAGCAGGGGACGCGATGGCAGCGCGCATAGTCGCTTAGAAAAAGCTGCGCCCGCGATTCGACCGCAAGATTGCAGCTTCTTGAGCGAAGGGTGCGTGCTTTGGATTCCATGGACCTTTCATCGAGCACACTTTCTTCCTACCTTCTGGGACACGGCTCCTTCGGCTTTCTGCAGCGCTCCTTCTCGGCTGCGAGCCCGAGGAACAGATGCTCCTGGATTTCAGTGATCCCGGCTGATAAGGCGAGAGGAAATAGAAAACAAGAGGGCTCCGGCCCTTTGTGTGGGAAAGCAGATGCGCTTGGGAAGATGACGATTAGAGGATTCGTTTTGAGGTCGATGGTTCTTCTTCCGACAATGGAGCTGCTTACTGATTTTGATTAGTATTTGTCTGATGAAAGTTTGCAGGAAACAAATATTACACTTCATCTGGGGGATGGGTACAGAACTTCAGAGTTGGGCATTAATTAAATAAAACATTATTTAAATAACGGATCAAATAGAAGATACTTTAATTTTAGATTATTTGGCGGATGAAGTTAATTTTTTCAGTCGACAATAATATTTTCAACTTTTATTACAGGATTTATTTATGATTTTTACAAAATAAAAAATCCTGAAATTTCATTGAAATCCGTTCAGTCATTTAAGAGCGAAAGAAGGACAAACAAACCAACAGACAACGTTTCACTTTTATATACTGTAAGACCGGGATAGTTGGACCACTTTCTGGAAAAAAAATTGTAGCATCGTTGTTTTTCACACTTTTTGTCGTTTTGTTGAAATTAAAGCAAAGCGTAAGGAGTTCAGAGTATACATAAATTATAGTATGCGATAAATTCAAATAATTATTTTCATTTTCAACCAAAAATATTGGCACTGCAACTGGTCGGTCTCACCCGCATGTCGGGGTTAGACCGTCTATCCACTACGGGTGAGACCGACCTTGAAAAATAACAAAAAGTGTAGCTTACAAAAAGTATAATACACGAAAAAGTTAATTGATATGTTATTTCTTATTCAGTTTTCCATGTAAATCGCAAACATTCTTGTACATGGAGCGTCTAGTATCACGAATCCAACGGCTTCAGTGCACACGTTTAATCCAATCGTCGCTTTTTGCGATTTCGAAATAGTTTTCACCACATCCCACGCATTCGTTTTCGTCCCAGTCTTTTAACGACATATCACTATCTTGTAGAATGGAATTTTCACTCCGTGACTCTGAAGATGGGTTTACAATAAGAAAAACACATGTATACGTAGTGTTTAGAAAACGTTTCGATGTCAGTTACAAGAATAAGAGATAAAAAAGACGAGCATGCTATAGGTATTGTATACCCCCTTTAACATCCCACAACTTTCGTCTGAAATAATTTTTCGACCAATACATATTTTTCAAGATGGTTACACTTTTCAGATACAACAGACACACTGGATACTTAACTAATGTGGTCGGACTGTCTCGCATTAATGTGGTCGGACTATCCCATAATCAAGGGAGTGATCGACTACCTCGTCAAACTAATTTAAAAACAAATACATACGTATTTTTGGGGTGACACTATAGTTATATGCATCGTAGGTAGGGGGAGGTGGGGCAAGACGGGGTACCCCCCGTATCTCGTGATACAAACGCACTAATCAAAATTGAGCATACGAGTTAAACGTGT
This sequence comes from Andrena minutula, assembly GCA_929113495.1. Classification (NCBI taxonomy): domain Eukaryota; kingdom Metazoa; phylum Arthropoda; class Insecta; order Hymenoptera; family Andrenidae; genus Andrena; species Andrena minutula. The sequence goes on from OV815996.1 coordinate 27,802,236, forward strand.
CGTTACCGGCACCATCAGTGAGCAGCAAGTCAGTGAAACATGTGGACGTGTGACACAGATAGATCAGAATTTATAATTTATTGGGATTTCTTAACTTTTTCCTTATTTTTAGCACCCGTGACAATGATGTAATAATATAGAAGATCTTCAGTACATGTATATGTTTCTGAGGCAGAATTTAGCTGGCTATAAGGCACGTGTGTTATTTTATACTTTTGCAAATAATGTTTCGGGCAGTGTTCATACGATTGTAGTGAGACGAGAAGGGGCATGATGGGGTAACTCTTATTTTCATTAACCCACCATGCCCCTCGCAAACCTAGAAATAAAAATCAAAGTTTCTCATTGTCCCAGGATGGTTAGAAACTACAAACGAAAGACGGACCGAGGAAAATGATACTTCTTTTCTCTTAATTAGTCCAAACGAACTGATTCCCGTCCCAATCACAAAGCAAAAGACTCGTATGTCGAGAAAACTGGAACCACCGCAATTATAACGTCCTCATTTCTCCTGTGCTGATGTAGGGACGAGGACGATGAAGCCATACATACAGGGTCATCGTTTAATCCTGCAACCCGCGCACGCGCGAACCTGTAAAATGGCAACACCGCCTCACGGACGCATTCCACTACAACCATGCACCGTCCCGGCGTTTGGAGAGCTGCTAGCGACCGCTAGACAGCAGTGATGCCCGAGCTTCGAGAATTTTGGGCTGGCCTCTTTCAAATTAACGTTGCGAAGAACTATTCAGAATTTTCCGGCCGGGGTTGAAAAATTTGGGGCCTTTTTCGTATAACTTTTGAACTATAAGAGATATCGGAATGCAATTTACTCTGGTAAATGAGGAAAAATTATTCCCTCTTAATGATGGATAATTTAACATATTTTACGTTTACTTAATTTTTCTTTTATCATTTTTTTAACCATAATTGTTTAAAAAGCTTTTGCAAACTGTTTATTTGATAATGTATTTAACGCTGTTTTTAAAATTCGTGGTGTTGATAAACAATAGGCTTGTTGTTTCTGTATCATTACTTTCATAAATTGAGAAATTAAATTTTTATTGAATTATGTGTTAGTTCTGCAGATCTCCGAATCTATTGTTCTGGTTTTCTTTTTTATGATTTTATTCTTAATGCGGTGCATACCTAAATCAGACGTAGGGGGTAACTAATGGGACGTGTCTTTGATTGTAGCGGTGTTTGATTTTTTTCTGTAGAATTGTTGTGTTTGAATGTTTTAACTACTCAATGCCACGCCTATTCCGGCTTCCGATAATGTCATTTTTTTAATGATGTGCCATTATTGTGGCTTTTACAAGCACGTGGCGAAAAATCTCTCCGTACAAGGGTATAGCGCCGCGGTCAACCCTGTCGTAGCTAAAATTTTTTAAATTGAGACGAGTACGAGATCAGTTGACATTATTTTCTAACCTCATTACAGTAATCTGGGGTGCGAGTGGTAAACCAGTCATAAAAGCGGAGTGCGCGGCTCGATTACCTGGGCCGCGAAATTCCCAATACCTAGCTCTTTGTGACGCTAAAATTTTCGAAGCCGGGCATCACTCTCTCCGCTGGGCCGGTGCATGATTGTAGTGGAATGCGTCCGTGAGGCGGTGTTGCCATTTTACAAGTTCGCGCGCGCGCGGGTTGCAGGATTAAACGATGACCCTGTATGTGCCGCATCTGTCAACTCAATAAATAATTAATTTATATATATTTACTTTATTTATATTGTTTTTTAATTGGTACCCCATCATGCCCTACCCGTGGGGCAAGACGGGGAGATAGGACATTTTCTGAATTTTTTTATTTATTCCATTAAAACCTGTAAAGATTAGGTTGATTCATAGTTAAACTGAAAGACTTATTACCAAAAAAAATAGCTCAGACATAAAATTGATTAGTTGATTATGAAAACCTGTGTTTTATTCATCATCAAACCTTAACTACCCCGTCTTGCCCCACCCTCCCCTATATCCCCGAATATCACCAGCACTGTAACTTGGTCTAAAAACTTTCAGACTCGCATAAAATCTTAAGTGTTTGTGACAATGATCAATGCAAGATCAACAACAAGCGCATTCATTTATTTTGCGTCAATGACACAGAGTGCCCTCTCTTCCGTCAGTCTTAAAATATCAACACTGGCCGAACTCTCCCGGTGGTCGAACCATACCGAACTTACCCTATTAGTGGAGATGGTTTTATTTAAATAAAATTTTTACCCATCTCTGGATGCCTCTAATCGTCGCAAAGAAGCACATTGCACGCACGATTGAAATTCCCCAAACAGGTAAGCAGAGTAGAGTAATTTAATGAACGAGTTTAATCATATGCTCGCTGAAGATGAGCGTTTCCCCGCGACGAGCCGCTTGAAGATCCTGAGGCGCTCATCGACCGCTGTACGTGGCGCGGATGGGGTCCATTTGGCTCGTCGTCACGGTGGCGTTATGCAAAAACGAATCTTATTTTCCGCGTAATAGCGGCGCGACGCGGGGGAAAACCGCCACGCCTTCCTGGTCACTATTATGGCGATATAATGCACAGAGACGACCGAGACTTTTTATGGCGGTGCGTGCGAAATTTATGTGCAATATGTGGCGCATCGTTCTGGCGAAAGGAGGAGGACGTGGGGCGGGGAAAAAAAGACGAGCCCGCGGGGCAAGTCACGGAACACACGCCGCATAATGTCGACGACAAGAACATTCCGAAAAAACGACTGAAATATTACAACTGTCGAGATTTATGCGGCGGTAAATATGTTCGCGGTCGTGCGCTGTATTTAATTGGATCCACACCCTCCACCTTCGCCCCCTATGGACGGGATACGTCGAATAAAGCAGAGGTTTATCGATTTTATCCCGGATTTTCATAATCTTGTAACGCATCGCCCGACGCTTGCTGAAAATGTGCAGCGATTCTGTTCGGTAACGGTTACCTTCCAATGGTTCTCTTTATGATTTTCATAAATAGTTAAGGTTAAGGGATGAAGAGCCTATGTAAGAAGAATGTGCATGTTTGGATTATTGAATCAAAAGGAAAGACAGATAAATCTTTTCTTGGCTCTGCACTTGGTATTCACGAAGAAACTGTACTGGATGCAGAGACACAGTTTGGGCCGCGAAATTTCATCCCGGCGTTGCACCCACCGGGGCTCAATCTATTCCCGGAAGTCGTTGGAAGTCGACAACTTGAAATTGCTATCAATTATCGAGTCTATTCCGCGCCAGATGGTAGAAGAAATGGGTCAGAAAAATTGATGCCCATCGATCTGCACCGATGCTGAGAATCTCGAAGCCTGGAATAGTCTTAAAGTTATGAGCCCCAGACGAGTCCTCCGAAGAGTTTTACTTGACCTGCATACGTCGCGTATTAAAAGCAGCGCGAATCGATTGCGCTGCAGGGCAGTGGCAATTTCCGCACGAACCCCGAAATATGAGAAACGTCCCTTGTTAATAGTCGCCAAGGAGTATTCCAACAAACATCGCGGCTTGAAGGAGTACAGTCTCGTCCAGGGGAGCACGTAAGAGTTTCCTCGGAAAATTATCATTCCCCGACGCCACGGTAGGAGTCTCGCGATAGCGTGTGCATCGGGACGACTATTTCGTACATGCAACGACATCCCCCACGAAGCGGACGCGGAAAACGTACACGCGAGCGACGGAGCTATCACGAAATGTCCTTACGTAACGTAACTAACCGAGACCCCCTCTCGTGCCTGTATCGTTTCCGAAAGAATTCGCGGGGAATGCAAAACGACGAACAACTGGCAGTCGCGGACCCCCACTGCACACGAGTAATTCCCTAAGTGCGTTACAAAATCCACCATCTCGTCCAATTTAATCCAAAGGAGGCATCCTGCATTTAAGAATGGAAATCTCTGCCTCGTAAATTCGCCAATTTCCCTTGGCAGAGGGCAGAACGGTGACGTGTGCACCCCTGGCGAACTCGCGAACTCGTTCGCTCGGTTTTTTCCCAGAATAATTCCTGAATCGCCGATCGACGATCGAGGAGCAGGACAGAAACGTCGGGATAATCAAAAGTGCATTACTCTGTAAGCGAGATCGTATAGGAAAGATTCATTTCCGACAGCTCTTCCGTGCCATTATATCGTGTAGGAGGCGCCTGGATCCTCCCCCTCTCGCTCCGCGCGCTCTCGCCCTCTTGGTCCCTCTTTGCCAAGCGATTCCGAGCGCCGGGATTGCGGGTCAGCTGTCATTTCCCAGGCAGAACAAACAGCCGTGGCCGAGCCGTCATGACCTCCCCACCCATTCACCGATGGTTAATTTCGGGTGCCCCCGGAATATTTACTTGGTTACTATTTGCTGATTTATTTGCCATCGCATCGGGGGTTGTGCCGGTCGCTCCGGCCGATCGGTAAATCATTAATCGCGGCGATCTGGCGGACGGGCTTCTGTTATCCGCGGCCCACGACCGACTTTTCCAAACGGGTAATTGATATTCTCGATGTTCAGGCTCGTATTATCGCGAGACAGCATTAGCGATCGATGAACGGAGTGGTATGAAACCGGGGGTGGAAGGTTTTTAGAAAGGATTTGTTTAAATGAAATGTAGAGTAACGAATAAAAGGTAAAAGAATTATTCGTCACGTGTCGAATGCAGTTAACTCGGGTTAACGAAAGAATGACGAATATTTGTTTTAGCTTTTGTTCTTTATTTGAGATTTTATTTACATAAAAAGTTTGCCCATCTGGGAGTACTTGGAGTGTTTTATTTTAATTCATCAGTTGACGTATTTCAGGAGGGTTGGGGATGTTTTAATAATTTCAAGGTGATTTCAAAGCCTTTCTTTATATACTTCTTTATTGGAATCCGTAGAACACAATCGTTATGTACCTGGGCTTCAGAATTATTTCCGAGAAGTGCTCGAATAGTTTTCGCGGGAGGAGCTGTTCGTCGAAGCCGTTTAGTTCACTTCTCAGCATTTATTCCACGATTTTTGTTTATCGAGCGCGGCGGCCACGGTTACATACTCTTAACGCGCCCCGAATAAATTACCAGAAAAATGCAACGGGGCTTATGCGCATAAATATCTCGTTTTCTGGCCGGGACGTCGAAGTGTTTACCCGATTATACCTGGCTACGTGTTCGCGAAATTTATCCCAGATTCCTTGCGTCCGAGCTGTTTTTACGAATCTGGCCGCGCCGCCGCTTTTATAAACCGAACTTTTCTTCTCGTCTGCGCATACCTCGACGAATTTAAATCGGATGTCCTGGATATTATGGCAAAGCAAGGGGCCCGGATCAGCAACGTGACCAGGGCAACGAAGATCCAGATCATTCCTTTCCAGAAAAACAATTCCGAATGCTCGTTCCTCTAAACTCTAAAGCTTCGCAACTTTCATCTCGAGCCCTATTAAACTACAGCCTGGCAATAAGTTTCGAACCAAACGCAAAGATACGAAACTAACGAGGAATGCTCAGATTTTTTATATATTAAATGTAACGATACACATCTGAAGAATGTTAAGTTGGTCTATTTTAAAATAAAAGCACTAAAATTAATGAAGAATTTCGTTTATTATACATAGGGGAGAGTCGTGCAGTACCGACCATCTTACAGTACCGACCAAAGCTAGTTCTCGCTTCTTCGACCCGATATTAACACTTTATTTAAATTAACCAATGGAAATCACAATTCTCTATAACCTATTTCGGGGCCATATTGTTTACTCCATTGCTCTCGATGTTCTACGGCATTAAACGCATACGTTGATATTGAGTGGGTTAAAAGTTATTTTTTAAAGCTAATATTTTGTTTCTCGTGTAAGTAAATGATTTTGTTCTATTATGTATACTATCTCTAGTCCATTAAGTTTAATAAAACGTCCTGATTTTGCAATATTTTTTCTACATAATATACCATGATCTAAAATGTTGCCCCGTGTTTGTCGTACAGTACCGACCATCCAACTGTCGTGCAGTACCGACCAACAGACTCTGTCAACCAGTAGAGAACAAAATTTTCTTATCTGTGCATTCAATCTGTTAGCAACTCACATTAGTTTATAAGATGTTCATTTAGCCTTCCTACTACCTTTTCCCATAGAAAAATAAAGTAAATAAGGATAGGTATCATAACCTAACAAACAGGAAGCTAAGATTTAATGAAGACGTTATCCAGTGTGTTATATGCAAGCGAAGTTGGGCATTAACTAAATAAAAAATTATGTAAATAAGGGGCAAATAAAAGTTACTTTAACTTTAGATTATTCGACGAACAAAGTTAATTTTTTTATTCGATGAGAATTTATTTGAAGAATAAAGTTAATTTTATTATTCGTTATTCGAAATTTTATTTAAATAAAAATTTTGCCCATCTCTGTTTGCAAGGAATCATTTGGGATTGGGTGCCGTGTACCGTATGTGACGGTTGGGCACACGTCGAATACACAGATCAGGATAATATGTATTAATTATCTGACTTGCGAGTTTGTACAAATAAAATTTGAAAAGAATCTTGTATTGTACTAGTTAAATGTCTTTATTAACATTGTTAATCATTAAGACCTTAAAATCTACTAATTTAATAGTTGGTCGGTACTGTACGACAATTTTTCGTTTCCTAGAAATTACAACTTTTTTACTTTTGCGAATTATCAATTGTTATTATTAAACCTCACAAAAATAGTTTCCCTCCTCTTACTAAGTTCTATCTATACTACAAATACGTTTTTGAATTTTTGATTTTCATCGACTCTACCCCAAGATATAACAAAAAAACTTAGAGCGGTCGGTACTGCACGACTCTCCCCTATAATAAAAAATATACCTAGAAGAAACAAAATGTTACTTGGAAATGAGTATGGAATATTATTGGAGTTTGCAAAGAAATTAACAGTAATTTATTCAATACTTATGAATATAAATAGTATTTTCTGACATTTGTACCTGCATATTACGTAGTTACTTCCTGGTATCCATATCATTATTCCCGTTTCAATACTCTTTTCCTGAAATCCGGATCATCAAGTTGTCATGGAAACAAATTTTAAAGTGTGAAAATTTGATTACATCGATGCCAAAACGTATGCAAGCTGTGATGCGTGCACGTGGGAACGTCAAAACACTTAGGTAGGGTAAACCAACCAGTAATTGACCGCATACCAGTGAATGACCATTATGCAAAGATTTTTCAATCATGAATTTAAAAATTACTATATGTTTATAAATGGGGTGTAGTTGCACTTTTAATATCCCATATTTTTAGTTATGCGTATTAAACAAACATTTACAAGTACAATTCTTAATAAAACTATGCGGTCATTTACTGGGCTTCTCATTCAACAATTCGGCCATTCACTGGTTGGTTTACCCTAATATGAATATTAAATAAATTATTAACATCTTTGCGAATTCAAAATCACCCGTAGTTATTTCCAAGCAACATTTTGTTTCTTCTATATACTTTTTATTACATAATAAACAAAATTCTCAATTATTTTTACTTTAAAATAGACTAACTTGGGCTTCGCATATCTACCGTTGCATTTTATACATAAAAAATATTGATATTTCTCGTTAGTTTCGTGTCGTTGCGTTTGCTTCAAAACTTATTGCCAGGGGTTGCATGAAAAGTTACCAAAATTCCAACCCAACAAACATCGTTAACGACGTTTCTCCTAACCGAACCATCCACCTCCATTCAGAACCATAAATTTATAAAGCATAAATTAATATAGCATAAATCACACCATCGCACACCAGAACCATAGACGATCCGTCGGTTTCCCGGGTCTTATTAGACGGTTATAAAGACGTAACCAAATCTCATTATGACAGAACGGAATAGTCGTGTATCAGAATCCATCTAATCCCGTTGGTTACGATGCAGGATAATAGGCGGCCGGCGGTGAAATAACCCGAAATTGGCGTTGGCGTTAAATACCTGTTAGACGATCATTCACGATCAAGGAACCAAGGACCATTTTTTATATTACTCGGCGCGGGCACGGGCTGCGGGTCTGGGAGCGTGAATAAATTAGACGTTTTGAAATTAACAAGCCCCGCGCGATAACCTTTGCGCCTGAGAAAATGAAATATTTATGACGGTTGGGTCCTGGCGGCGGACCTTCGAAAATTCGATGTCCTAAACAGGTTTGAAACGCGTCAGATCAGACGCGCGATAAAACACCATCGGTCACCGATCGAGCGGGCCTTATTCCCTCTCCCCTTCCCTCTTTTTCTCGGGCCCCGATCGGCGGGCATCTTTGGCGAGTCATTTCGCCATTCCGTTGGCCAGCAACCATGGAAATACGGAGCCGAATAGTTTGATTTGCGCCCGGCGACCGGTTCTTCCCCGAGCCCGAACCTCGCTCCTCTTTTTCCACCGGCGGATTCGCGGTTCCACAGGGACATCCGCTGGCGCGATTGATTTGGGAGGACACGCGGCTGACAGCTTCTCGATTTTGACTCGTACCTGTCGGATAATTAACCGTTCTTCTTTTTCCCCGCCTTCTAGAATCTCCCCGGCAGCTCCTCGTTGAAATCGTGGGTGTTCTGGGTCCTCGAGTGGCTCGGTTTCAAGGACGAACCTTCCGGCAAGATGATTCCTTCGTTTCGGATGGCGGGATATCACGTAGCCATGTTACTCAAATTTAAGAGTATTTATGTGGAAAATAATGGGCGTTAATTACGAGCCGCGATATGTTAATGACAAAAGGATTCGATTTCACGCGAAATGTAAATGAGCAGGTCGTGGAATAACATTCGCAGCCTTTCTTGCGCGCCGCTGAGTGGTGCCTGGCGTTGTTTAGGAAACAAAGGGGAAGCGAAACAGGAAAATGGCCCGTTCGATATTGTATTTTCCGCGTGACCCGCTGGATGACGCGATATATTCCGCTGATATTCCCCTATTCAGGCATTAAAAATTGAACGCGTTAATAACGACGCGCGGGTGATTAACGAGTATTGCAATTAAGCTAAGCGAGGCCACTGGTACAATGAATGCTTTTCATATTTATTTGCGCGGACGCGGCTGTTGCCTGATGAAGCAGAATTCATTGAAAAATCCGCGCAAGCTTGTTGCCGGAATTGCGTGGCACGTAATTACGATAAATTTCGCGATAATCTTTTCTCGGGCAAACGGTGGAATATCGAACGTATGTGGATTTATAAAACTATGTTGAGCGCCATTCCCCCCCGCTGGGATATTTTCCAATTTCGGATTTTATGGGTTTACGAAGTCCCCTCTGCGAGAAATAAATTGCACGAATGCCGGCGTTAAATTGAATTTTGAAACGCAGATTTCGGATATTTCCTTGCCTAAACGTTGCATATTGGAATGCTTGGAGACGGTTTTCTCGTGGAAAGCGGATTGTGCGACGCCACAAGGCTCGCTCGGATGGGCAAACTTTTTTTCCAAGCACTTTGCTCGGTTCTGCTGCTAGCGGCTTAAGTAACGATGTTCTGGGTAACCATAGACCTCCGTCACAGAGGAGCGACTTCACGTTATGGTGTGCACGGGCCCTATAGATGCTTTGGGCCCCTTGGGTGGGCCCACAGATGCGTGAGGAGAAGAATGGGAAGGGAAACATTGTGCGTCACAACAAACTCCCATTGATGTTTTGTGCAAACAGCCCAGAAACCTCGAAGAAGTCCCCTAGATTTTCTAAACGGCGAATAAATATTTCCACCGCTCGTGGTCGATGATGCGCAACTGTTCGAGGGAGCCTTTAAGTCACGCTAAACGAACGACTACTCAAACTCTAGCTATACAGAAAAATTAGTGACTTCTTGGGTGACAGGAACGGGAAACCTTAAATTTGGTAGAGAGATTTACAAAGTATATGCAAAACGAAATTAATCTCTGTCATTAAAAACTAATCATCGAATGCTATAAAAGAAAAAACACAGGTTAGGTATATTTATTCTTCAATCGTTCAAATCTCCACTCTTCGACGTCAAACACTAATTATTCATTAATTCCTGTAGGAGAAATGAAATAATCTGAACTAGGTACTTAGGATAGTAGCAATACATCATTTATTTTCTTTCTATTTATTTATACAGTCAGTGATTCTTTTATGAGAATAGCAGTACCACATTTTCGGTGAAAGATTGTCCCTCGGAAGGAGCGTCTTTAATATTTCCCTCTGCTTGCAAGCGTTGAGGCTTCCGGGTGTACCTAAACAGCGCTCCCTCCTGCAGAGGTTGGCGAGTCTCGTCCGTGCAGGTAGGTGCGCCCAGGTTGGCTAGATCCAGTAGGTTCTAGGATGACACTGACACTCAATACCGCCTTCAGAACACGGTCCCAGCGAGCGACTATGGCCTGCGAAGCTTGAAATCTTCAACAGTAGCGCTTCCACTTAAATTCACAGGACAAATGCAAGATACATTGCCGTGATCTCTCGAACACGTTTTAGTATTCTCTCTTCCCTCTGGTTTCTTCGAAATTCCCTTTCATGAAAATATCATGGGAGGTCGCGAAGCTGCGACTAGGATAGAAAAACACCGCGTTAGTACGTGGCAAGCACATTTCGCGTTATGCGCCAGGCCCTCGGGGTATTTGAGAATATTCCAATGGGCGGATATTTGGCAACAGAAATTCCAATTCCTTGATTGTCCAAATATTTCAATTGTCCCGCGAGCATACAACGGAAGGAAATTGCAAAATCACGCGTGCAGGAATCTTTAAATGAAAGGCTCGGTGCGAGTCCATTAGCATTGAAACCGAGATTTACCGTTGGTCCTCTAAATAATTTTGCCCCGTAATTCCGTGGTCAATATAAGTAATTAATTAATTTGTCAACTGAAAGTTTCAACAATAAACAGGTTTTTCAACTACGTAACTCATTTTCAGGGAAGTTGGACTCGCACTGATTGCTTTCTGAGCCCTCCAAATAATTCAAAGCTAAAATTATCTACGAGTGAAAATATATTCAAGAACAATAAACCTAATTTTACCGTGAACCGTACTTTAAAATCTATTAGAGATGCAGTGAAGGTCTTCCATAACTACACATAAACAGCTGTTCGTCATTCCACCGTAAATACATGATGAAACCCTGCCAGTGCCCTCGCCATGCTCGAATCTGTTCTTCCCATGAAGCGCGCGATCGTTCTTGCATCAGTCTTGATTGAAAGTACAACTCGAGGATCGTGACAGGCTCTGATCAGTCTTCCATTACGCGGCTAACTGTTCCCAGGCGCCGTGCAGTCGCTAAATTTCGTGTTTCTCGTAGAGGAACACTCCGAACTCTTCCCTCGTCGTTCATCCCTCCTCTGGGAAGATAGAGGAAACGTTTACCCCGCGCAGTCACAAAGAGCTCTTCTCCAGATTCCATCGCGTCCAGGTGTAATCAAGTTGTCCGAGTCTCCCGCTGTCGATCATCATCCTCCGGGCGTTGGTTTCACGGCGAAGAGGGGCCAGTTGCATTACAGTAACACATCGTCCTCGTTAAGTGTGATCGTTTCAAAGGAACTCCGGACAAAAACGCTGTCTTCATTTTCTCCCAGCTTGCAGCCACGAAGGTCCCCATTCATTACGACCCAATTTGCTTGCGATTAAGGGTTGATTTCCACACGTCAAGTCCCACGAAGTTCATCTGGACGACGCATCTCCTGGCACAGTGGGTGCACAGAGATCGGTCTAATAGGAAACACAAGCCATTTCCTCTTCTGAGTGTGGAGGATTCCAAGTCGAGCGATTCGTCTCGGACACGGTGCTCCCTTTTAAGATTGGACGTTTCAATGGCCACGAAAGGGGTGCGCACTTTTTCCACTGGCCCTTACAACACCTCGCTTCTTGCTGCTTGCCTTTCCCTTCGTTTTTCGTTTGTCCCTTTTTTTTCCTATTTACGTCGAGGTCATTTCCATCGCAGTGGGGGTGTCCAGTCTCGGAGTCGTTCACAATGAGAGCTAAATTCGACGTCCTTCCTCCTTCAGGGTCGCGCCGCTCCGCAGGCACGACTCTCTCTTTCTTCCTCTGATTCGGGGACCTTAACCGAAGGAGATAGGCCGATACGGGCGCATAAAGGCGAAGGAATCCGCAACAATGAGGCAACAATGAACCGACGCGCACCCTGCTGCCTGTCACCCGCTGTACTCCTGCGTTTTGTGGGAACCCTGTTTATATATTTTCCTATAACATACCTGACCTCGAGGCCGCCGCCGCGTGGCCAGCGTTTCTCAAGCTTTCCTCTCCGGCCGAGCGTGACAAAAATCGGTAATTTAATAGGCAGTTGGATGGATCGCTATTAGGGAGGAGGGGGATCCACGGAGACGTTCATCATGCCAGCGAGATAGACATCTGATGGAAAACTGTTACACGCGCACCTACGACCCCTACGAAGCGGACGTGCACTTTGGTCCTGTGTTCGAGCGATTGGGAGGCTTTGGTTATAATTAATTGGTAGTCTTAGCTAGACAAGGGGAATGGATGCCTTCGTGTTCGAGAAAATTGTCAGCAATGCGTTAAGATTCTTGCGAGTTACTGTCTATTTTCAAAACATATAACATACACACCCCACCCTAATTTAAAAATGAAAAATTAAACGAAAGAAGGAGGGTAGTACTACTTGAGCGCACTCGATGAATTAACCGAACGCCACAAAGAGGCCAGCGACCCAAAACGAAGCTGGTTCAACGCACCTTGGAAGCGGCAGCCCGCAGAGTCGAAACCCAGCCCTCGTGTGCTCACGCGATCCCCTGGACGATCTTCCTCCGCCGAGGCGCCTCGAAACTCGCCTCGGTTCCAGCGGGGATGAGCGTCCCTGGGACTGTTTCTTAAAGGGCACAATATGGAATAATAGGATTACATAAACAACGGCAACAAGCCATTGTGGTCGGCGAAAAGGGAGGAAAAGGTAGAGTCGCGGAGGTATAGGTGGCCGAGAGAGGACGAAGGTGCAGTTGGCCAGGGGGGAGACATTTGCCAGATTGCGTCCCGTATTGAGCCCGATACTTTGTGGATTTCGGACAATAAAACCACCACCACCACCACCAACGACACTGGCTGCCGTCGCCGCCTTAGTCACCTACCCTTCGGTTTCATTCAGGCAGAGAGACACGAACGATGCTTTCTATAGGGGCGCCACCGCAAACCGTCGCGCACACCGGCGTACACGCCACCCCGCCCGGGGGGAATTCCACGGTTAGATGCGTCCCCCTCGCCCCTCGGTGTCGATGGCCGGTGCATTGTCAAAATATTGGCGTCGATCGGATCGCGCGAGCCTTTGTGAGGCGCCTCATGCCCCGAGCTGACTTTTTCCAAAGCCACGGGACGCCCCACGATTTTCTGAGAGACTTCTACTCCCCCCAGCGTCTTTTACGGCCGTACGTGTGCGTGCACACACTCCCCGGGATTTTCGCAGTCCCGCAGGTATCTGTTACCGGACGTCGCCGCGTATCTCGAGAACCTTTGTCCCCGAAACGATCGACACGAAGTGCTCGAGGATCCAGCGGGATCCCTTTGGTTTTTCCAACCTTCCAGCCACGAATTTGTGATCCCTGGGGACGCCATTGTCGTGGCTTCTGGCGTGGATCGTGCGAAAAAGATAAATGACTCGAGATCTACTGTTGGCTTTTCTCGTGGAGCTTGATTTGGCTTTTTAAGGGGAGGTTCTGGTCTAGAGCCCCAAAAAATAGGTGATTTTTAGGAATTAATTAAAGCAAAACTAGTGTGTATAATTTAATGGGACTTGTTGCATTGTATTAAGGATGTCTCATATTATAGAAATATATTTTTTGTTTTATAATTAATCAGTGCAGACAACCCTGGGGAGTCGTTAAAATTAAAGCGTTAAAAAATTGATCCAAATCGGTGGGACCTGTATCTCTAAAAGTTATTATCCGATTCGACTGAAACCTTTTTTATTTTGAAGATTATTCTTCTTTCTAGGGAGGGGGGGGGATAAAAAAATTACAAAAATTACATTTTTTTTTAGAAAATAACGACACTTCACGTTTGAAATCACTTTTCCCTGTATTTTTCGTCCTTTCATCGCCTTTGAAAATTGTAAATTTTCAACTTTTTGTAATTTTTTTTAGTTCCCCCCCTAGAAAAAAGAATAATCTTCAAAATAAAAAAAGTTTCAGTCGAATCGGATAATAACTTTTGAAGATACAGCTCCCACCGTTTTGAGAACACTGTTTCGAGAAAAACGCGTTTAAAGTTTTACGTGAGCGCCGAGTGGCCGGTTGTCACCCATGCATTTGCCGCTACTCAAATGCCTATAACTTCGGGAATTTTGCGATTTCAATAACTCCTTTTAAACACGTTTTCCTAAAAGGTTGAACATTCGAAAAATTAAATAAAAAAAAATCGACATTTAGACCAGAACCTCCCCTTAAGAAGAGGTTCTTTTGAGGAGTTTAAATATTCTGGGAAAGTCGAGGATGGTACTTGGATGATTCGAATTTAGTTTTCGTATGGAATTACAGTGTTAAATATTTCGGTTTTCATGGGAAGGGATAAGAAGGCCGTTTGTAGTATCGTGGCAAGACGTAGACGTGTTTTTCTACCAAGTTTCTTTGGCTTCGGGAATTCGAAAAGACGAGTACGGTGGAAAGGGGCCCATAGAAATCGCTTATCGTTGATCGTTTACGGACGTCCCCCCGGCAAACCGCAAACTGCCGTCCATAATCGTCCACGCGGTTAGAACAGTTTTGCGAAACGTACTCGCGGGCTAGGATCCGAGCCGGCTGGTTTGTTGGCGTATCTTGTGTATACAACGCGGTTAGCAACAAATATCAATTACCGGGACCAGCGTCTTGGTTATATCCAGCGGTTTGATTAGCAAACATCCCCTATCTGCTTCGGTCAGAATGCTCGTCGCAAGGTTTTGCTCTTCGTCATCGTCGCCGAGCATTTCCAAATTGTAAAATACGAAAACTTCGAATTCTCTGGAATTCTCCAATTCTAGTTCTCTGGCATTTGAATATTCGAATCTCAAATCCGAATTCTCTAGCATTCGAATTCTCTGGCATTCAAATACTTACATCATTCGAATATTCGTTACAGCCCTAGTTTACAAGCAAATCGAGTCTACATTCTACAAATCCCATTACCACAACTCGGATCAGATATTCACAGCACAGCCGCGATTATGGTAAAGGTGACCACGCGTCGGAGCAGCAAGTTAATTACAATTAATACACCGCACGCGACGCTCGGAGACGCATCGGTGACTATTAAACGGGCGTCGAAGCGTCTAATTGGCATCGAGAGCTGCCACGCGTGATCCCCGTGTATCGCGCGTCTCCCATTAAAATGTGCCCCCCGTATTTTCTCCCCCCGGGCGATGAAACCTCTTCAGGGGCAATCGCGAACTGGTCTCCGTTCCGTAAGCGGCTCCGCTAAACGATTCACGCTGTTTGCAGCGAGTATTAGCCGCATTAAGCTCGGCCTCCGTGAGGTCTCATCTGCATGAACATCTGACATACGGCCGATAGGAGCCGATCGCCACCCCATCTGCCGCCCTTTTTACCCCATTCTCCGTCCCCGGACGCCCTCGATCACGAGCCCGGGGCGCAATGAAACCGGGATCAGGGCCGTAGACGATGGCACGGATCGCTCGCATTCCCGAATTCCGCGCGTTTCTACGGCCGCATCGGATTTCGCGCGTCTGCTCGCGCACCCACGGAAGCATACTTAACGATCTTCGAATACGCGGGGCCACGTGAACGTCGTGCCACGTGCGCATTCTCTTTTGCTTTTTTCGCTGGAAAATTGATAGGCGTTTTTACCGGGCAGGGTATGCGAGGTTTACTGCAACGCACAGTGCGTTGAATCAATGCACAGTGGTCTGGGGATATCTACATTTAACGGCCAAAATCCTGATCTCTCTGAAACTTGGTGATTAAGGGTTTTTGAGGTCGCTGATACCGAATTTGGCACCAAAAATTTAAAATTCAAAATGGCGGATCAATGTGGCGCGCATTGTGGTCTGGAGAGCGGTATTTTATAGCCAAAATTAAAAATCATAGCCGTACTAGAGAAAAAAATGAGGAAAAGTATCAGTTCTAACATTATATTTGACTTAAAAAAATAAAATATTAAAAATACACGCGTCCGGGACGTCCAAATACCTCGAGCGTCATTTCTAAAAGTCTACATAAAATTGAAACTTGCAGGAGATTGCACTTGAAATTTACATGCTCTTGTTAACAATTGTGTGAGCGTTCATGTAAAAAAACTCCGATGTTAATCTCGTTTAATCCTTTTTTTATAAGCCTTCTCAAAGTTGAAATTCATATAAACAATGCACTATTTGTTCATGGACTAAAAAATGCCTATGACGCATATAAATAACTGAAATATACTTCCTTACCTATATAACTGTATGATATAAACACGTATTTTGATGTTCTATAATGAGTAATTAAAACAATTAGATTCCCATAAAATTGGATGATTTTGTCTTTGTAATATTATATCTAATTAAAGAATCATCTGAAAAGGGAAAGCTATGCGGATTTAGAAGCTCTGGAGGATTGTCAATTCGTAAAAAAAAGATGACATTGTAAAGTTGAAGTTGAGAAATTGAATTTTGGTCACCATCCAGACCACTGTGCAATGGGAAGTCGGGACAAAAATCATAACTTCCGAACTAATCAGTTTTGACCTATGTACCCCGATACTTTTTTAACCAGAATATATAGATGCATCGATTGGTGTAGAAAAAATATACAGTTGCATTAAAAATAATTGAGGTGGTCTCGATTTTTTATCGAATAAAAAGATTTTTATCAATATTTACTTTTGCAATTTGTTGTCAACTGAATACTGACTAACTTTTGTTCAAAAAGATTTTTTATCAAATTATTTTTATCGCGTGCATTTGAAGTTTTATTAAAATATATTTTACATATAGGGTAGATGTACCGTTTGTGGCCATTGCACTGTTTTTAGCCATGTGCATAATTATCTTATTTTTAAATTGCTTGCAGATCATTATTATGTGGAGAATTTCACATCATAACAATTTTGTTTGTTATACCGCTAGAAATATAAGGTTACATTTATTGCTTACACGGAAAAATATTATATTTTTTAAGAAGTGGCCAAAACTGCTAGGTACAATATCTTAAAGTGGCCACAAATGGTACATCTACCCTATAAGCTTATTTACACTAAAAATGAAGAAGACTCTAAACACCTTAACGTAATGTATTGTTATTATAAACTTTTAATAATAATATATAAAAATCGTAAACGTAATTATTCATATAAAACATAATATAAAAAACACACTTCTTCCTAAAAAAATTGATTTCTCCAATAATTGCACGTAGTAGCAGAAAAGCGCGTTAATTTCACAAAATATAAAGTTAGAGGAACCAAATATAAAAAAAAAATCAGGTACGTTTTGTTAGGTATTTTTTAAAAAGTCGGTTAAAATAAAATTTTCATTCACGGGATTAAAAGGTTTTCTAATGATCAGTAAGGTAATAAGCCTAAACAATAATTTTGAAGCACACATACCCATAAGACTAGAATCCATGGCTAATAAAGTGAGACAAGAATAATACATATTCTTAAGGTCTAAATAAAAAAAAAAGAAAGTAACTCTACCGCGTATGAATTGCCAGTGACGGTTGAAGTCCTTAGATTCCAGGTTAAGATGGCAAATAACATCGTAAACATCTACGATAACCTAGCAACCATAACCGAACTCGATTCCTAAACATCTTGATGTAAATATTAGATGATAAATATCACCCTGCAAAATATTTGATTTTTCAATTTTTGTCCACGTATCAACGCAGTGTTCAACAGCGCGGCTGGTCCTCTTGGATTTTGAATTTGACTTGTTTCTGAAGGAAAAGTTCCGGTCTAAAAATGTTGAAGAATCGGCTTTTTTATTTCGTTTTTCGAATGTTCAATCTTTTACGAATACGTGTTGAAAAGGATTTTTTCAAATTCGAAGCATTTAAACGCGTTTTTCTAGAAACAGAGTTCTCCAAATCGGTGCGAGAAATATCTCGAAAATTTACTGTCCGTTTCGATTGAAACTTTTTTTATTTTGAGGAATATACTCCTGTGCAATGGAGAAGCTTCTATCACTTTAAAAATTTTGAAAATTTGTATTTTTTAAAGCCGTTGAAAAGACGAAAAACATAGGGAATAGTGACTCCAAATTACAAGTATCGTTATTTTGTCAAAAAACGTCATCTTTTGTAATTTCTAAAGCTATATCCACCAGGAAATTTCATGCCCATTAGTGATTACTAAACCGGATTTGGCATTGTCTCTTATTTTAGACCAATGGTTTAGGTTCTAAAGATTCCACCGTTTTGCACGTTTTTTGCCTCCACTTCATCAAATGCCCAGTGCCAGTTGCAATGATTAATTACAGAAAAGAAATATATTTCTATAGTTTAAAACATTCTTAATACACTGCAAAAAGCCCCATTAAATTATCTCTGCTAGGTTTCCTTTAATTAATTCCCAAAAACCAGCTATTTTTATAAGCTCCACACCCTTAAGGTTCTCCTGGATTCTAGTGATTCTGATATTTTCAGTTTTAATGAAAATTTTATAACACCCACGTGGAAGTATTCTACAATGTATATTGTATCGTTCGAGTTTCATTGTAGATATTTAGTGTCAAGCACGAGATACAAAGGTAATGAAGGGGACAGCGAGTGGGTTGATGTTTCATTAGTGACATCGATTGTCCACGAAGTGCACTTGTCCCTATTAAACAAGGAACACAAACGTACAACGGAGCCACAAGAGGGGTCGACAAATATTTCGTAACGCTACATTCCTCATAGGCTGTTTAAGAATGTTTCCCACGTGTAGAGTCCTCGCCCAGCGCTCGAAACGCTTGTCCTCCGTCATTTCCATATGTCCATTGATCGGACAGAAACTTCTGCCGAGGAAATCGCTCTGAAATGGGTTAAAATATAGCCCGGGCGACAATGAGGCTCATCGGGCCAAAAGAATACACCAGGCTCCCCGTTCCTTTATTTCTTTCTATTTCTCATCTTGCTCCTTTCTTTCATTCTTTCTTCTTCCCCGGTGTAAGCGCAGCTTTGGCATAGAGTGTGACGGATGCGAGAGTATTTCTTTGGTAAACGTCGCCTGCTTACGGCCGGCGGTGTACACCGCGTGCCCCGGGCCCCTCTTTGTTCGCCGTGATACGTATGAAGCGTGACAAAACGCCGCGGACTTAAAGGAACTCTACGTTTTGTCACGCGGCAACATTTGGACGACATTCGTGGCAAACGAGTCGTGACGACGCCCGGGCCAATTCCCGCCGTGAAAAGAATATTCACAATGGCCATTCCGCGGCTCATCCTTTATTTTTAAACGCGCCCCTGCCCGCGCCGCGGCTTCGGCCCCTCGGTCTACTTACACCGCGGACGTGCGCCGCGCGATAATGAATAACCGCGCGATGAACAAACGCGGGCCAACCGTCGCCGAGAATACTTTCGTCATCCCGGGACCGTATACGTACCACCCTTTTCAATTCCCGTACCACGGACTCCGAATTTCTGATCGCCGCCATTGTCAGCCTTCGTTCAAAATTCACGGACGACAAGTGCTCTAAAGATTTTGTAATACCCCGACCTTCCACTTGAGAGTGTTGAATGGTCTTTTAAGAAACAGTTTTTTCCGAGCAGTGACCTATTTCGCGATATCGCGCGCAATTAGTTATGCGGTGAATTATCGTTGACCCACGGTGGCTCCTCGTTGGCAGCAGTTATTTTTGCCATTACGATACAGTATCACGGCAAATTATATGTGGTTAAGTGATATATTATCGCGAACAAGTCACCGATCGCGTCGTGGGTTATCGGTCACTGGATTTGCTCGGTGTCTCTTTGGCGCAATCTATTTCTCACAATCACAGCAAAGTATTTAGGAAGACACACTGACGAGGGATGCTCCGTTTTTTTTAAACTGTACAAGTTTATAGAGGACCTCGATAGAAGTAAGTATCAGGCAATTTTTCGTTTGTGCCCATTTTCTATTCTTCGAGGTGGAAACAACCCTTAAAGGTTTATGTGTGATTTCCTACTTTACTGTATACCAATCTTGGAAACTGTAGAGTGTAGTAGATATAAAAAATTATTACAATGAAAACTCAATGGCATTTTATGCTCCATAAAACTGTGCAATAAAATTGTTTAAAATTTGTATATTTAAATAGAAAAATGTTCCCCACCACAATTTTTAAACAATTCTCCGTGAAAAAGGAGAAGCTGTTCGTTGCCAAAGGACCACGACGGTTTCGTCGGTGACGGAGTGTACCCAGTAGACATTTATCTCGCGGCATCAGTGGGTAATTGTACCTAATGGCTCAAGTGTAGCCAGCACGGTACTGGGTCTGAAGCAGCGCACACAAATGTTAAACAAGTAGCAACCCTTCGCGATGAAGCACGCCCCGGTCTCCACTGCCCCTTTTTTTCTCTCCCCACCGGCCCTTCAATTTAATCAGCCTCATTCAGTCTACCGCGAAACAACCTGCCACATGGTGGCCATTGTCGTGCGCTGGATATTATTAACGGCACACACTCGGCCGTGGATCGTTTCGTCGATCTCCTCCGCCTCTTCTTCCTCGTCTCCGTTTTTTAGCCCCTCTTTGTTTCGCCCGTACCACGGGGCTATCAGCACCGCGTGAATAAACACCGAAAACCGCCATATGCACTCTTGTGCCTTCTTTGTCGTTGCGTTAGTGTCATTTATCCACCCCATGGAGCTGGCGCGTGACTAAAATTTGTCGGAGACACCGAACCCGCTTTCAACCACCCCGTGGCACGCGGCCCATTAAAAACAGCAAATGTTTATGTTGTATCTTCCATTGGGCGTCGATGAATTCAATGGGCGGCTGATGATACTCTTAGGCAAGTGGACGTGTGTTGCTTTGCTATCGTACCTTTCTAGTCACATCAACTATTAAGGCATCAATTATTTTTTATATTCCTTGAAGCAAGTGTCCTTGTTACTACCACTTTATTTATTTTGCTTAATAAAAACGTGACGTAGAAAGAATATAGTACAAAACAATTATGTATTATTAATTTGGGACTGTTTTTCTTCTTCTTCTTATTATTATTATATTCTATTCTTTATACGTTACGTTTTCATCGAGTAAAATAAATAAAATGGTATCTATTGTTAAGGACATCTACGCTAATCTTCTTTCGCTAACGAAACTTGAATACAATGAGGCTTTACAGTAGAAAGGATTTTGTAGAAGCGTAGATTCCTTTGCAGAGCGAAAGGAAGATTGTCTTCGGGGGATATTAATTCGAAATTAGGAGGATTTGATGTCCAAAGCAGCTGTTACGTCATGGGCACTCGTAGCTCTCTGCCCGGGCCATTTTGGTCGATACAGACGCTTGTTGGATCCTCCGTGGATCCTTGACTCGAACCTAGACGCGGCCGGCATTCCGGAACTCGTGTCCCATCAAATTTAATGGCCGCAATAGAGGACACGGCACTTGTAAAATAAATTACGGCGCTTTTTTTCTTAACGACCGTCGCGTCTTAATGTTACAATAAACGTCCGCGCGGTGACTGATTGATACTCACAATAGAAACTGGCTGCTAGTCGAGATGATCGATACCATCTAGCGCGGACAATATGAGCACGCTTTACAACCGATCCCCGGACGAGGGCCATTTTTTTAAGTGGACCTCGCGTGTGTACGGTTCCGAGAGGCATCGAGCGTGGATCGACGTGAAACCCGGTAGATGTAAAATATTTTACGGTCGGACCTGTTGTTGCGAGTGAAATATCACCGTGGGAAATTTATCGAGGGAAATTAAACACGATAGGGAAGTGGGTAAATTTAGAAGGAAATAAGTAGCACCAAACAGATTTATTTTATTAGCGCAGGTACCATCAAAAAGAAACATTACGCATGGATCATTAAAATAGAGAAATCTGCAAATACCGATATGGAATCAGGAAATCAGTGGGAGCTGATTAATATAGGACTACGAAATTGAGGAATTAAATCTTGATACATCTCTTTTCGATCCACTTTTCGACAAACATCTTCATAAAGACGAGACCATCGATCAGAATCAAGTTAAACGGCGATTCTTTTCCCGAAAACTCCTCGATTGCCGTGGCGAATTCATTATCCGAGAGGCTCGAAAGTGGCGAGGCGATTAAAGGATAGTTTCACCGGAGGGCCCGCAGCAAGACAAATCGAACCGAATCGAGCGTCAGGCCGCGCTCGTTAATCATCGCGATGGCCATAGTCATCTTCATCATTATCATTATTGTTGGCTGCCACGAATAAATCGATGGACTCGTCGATTGTGACCGATGCGCTCTATCGCGTTCAATATTCAGCCCCGTGAATTAAATCAATCTCATAATCGGGCTCGTTAGGCGCATCGTTCCTCGCGGAACACGATGATGGCCGACGGTCCACGCTCGAAGCACAATTTATTTCCACGACCTCCCTTGCCTCGGGTTTTTGCCAGTACTCTGTCAAGTTTCTCCGTAGAGAAAATGACAATGGTTGCGAATTATGATCCCGGATAATGGCACTATTGCCACTCACTCTACCTCGTTGTTCGTATAAAGAATCTAATTGAAAGAGTTAACCCTCCGAAATGAACGCTTCTTGTCTGTAACTCCCCCGTGCACGCGACCGCGAGGGGCAACGATGCGTGAAGGGTGGAAGAGAAGTGAAGGGTTATATTAATAAGGGGGTATTCGCTGGAAAAATCGATGTTTTTTATATTTTCTATTGATATGAAGGTTCTTCAGCATCCATGTGTATTCTGGTGAACTTTTTAGAAATTTGGAATATTAACTGAAAGATTAACTGGGAGAATCGTATTTTTGGGGCCAAAAACGTAGCGAAATTTGGGAATTTTTTGGAAGAAACTAGTCATTCGATTCATCTGATATTTGGACCATGTTTTTATGCATCTTTGAAGAGGTTGCATTTTGTTTTGTATTAATTTTTAATAGTAGGGTAAATCCGGGAGATGCGGTCGGTTCGGAGAGTTGGTCGAGTTGCTATATTTTAGACTCTATACGTAAAAATGCGTTAAAATGCAGACTAATTACTTTTCTAGAAGCCAAAGAGTTGAATGAATAGCGTTATTTCGCTTCCTTCTATGTTTTTCTGGATTTATAGGCTTTAAAATGTAAATTGAGGTTGTATTTAACCTCTTTTGTCAAACAGCGGTGTTCAGAATACATACTTCTAAGTTTATTTTCGTTTAATATTTGGGATAATAAGATAGCAGAGATATTGAGGGACAATGCAGCCAAAGTATTTGGCGATATTAACTGTTTCTCTCAAAGCTAGCGAGAACATCCCTATGATTTTTTTATTTTTATTATTCTTTTTGTTTATTTAGTTTGTTTATTCACTTTTGTATTCATTTGCCTTGCTAATCGCCAGTAGGTAGTTGAATTTTTCTTTTATGTGTTCTTTACTTGTTTCACGTAAGCAAATTAAATATCAATTAATCTGTACTTGCATTCCCTCATAAATAATTTTGCTTTATCCTTTGTTAATTTTCCATGAATAATTATGTGAGTGGTCTCCAACAACGACGAAAACCATTTCTCCCGACATCTCGGGAGAGGCGGTCAAATGTCATGACTTCAGTTTTCTGTCCGATTCACAGTAAATATTGTCTTAAAGCAAATATCGATCAATTTTTCTGAATCAGCATACAATTCTGAACCTATAGGTTTGTTCTGATAAAATAAGTAATTTCTATAGTAGTTTTAATAGCCATTTTATATTAGGTCGACCGCGTCTCCAGGATGTACCCTACATTTAGAAGTTATGTTTCCAATTACCTGGAAGATAAATATTTCCGAGAACGTTTATTTTGAACGGAAAAAATTCATATAAACTGCCCTTTCCTCACACACTGTCAAGCGAATACCCTCTTAAACGTCGGAAACACAACTGTGCCATCCCCTTCACCTGAATTCGCCGAGCAATCGAAGGTGCCATCGATCCGCCGTGCACACGTGAACCCCGGCGAAACGAGTGCACGCGAGTGCAGTTCCTGGGAATTATGTATGCCAAAGGGTTAAAAAAGCGGCGATTTACAAGTGGCGTAGAACGATAAGCCAACGGCCGCGTTAAATACGGTCCCGGGCTCTCGGTTTCCTCGCTGGCCCTTGGAGAAATCGTCGATGCGCCTTGTAAATCGTCTGGGGTATCCGGTTGACGTGCGTCCGCGGTCGAAGATGGCTGGTCTACCAGGTAGCCGGGCCCGAAGGGGCCCTAAGCCTGCTGTCAGGGGTTGCCACGTAGGAAGAGAGCAGCGTGGCTTGTTCTATAACTACTTTGACACGTTCCCCGTCGCTGTTGTCAGTGAGTCTCGCCTTAAAGAACCGCGGGATGTCGTGTAGCTCGCAGCGGGTCTACATCGGCGTCCCGCGGCTCCTCCGACCCGAAACACTTCGAAACACTTTAAAAACCGCTGCACGGAGCGCCCGGCACTTTGGGTCTCGTGTCGTCTCGCGCGCACCTTGATGGATCGGGGATTCGTGCGAATAACGAAAACGCGAATGGGGTTCTGGAGAATCGACGGTCGGTGGACTTTCGATCCCTATCGGGGCCGCGAGTCGATCGATCATCGCGAAGGCTCCAAGAGCCTCCAAGGCACTCCCAGGTAGTAGTTTAATCGCCTTGCACGAGAGCTTCTTACTTGTTGAAGTGTGGAGATCTTGCTGCGCAAATTATCGAACACTTGCTTCGATTTTTTTGCGGGAAAATAATCGATTGACTGGAATTAACGTTCTATGTTTCGTGTGCTCTACTGTGGTGGACAGTTTAGTGTTTAGAAGTTTACTATTGTATTTATGTACCTATGACTTTATTTGTTCTCCTAAAGGTTACATTATTTCGTATCTCGTTAATCTTATTCTATGTTTCTTCTACTCTTATTCTATAATTTTTTTACTCGCTTTCGACGTTCATCTTGCTTCATTTCTTTCATTCTAGAGATGGGCACAATTTTTATTTAAATAAAATTTCGAATAACGAATAAAAGTTACAAAATTATTCGTCATGTATTGGATAAAGGTAACTCACAAGAGTATATTCCTAACCCGGAAATTAAAAAAATTCTAAAACTATATGAATGTGTTGGGAATTTCTACCTGATTAAAATGCAATTTTTGTTTGCTGCCTAAATTCATTCTAAGTGAGTGAAATTAACCCCTGAAAATCCGGTTATTTTTCGATTTTGTGTTATAACTCGTCAACTGTAAAATAATTTTTTACCAATAATTTTTTACCATTTAATTAAAAGAAGTAACTTTTGTCTGGAGATCTTTTTTCTATTTCTTACAGTTCGCGAGATGTAACACAAAATCGGAAAATAGCTGAATTTTCAGGGGTAAATTCCATTCCCTTCGAGTAAATTTCGGCAGCAAACAAAAATTTTGTTGCGATCAGGAGGAAATCCCCTACACATTCACAAAATTTCAGAATTTTTTTAATTCTCGGGTCCGGGATCTACCCTTATCAGGTTAACGATCGAATAACGAATAATTTGTGTAACTTTTATTCGCTATTCGAAATTTTATTTAAATAAAAATTTCGTCCAGCTCTGTTGCATTCCCACGCTCATTCTTTTCACCCTCCTCCTAAATCCTCCCTTATTCCTCCTTCTCAGAAGTTTGCTACTGGTGTTTTTAGATAAATCGAGATACTTAGAAAGAGCGATTCTTAATTAATCGTTAATCGAACTGCTGGACGAGTTGTGAACGGTGCTTAAACGTTCCCATTGCCCCCGACGAGATGCATTTTTCCCACGGCAGGATCGGAAACAGTTTCACGATGAAGTAATTAGCGATGGTATCGCGGGGCTTAATCGATGGAAACACGTGCACCGCGCCCGTATAGCGTTCAACTGGCTTTATTAGGAGAGCAGATAAACAACCACTAGGAGACGTTACGTCCCATTATCGATGTAACCGCGTCCAGAGGACGTTTTATCATTCGTTCATTACGCAACGTTACGGTGAGTAGATTATCGGAGGCCCGTTTAATCAACTCCGCAGATATCGCTCGCTCGTTGTTATCATCGACAATACGTTTCCTGGGCACCGCATTTGTTTCCGCGACACGCACTTCCTTCCACCCCGCGTTATTCTACAAATAAATGTTATACCTTGCTCAATGAAAAGTTGCACGATAAACTGACGCGCGATGGGGGTATCGTAAAATGTTTCTTCAGAGGGTCGCAGAGGGTGAACACACTCCACCCTGCGCAGTACACTTTCAAACCCTCCTCCCAACCCCTGAATTTCTACATCTGACACAAGTGACACGTCATACGCAATAAATTCGTCGGCATATCGCGAGTCCCTCGCATCGGCTCCTGAACCATCCCCCGAGCAACGCACCCCTGCAAACTCTCGAGCAGTATCTTCAAGATGCTCGAGGATGCTGGAGCAGACTGATCCACCCCCCGACAGATACGAATCAGTAACATTACATCCCCGTTGACATCGCAGATTGCGAGACGGCCGGCCGAGTGTGGAATTAATGGCTTCTCGGCGGGGTGCAACAATGGCTTGCGCCCCCGTGGAACATCCGGGGGCCAGGGATGCTCCGTTTCGATTCGTGCAACGGCGTTACACCCCTCGCGGATGGTCCAATGTAAATCCACGCGCATGTACGTACAAATCTACATTGGCGGAGAGGAGATTTAGGGCGCTTCATTGTGCTCGACCCAGGGGGAACTGGTCCCCCTAATCCTCGCGATGAAAACGCCTCTCCCCGACACACCCGTTCCCTCCGATTTCCTCCCTCGACCTCGTGCATTCGTAAAATGGCCGGTTCCACGAGCACGTATCCATGCGTCCAACACCTTTCACCTCTAACCCCCTGTGTATAATCTTTTTAACTCCGCGGAGCCTTCCAATGGCTACGTAACGGTTCGAAGTCGAGGAGGTATAATCCGCGACTGTTCAGACCGTTCTGACTTCGTGCAAAGATCCCCGCGCCTCTTTCAGGGGACCCGCTCGATAAACCCTCGGAAGTTACGCGCCTCGTCGGACACCAGACACGAACCGGGCGAGTTTGCAGGTTGTCGAGCAACTTGTGCTTCTAGAATAGCCGATAGATATTTAGCAGAGTGCGGCAGGGTGGTTGCTGGTTCTTGGAGCGTTCCAAGTATTTTCGAAATTACACGGCAAGTTGCCCCGATACCCCTGGACTTGGCGTGATCCGTAACGATCCCGGGAATTCGACGGCCCGACCGACTGAAACGGAGACTTTCCTCGCGAGCTGGGGGCTAGCTTCGCGTGGCTACGCTCGCCCTGTACCGCCGGCTCTGTCAGCGCCACTCGCCCGCCCCGAATATTTGTCCCATTCCTGGAGCGGCCAGAGACGTGCCTTATGCAAAAGAGTGAAATGGCCGGCGCGCGTATAAATACAGGCCTCGTTAGCGGAGTCCCTGATGGAGAAGCGTCGCCTGGTACACGTACGTTCCCACGATGCTCGGCCAATTTAGGGGAGCACCGCGGACAAGGTGGTTCCTCTAAAATATTCAGGCATCGCCGGGACTCCGGGGCCCCAGAGTGTGTTTCCAATGCGGACTTTCTCGAGGAATTCGGTATACCTCGACTCTGGTCCTGCGATAGCTGAGGGCCACTAGAAATTCCTATTGAACATCGGCGATGACTCCCACTTCGCTGGCCAAGCCTGAGCTGATTTCAGGGAGCTCGTGGAAGCTATACTCAACGGAAGAGATATGCACACTGAGCTCCCTGAAAGCTAGCTACGCGACTCCCTTGATCGTGTCAACTGTTTCATCTTCTCCTGGGCCACTGTACTTTTTAAGGAACTTTACCAAGCCCTCCTTCGCTCCCCACTTTGTCTCAGGGTCTTCAGTCACGAGCCGCTGAGCGCCATCCAGGAGCTCGCGTACCCTCGTGTGCACGCAACATTGACGGCGATGAAACGAAGCACACAGGGGCGGTCGGCAGGCGGTCTTTGCAGCACGAAAGCTCCGCCTGCGAAGCCGTCCTACGGTGCATGCACGTGAAACGTCACCTTCTACGCGTGCAACAGGGCCCACGCGAGACTCCTTCTCGCTGCATCTGCCTTCAGACGCGGGCTGCAGGTATCCCGCGATCAGGCGACGACACCGACCGGCTGGACGCGTCCTCTGCCACTCGCCACGTGTCGCGAATGGGTAGTTGGTATGCGATGGAAGTGAGATTCCGAGGGGAACGGAGAGAGAACTTGATCGGCCGTGACGCGCGCGATCAAGGAGATTTGGTTTGGGAGAGACGTGGGTGGTGATTTTGGGACGAAATTGGTTGGGTGTGTAAGATCATAGGTGACTACTTAAGACTGAGAAATCTTGCGGCAAGCGTGGAGATCTTGGCACGTGGGTGGTGAATAGGAGTTGAAACGATTGGTGGCTTCGATCACTGATTCGCTGGCGCTATGATTGACTATTACTACTGAATACGGTAAACCAACCAGTGAGTGACCGAATTGTTGAATTTATAGACCTTTCAGATTAATACTTGAATATATTTATAGGTATAACAACAAAACAACTGTTGAAATTGCATTTAAATTTATTGTCCCTGAAATTTCTATAAAAATAATTACTTATTTTTGTCGTAATTTTTAAAAATACGATTATAAAATGCAAAACGCGTAGAAGCCTAGTAAATGATCGCATACTTTGAATAAGAATTGTACTTATTAATGTTTGCTTAATACACGTAATTAAAAATATGGGATATTAAAAGTGCAACTACACTTCATCTATAAACATATATTAATTTTAAATTTATAATTGACATTTCATTGCCTAATGGTCATTCACTGGTATGCGGTCAATTACTGGTTGGTTTACCTACCCTATTATTGTTTCGGAGCTGCCAGTTGCTTCGGAGTATTCTAAAGTACTAGGTAAAGGACACAATTACTGACACTTTAAGCGTGCACTCTGACATTATCTTATGGTTTTGTACTTATAGACTGAATTGTATATGTTGTTCTTGTTATTTATTATTGTTTAATATGTTTACTTGATGAAAAAAATTAGCTGGTTTTTAAAACTTCGATTTTTATGTATAAATTCATGAATTTCAAATTTATATTTCGGGACCTATAACTGACACCCTTAAAATGTATTTGACGTTACTGACCCAAATTACAGGCAGCCAATCTAATACTATTTATCTCATTTTAAAGTTGTGTCGTTTCATGTAGGTACATGAGCAACTACTGCTGTAACAGTAATACAAAAATCCTTGAAACGCTTGTACCAAACACTGTTAACTATAGAAACTTAATGAATCGTTGAATTCTGATCGTCATTACTTTCTATGATGCTTATAGGGTAATTCCGGGAGACGCGGCCGGGCTGGAGAGTTGGTCGAAACAGTTGATTTCTAGAGAATTAATTGTTCTGAACCTTAACACATTTTTACATATACACAAATATAGAGTCCGAATATAGCAACTGGTCCTCAATATAGTCTCCCGGATTTACCCTATTATCTAAAACATTTCATTTGGTTATGTTAACATCTTAAATATCGCAATTCCTGCATTTTCTTTAACGTCTTGTTTTCCCTTTCGCTAGTAAGGAAGTCCGCTCGAAATGTTTAATCGTCTTATCCAAATTAACGAAGAAAAAGTTAAGTGCTGCTTTTTGTATCGTACCTATAAATAACAGTTTCAATTGTATTCTAAATTTTTTTCCATCACTTTATAAGGTTTATTCGTTATTCTAAGTAAAACAGCTTAGGGTAACAGTAATCGATCGCTTGATTTCGCGTTTCAAATCGACCTTGTATTCCCCAATATCACCGTATTAAATGATTAATTACTGCTTTTGACTGTAAGCTACGAGTTGCTTTGGAGTAATATGGTGTTATCCAGTGATCACTTGAGCTCGCGTTTGAAAATCAACCCTCCCACACTGCCCAATATCAGCGCATCCAGCGGAGAAGCTGTTAATTACCCGCAGCCAGCTGCCTCGTGCAAGGCGAGCAGCTATCGCCACGAGGAATTAAGGTTTGCTGCATCGCGGTCTGGAACGTGACGAGCCAGGGACTTTCTATTAGATACCATCCGTTCTGGTCGTATGCTAATGTCCCCCGAGCGCCATGACACGATACAGTTTTCGTCGTTAACCCCCGGAGTAACCTTCCAGTGAAAGTGCAACGTTCGTCCCGTCGCCTCCCTTCCGTCTGATCGATCGATGCCACAGCCGTGAGACGGAAATCCTTATGGGCGAGACGTCCCACGGAATGGCCGATAGACGACTTCCGTGGACGGACTCGGACTGCGCGCGGAACGAGATCGTGGGTCCGTTTGGTCCCCCTCCTCGCATTCAGGGAGCAGTCAACTCCTCAGCCTTTTTCGGTAAAGAGGATCCCACGTTGGAAAACGTTTCCTGCTCCCCAGAGGAAAGGAGCCTCCACGGGGGAATAAAGGATTAGATTTTCCTGCAGGAAATTCACGGTGTTTGAGGTCGACGCCAGCGCGGGAATATTAAAGAGGATATATCAAACATTATTACGCCAAGTTTCGCGCCACCGTGCTGTTCTTTAAGCGCGTTTGAATAAATTTCGCCGTGAAACACGGGGCTCCTGGAGATCCGGCTTGTTACGTCATTACGAGATAGAACCGCGCGCAGAATATTGCGTCGCGTGCGCTGGAGCGCAGGGTGTCTTGCTTTCTACGCGAAAATGGGGAAGGTAGGGAATGTTGCGCGAGGTTCTGGAGTTGGATTTGATTTTTATTAGGCGTAAAATTAATTCAGAAAATGGTTATTGAACATCCTTTATTTCCTTCTCCCTTCAGAAGTTACGGTATTACATAAAAGAAAGGGTCACGACTCTTCCGTAACGAAAGAAATGGCCACTTTGAATAACTAAAGAGCCTCCAACTATAAATAAGAACCCGTCTCTCTGAATTTCCCGCTGATCAACGTGAAACGCCGCGTACATATTCCACGTGAACCGTTAGTGCCATAATTTTCCTCATTTTCTGAGGTAACAGTTGCACGGCGTACTGTGCCTCGTCCCAGCATGCGCAGCGAAGGCATCGCTAGTAGATCATTCCCATAAGATTCGAGGCTGAATTGTCGTAGTGTTGCCCAACGATAAGCAACGAATGTTTCGAGGGCACCAAGAATTTATTCCGCTCGATGTGCTTGAACTGCCGGGCTGTGCGCCGTGTGACAGTTGCTCGACTAGTCGTTAGTAACAAGGTGGTGCCTTCCAAGCACTGCAGCTCGAATCCCAGCTGCCATAACGAGTGATGATTTACGCACTAATGTATTCGGAATGTTATACGGAATGGGCGGGCTTCGAACCCGATTTTCCCTCATTTAATGGCGCTCATTGTCGCTCGATCGAAGAATAGCTGGCCGCGCGGAGCGGCATCCCGAGGACCGTGGTCGCTGGAGCAGGGAAGTGTGCCACACGAGTAACCCGCCTCTTCCGCGGCTGTAAATCTAACGAAACTGTAAACTCCGCTGGACCACCTGTAACTGGTGGCTCCGTGTGCTGGTAAAACCCTGATAAAATCAACCTGTTAAACGGCCCCGGGCTCCCTCCCTCGCGGATCAGCTCACTCCGCAAACTGACTCCCCTCTGCGCAATTAATGCAACTGATTTTCGCGATCGATGCAGTTTAGGGTTCAGGTGTGGAGTTGCGTAAATGCCGAGATCAAATAGCTGATTTGGGTGTTTGTATGATTGAGGACCTTGCAGCGAGAGGGGCACAGCTCCATTTTTTACAGTTTTTGAGGTATAATATATATAAAAAAAATCTACAGCGTTTGGTCCACGTTTGATACAAGTCGGAAATAAAGTTTTGATCTGGCGTTAGAAGTATCATTTCCCTTGAAGCTGATAGAGGACTTTTAATCAGGGGATGCAAATTTTAGGTAACCGCCAGATTGTCCCACGGTTAATCCCACCAATATTTGGTCAGTCTAATCAAGTATTCCAATTGGCACACGGCGTGGCCAATCTTTGACCGAGAGCACCAGGAAGTGATATCACCTTGACGACTCTTCAATACGTAATGAAGTGTGGAAACCCCGCGCGCCTAAATCCATGAATGCCTCCATTCGTCATTGTGCGGCTTCGAATTTATAATCTCGCATGCTCGCCCGGTACACTTCGCGTGATTCATCATCTTAAATAGGCTGCGCGACGGATGAGTAATCATCCTTCGAACTAAACTGAATACGATCATTTCTCCAGTTGTTTAAGTCAATATTGGGCTCGAAGTAAAGGAAATGCATGCCCGTTTTGGAAAAGTGGGGCATAGTTCGAAGACCGCAGCGTAGATGGCGCCAATTGTCTAGATACACTTTGCAGCTACGTACCTCTATTCAAAATAAGAATGTCCTGAATTTGTTTAAAATAAGAATGTGTTTAATTATCAGCATTTCTTTAACTGCAACGATATTGAGCCTTCAATTCCAAAGTATTCTTAACTGATTCAAACCAGAAAGACTATCGATACCTCCTCAAATTCTACCTCTAGGATCGCTGTAACCCTGCTAACTCTTTTAAATCACACTGTCAGGGGAAACGTAGAAGCAGGCGCTAATGTGTCCAGATCACACTGCTGGAACGTAACAGTAATTGTTGATCTTTCCAGTCGTCATCCCTAGCAAGCTTCAAACGCTGTAGAAAGCACGCGTAAAAGAGTCATAAGTTGGATGTACCAGTAAATCAACACGTACCAGTGAATGAACATTTTTTATTAAAATATGCAACTATTTAATGAGAGGCTTCTTTTAATTTTTTGCTTCATATCCAACCAATTTTTACAGCAGGTGGAATCAATCGCGCTGCGAACATAATTTTGTAATAGAATTCATTCATTACCATTAAGGTGCCATCCCACTGTGAAGTCGTGAAAAATTGTCATTTTTTAGGATTTATTTTTTAGTAAACAGAATGATCAACGTAAATAATATTTCTTTCTACTTATTAATACACTTATTGACAAAATAAAAAGAAATCTGATTTAAAAGTTTAAACATTTTTTTTTAAATATATATCGCACTGATGTAAGCGTCTTGATAAAGCGATGTAGTATTGGTGCAGGTGATTTCGGGAGAACGACGCATGTGAAATCAAAAATTCAAAGTGTGTCGTAGTCATTATGCGTGTGGTTATCGTTGGGAGCGGAGTTATATTGACTGATAAAAAAATAACAAGATGACAGAGATTTGAAGTTTAACTGTCGAAATACGGTGAATTTGTCAATCATTCTGCCTCGTAAAAACTATGAAATTGTTAATGAAACAGGATCTCGAGGTCCCTGCGGTACCCACTGATGTGCTGAATAACGTGTGAAAATTTCAGACTAATTATTGGTCAAATAGTTTTTTTACAATCACCTGCACTAGTTAAAAAAAAATGTTGTTTTGAGATAATTGCGTTTAAAGTTTTAAAACAAATTAAAAAAATTCTTTTAAATTTTTTCTGTATAATGTAAGAGCAGCTTAATAAATACCAAAAAGATTTATTTCGTTATGCATATATTACATTTACTCAGAAATATATTTTTAAAAATATCTTAATTTTTCGGCGGTTCAATGTAGAATAAGCCGTTAACACTATTACAAAATTCTACTTACCGTCTACTGCTATTTCCACATTTAGAATACCCGAAACAATCCCTCCCCACGAAACCACCCGAAACCCGAGCAATTTCAAACCACTCTCTCCTCAACAAAATCTACAAGCTTCCCCCAGTCGTCATCCACGACGTCCCAAGAACGCAAACACGATATTTCACGTTACGCACCGTTAGCAGGGAGGCTCTCAAGAAGAGCCAACCCCCTGAGACGTTTCCCCTTCCACCGGAAGTGACACTGGGAGCAAATCAAGTCCCTTGCACAGTAGCAAAGACAACAAATCACGGGGGTTGTCCTTCCGCGAGCATCCACCAAGAAAGGCCATCGCCGTTGCATCGACAACCCCGTGAATAGCGTTTCTCGGCTATAGGCGAGAGACACCCGATAGGAGGGGAGAGTGTTCCCTCGGCCCGGGGAGAGAGAAGCCGTTTGATAAATGCGTGCCTCGCACAGCTAGGAACCAGTTTGGTGTTTACCTAGCAAGTAGCGCGTTGTCAGTCAGCTGGCCGGCCGCATCCTTCGCAGCAACGCCGACTTTGCCGGCTCGTTCGTGTGTGCGCGCCTTATAGCCGGGCGTTACTGCCTGCCGTACACATTCGACCGCGAGGAAACTCTGTCAGGCGCTGGCGTGGGAGGGGTAGCATCCTGCGCGTGGCGGGGGCAAAGCCAGTGGTGGGGGCAGCTGGTGGGGGGCAGCTGGACGCCGACAGTCATGCAGGGTGCGTGACCGTCGACAGAGTTGGGATTCGCAGTTGGAGTCAGTTGCTCACCGAGGCTCTTGGTGGAACGTCGTCGCGCCTGAACCGCCCTCCGTTATCCGCGCACGTACTTTCTCACGGGGGCTGGCACCGGAGACTTGTGTCCAGAGCGCGTGCAATTCGTCACGGTGCAATCGTTGATCGCGGCGGTTAGTGGTGTCGCGCTGTTGCAGTGGGCATGGTCCGTGTTCACGCTCGTACGTCCACGAACAGCGTCGCGTCGAGGTCGACCACGATCCCTCTAGTTCAGTGTCAGTTTTGAGTGCGTGTTCCCGACGGGCGGAAGAGACGTAGCGCGCCCGACAACGCTCGAAGGGAGGGTGTTTGATCAGTTTGATCGTTTCGTCTTTTTGTTTCTCTCTCACGTTGTTAGTCGGGCACCCTGTGGATAGGTGGTACGGCTGAACCCGTGTGCTGTGACTATGAGTGCGTGACGGTACGACCGTTGAAGCCCGCGATCGCATCGTGTTAGTTGTCGGAGAGGCAGGGGGAACGGTGACTCGCGGCGTCGCTCAGAATGGAGCCACCAAGCTTGATGGTGGTGGGTATCGTATGGTGTCTGGTCGTGAACGGTGGCCTGATAGACGGCCGCAGCATCACCAGCCTCGAGGCGCCCAGCGGCTGCGAGTGGAAAAAGGACGGGGACGACAAGGAGAAGGCCCTCGCCTGTAGGGTCAGGACTATCGCCAATGTGTCCGGTCTAATTGGCAATCTCTCGGCCATTCAAGTGGACTCGATCAGCTCCCTGGCCTTGGAGTGCAGTGACGTGTTGTTCTTCGAGAGCCAGATCGACGGGCCCCACGGATTCTTCTCGCCCCTGCCGCGGCTGGAGAAGCTTCGCGTGGATTACTGCAAGATCCGCTATCTGCCCGGCGGCGTGTTCGCGTCCGCGCACAATCTGCGAAGCCTGGCCGTGAGAACGCACAACAGCGACTGGTCGGCGATGACCCTCGAGCTTCACAGGGACTCGCTGCGCGGCCTGACCCATCTCCAGCATCTCGATCTGGCCGACAACAATCTGTGGACCTTGCCGCCGGAGCTGCTCTGCCCCGTGCAGAGCCTCTCCACGCTCAACCTGACGCGCAACAAGTTACAGGACATCGTCTCGCTGGGATTCTCCGACTGGGTCGAGTCGTGCACGCCGAGCATGGAGGTGCTGGACCTCAGCGGCAACGATCTCAACGACCTGCCGGATCGCACGCTCAGCAATCTGCGTAGCCTGAAGATGCTGAGGCTGCAGGAGAACGTGATAGCGAAGGTGGGCGATCACGCGCTGGCCGGGCTGACCGCCCTGCGCTCCCTCAACATGTCCAGCAACCGATTGGTAGCGCTGCCGCCGGAGCTGTTCTCGAAAACCAAGGAGCTGAAGGAGCTGATACTCAGCAACAACTCGCTGTCCGTGTTGGCGCCCGGGCTTCTGGATAATTTGGAGGAGCTGGAGGTGTTGGATTTGAACAGCAACGAGCTGACGAATCGCTGGGTGAATCGCAACACGTTCTCTCGGCTGGTGCGGCTCGTCCTCCTCGACCTGTCCTTCAACGCTCTGGTGAAGATCGACGCCCACGTGTTCAAGGAGCTGTACAGCCTTCAGATACTCAAACTGGAGCACAACGACATCGAGACGCTTATAGACGGCTGCTTCGGCTCCCTGACGAACCTGCACTCGTTGACGCTCTCGCACAACCGTATTGCCAGGTTCGATCCCGCTCACACCGTAGGGCTGAACACTCTCGGCCAACTGTTTCTCGAGACAAACAAGCTCAGGACCCTGCACCATCACGTGTTCGACAATCTCACCGGCCTCCAGGACCTTTCTCTCAGCGGAAACTATCTGACGGAGGTGCCGTACGCGGTGCGCGTGCTTCACTCGCTGAAGACGCTCGACCTTGGCAACAATCACGTGTCCAGGATCGAGAACGACTCGTTCAGCGGCCTGGTCGAGCTGTACGGGCTGCGGCTGGTAGACAACAAGCTGGAGAATGTGTCGCGGGAGGCGTTCTCCACGCTGCCCGGCCTCCAGGTGCTGAACCTCGCCAACAATTACATCCGTCACGTGGAGCAGAGCGCGTTCGCCAGCAATCCGGTGCTCCGGGCGATCCGCCTTGACGGCAACCAGCTAACGGAGATCCGCGGCGCGTTCACCAGCCTCTCGACCCTGGTCTGGCTGAACGTCTCCGACAATAAGCTGCTGTGGTTCGACTACAGTCATCTGCCGACCAGCATAGAGTGGCTGGACATACACGCGAATCAGATAAGCGAGCTCGGGAATTATTACATGGTGCGGAACACGTTGCGTATAAAAATGTTGGACGCCAGTTACAACCAGATCACGGAGATCACCGGGGCCAGCGTCCCCGACAGCGTGGAGACGTTGTTCCTGAACAACAACAAGATACGGGCGGTGGCCGCCGACACGTTTCTGCAGAAGAGGAGCCTGGAGAAGGTGGTGCTCTACGGGAACGAAATAAGGAACCTGAAGGTGGCCGCTCTGGCTTTGCATGCCGTGCCCGAGGACGTGGAGCTGCCAGAGTTCTACATCGGGGACAATCCGATCCTGTGCGACTGCACCATGGAGTGGCTGCCGAGGATCAACGAGCTGTCCCGTCTGCGTCAGCATCCCCGCGTCATGGACCTGGACTCGGTCACGTGCGACATGGTGCACGCCCGCGCTACACCCCGTAGACCCTTACTCTCCCTGAAGCCGAAGGACTTCCTCTGCCGCTACGAAGCCCACTGCTTCGCCCTGTGCCATTGCTGCGACTTCGATGCCTGCGACTGCGAGATGACCTGCCCGGACAACTGCTCGTGCTACCACGACCACAGCTGGTCGAGTAACGTGGTGGACTGCTCGAACGCCGGCTACAAACACGTGCCGGAGCGGATCCCCATGGACGCGACGGAGATCTATTTAGACGGAAACGAGCTGGGGGACCTGGGCAGCCACGTGTTCATAGGCAAGAGGCGGCTGGAGGTGTTGTTTCTGAACAACAGCGGCATAGCGGCGATCCACAATTGGACGTTCAACGGTGTGGGCGCGCTGCGAGTCCTCCACCTCGAGGACAATTCCCTGAGGGAGCTGCGCGGCTACGAGTTCGATCAGCTGGAGCGCATGTCCGAGCTGTATCTGGATCACAACGCGATCGCGACCGTGGGCAACACGACCTTCAGGAAGATGAAGGGCCTGGAGGTCCTGCGGCTGGACAGCAACCGTATCGTCGACTTCCGGCCGTGGGAGGCGCTGCCCAGCGTCGGCGACACCGCCAAAGTCGCGCTGGAGGGTAACGCCTGGAGTTGCGAGTGCAGCAACGCGGCAAAATTGCGGGGCTGGCTCGCCGAGCACCGGGGCGATCCCGAGAAGATGTATTGCCGCGACGGCGTCGAGACGCTGGCGCAGGCTATGAAGCGTTGCGGGGACCCGTCCACGGAGGCCGTCAGCCGTGGAATCCAGGAAATCCCTCTGCTAGGTGGTAACTTCGTGCCGCTTTTAGCCGGCGCCTTGGTGGCTGTGATCGCGATCTGCCTCTTCGTCGCTCTGGCCTTCGCCTTTCGCCAGGACGTGCGGCTCTGGGCGCACGCGCGCTACGGTCTGCGCCTCGGCAAAATGACCACTCCGCCAGATGAGGAACGGGACCGTCTCTACGACGGCTACATCGTATACAGCGAAAGGGACGAGGACTTTGTCTCCAGGTTCCTCGCAGCGGAACTGGAGCAGTCTGGTTTAACATTGTGCCTGCATTGGAGAGATCTACCGCCAGCAAGGCCCCAAGAAGCTGTACCACCGGCCGCGGCCGCCGCCAGGCGTATTGTCATAATATTCTCGCCAGTGTTCCTCGCGAACGAGTGGCAGCACCCGGAGTTCCGCGCCGCGCTGAGGACGGCGCTGGAGAACATCAGGCCCAGCTCGAGGAAGAGGCGCGTGGTGGTGCTGCTGGCCACGGAGGCGCCAGCCAGGGACCCGGAGCTCCAGCTACTGCTCCAAACGTGCACCGTGGTGATGTGGGGCGAGAAGAGGTTCTGGGAGAAGCTGCGGTTCGTCATGCCCGACTCCGTGGGCAAGCGGCGGGACAGCAAGAAGGTGAACGACCGAAATCGCACGCCGGCGCGGTACACCGCTGCCCCGTCTGCCGGCGACGTGTGGACCAAGCCTAATGGCGTTTTGGTCGCACCGGTGCACGCACCCACGCCAACACCCACGCAGTCCACCTATGTCAGCTCCGCGTCGAGCAGGACCGAGGACGAGGACAGCGGCGCGGAGCACCAGCACCAGCACGCCGGCTACAGCGCGCTCCACGCCGGGAGCGCGAGGCCCGCCAGCCTCTCCTCCAGGGGCAGCCACCTTTACAGCACCATACCGGAGCCACTCGTGCCCACGGCACCTCCTGGTGAGGTCCTCACGCATCCGGCCAACCCTCGCACGTACTTCGTCTAGTACACGGCCAGGTCCGCGTCGATCGCGCGGCGATCCAGCCTGCACCGAGTCCGGGGTTGGACTCTGATGGAACCTGTGGTTAGGGGACGGTGTCTTCGGCGTGGAAGAATTGTCGTCAGGCCGTAGATGCAGGGGGGCGAGCATTGAAGGGCGCTAGACAGTGCCGAGACCAGAGACGCGTTCCAATTTTCGGATAGTAGGATTAAGGGAATGCTGGGTATCGTAATGAATGGTGAACTCTGGGGTTTTAAACGGTGTCCCAGGTAACTCAGTGTATTTCTTTCACCTGTTACGGGACTCTAGGACGTGGAGAAGATGCGTTGTAGGCTGTTTGTACAGTGTTTCATTCGGCTCTTCCAGTAGAATCGGTTGCGAGGATATGTGGTGCGTTTCCTTTAGACGAAGTCGGGGTGGGGCGAAGGAGGCAATGAATAGCGAGAATTTCTGGGATGCTGGTTGATGGTGATTAACTGTTTCTGTAAGACATAGAGTATTGTATTTCCAAGTCGCCTGATTCAAGTAGAACAGTAGCATACAGCGATGCTTGGAATTTAAATCAATTAGCATTATCAAATCACGACAGAAATCTTTGAAAGACACAAAATATGGTGCACTCGAATTACATACAATCATTCCGTCATCAGAAAGCCACTTAACTCCGACGAAATCCATCAGACGACTTGTTAATCTAATATCCAAAGTCATTATCCACGAAGACGATTGCCCATTAACCATTATCGCTCCGCGATCCGTCGATGCTCATCCGCCAATTTAACCCAGGTCTTGCCGAAACACTTCTCGCCCAGGTCGCGAACTTCCCCTTTCAGAAATTTCCCTCGCGTTCCTCGGCGAGAGCGTATATATCAGCGTGCTGTTCCTAGAACAGGGGGACTCGCGAAAAGGGCATCGCGTCGCGAGAATGTGATCGATGGGTCGCGAGCTTTCCATGCTCTCCGGAATCCACCCGTGTAAAGCTGAACCGATTCGAGAGAGACACGTTTATTTAAAATACTTTCCTCTGTAACCGTGCACATGTTACATAGGACCGTGATCGAGTCATTATTTTTACGTACTAGCTGCGAGAGGGAGGGCACCGCGGAACCTCTCCTCGCGCAGATTTTGTGTATGTATAAAAGAAAAGAGAAAGTCTGCGTGTGTAAATGTGTATACAGACGGGCGCGGGGAGGGAGCGCGTAATTTTAGGAAATGGCAGTCAACGAGGACGACATGCATTCTAATTATCCGCGCCGCTCGTTACGGCCGCCTTTAAACACCGTAACTCGAGAGGCAACTCCGATCCGACGTTAGATACGAGGGCATCTAGTGTTCCTACGTTTCACCAGCCCCGCAGTCGCCTTCGATAAAGAGGGCTGTGTCGCGGGAGCTCGGAATGTTTAACGTCGCGGGGACTCGCGACGCGGAGGGTTTCGACGAACGCTGGAAAAATAACTCTCTTCCTCTGGCTGCCGTGTTCCGCTCGGCGAAATTCCTCGTTCGACGGTTTCGCCGCGACCGCACGCCTCGATCGATCCCAACAGCTGCCACTTTTGCTTCCTTGCCGTTCGTATTGTTATTTATTCACTTTTTCTTGCATCTTTCCACGGCCGGCTGGGAGCGTGCAGAAATTCACTGCGACGAAAGACGCACGATGTACGGCGTGCTTCCGATTGACCTTAGTTTCGTTTAATGTAAGCCTGACAAGTGTATCGCCCAGCGGTACGGTAATTTTTATGTTCAGCGGCGAAAGAGCCTGCAAGTGTCTCCTGTCGACGGGCTTGTAATTTGGTTTTTATTGTAAATGGGTTTCGAGGGCGGTGTAAGTTCGGTCGGCCGGGGAATTACGTTAGTTTAAGTTATGCGCCAGTTAATTCCTGGAAACGAGGTGAAATTGACTTACACGGCTCTCATTGTTGACTCGGGCCGCGGCGCAGAGTTTGGGTACACGCGTTAATGAGAAAGCTTTCATCAGCGACCACATTTTCTTTCAATTACGCGTTTTCAGTCTCAAATAACATTCCGTTTATTTAGCAACGCGTTTGCTATTCTGCGGCAGCTGATTTAAATATTATACTTTATTTTTCAACGGGGCGGAAATGTTCCTTCGCGGTGCGATTTTTTATTTCAAATCACAGCCGCCTCGCAACGCTGCGGTCGCACGTCGATAATCATTTACTGGCAGATATTTTTCAACGAAATGTGAAAGTCAATATCCGTAATTTTATTTCTATTTCGTACAATTAAAACACATTGTCATATCCAAACTCTCGATCAGTAGCACGCATCCGACAGAAACTCGGTGGACTGGCTTTACACAGCGACCTAGATAAAGCCATACTCCCACGCGTGCAACATGGGGTGCAGAGTTATTCAAAAGTGGCGTCATCTTTCGAACGCAATACTGCTTAAATAAAAATCCCAAGTCTCTTCTACACCGCACGTTGCATACCGTTCATCTTAGGAATAAGAAAAATTGCCGTTTCAGTTTCGACATTAGTTTTATTTAATTTCATCACACAGGCATTTGCTTGCCTCGACATAAATCAATTCCTTTCTTCATGTAATATTCCACACTTGAGCCGTCGATTCGATCTCGACGGGCCCCCCGATCATTTTGAGATCGTCGAACGTTCGAGCTACCACACTTCACGGACAAATTATTCTCGCGAGAACAAACCGAGAACGCCGCGCCCTTCTGCGAACTCTGAGCCTCGGGCCCAACTCTTCTTCGTACTATTAATCGTATATATATTTTTTCCCAAGCCCGAGAAGCGGAGCGTCGCGCGGTCAGTTCTCTGATGTTCGGCTCGTCGATTCGCGGTAGAAACGGGATTTAACGAATTCGGAGGATCGTCTAACGCGGTGTAAATGTGAGGGCACAAGAGAGACGGAGACGAGAGAGAAGGCAACGGATGTCCGTCGCGAGACCTCGCTCCTAAGGTGCACACGACTGTCTTCGAAAAAGGCAACGGTCGCCAAACGCTTATTAGTCTGTAAGATGGACCCCCTTGTACATACTGTGTATATCTAACGTTGTAAATACTCACGCACACTTTTCGAGCACATACAGAACGAGGTACGGGGCCCAGACGCCCTGCAGCAACGATACAGGCGTGCCACCGGCCGTTTGCGCGCGTCTAACGAACTTCTAAATCTTACGGTTTATCGATTGTATTATTGTATTATTGTAAATACGCTCGTCGGATCACGCATTGTACTGCATTCACTGATCTGTTGCGCGACTATTAAATTATAATTGCCACACTTTCCATTTCAGCGAAGAACCATGAGAAATAAACACGTTTGTTTTGTAAAAAAATATGTCGAAGGAAAACGGTTCGCACTCATTTCCTTCCCACTTGCCACGTTCCTTGGGAGATCCCTTGA
Source organism: Andrena minutula (assembly GCA_929113495.1). NCBI lineage: Eukaryota > Metazoa > Arthropoda > Insecta > Hymenoptera > Andrenidae > Andrena > Andrena minutula. Next base: position 27,844,372 of record OV815996.1, read on the forward strand.
AGCTTCGATTCTGCGCCATGGGAGGTAGAACTTTATATAGCTAGTGTTTCCACTGAACTTGTTTTCGAAAGAGTTGCAGTATCTTTAGTGAGTTTTCTGTAAAGAAATGGGATACTTATTATTATACAATTTCTTTAAAAGGCCCCGCGGTCCACGAAAACCTTATCATAAAATTTTGCGGGGTTCTCTGCATCGATATATCTTATTGAAAAATTCCTTTAAAAATCCCCACGTCCACGTAAAGCTTCTCATGCAATTTTGCGGGGTCCTCTGCATAGATTATTATTATTATTATTTATTATATAAACGGGAAAGCCCTTTAGTTACATAGTCAAAAGTCAATTACAAAGATTACATTACTGTGAAAAATAATTACAATAAAATAAAATAAGGTACAACAAAATAACATGAAGTGAAATACACTATAATAACATAAAATAAAATAAAACGAAGAAGAAATAAAACGGAACAGAACAGTCTGATCGCAGATATTTATTATTATAAATTTTCTTTAAAATGCTCCGCGGTCCATGAACAGCTCGCCGTCAATTTTTTCGGGGTTCTCTGCGTGGATATTTATTATTATAAAATTTAGAAGTAGATATAAATGCTTTTTTGGCCCAACAAAAATTCACGCCGACCTTACAAGTGATTAGGTGTCCTTTTGTAGGTAGAGGAGTATTTGGAATCTATCCGGAGCGAAGATCGATATTGGCAAATCATTCACGCCTCCATTACCCGTTTTGATAATAACACGATGGCTAATCGGCAGTTATTAGCCTTCTGCTGGGATGAAACTTTCATTGCCCCTTATTATTGGAAATTTTGCTTCGCTGACTGCAGACTAATGAATTATTTCCTAGGGAAGATGAAGACGCGGGGAAGACGGGTGCTAACGATTATTGATTAAACGTCGGGAATCAGTGAAATAAAGCGTAACACGTAGGGAAGTTTCCAGGACATTATCTGTACTATCGGTTCGAGCTTAATATAGCGAGAGTTTAATAAATACCGAAGGGAAGGGAAGCTCTGAAGTCGATTACTACTTTGAATTTCGATTGCTGTTCGAAATAACTTTCTTCCTGATCTGTTGATTCCTTCCTGAGACTAAAATATTTATATTAATATTTAATTTTGTACTGGTGATACAGAGGACACTCAAGGTAGTCATTCTATCATTCCATCAGCCTCTTCGTTTCATGTGTTATCACAAATTTTATTATTTTATATTTAAAATCCAGGGTTCCAAGTGAGTAACTTTAATTTTAAAACATTTTTCCTTCGTACCTGCAAGACTACTATTCCCGGCTTGTATTATCGCGTATTATAAGCCAGCTCGTACGTTTCACGTTAGTATTTCAATTAATATTGGACCCAATATCGATACTGCGATCCAATCTTCTTATAGGATTGGACTTTTATCCGATACTGATGCTCCAAGTGGAATTCATCTTGCAGCAATTTTATCAGCGATACCGATAATACGGATTCGTAACCGTTCAATCGAGGGGAACATTATTTACTTTCACTCCCTGCGGAGATCACTTTAGTCAGCTTTCGTGTGCAAGACAGATCCTTGACAAGCCGAAGGCGTGAACCCTCGATAGCACTTCACACTTTCAGAGCCGAGCTGGGAAAAAATCGTGCAGCTTCTAGCGCTGGCATTCCTATAATACGTAGCTTCCGAAATTCTTATTTAAGTCACAAAGTGTGTCGTGATACATCTCTGGTGAAGATAATATGCCTCCAGCTTAAACAATTTTTTTTCTTCTTTTCTGCGAATCGAAGTTAAAAATAAAAGTCTCTTTTAATATATATGTTAACAACTTTCACGTTCAAAATTTAACATCTGATCTTACGTAGCACTTTAAATATCCTAACTGTCTTCCTGCAAACCTAATGATTCTGATTTACACCCGTTTGCCCGCCCACCAGAGATATGAAACCAACTCATCATAGAAAAGCAATAACAGAAATTCTTGCGCTCAATTTCGTCCCACGTCCAAGTTCACTCCAGAAATTCTACCAAAGTCCGTTCGATTATTTGTACACAACACTTTGCACACGACCTTCTCGACTATTCTGCAAACAGTATGGATTTGGGAAGTTGGTCATTTCGGCCACCTCTTACAAAGGTAAGCAAACAGAAGTTATAGCACAGAGTTCCCGGTAGCTCAGATACAACACGTTCAAACGAACTTGTACTATCGATCCCCAGTTATTACCGTTTAAGTCTTCCACGCGTAAGCCTTGCTGACCAGAAATATTATCCCAACGTTTCGCCAGCATATAAAATTCCCACCTAATTCTCGTTCTACACCCGAGAGCCTCAAGCAACAACAACACGTTCATGGAATCCTGAAATTTCCTAGCATACGTTATCGCTTTCAACTGATAAACCCATCCACCAAGTGTGCCCCACGTATCACACCAGCCCTCGCGCAAAGCGGCTTCATTAACGTTCAAGTCTGCTCCAGCCGATGATCCAGCAGCCTCCTCTCGCCGAAGAATCCAGACGCCGCTCGCGTTAATCCGAAACACTCCTCATTTTTCCGCGCTAGCCGTAACTCAAACCGCGCCGCGCTTTCCCACGCGGCCGCTAAATAACGCCGACATTAAGCGAGCAAGACGCTCTGCGTAGGAATAAAAATGGGGGAGGGAAGCTCGGCACGGAAAGGCGACGCGAAAGAAACGGACGAAACAGCGGCGGGGAGGGGGCTCAGATAAGCGGAACGGGGAATAATTTATCGCATTACCCGTATCGCGGAAAACTGCGACGCTTCTGGGAATAAAATGTTAAATACGGCCGCGTACGTGCGCCCGCCGCCAAGAACTCTTTTATCACCGGCGGTCCACCGAACGAACAGACCTTTCCACGGGGGCTAGTGGCTGTGATAACACCGCAAGTCGGCCACGGAGAGTTACGATCCCTAGAAACTCCGACTCCCCACGCGTGCACGAAAATATCAACCCCGCTCGCCACGCCGCGTCACATCTGCCGCGATCGGCGACGCAGCCTTCCTTTCGAAGATAATAGCGAGCTGGATCGCGGTAAACGGGGCATAGTTATGCCGCCCTGTATTAACCACCGCCATTACTCTCTATTCCCTCGCCCTTTACCGCCGCCGATCGTTAGAGTCACCTGTAGCGTGGGCCCAGAATTTTAACCCACCATCGGATCGCTCTCACCGACGGCACACGGCTGCGGATAATCGCCCATCTAAACACTAACCCGCCCCAAAGCAGTCCTCACTTCCGTGGTCAGGCGAGAACCGGTGTTTCCTGCGCAGCCGGGGGCCCGCCGCCGGTTCCCCCGCTCGTACCATCGATCCTCGTCCCATCGACGAAGGTCGAGCGATCGCCGTTCCCCCGATAGGGAACTCGGGAATTTCGTGCGCGTTCCACCGCCGGGTCACGTCCACGCAAGATTCCAGGGCATAAGTTACAATTCCGGCGTAAGAGGATGCCCGTGAATCGGCTTTTTAAAAGGTCCCGCAGGGGGCCGGATCGTGTTCCGATTCGTCTCGACGGAAGTAACAGTTTTATCGAGAGGCAAAGACGGCAGCCTGGATATCCACTCCCCGGGCCTTGCGCACTGGCAAATCCTGCGGCAACGGATTTAACTGCGCGAGGAAACGCGCACGTACGAGTCAAATATTTGAATAGCCTGGGGGGGGGGGGGGGGGGGGCGGAAGGCCACGAATAGTAGAAAAGAGCCGCGGCGCGGCTAATGACATTACGTCTTTAGGATGCTCTCGGGCAAATTACATTTGCCGGGCGAACTGCGCCGACCACCGCAACGAGCAAATGGAATAATAATAAGAGCGCGGTGATATCGGGCGGAATTGTGGGTCATGTAGACGCGTTTAATAATCAAAGTAACCCCGCGAGCCTCGACGTGTGGATCGATAATTTAAGGCTTTTCGGCGTGCACGCTGGAAAAATTTAAGCGGCCCGCGGTTGCTGGAGTATTGGGCCGAGAAGAAGCGACTTGAGGAACTTCTGTATCTTTGCGTTATTCTGTTATTCTGGCTTGGTTTATGCTTCTATGTGTGGGATGTCACTTTGAGAGCTACAACGCGTCTGACTTTTCTGGGATTTCAAGGCTTCCCTGAGGCGTTTAATGATGGTCGGGGGTGGGGTTAGGATTTGGTGTAAGGGAAATAATTAAATTGTTCCAGGTTAGTTAGAGTAAGTAATTCAGGCATTGAGAGCGAAAACGGACTAACCCACATTTTTAGCGAAATTGAGTTAGCACTTAGCGGCAATGATCCTACTCCAATAGGCTGTTAGTAATCATATAAAATAGGAAGAATCAATTTTTTTCAAAGTGGGTTGGTCCGTTTTCGCTCTAAATGCCTCAAGTATTCTTTACTGCAATTTGCTTGTAGCTTAATATTAGTATATCTACATGGTAACGTTTCAATTGTATCACCACACACAACCTTTCTGGTATGTCCTGGAGGTTGTTTGCTGAGGGTTTTCCCTGGCATAATTCTGAGGAATAGTTCCCATTACGTAATGATAGTTCCCAATATTTCGATGGGGGTATTTCGGTGTTTCCCAGCGGGGCAAGATCGAGTCAATCAAGTCAACCCAATTCAATCATGAAGCAGTGGTGGCTCTAATCGAACCACGGTGAATCACAGAAGGAACAGGGGGCCCAGTGAATCCCATTGGCAGTGCTCACTTAGCAAACCATCCATCTTTCGTTGACACATATTTTTTTGTATCATCAATTCAACTGGAGACATTAACGTGGCCTATTTCCAGTGGACCACCCTTTCTGTAAATCCCCCAGAGCGACCGTCAGCATCAGCCTTCTTACACTTACGGAGTTCTTCTGTATAAAAGTGATAAAATTAACTTCCATGGCCCATCTCACTTACCTCGCCTGGTCCCATTAAATCATCCCACCACATCCCACAATACAATCGTATGCAAATAAAATGAAATCAATCCAACGCAGTCGACGTCCCCTACATACGATACAAGAGGCCCCGCGGTTCATCGTTATCGGAGCACAGGTACGGTGCAATTTCGTGGGTCATTTATCCTCCGCGTGTGTATAGAGCGCGCGTGCAAGGGAAAAGAGAGCATCGAGAGGGCCGCCAGCCCCCATCGCCGGCGCGTTTCCCATCCGAGGGATGCGTGCGCGAGTGGCTTTCTTCTTTTTCCTCGTTGGCCTGCGACGGGACGAGCGGAGGCGCCAGTGCATCGATCAACTGTCGAACGACCGGCCGCTAATTGCGCCGGCCGCAATATCTTGATCAATCGAGCGTGGGGCGTTGGAATTAATTAGAACGATGACGTGCCCGGCGGACGTGGCCGATGCGCCCGCTCGCCAGAGGAGGCGAGCTTGTAGATCGGACGGCGAAGCTCGTCCTGGCCAGATAGCCTATCTTAAGTGAGCGGCAGCCCCCTTTCCCAACCGACGGCAACGAAAAACAGAGGAGCAGAGCTAACCAACCCCCCCCCCCCCCTCTTTCCGCCGGATAAAACGAACAAATTGCAGCGCCCCCGTGTCGTGAGTTTGGCGCCTGCCCTCCGCCCGTCCTCTACTCCCGGTTAATACGATTCCAAGATAAATTCGCGACGCGCTCTCTCCTTTTCGCCCGTCATCCCCCGGCCCCTTGCTAGCGATAAGCAATATTATCGGCACTGATCGATTCTATTAAGACCCGCGCCGGGGGAACTGGAGTTCTTTAGGCGCTTTGTCTCGCTGCTCCCGAGCTATCGCGATACCGTTCGCGATGTTAACCTTCTGTCGGGTCAGAGAGCTACTTCGAGAGGAACTTCTTCCAGCGACTTTCTCTTCGTCGCGTTTGATCCTCTTCCCCACGGCCGTATCGCTGCGACGGGTATTTGTGATGGGAAATTGTCCGGGGAGTAGTTCGAGTTTTTGTGGGGGGATGCTTTTGTTTGGAGGTGGAGATTGCTTTGATTTGGTCAAGGGGTGAGGTAGGTATAATTGTCGTGGTGTGATGTGTGTATTTGTTGGAAGATTTTTTATTTAAAGAGTAGGAGGCGTCTTGCATGTAACATGGATTTTGTACAGGTAGGGGAGACCGGGGCAAAGTGCACCTCGGGGTAAAATGAGCTTCCTTAATTTATTCTTTAACAATACAATATATTTACAAATTTTGGTGACGTAATAAATGTGTGTAATTCCACAATGATAATTCTGCACATTTAGATATCGAAAAATGAAAATTCAGTTAAAAAATTGACAATGAAGTTTCAGAGACTTCCACTTGGTTTTCTTTTCTGATTTAGCTTTTTGGATAAATGAATCTTAAATGTGTTATTTTAACTCCAAATTTTTTCTGCGTGTTTACAACAAGCTTATAAACATACATGTACACGCGTTTGAAGAAACATTAATACTAACATTATTAAATAATTAATTTTCCACTGAGTACACATTCGGGGTAAATTGAGCTGCAAATGGCTGTTAAGAACCAATGCGCAAGTGATGTGCGCAATATCCTAACCTGGCAGTTGGCTAGAAAACCACGTGGCGCGATGGAACAGAATCTAACCTCAAAAAAAAAATGAAAAATCTGACACAGTTTTTGACAACCACGGTACAAAAAAGCCAGACGCTGCCGTGCTACGCACGTCATTCTAGCGCAAGGGGTTAATATTTACCTATATCCTTAACTAAAGTTCTTATTTTGTTGCACCTCACTTTACCCCGTTAGTATATGGGGTAAAATGGTCAGTTTTGGCATTTTCTGTTCAAATTGAATTTTAATATACTTTAAGTTTATTTTAAGTATTGACATTCGTCATTTAGCACTAGTAATGTTCAAATTATATTATAAAACTATTTCCACACATTTTTATTGAAAGGGAAAAATTTTATTCGACTTCAAACTTTTTTCGTCCCATTTTGCCCCGGTCTCCCCTATCTTATGTATATGGATTTCTTGTAGTTTTCACAGGTTTTATGTATTCGAGAGACTGTGCACGTCACGGATAGTTTACATTGTGCATAGTTCTTATGTAGGTGTCCCAGACTGCCCACGTTCTGTTTTCTATATGACTCACAATACCCACTTATTTTCTATAGAATATCCATGCATTTTGTATATCATTTCCACACTGCTTCTATGATATTTTTATGTTTCTCCCACACCTTCCTCCAGATCCATACAACTTCTACAGTTCACTCACATTATATCTACACTACATCCACAGTACTATCACTGTATTTATCGCACCTCTCCTGCAATTCTCTCATGCCATTCCGAAAACGCTCCACACCGTTCCCTCGCAACTTCCACACTATTTTCTATTTCTACACCACTTCCCATAGCTTTCACACCTCTACCACACACAAGATCACATTTCACATCATCACATATAACACTCCACAAGATACACTCCATAATATTTTAAAAACCCAAAATCTCGGCCTCGAAATTGCTCTTGCAGGTGTAGCGCATACATCTACTTCTCTTGCAGGTGCAGCAACTCAAACATGGCCTCTTCCGAATTCCATTGCACGAATGTTGCACCTGCAACGAAGTTGCAAAACGAGATTTGGCTTCTCGCGAGAACGCATAAAGTTGCACACCGGGATTTGGCTTCTCGTGAGAACGCACAAAGTTGCACACCGGGATTTATTTCTCAAACGTCCCAATATCGTTTGCAACATTGTTAAAAAATTTGTCCTTTGCAACTTTGTTTGGCTTCTCGCGAGAACGCACAAAGTTGCAAACCGGGATTTTATTTCTCAAACGCCCCAATTTCATTTGCAACATTGTTGAAAAATTTGTCCTTTGCAACTTTGTTTGGCCTCTCGCGAGAACGCACAAAGTTGCAAACCGGGATTTTATTTCTCGAATGCGCCAATTTCATTTGCAACAATGTTGAAAATTTTGTCCTTTGCAATTTTGTTGCGTTTTTGTGGGACGCTCAATAATTTATCTGAATACTTACTATACTCTGCGCGATCATGAGGCGATTAGTTTTTAAGATTAGAGCAATGTATAATTGCTTTAAAAGTACTTGGGTAAGTATAAGTAATGTGATGTGGAATTTTTTAGAGTGTGCTGTTGCGATGATGTGGCGTGTGATGTGTGATGTTGTGGAGTGTGATGTGTGTTTTATGATGTTTGTATTATGCAAATAGTGAGGGAGTACTGGTATTCTGTAGAAGTGATGTGAAAATATGTGAGTATTTGTATAGCAGTAGTGCAGCATTGAGATAAGAGTTGCGGGGGTGTTGGGTGAATAGTAGAACCGAGATGTAGAAATTGTGATGTAAATAATACAACAGTGACGTAGAAATAGCATTGAACTGGTATAGTAAAGCAACAGTACACGTATGTATCAATATATTAAATTTATTCAATTCTATAATTCCGTTAGTACAAGTGTAAGCTTCTTAAATTATTCTCTTTTTAATAATTCACCAGAAGCATACAGAATCGCGCCGAGAAAGGCACGTAACACTTTCAACCTTGTTCGCGGAGATCCGCCTCACCCTCGAACTGCGATTCTTCGATCCCGCCATGTGATCACATTGCCAGACGCCCGGTGATGTATTTTGACAGGCGCGATTTTGGGAAGCGACAGCCTCAGATTCGAAATTGTACTGTACACCGTGCCTGCGTCGATTTCTCAAGAAGCATCGCACAATTTCGAAAGTCATCATCACGCATCACGGACCGGAATTAACGGACTTATTCTGTATTAAGTGGCCATTCTATGACCCTCCTCTGGCATGCCTTATTAGGACTGATTACGCCATAGCGGCTGTCAACTCGGCTCACCGACCGGAGTCTTCGTCACTTCGAAATCCCGGGGAGCAGAGAAACTGCATCGTAACAGCCGACGAAGTACCCTTATCCAACGTGCATCGTTTTCGAATGAAAGGTGTGAAACGCATCGACCCAGTCGCAGTCCATTCGTCACTCATCTTCCAGTTACATAAAGTTATTCGAACGAACCAATTAAAAAATAACGCATAATCTAGCAGAAGAAAATATATTATATACTAACAATAAGTATGTAAGCTAAATTCTAAAATAAACGATGATAAAAGAAGTTCTAATGTTATACACTAACTCCCCACCCTATCACCTTTCTACACTTACTTTCCTAAATATACAATCATTATCTAATACGAAAGCAGTAACATGCAATCGTTGAATTAAAACTCGCTTATCCGCCTCAGCATAAAAGTATCAACATAAGTCTAATAGTTCCCCATGAATTATTAAGGGACACGTGATCCATCTCGCTGATCGAATCCACTGGCGCGAGAGCGTTAAGGGTGGATATTAAAATTGGCCCGTCGGAATCGCTCGATTCGAATGTATTTGCTTGTTTATATTCGATATTGATTTCCTCCTACTGCTCGCCACGTTGATGGGGAACGCCGTGCAGCTAGAGGGTGGCGTTCCAGCCCGCATTTTTATGGCGACCTTTCGGTCCATTGTGTCCGCGGGGGCCGAGTGACACTCATAATATTTCACCGGCGTGAATGCTTGCGGAGGGGCTATGAAAATGCTTTTCCTAAATTAAATACGATCCGCCGTTCCGGTGGCCATCGCCGCTCCGCCGTTCCCTTTCTTTCCTTCCATTGTCGGTTCTTCTTACTTAACCGCTGAGTAATCCTCGGGCGATTCAATCGACCGCCGGGGCGCTGTAAATTTTTCCGGCACTCCCAGTTTTATGGAAATAATTATAACCGAGCTCCTAAAATTCCTCAGATCCGAGCAGATGGCAACTCTCGCTGATATTTCTCGCGGGGCGATAAGATAACGCGGGAGACTTTATGGCGAGCAATAAGATAAAATGGGATCCTAATATTTCTTAGAAGATCAGACTTTTTATAATATTCCTTTTATTCGACGACTCGTGTGTAGCTCCAAGTATCGAGGGCAGTAAAACGTTTGTTAACACTAGACACGGAACGATTACACGTTCGTTGGAGCGTCGCGTGTGGCGATTACCGCGTTTGTTAATACTCGCCGACGTTAATGGGGCTATACGTTCGCGAGAGCACTAGAGCAGTCGCGGAATCGCGCAAATGCGCCGGGATTTTACGTGCATACGTACGTTTCGGTCTAAGGGGAGAGTGGAGCGAGCAGGGCGTTAATAAAGATGAGTGACGACGTTTAATTAGTATTAGCCCGGAAGATAGCCGGCGAGCTGCTCTTGCAACAGCGCGTTATTCGAGGGCGCCGAATGTCGCGTGGATTTAGGTAGATACCTCAGGCGGAGGACGCTACTGTAACGCTTACATCCGCATAGCAACTACGTATTTCGCGACATAATAGGTAACTACCTTCTTCTCGTCCATCCGCGACAGACATCTCCAAGGAATTCTTCCGGAAAAGACATGTAGGTACGCGTTTAGCTTCAGTAGGGTAGGGTGGGGCTAATAGTCCCGTTTTTCGTATAAACTTATGTAAAATTTAGTACTAACAATCTAGAGATATCTGGTGTTATTTTTTAAAAATTATAACTATCTGGCTTTACGTTCCCGAAGTTCATTTGATGATACTGTTATTTTTTGTTGAGTTATACCACAAAATGTTCGTCAATTCAAAATGGACTTCTTGCCCCACGCACGGGGCAAGAAGTACTTAAGGCCTTACATACGTTTGGCAGCGCCAAAAAATGCCCTAAAAGAAACATTTTTTTAGTAGTGATAACAATAGAAATTAATAAAAGTAAATAGCACACATTGTTTATTGGTATTTAAACTTTATAAAAAAATTTATTTCACTTTATTTTTACAAAAATTACTATATAAAAAATCACATGATCCACAACACTAAGGAAAAAGAGTTGGTCCACGGTCGGCATGATATCTCCAGCAAATGTTGATCGATTTGCAAAATGTAAAAAAATTCTTGTAAAATAAAGTTGTAGTTATAGTCTGTCGAGCCGGATTTTTGATATTTTGATTTAAACATTTTATAAAAATAATTACAGTGTAAAATTTATGACGTAAAACGCATATTTTTTTTTTAACTGCCATAACATTCTCAATTTTTCGAAATTCAAAATTCCGGCTCGACAGACTATAACTACAACTTTATTTTACAAGAATTTTTTTACATTTTGCAAATCGATCAACATTTGCTGGAGATATCATGCCGACCGTGGACCAACTTTTTTTTCTTAGTGTTGTGGATCATGTGATTTTTTATATAGTAATTTTTGTAAAAATAAAGTGAAATAAATTTTTTTATAAAGTTTAAATACCAATTAATTTAAATACCAGACTAAAAACTAAAAAAATCGCTCAACTAAAACAAAAACAGTATTTAAAGACTTTGAAAGATCATTTCTTTATACTTTGGCCATCTTGTTATGAAAACAAATAATAATATAATATATATATATTTTCAGTCTGAGGGACTTTTTGCTCCAATGGTACTTCTATAGTTTATGCGATATTTACGGTAGAAAATATTAACATTAACAAATAAACAATATCATGTACAGATTACTAAAGGAACATAGAATCTTAACGTACTTACCCGATACGCTGATAAACTTTGGTTTACTTCGTACAAAACAATAAAGACGACGTATTTATTTTACTTTTTAACACGTATAATACCAAAGACGACGTGTAATCCGAACGAACGACCAGAAACGACTGGTGACTCTGTGGTTACCTCCGTTTCTTCTCGCCTTTTACATAGTATACTGCGAAATTCGATACATTATTTAGAAACAGTGATTTTGCATTCGGGAGTTTTTACCCGCCAGACTTTTAGCCCCATCCTACCCTAGTACCCAAATTTTATTCATATAATATACAGTTGTTGCGGAGGTATGTAATGGCAGAGTGGCCAGGATGTCAGCTTGCCTGATGGCCAGTGGGCCCTGTAGGTCACTGATGCAGTCGGCCCCCTTAAACGTCAGACAATACAGTACCGATCAAAAGAAAGTTTGAAACTGATATTTTACATACCCAGTGTAACAAACTTGATGCTAGGCTTGCGAAGTATTATATTGGTATCACTGGTCTACTTTAGGAACCCCTCTAGTCTATGAGATACAAATTTTAAGATACAATTCTTTTTAAAGGAAGAATTTACTTCTGTTATTGTTCACAGTTTAAATTATCTTTTGACCGATGGAGTATGTTAAAAATGTTAGTGATCTATTAGTAGTTTGAAAATATAATAGAAGTTCCAATATCATTAAAATATAATAGGAGTTCCAATATTATTAATCTTTAGAGGGCCGGGCTAGCCACTATAGTGCCCATTGAAAATATTAAAATTTGAAGTTTAGTGTTTCTAAAGGTTTTTGATAACTCTATTCACGATTGTAAGGTCAGGGGATCGAGATTTTACACAGCAGTTAATGACGGAAAGGATACACGTTTATTATTCATTTCGTATAATGCATGGGCATTAGTGAGTTGCGACTGCAGCTCCCATAATGAACAGTAAAATCAGAAAATACAAAAATAAATACAAAAATAACACAAAAAACCGAAAAACAAAAAAAGTTTTACAAAACTTTCTACGTTCACGTCATTAGTTCTGAATAACGCCAAAGGAATGATTTATATGAGCCGTTGTTTTTGAAAGTAATAATACTATTATTAAACCCTTAGAAACACTAAAGTTTAACTTTTAAAAATTTCAGTATATGCCATACCGTTTGGGGCCGCGCCGGCCACTATAGTGGCCGCGTAAAAATTTGGATACTTTGCCGAACATGCGGGTGGTATATATGCATAAATTTTAAGTAAATAATATTTACAATTGCAATGAAAAAATCCGGACTCTCTAAAGGTTAAAATATAATAGAAGTTCCAATACAGTAATTCGTCGATCGAAAGAGTCGACGGCAACTTCGTGTCAACTGTTTCATTCCCTCTCATTCGCTCTTCGGAATTCTCGCTCGCGGCATCGGCCGCACGGAATAGTGTCCGCATCGCGTTGTACGCCCGCCGCCAGCCCCGTTCGTCGGGTTTATAACGATGAATTACTGTATTATTAAAATATAATAGAAGTTCCAATATAATTCAAATATAATAGAAGTTTCAATATCATTACTGTGTGCAACTAAAATTTAGATGATATTACTATTTTATAGTTGTGGTTCCTTTGCCTCCTGGCAACCAATATTCTTAGACCCAGTCCGCCACTAGAGATATGTACATTTTCTTTACAACTTACACTTATCAGTATCTACCTATTATCCGGGAAGACCTCTCACATAAGAAGTCCAAAGCAAACCATCCAACAGCCACTTCCTAGCACCTCTTCCACCTCCCTGAAGCCAAGTCACCGTTTACCAAAAACGAGGGCCCAGTAGGATCGAGCTGCAATCAATACGAGAACGATTAAACCAGACAAGCTGAGGGACAAAACGGTCAGAACGGTGGAGGGGACCGGGAAAAACGTTGACGGCGCTTAATTCACAAAAAGGCCACTTATTAGCCCGTGAGACGTCGTCTATCCGAGGGGCACTCGTAAGCGTCGCGACTATCGCCCCAATTGTCGACGAGACAAAAGGGGGATGATGGCGTAAAGGGCGTAGCGATGGCAAAGGGCGCGCTGGCTGCTCCTCCGAATGAAACGGACCATTTCACAGGGACAGAGGGGCGCGGCGAAGGGCGAGGTAGAAGGGTAAATATGCAAGAGCCCTCGTGCTCGCGCTGCTCACCCACCAGAAGGGCGAAGAGTGGAGAGGGAAAGGGAGTTGGGAAACGCGGCGAAACTTACTTCGACAGCTTACAACTCCTCCCCGCAGTTGTGTTATTACAGGCAACCCTAACTTTTCGTCCGCGAAATATTACCGGCGTATCCTTTGAAATCGTCGCGCGTTTTCCAGAACGCGACAAACTCGGGGAAACGGTGAAAAGGGGTGGCGAAATTTCCAGCCGTCCGGGGCTTCCGTTCTCCTTCGATTCTTGCGCGGAAAGTCGACGGGGAACCGGGCTAATTTATTATCGGCGGATTGCGCGCACGGACCAATTATATTCCCAGGCACCGGGGAAAACAGGGGGAAACCTTATAAATACGAAATTTCCGTGCGCCCGTTGCCGTCGCTGTATCGCGGAATTCCTGTTTAAAATTACCGTGAACGGAATTTCGTAAGGGCACAGGGATGTAAATATGACGGTTCGCGTGGGGGGCTAGGGAAATTCTTAACGTGCCTGCTTGTAAGACATGTATATTGACGTGGGTTGTACAGGGTGTCCCGTTTTAATCAACCAGCATTTAAGGGAGTGTCCTGCTTTACAAGGTCCAAATAAATGATTTTTTCGCGATTTTTTTTGAAAGGGAAAGAAACAATTGATCTTCGTAAACTTTTAGGTATAGTTAAACATATATTCGATGAGTACAAAACAAATTTTTTTCTCATAAAATTATAAAATATGGCAGATTCATCAGCCGATTCTCGGAGCGCTTTGCCACTGCAGTCTCCAATTGGCGGGAAGGATTCTGGTTGTAATTCTTGTCTGAAATGAAAAAATCAAAATTGTTTTTAATGCTCATATATTTTTATTCTGGGTGAACTAAGAAAAAGCAGAAAAAAGCGCGAAATCATAATTTTTTTTAGTTTGATAAGAGTTTGATGTCTATTTTTTAAAAACAACATTTGACTTTAACGTGCTATAAAAGTGATTTAAAAATAATTTTTTAACAATCTTTTTAGTTCGCATAGAAAAGAATTTAATACTGAAGAGCAGAAGCTTTGGTTTAATTCAATAGGCCGCATGGTTTTTTTGCTATCACGCCCGCCAATTTTAAAGAATCGTAAAAATGAAAACTGGAGAAATCGCGCTTTAAAGTTTTCGGTAGGAGAAAGTATTAATTATTGGTTACTTACACCAGTGATCTGCTAATCAGCTATTCCTGCCCCATATAATAGTCCTTCCGCCTGTTCAAAAAACTGATTTTGTAGCATTTGCTCAATCATACGAGCCGTACGAGCCTCCTTGCTGTTGTATGTTTGGCGCTTGTCTTCCCGCGCGAGTCGCTGCGCATCAGTGGTATCGGCGAACGTTTTGCACTTACCGAACTCGATCGCGTTATTTACTTGTTTTGAATTTCTGGAATATTCGGTTTCTCGAAGTGTCAATAAACATGAATTGGTCCCGCATGCTCGCGAATCTTCCAGTAGCACCGGTGCAGCGATTCACGGTGGTGAGAGATTCTCGCGCGTTCGCGATCTTTCGCTCGCGGTCGATCGCTACAATTCTCTACGTTCAACTTATAAAATCTCTAACTCACTGTGCTCTAAGACTATTCTGTACTATTACATTGCACAACTCTACCGTTTCGATTGTCTTTAAAAGTAATGATCGACGAATGGGGACGCGTCAAAGGGTGAAGCACGCGCCCGTGTTCGGCCGAGCTCTCGCACATATGCTCGCCGCTTACCTGCTCTGGGTTCTGTATCTTTAAAAATACTTCGAATTGGCCGCTATAACTTTGTGAATACATTCTTGGATAGTTTATCTATCGATTTAGATAATAAAAAAAATCGATTTTTTGGACCTTATAAAGGAGGACACTCCCTTAATCTAGCTATACTGAAATTGAAATGCCTTCTGGTGTGATCGTTATGCAGATTATACTACTTTGGAGTTAAGGTTTGTCTGTAACATTGATGGGTATCGCCGATGGCTTCGAAGATTCGCAAGAGGGTCTGTTTAACGAGGCCACCCTGTGCACACTGAAATCGCGCACAATCGACTATTTTTCATTGGCCTTCGAGCTGAACCTCTATCAGAAAACAATAACTCGTCCGATAATTAAATTTCCTTGGAATTATTGAATACAGATAATGCGGAGCGGATACGAGGGGTGGGTCTACAGGCTGAGGTAAACTACCCCCTAGGGGAGAAAGAAGAATGCACAGTTTTTTACAAAAAATGTATGAAAAAGAATTTTTGATATTAAACCATTTTATTTAATTTGATCAAAAGTGTACTAAAAAATATTATTATTTTCTTCTACTGCAATTACGATGGTGATATGTCATTTTAAATGAAATCGTTGGGCAGGATATTTCAACGCTTTTCATTTCTCATTTCGACGCTTGATTTTGTATTAAATTGATTGATTCATATTCTGTTATTAAATATCCTGCCCCACGATTTTATTTAAAATGACATATCACAATCGTAATTGTAGTACCTGCAAAAGAATAATTATTTTTCATCAAAGTAAATAAAATCGTTTAACTTGAAAATTTCTCTTTTATATATTTTTTGTATTATTCATTTTTTAGTAATTGAGTTTTGTAACTAAAAAACCTTGAAAAATTGAGCTATTTGTACATGACGGATAATTTCTCTACTATGCAACGCAGTGACATTTTGTCATTTTTCGAGAGTAACGCGAGAGTCTGATTTCAAGTTGATTGAATTTCTCGTTATGGGTTAAAATTGTAAGGGATGCAATTTTTCAATCCCTCGTGGCTGAGTCTTTTAAAACAAAATTGTATTGTCATTATAACTACACGCCTGCAATGTTTGATGTCTAATGGATTGGTGGAAGTGGGTTAAAATTGAGTTACAAAATTGTAACCAAACAAGCAATCAAATAAACAATGCCACCTATCATTCTTGTGATTTTGAAGTGGCTTTCTAGCAAAATTCTGGGACACAAATAATCCAACGTCTCCTCTTGAAGAACGATTCATTATCCCAATACTCGAGGAGGCAGTGCAACCCCATCCCCTGGCAACAGGAGGCCAAACATCGTTCAAGGATCGGAGGAATAAATTAGAGTTAAATGACGCGGGTATCGAGACCCTTCCGGGGGCTAATGAAATCACCGAAATTCCATTTCCCGCGAACGAAGGGGGGTGGCGGACGCTGTGGTGGCAAGGAAAAAGAAGGGGCAGTCGATATGGAAGTCGGTGTATCCACTCGAGAAGGATCCCGAAGAGAATGGAAGCCGAAAAGCCGGGTGGCGCGCAGACCCCCATAACCCATGTCTAATCCGAGTTCGTTTCGCCCGCTCACGGGGCATCTCCCATGGAGTTTGTCCTTTTGCCTGCTCACTCCAGGCTGGTCGAGGCTCCCAGTCACTGGCAGATCACTGGTACAGTCAGCTTCCACGACAGGGGAGTCTTTAGCGAACGTTTCCTTGCAGATCTGCTCGAATGGCTGGCTTTTCGATCGACCCCAGCTGCTCTTTGACGATTGTCTGAAACTTGTATCGTAACAATACCTTGCAATTATCATACCATCTTTCTGAACGATTCCAGGAATCTCGCTTTCATCGAGCAGTTTCAATATTCGCAAAATTGTAGTGGATCGCAATTGTTAAGTAACTACTGTTTAGTTTACGCGACACCTGCCGATCTGGGTGGAAGCCTTTGGGAATTTTTTTTAAGAAACTAGTGATATGATTCATCTGAAATTTGGAACATGTTTTTATGCGTCTTTGAAGAAGTTGAAGTTCTATTTTTATTAAGTTTGAATAATTAATAATAAATATAGGAGTTATGTATTATCCGCAAGCCGCGTAAATTCGTCGTTCACTGACGCATCTATCGAGGTATAAAACTTAAAAATGAATCTGAAAAAATGAATATCGTCAAAGTCGAAGGCGGACAATTCGTGTCCCTCCCTTGTCTTTTTCCTTGGCCCCCCTACCAGAACGCTCATTTCCCTTCAGAATCCATTCGCCGAAAGTAGAATATCCCAAGAAGGCCAGGGCTCCTATCAGATCGGTGGCGTTTAATCGACTTCTCGATTTCATTACGGCGCCGCGCACTTTCCGATGAGAGGCATCAGCCCCCATCTTCCTTAACAAACTTTGTTTCGAAAAAAGGGACCGGTGTCCCCCAGGAGAAATGTATTCCGCGGCACGTTCTCCTATCGGCGTCTCCGATAAAAACTGACGAGCCTCCTAATAAGCCTGTCCTTTAACAAGCGATCCGCCGCGCCATCTAATTTACGTTATCGGGAGCCGTCTCGTTAGCAGTCGACGCGCGTGCCCTCCCCCCGTTCCACCGAATAATTAAAACTCCCCGCGACGTGACGGGACCCGATGGAAGCCTGCAGCCCTTTCACCGTTTTCCCTTCGGAGAATCGGAGATGCGAGTCGATCGAGGAGAAATCTGGCGGACAAAAATGCTTCAATGTTTCTGGAGGATCGAGAGCGGCGCGACACCGCGTCGTTTCAACAAGAGGAAAAAAATATTTGCCGTCTTACTATGCGCTGCAGCAATATTTGCTCGGCTCCAACACGCTCCGTCCAAGATGGGGGAGCGTCGAGGAGATTCGTGTTTGCAGGCCGGGCTCGACTGGGTTTCGCGGGCCCGCCGCCTTTTCTGTGGGAAAAACGTGCAGCGATTCGTCAGGGATCGATGGGAACACGTGTTCCGTCCCGTGACCAATTTAACCGGATACCACGGACTCTGTCGACCTTCCACGAACCACCCTCTACCTTCGCGGTCCTCGGGTGCTGGTAGCGGGACGAAGGAAGCGTCAGATGCACGCGCGCATCTGGATCATTGTCGGCGAGATCTGTGGAGGAGGGAAATCGCCGAGAAATTCGGGGCACCGTGACAACGTTACGCGCTCGTACCCCTGGGGAACTCGGGCCTGGTGTATGCCCGCAAGACGGTGACGCATTGAAATCTGCACCTTGACTCGACACGCTCAATAATTCCTGGGGGCAGGCTTCCATTTTTTACACTTCCCTGGGTTATTGTTGCGACGACGATGGCCTTTGGCCGGGAAGTGTAACGTGCTTCGAGGGATTTCGGTTCTGGTAGGGGAATGTATCGTTGGTTTACTCTTAAATTCGACTGCGACAGATGGAATTTGAGTATTTTTACTTGAATAATATTTTCGGGCTGTTCTTAAATTACGTAAAGATTGTGTTGGCGATTACTCCTCTAGTATAAGAATTCGCCCCCGTCTTTACGTACCTAATATATTTTACATTCCATTTTTTCAGATAGTGAAATTCTTTTAGGGTAGTTCCTAACCAATTATGTTAGACAAATTAGAGTTGAGTAATAAACGATCAATATAAAGTAGTATGATACTATAGGAATAATAATACTAATTTTTAACATCATGTATATATATTTTAAAAAGTTCAATGTTAATACAAATAATTGTAATACGAGCATAGAATATTAAATTGATTCGCGTGAATTGAAGCAGCAGATCTGACAACGTCGCACTCATTCGGAGCATATTTTATAACCAAAATGTCAGAAAAAATGTTCATTTGAATTTGAATCATCGTTCGCTATTTAAATGTCTAAACATAACGATTGTGCGACGTTATCAGGTTGAATGCTATACGTAGTTTCTAAAAAATTTGCACGTAAACCTATTTTTTATGGACATGTGGTCAGTTTTGCAGAAATTAATAAATTCATTTCGTGACATTTCGATGTACTTTTGTGCCAATCTTGGTGCACTTGTTTAATATAGTTTACTGTTTCAGGAGAAAAACTGTAACTATAACCCTCTTTTTTCGACCTTGTCATATGCTACTGTGTTAAAATGCATCAACTTTAAGAATTTCCCAACAACTATGTGGTAAATCAATTTTAAACCTTGTACAAGGGTTTCGCGTATTCCAAATTAGTTTTGAACGAAGTTTGAAGGAATTCTTGAGTTTAGTAGATGATTAAGAAACTACTTTAAAAACGAACAGACGAACCAACTGACGAACGCACCAGTCTGCCGGTTGCCCTAATAATGGACATTTCGAAAAAATGCTCTACATTTTATAAATGCCCTGAATAATTCATTTAACTCAGTTTTGTGTGTGCGATGGAATACCACTTTTTAGGCAAATCATATTTAAAATTAGGTTACAATATATTTTACGTAAGACGCTACCTAACTCCCCCTTCCCATTTATAAAAAAAAACGTAAGAAATTCGCGACCTCCTCCCCTCCGAAAAGCCTTACGTAATTTAAGGACGACCCTTTTGAGGAGGTTGATGTAGATTCGAGGAACCTTGGAATGTTGTAATAGAAATGTTGAAATAAAAAGTAGACCACCTTAAGCTCCGACGCTCAGGTCTGAATATTAATTACCGCGCTATATTTCAATAGATCTTTCATTTCATTTAAATCCAGCCCCTTAATCCACTCCCCATCCGTGAGAAGTCACTCCCTCCCCAAAATCCTAATTACCCCGGCGCGCCACGCCGATCTCTCTCGCTAGCCCGCGTCCACGATCCTCGATATCATAAACACTTCTATCCAACCGCTACTCAGTGGCCCGCTACTCCGTTTTGATTTAATAGAGGCTAATGGATAGGGGTGGGCAAGCGACCCGGGTGGTCCTGCTCCCAGGACTTTTGTCTAATTATGACGTATGGCCTTCCCGCTCGTCCTTTCCGGCGAGTCAAGCGGGAACGTTCGAAAACTTTCTCCCGAGCGGCTGGAGCCGCGAGGAAGCCGCGATAAAAGAGCACTTTATAATTGAACGGGCGCGCTAGAGCGGGGCCCGGCGAATTTTAACGGCGAGACGAATCGAGCAGACTCCGGGTTTACTCCTTCCCGGGCTTTATTAAAAATCGCATCGGATCACGGGGAGGGTGAGAGGGGGGGGGGGGGGCCTCGCGCGATTCAATTAAGACGACGCGACGGCTGAAACAAAGCTGGGAATAATCTCGACGAATCTAGGAGAATTATTAACACGTTTCACGCCGCCTGGGACAAGCTGGCCCGGCTCCCGCCAGATTTCCTCCCGGCTCGCTCCTTTCCCCGGAAGTTGCTGGATATTTGATATTATATACAATCACGGGCAACGCTCGGGACGTGTTCCGTGTTAATTCGCGTAAAAGACGATGAATTATTTGTCCAAGAAGTTTCTTTGGGCCCCCGACTGGTTCCAAGATAACAAGCAAAGGATGAAACTTCTGCCGGGAGGGGCGGTTTTGCCTTCCGAGAGTCTACTGGCCACGGCTGGGAAAATGGGGATCCTGTTCCTTAATTCTATTAACTCCTTGAAGTGGGTGTTGAAGGTGTTCCGTGATTTTTCTCGCACGATGAGGTCAACGGCTATAAGCGTGGATGATTCGTTCGAGAACGGGAAGTCCAGGGAAATCTGTGCGTGTCGGGTATACCTGAGACACCTGACTCTAACAATAAGTGAACGACCGTCTCTGTGTACAGAACGGTAGTTGGGACGTTGATCGCGTTCCAAAGCAGTCGCGCCGAGTCGGAGCTGGGATTAGAGCCAAGACCCTTTTACCAAGGTTTATCCGAGGTCCGCGCCGCTGGGTTTCGATAAATCTGGGGTTGAATGTGGACTCTGTAAACCGTGGAGGAGCCCGGCGCTTGATCCCCGAGTCAAATAGATTATTAGAAAAATGTGTTACTCATGAAATCCGAAGAACATTTGGATTTCCAGAGCGCTTCTCAATTTTACACGGAAATCCAATACGAGGGTGATCTAGGGTTGCCAACTTGTTCTCGGGAAAATAGGGTAAAACTATACAACACGCCCCATTTGACAAAACGCTCCACCATTATTTTACGCAAACAAACCAGGATGCATCGACGCGATCGTCAGTTTCGAGCTTGCCTCAGTCGGCCACAACTGCCGCAATATAAATACAACGAAATATTACGGCTTCTAAAGAAATATTTAAGAATTTATATTTTCGGCCGTCAGATAATTTGCAGTGAGTACGTGGGAAATTCAATTTTCTAAGTCACTATTGTTTTTGCGATAAATTCACAAAATAACCTCTTTAAATTGTTATTGCCCAAACCTCTTTTCACTACGTTGTTGCTAAATTAAAGCCGGAGAGCTTTGTACTCCAGAATTCACAATATGCCCCAACAAAGAATTTACAATATGCCCAACCTCAAAATCATATTTTTCACGAGTAACTTATTTCGTTTCATTTTTGTGGTTAACAGAAATGTCACGCAAATATGTAAGGACTACATTACGAGCATCCTGGTCAGAGAATGACCTTAATGAAGCAATGGAAATAGTTAAAAGTAAAAAATGGGAATTAATGAATGTAGCAGAATGTATAAAATACCTTCAAGAACCCTAAGAAGACACATAGGGGAGACCGGGGCAAAGTGAACCTCGGGGTAAAATGAGCTTTCTTAATTTATTCTTTAACAATAGAATATATTTACAAATTTTGGTGACGTAATAAACGTGCATAATTATCATTGTGGTATTACACACATTTATTACGTCACCAAACGTTGTAAATATATTCTATTGTTAAAAAATAAATGAAAAAAGCTCATTTTACCCCGAGGTTCACTTTGCCCCGGTCTCCCCTACAAACATTTTTGTTAATACTATCGTTTGTAATATCTGTTGTATAACATTTTCATGAAAATAATAAAAAGTTATTACTTTTTTATGTCGGGGCGTTTTGTGACAGAAGTGGGGCACTTTACCTAACGACAGTGTTACAAAACGCCCTTTGTAAGGTTTACGAAAATGATTATTTACAGGTATTTCCAGTTATTTTTTTTCAAAATTTCGGTATAGTTGTGAAGAGAAATGAACACTTAATGTGTTTATACAAAAAATTTAAAGATTTATTAAAAAATATTGGTTTTATAGATGTTTCTGGAAATGTGGGGCGTTATGTATAGTTTTACCCTATAGCATTTTAAGGTCAAATGTGATAAAAGATATAGTACAATGTGAAAAATATAGTAGGTAGTTTTCAGAGGCAAGTGATACAAAATAAAAATACATTAAGGAGTTATGCCTACTTACAAGGGAACACTGCGAACCCGAACTCACCGATTCGAACCTAACTATGTGGGTTTTTCGAGTGACTCAAAACAAGAACAACGGTATCTTTCATTTAGGCCCTATCGCCCTTTAAGTGGTGAAAACTAACCTCAAAATTAACTTCGCACTTTCTCTCTTTCGCGTATAACTATCAAAGTACAATAGACAGAAAAAAATGTTTCAAACAAAAGTTTAATGTTGCAACAAGCGCTGCAAACTTGCGTTAACAAAATTTTGGAAAACTTTTTTCGTTCAGGTATTTTTTTTAAACTCTTCAAAATTTTGTTAACGCAAGTTGTCAGTGCTTATTGCGACATTAAACTTTTGTTTGAAACTTTTTTCTGTCTGTTGTATTTTGAGAGTTATACGCGAAAAAGTGGAAGTGCCAAGTTGAATTTGAGGTTAGTTTTCACCCCTTAAAAGGTGATAGGGCCCAAACGAAACACACCGTTGTTCTTGTTTGGAGTCACTCTAAAAATCCACAAAGTTGCGGTCCAATCGGTGAGTCCGGGTTCATGGTGTTCCCTTGTTAGTCAGCTGGCCAAAAAGAACGCGGTTTTCGGGAATATTTTGTGGAATATCTACTGCATATTTGTTTACTAGGGTGACATGACCAGTGAATGAACAGCTAAGCGTTTTTTCAGTTTCAAATAACGATACAAATTAAATAATGTCCTAATTTATTAATGGAACAAGACTTTGCAACAGAACAGGCTTTAAAAATGTCTAAAAAAATTGTTTGTGCCTTTTTACTTGAACGGTCTTTGAAATAAATCATAAAAATGTAATCAATGCCCAATATACTAGTGAATGAACAAAATACCCAATAAGTGAACATCTTGTATCCAGTGAATGAACACAAGAATAATACTTCATTTTCTGACGAGAAATCGCTGAAAACGCTACAAAAGTAGAAGAGAAGTCAAGTTAGGGACCTACCATAAGAATATAAAAATATTATTTATATATTATAATCATAGGAACTTGACAAATTTATTTATATCAGAACACAGTTTACACAATATAGGGGGTAAGTGCCATAAAGGGGACACGTCTTAAAAGGGACAAATCGAATTTCCAAAATTCTAAACGCATTACACATGCAAGTTATTTTCCTGTTTATTGCAACACTAGTGCCTAGTCGTTTGACGTAAATTTCACTATGGTCTCATTTGCAACAGGGTAGTAATCCACGGTTGATGTTTTTCGGCAGTAAAAGTAAAATTTTCATTGGTTTTCTGTGTCGTTTTCTGAGATCAAGGTATATACAAAGTGTTAAAGTGTTATATCATTAAAATAGCCTGTATTCAACTGAAACGAAATCGCTTAACAGGTAAGCTTAATTAATTGTTTTCTTTGTTTTGCGGTTATTTTATATTAAACTCACGTAAATTCGTAAAGGGGACAGCATAACAAGTCTTAAATGGGACAACCGTTTCATGGCTGTCCCTCTCATACACATGTACTGCTGGACACTATATGTATTATTAGTGTTCCTTGTTACACTTTTTACACTGTTTACACTTTTACAAGGCACAATCAATTTTTTCTGTTCCATGTGTCACTAATAATAAAATATTGATGATTTATTCTACAAAGAGTTAATTTTTTCGTAGATTTCGTTGTTTTGTATCATTAAGATTTAGAATTATATTTGTAATACTTAATAAGTTTATTTTTATTAATCGTGTCCCTTTCATGACTGATACTGTCCCTTTTAAAAACACCTAGTCATAAAAGGGACATTTCCCACTTTTTTGTAAATCGAAGATTTTGTTAATTTCTATTACAATTGATGAGTTTGCAATATACTTTTATTGAAGGGAAATAAACGCGCTTTCTTGAGGTGTAGTTGTTTTTTAAATACCTATAACGATATGGTCAGAAATGGACGCTAAACAAAAGTGTCCCTTTTATAGCACCTCTCCCCTAATGGTTAACTGTCATCGTACGTGTTTTGTTACTAGGTTTCTCGCCGTGAATGGCAACACCCGAAACCACAAATCAAAAAAATTAATAAGCGACCAAGACATTTATAGATTCAAAAAATATTTATATCGCCGTTATCTCAATAAATTTTCCTTCATTCTAAATATAAGATCATTGTTTTCAATGAAATAGTATTCTTGTTATACACGAAAAAAGTCAATTTGTTCATTCACTGCTCCCTGTTCATTCACTGGTCAATTCACCCTACTATTCGCTTATTTTAAAAGTACATATATGCAGCAACTCTCAGCAATTTAGTTTTAGAAAAACATTACAAAATGAACGAGTTACAACCATTCTCGCGGAAGCTGTTTTGATATCGGTGAGTAAGATATTTAGGAAACCCCTGTATCGATTGGCCTAAACTTTTTCAGACTTCTTTTATATACCAAAGACTAGTAGATGGACGGTGGATTTTTTATTTTAACAAAAATTCTATTTTTAATTAAAGAAAAATAAACAATTCAGACATCGAAAAATCGTGGTTTTGGGTTAAACTGGCGCCATTTTGTCAAAAATCAACTTTTTGAAAAACCCTTTGTTCATCTACTGAATTCGACCATATATTATCAGAAAATTAAAAATTAAAAATCTTTAAATTCAGATGATCCGGCTCAGAGAAATCGTGGTCACCGCACAACGCCTTTATCAAAACAGCTTCCGCGAGAATGGCAGTTATTCATTCATTTTTTAATGTTTTTCTGAAACCAAATTACTGAGAGTTGCTGCTTATATGTACTTTTAAAATAAGCGAATAGTTGTAAAGAACTATGCAGTAGATATTCAACAAAATATTCCCGAAAATCGTTTTCTTTTTCACCAGCTGATATAACCCATAAAAACCACATCACAAGAAATGTGTCAAAGGTTTAATTGCACTCAAAGTCCAAATTAACGTGTATGAGGGGTTCATTGTTTACGAAAGGCTTTATTTCTCCTTTCCCGTCATTCCATGTTCATTACAAAAAAGATCCTCTCTGTAGAAGCTGAAGTGGCGGGAATGGAGACAAAGTAAGAACTTATTTCATATAAATTTTGACAAACAAATCATGGACAACACTTTTGCAAGTCGCGTTCAAAAATTTAAAATTTAAATTCGCAAATGAACGTTTTAATGTTACCATAGAATATAAATATACCATAATATACCATAATATACCATAGAAAAGTAAAAATTATAGAATTTTATCGATGTATCGAAAATATAGTATTTTCAGGTACTATATCTTTTTCTAGCAGTATATAGTAAACTAGAAAAAACTATATTACAATACTATATATTATAGTACGGTTGGCAACCCTGCGGTGATCCCCCTTTCCCAAAACCACCCACCAGCAGTCTCCGCGAAGCACCAGCGAATTAGGGTCTCCATGCGCGGAATGATAAATGAATCCTGACGTGAAAAACGAGCCAGCGATCGTCCAGCGCGTGAGAAATCACGGAGGGGCGAGGGGCGCGTTCGACAGCCAATGGCTGAGGACTGTCGGGTGCATAAAAGGTCAGCTCGCTCGCTAACTCAATCTTAATTCTTCAGTGGCGAATTTCTCTGTCCGCGAAGAAGGAACTATCCCCTCGATTATACAGAAGCGTCGAAATAATTTAATTGCACGGGGACACGTGGTTGCCGGGGAAATCGCGACCGCCGGTGGCCATAAATTACAGGATCAACCCGACTCGGTTTCCGCGGCCACCAGTGGCGCTATTATCCCGTTCCGAGAAATATTTATCTGAGTTCCTGCTAGTAAGCGGCAGCCGATTCCGCCGGCAGTAAATCGGTGTCGGTTTAACCTCGTCAGACCGATCACCGTTCCTTCCTGCTGTCAAATAAAAGCCTACCGTAGCCGGCGCTCTTTCCCCGCGAGGATGGATCCTCGGCGATCCGTTATCACCGCGCGAAACGATCGCGAGCGGTGCCCCGATGGCGGTCGATTTACGAATTTCCGCGTGCCCGCTCGGCGAAGAGAGCCAGCGCTACATGGTGTCCCGTTGCTCGCGAGAATAAAGAAGCCCACGGGCGAGAGAGGACACGGCGGATCTCGGGGAACCGGCTGAAAAACTCGAAGGTCGGCTAACGGCGGATAAGCGAGACAAATCGTGGCCAGGCGGCGTGGCTCGAAAGCGTGACGATTAACGCTCACGGTGGAAACGGCCGTTCAGGAATCGGGCGACGATGCCTGGAAAAAGAGCAGGCCAGGAGGACTTGGGCTACCGAGGCTAAACGCGCGTCAAGTCCCTTGAATTCCACCGCCGAGTGACAAAGGAAGCAGCCTCGCCTTTGGCTGCGCGCTTCGTTATTCTTCTCGACGAAACCCGTTGAGCTGACGAGGGAGCATTCGGAAACCCGAGAAATCTGATTTCCTCCGGCGGACAATGCTGGTGCGCGGTGAGTTTGGGGTGTTGTGCCTCGGTGGGGAGCTTGAAGAAGTGGGAGATGAATAGTGGCGACAGTTTTGTGTGCTCAAAGCTGATGGGGAGATCTTCAGATATGGATTTGGCTGATATTTGTGGTTAATAGTGTGAAGTAGGTTGTAGCGAGAAACATACTTGGAGACAGGATGTAGCAAGTTTATCCCACCCACGTTTCCCGGAAGCTCGCTAATGGGTGCAACTGCTTTATCGCTTTCGAGTTTTCGCGAATGATAAGAAGCGCGGATCAAAGGCAGCGCGGTAAGAAGAGTCGAGGAGCCAGGCCGAGGCGCTCAAAGGAGACGAGAGCGAGGCGTCCACGAGCAAAATGAAATCGACGACGAAGACACCGCGTTTCCGGTGTGTTTCTGGATCGATGCGTAGGGGAGCGCAGCGGAGGAGCCAGGAGCAGCGTGGATCGGGCTCTGTGACGAACCAGACACCCTCGAAACGCTTGTTCCAGTTTAACGGTGGCTCGTCGTGTGACAAAGAAGCCCCATTTACGTAGCAATTTCACCCCGTATTAAAGCTCTCCGTGCGACCCGCGCGCCCTTCAACCCTGCAGTCTTCAGGTACCAGGGAATAGCGGGCAAATCCTGCGAGGACGGAAAAAAGAGGATACGAGCGGCACTCCATCGCGAGGGAAAGCCAAGACACCCCTAAAGCCTGCCCCCTCCATATAATGTATTCAGAATTCCAATTTGCAAATTATACGGTGAGTCGAATGGTTCGCGCAGGGGTGCAACGTGGTGGACTGACTATTTCGTAACGCTCCCAGCTAATTCGCTCGGTAAAGATCCGCGCGCAGCGTCATAAAGTTCAAAGTCGATTTTCTCGAAAATGAAGCGCGATATCGAAAAAAGTTACTGTTTCTTTTCGACGTATAACAAGTAGGTAGGTCGAGAAAAAGGAATAAAATTTTTTGATATTTCGCTTCAGTTTCGAGAAAATCGGCTTTGAATTTCATCACGTTGCGTCCAGTCGCGTGTGGGAAGACCTGGGTACCTTAAAACAGAGGAACTGGTGAGAAAGCGAGCAGAGCGCGAAACGCGGAGCGCTGTTCGCGGGCAGCGAGACGAAACGGGACAACGGAGTTCCATTTCGCGCGATTAACGCATATCGAGTTTCGAGGGTTTCTTGCCGGGGTGTCTGTCTAAAACTCGAGGGAGCTCGGCGAAGAAAGCATCCTAAGAGCCGAGTAAAAACGCGTGACGTCCCATCGGATCTACCTATGCCGCAGGGGACCACCCGCGCGCAACCCGCCTCGTCTTCTTCCCTTTGCCTCCCACCTTCTCCTCCCCGTTTTCCTCCCGCTTCAACGGTCTTCTTTTCCTCCGCCTCTTCGCTCACGGCTCTCCCGTCCGTCCTTCAGCCGCGCTGCCAGCTTCTTTTTCCCTCCTCCGCGGACCAAGGGACGAAGAGAGACGCGAGCGCGGATTTATGAGCCGAGCGGACTGTACAAATGGACACCCTTGTCTTTTCTAGGGCAAGGTGTCGCACGTGGCTGCTGCAGAGTCGTCGAGAGACGACCGAGCGCTGCGCGCCGATACCGAGCTGAAACGGACTGCACTGGAGATAATAGGAAACGGTGAAATAATATATTGCGTCGTAAAGCAGAATAGAGTACACACAGGGGCACCCTTTTTGGGGGCGATGGCTGCAAGTTTCGAGATGATTCAGGCGCGATTTTGGCGCTGCTCGAGATTAGAGGAGTTTGAAATTTTTGGGGCTCTGGATTTATGGTTTGATTTAATAAAATGAAATGACTTTAGTATATATATGTTATTAATGGGTTCGAAGATTTCGTGGTCTGCAGCGAAACGCGAAAACAAGATAGCCAAAAGGTCGCAGATATTTCGATCCCGATTTCGATCGCGCAACCGTCGGGGTTATAATTCCGTGGGCTTTCATTTCACGCCCGGCCAACAAATGTCCCGTGGCACAGCTGTTTTTGACAAATCCAGTAATCATATTTCATCCCCCGGCGAAACTTTGCCGGCGAGCATCGACTGCTCGTGTTCGACGATTACCAGAGAAGGGCGAGGGTGGAGATGTATTTTCGCGCGGCAGATTTCCTCCATTTTTTTTCGTTCGATAGGCAGACGTCTGCTCCGAAAACAGCGTAGGGAGAAAGGGAGAAACAAGCGGAAAATACTTTTCTAACAATTCACGAGTCTCTACTCAAGTCTTCGAGTTAAAGATTTGACCAGGAGCGGATTTAACCGGCGGTGCATGAGCGGGTGCCGTCTGTGCCCTTGATCAGAAGCACCCCTAATTTAAATTTTATTAGTATATACTACATCTTTTTTGTTTCCCATTTTCAAACCACACGTGCGTAAAATTTGCAATTCTATTATGTATGCAGGGTGCCTCAGAACGTTTGCCATCTGGGCTTTTTTCCTTAAATCCGTTACTGGATTTGATCCTACATCTAATTCTTCTCCTACTTAACAGAAGCTTAAAAAATAAAGCCCAAGAAGTCAGGAGAATCTTGAGAAGCATGCTCAATTTTCCAACCATCGTATTTGAATCATTTCATTCACATACCATCCACTCCCACCAATCTAAGTAGTCACCACAACTAAAATCGATGCCCCGAATTAAACTGAATCTATCAACGCTCGCGACAACCCTCGCGGCAGTTATCGTCGTTCCAAAGACAACGCCTCCTACGCGGTGGTCCTCCTGGTCGTTGATATTCCCCGAAGTAGAGCCGGAAGTTGCTCGGGCCGTCCTTTTGTTAAGATCTACTCGCGGGGCCGCGGCGTGATAAATTTCGATTACGTGGCCACGCGAGCCAACAAGCCGAAAAGGGGTTGAGAGCGGCGCGGCGTGCGTCGGTGACCGGAATAATTAGGATCAACGGGAAAGAAAAATATCTAAGCCCGGCACGTAACCTGCCCCGTTCTCAAAAGGGCAGCCCGCCGCAACGGCGCATTCACAGCGGGGTGGTCCGCGGTCGTGCGGTAAAGAGTCAAAAGACATTGCCACAAAAGACCCTAGGGAACGGCCCCCTTCAAAAACGGCCGTCTTCCCGCTCACAATTAGGAGGCCGGATTACTATAATGAGTTTTCCTGCCGTTTACGTCCGAGATGATATGCCCGGAGACTTCTAAACCTCGACCCCGAGAACAGCCCCGCTTGCTCGCGCATAAAGGGGTGTCGAGGAAGCCAGGAGGCCTCCTCGGGCTGGATTTTGCACGCCGAAGGAGCGGCAAATAAAATGCTACGACATCCTGTTTCTTGGAGACGGCTTAATGGTGGGAGCTTCTAGGTCAAACTTATGTACGCTCATTTTTCTGGCACGGCAGTAGTGCTGGAGTCTAATCGATGAGAAACATGTGGCTATATTCTAGATCTAGATTCTAGTAGATTCTAAAGGTGCAAGTCTACGATGAGATTCTACATGAGATTTTTCTATCATGGGGAAAGAACCTCAGCAGAACTAAAGGTGCAAATCCACGATGAGGCAAAAATATCGTGTTTCATATGAGACCTTAATCTCGAGAGACAATTATTAAACGATGTGTTTCCACTAATGGAGAAATTTTAATTTTTTCCTGAAGCTGCTTAAGGTGCAAATACACGATGAGGCACAAATATCGCGTCTTACATGAGACTTTAATCTCACCTCAATTAAGTATTTCACGATGTGTTTCCACTAATGGAGAAATTTTCATTTTTTCATGAGACTACTTAAGGTGCAAATACACGATGAGGCACAAATATCGCGTCCCACATGAGACTTTAATCGTTCGAGACAATTATTAAACGATGTGTTGCCACTAATGGAGAAATGTTAACTTTTTCATGAAACTGCTTAAGGTGCAAATTCACGATGAGGCACAAATATCGCGTCTCACATAAGACTTTAATCTCACCTCAATTAAGTATTTCACGATGTATTTCCACTGATGGAGAAATTTTAATTTTTTCATGAGACTACTTAAGGTGCAAATACACGATGAGGCATAAATATCGCGTCTCACATGAGAATTTAATCTCACCTCAATTAAGTATTTCACGATGTGTTTCCACTATAATAGAGGAATATTAATTTTTTCATGAAACTACTTAAGGTGCAAATCCACGATGAGACAAAAATATAGTGTCTCACGCGGAACTTTAATCTCAGGAGACAATTATTTCTTACTTCTGTTATTCTTAAACTATTTTGTCATTAACTTCAGAAAATTAGATTTTCATCACACAAGTTTAATGATATAGGTATTTCCAAAAATTTCATCTCCCGCGACTATTTTCATAAATTACATTTAAGTAGTTATTGCTGAGATTTTTGTCTCGTGATAGAGAAATCTCGTGTACAATCTCATCGTGAATTCGCGCCTTTAAACCCTCATTAGCGAATGTTCTCGATATATTTTCAACAATCTCATCTCTCGCGACTATTTCCATTATTTCCATCTAGTTGTTGCTGAGATTTTAGTCTCACGATAGAAAACTCTTATGCGAAAACTCATCGTGGATTCGCAGCTTAACAGGAGAGGCAGAGTAAATCGAAAGGAACTTCGGCACCTTCGAATCATACTTTCTCAACACCCTCAATTCCCGTCAGAACGCTCCCACTCAGACTCACTTTCAGAACACCCACTACCAAGTACCTACGCAACCCTCGACACTGCTGCCGCGAGAATACGATAACGACCGCGTATCACCGCCTAATATCAGTGTTCTCCAATCGTAATGCGCGCAACGCCCGTGACAAAGTACAGCCCGTGCAACCTTGTGGCCCGAGTATCCCCTGACTATTAAAATT
The DNA here is from genome assembly GCA_929113495.1 of Andrena minutula. Taxonomy (NCBI): domain Eukaryota; kingdom Metazoa; phylum Arthropoda; class Insecta; order Hymenoptera; family Andrenidae; genus Andrena; species Andrena minutula. Next base: position 27,876,260 of record OV815996.1, read on the forward strand.
GATCGGTTCCCCGGAATCGCGGGGCTCTCGGTTTCGCCGCGACACGACAGCGTCCATGCGAGGGACCAAGGGGGACCCAAGGAATATTATTGGCGGGTGGGGATAATGGCGAGGGGTGGCTGTTTTATACCGTCGACGCTCCAAGGGAAGATGCTGATCGCCGTCTATTTTCCCTTCTCCCTCCCTCCGCGTCCCGTCGTTCGGCTTTCAATGGCGCGCGGGCAAAACAGCAATTTCCACTATGGTTTTTTTTATCCGGACCAACCACGACGATCCCGCTGGCCATGCCGCCGTAGGAGATCGGCTGCATGAAAATGCGACAGGGGAAACGCGGGGCTCGGCCGCTAACGGAGGCGAGGAGCATCGACGCGTATCGACGGCTCGGAAAAACTCGCCGTAATCTCGCGGCTTGCCTGCCTGCTGGCTCGGTGTAATTGCTCCGAGAAGCTGTGGCCGCTGTGACAACGATTTTCTAGAGGGCTTGTATCGATGGAAGATCCTTGGACGCGGGGGAGGATGAGGAGTTGGTAGGAATGAGACCTCGCATAGATGAGTGGTCATTTTTGCATTAAAAATATTTTTATCCGTTCAAATTGCCTCCCCACGAGATTAAATCCCGAGTGCGCTACTGTTTCTGATAGCTCAAATCTTGATTTGGAAAGGTGTAATAAAGTTATCTAAAATCGCGCTATCACCGGGAGACAAGAACGATTTTCAAAGATTGTCTTTCATAGCAAAGAAACTGTTAACTCTCCGTGACCCTGGGCGGGGAGAAAAATGGCCGTCACAAAGTGCACGTAGCGTGCAATGGTAACCGGGTGAAGGCGAATACGAAAGAACGGCAAAGGGGGGCACCGTGAAAGGGGACGAGCAGGGGCAAGGAGGAGGGTAGAGTCGTTTCGTGCCCCGGGGCACGGCCGCCATATTTTATTACTTAAACGGCATGCCGGGTAGGTTGTTTGTTGGTTAAACAAGGAATTAATGCCGCGGTAATCTGTCATTATGGATACTCGTGCAGGAGGACCCGTAGTTGCATGTCTCACAGTCTCTCTCGCTCCCTCCTCTTCTCACCTGTCCTCTCTCTCCCCCCTTCTCTCTCTCTCTCCCTCTCTCTCGGCCTCTGCTTAACCCACCGTTTTGCCCTGCTCCGCATAATTTCCGATCGGTTCGTTAAAAAGAATGAAAAAGGAAAGGTAAACGAAGGGAAGGAGGCTGGAAAGAGAGGCACGAGGAACGGACGCGGGCAGACGGTTTGCACACTCGTCGGCTTCGTACGCACGAACTGTGTCATTCGAGCGAGACGCCGTCGGCGATCCATCATCGAAAATGCCAGGGAATGAATAATGGACGAATCAATGTTGTCGTTCCGACCGAACTCCGTCGGAGTTCCGAGCCGTCTGCGACTGCGACCGCGAGGGACGCGCGTATTGCGCGTTCCGCCAACTTTCTGATCGATCCTGCTCTGCAAACGATGGGAACGCGGCTCGCTCGCTCGACCGTCCCTCCGCCGAGGCACCGTTAACGATTACGTCTCGCTGTTGCAATTATCGGACGCGCAGCTTTCAACCAACGGGGGCGAACTCGAATCAGAATTAACTCGCCCCGCGTGTAGAGTGATCCTCAAACATCTAGGCTTCCACCTGCTCGGATATTTCAGCGATTATGAACTCGGTTGCAGGATGGTGCTGCTTCAAACTTCTTGCTGGGCAGAAGTATGACCTACTCGGATCACGACTACAGTGCTATTTTGTCTCGTTTAAAAATGAACACCTGGGGAAAACCGTATGTCTGTTCTCCATCTCACCTTTTTCCGAAATTTGCTGCTCGATTAAATTGACTACCCTGATATTCTAGTTCTGGTGGGGCTCAGCGCTCAGGCTAAGGCACTCCGTTACAAACACCTTTTTCATATCAGGTTCTTTAGATCGAATCTGGCCAAGACCCACCCGATAAACAGAGTCTGTAATACGGCTAAGCAGCTGGCGTTACAAGCTGATATTTTAAATCTAAAATTTTGTCTGAATTAAGAGGATCAACCCAGGCAACGGATTTGTCCTGATTAGCTGTGTATTATCTACAATATCTGCGACGTCAAGCCTCTATACTTAAGGGCCTTATTGCTTACGGCTTTATCGCTGCTTTTTTCTTTGCATAAGTGGATTTTACTTCCGTCAAATAAAGTATTATTATTATTAACCATCTTCACAATAAATCGACTTTGTAGGAGACTTTGGAAACGGAGTAGAGACTCCCCAGTTGTGTACGTCCATGGAATTATTTAAGAGGACTAGATAGTCGAAAAATCGATTTTTTATTGCATTTTCCGAAAGTACTGTCCTTTTTTAATAAAATGCCGCTCGGTTTATAGTAAACCTATAGCGTCGCCTTTGCCCAGAAACTTTAAACGCGTTTTTCTCGAATATTTTTTCCTCTTCATTTTTTCCTGATTGCGGTCGAATATTGCGGAGGTTCATATCTTCTTGAAACAAATTACAGAATGTGTAAAACATGTGCCATTTCCGGGCAAAGCTCTGATATGGTGCGTAAAAATTCGAGAGTTTCATAAAAAAATTAAAAAGTCACCGGAATCTAGTAGCGCACAAGCAAGAACGAATTTTTCTCGAAAAAATCGACATTTTTCAGCCACCATTCGCATAATTTTGATTTAATTTTTGTTTTTATAGGTTTGCCCGTAAACTATGAATCCAACAAACAAGAATCACACCTTTGAAATCGGATTACGTCACATTTTAAGACCGACATGAAGGGAAAACAACGGAAACACCTTAAATTGTTAACACCATTTTTAAAATACATACATATTTCTTATCAATTTTTTTTCAATCTGTATGGTAGCAACAAACATTGGGTAAAAGGATACATCTGGATTTGTTTTCATTTTTTTACAAATAACTAAAGCACAGAATCCCTTTCTCACTAAAATCGACTGCCTAGTCCCTTTAAGAAGATAAGAAACGCATTTGCCTGCTTTGATATCCGTAGAACCACAGGCAACTAATCTCGAAAAAGTAGATACATATATTGAACACCTCCCAAGGTGTTTGACTTGCCACCGAAGCACTCAGAGGCGTTAAATACCTGAGCCCCCGCTGCTTTCCCCAAGTCCCCGTATCTCGGCAAGAGCGTGTAGCCATTTGACCGGAATCTAATTGGACCAGCTTCATAAAATTCCCAAGCAGCGTGAAACAACAGCGAGCCTCGCTCATCCATCATCGACACGGACACGCGACTGTCAGTCCAACATACTCGCCAGCGTCCCCGCGTCACCGAAATTGATTAAGACGGTTTCCGTTAACGAGCAGCGCCGCTGCGTGTATTTAGAACGTTTCCCAACGGCCTAGAACAAAACGGCGCGAGTGTCCGTCGACGCGGAACACGTCTCGTTAGAGACGTCACAGAAGTAATCGTTCGTTCCGTGCCGGAGGGTCGATGGTATCGGATTGCCGTTCGCAGACCGGCTAATTGCAGTGAGCGGAGGACGCGCGCAGTGGCCGCCTCTAAACGCAGGAAATAATGCATTTCGTGAGCCGGTCGATCGGTCATCTTATTACGGAAGGGAACGGAAGATGACTAGGTATGACTGGAGTTGGTCAGATCGGCAAGGGGACCAGACAATTTAATTGTTCGAACTTAAATGGAGAGCAGCTGCCTTCTCCCGCCTAACAAGCCCGTAATAACCCAGCTCTAAGGTCTTCTTCTCCTCGGCCGACAGTGGCCGCTCGTCCTTCTTCGTCCCGCCGAGCCACGCGGACCCGCTCGTTCCCGTTGGCTGGCCTGCCGGAGCCACCAGGCTCGAAACCGTGACGCCTGGTGACCCTGACGGTTCACAAACGAGGGAGCACACTCTCTGCCCCGTGAAACAGCAGGTGCTACCGTCGCGAACCAGCTCGGAGAGAGAAAAAGAAATAACGTCCCTCCCCCACTCCGGCTCCTGCTAATTCCGTCTTAATCAGCCTGGCATCCGTTCGCTTTGATCCTCCTCCGTAGGAAGAGAGGACCAGTGTCGAGCCACGGAATCGGTCGTTCACGCGTATAAAGTCGACGGCGAGAGCAGGATAATCCCCTCGGATTCCTTCGGACACGTCGTCTCGTTAGGAGCGAAGATTACCCGACGGGCAAGGGATCGTGTCCACGTTGCGCAACGGGTCGGACGGTATTTATATGATCGCGATGACTCGCCGCGCTGATGGGTGTAATATGGACGCACCGTCGGCGACGATGGCCTGTAAAGGGATCAGGGTTACAAGGACCGGGAGATTTCGGAGGACAGTGGGAGCTAACAAGGAACGAGGAAGGTCCCCTCGATCCCTCCAACAGGGCTCCCTTTTTAAAGCGCAACCTCTCGTTCTCGGCTCTTCATGATCTAAGTTAAATTAAATCGAGGATCGAAGCGTGGATACCACATCACGATGACTGTCAATAGGACCAGCGGAGGACCTGTTCCCCCACCAAAGTGGCTCCCCCGAAAATGGTAACTCTGGACTAATGCGAAAGGGAGCCGCGATCGTCGATACCCTTTTTTTTTATCCACGGAATAACGCGAATTACACGACGAGGCCACGAGTCCGAGTCCGGTACCTTTTCCGCGGGGTAATGTAAAATAAGTTTACGAACGGGTAATGGTCCTTTACTTTGCCATCCCTTTGAAGATAAGAATCTCGCGCGGCGAGTCGCGTTCCGCTGCACTCACCGAAAGCTTGTCGAGAAGCCCGCAATTATCCAGACAGAGAGATCGATGCCCGGTATGTTTCTCTCCTCTCCTCGGCCCCCTCCCTTTCCCCGCGCGCCATCGAAAAGGGATTCTTTTTCGAAGGGCCGCGACGGTCGTCCCGTGGCAGCGACTCGCGCCGGGTCTTTATGATTCCGATATCGTCCGCGAGGTACACGGCACTCGAGTTCGACGGAAGATGCATCGCCCGGTATCTCCGATACTACTGGGGGTTGCCCGGGGAGAATCTCTCCGGGGCACACCCCCGATACGCAGGGGTGGGCGAAGGGGGAGGCCCGTATATAATAATACAGGTCGGGATCGGTCCTCCTCGGCCAACATTAATAGTACTTATCTGCCGTACGGCGCACACCACACGTGGTAATTATCGTCCAATCTCGGAAGGACCACCGGGTCTCTACGATATAACTCTTCCCAGTTTGCTACTTGAAGGCGTGCGTGCTCGTTTTTCGACGAGATTCCCTCGACTGCCTCTCCCTCTCTCTCTCTCTCTCTCTCTCTCTGTCCTTCGTTCCTCCTCCGCTTTCCTCCCTTTCGCTCTCTCCTCTGCCCATTTCTGTTCTCGGGCATTCCTGCTCGTCCCCCCAGCGCGCGCAGGCCTGCCACGGGGAACCGCCTATGAGAGAGGGCCCGAAACGAGCGAGATTTAAATTTAATTTAACGCTTTCACGTACCGTCACGATAACGAGCCACTGACAGCCGATTATAATAATCATCGTAGTAGAAAAGTATCTCGGAATGGGGCTTAGGGGGGGCATCCGGTTGATCGACGCGCGGGCTGAAAAAGAGCCGTAAAGCTGGCAGAGATTAACCCGTCAACGCGCCCGGCCCTCGCTCCCCCGGTGCCCGCCGCGCTCGTAATTTCAGCGCAACAGTTCTTTCGACCATGGAAATCGGGCGCGGGGGATAATTAAATGTACTCGCCGGGGTAATTGATATTTCGCGGGGGCACAGGTGCGCACCCGCGAAACGCTAACTCGCGGCTTCTCACGGCCGATGTCCGCCCCACTGTTTCGCCCTCCACGGATGATTGCACCCCGGCGATGGCGTTTAATTAACGATCCAACGGTGGTGATCCTCTGTTTGCGTAGGGGAAGGAGTTTTCGAGGATACTTCGTTAGGGAACAGTTCCGTCACGCGATTCCCGGTGTCTCGTTGCGAATTGCCGAGCGGGGATCTCGCCGATCTTGGGATGCAGGAGGACGTGGGTTGTTTAAAGGCGTTTAACTGAATGTGTAATGCGTTGTTTAACTAAGGATTTGATGTACGAACGGTGTCAGGTGGTAAGAGGATTAGCGAGGGTTCTGAAGACTTCCAGATTAAGAAGGGTGTTTAAATGGTCGAATTCCGAGTGACTCAGATAGGACGAGGTAATTGAGGCTGTCAGTAGCATTTCAAATTTCCGAACATGTTCGGAGAACTGTTTGCTCCTGGAAATCTGTTCCCCAAATAACTGGAAACCGCTGTTGACTGCAGCCTTGGCCAAGGTACGGGGAAGAAATTAGGAGGTCTGTAAACTTTCTCCCTGCGAGGATCCACCGTTCTCGAAATCTCTGGAATAACAATAATAATAAAAGTTAGAACGTCGATTGCCAGACCGAAGACTAATGGGGCTGGCTGCTTGTTTAGGACGGAAGTCTCCCTTTCTCTCTGCCCAGTGAACTGTGGAAATCAACGTTTCCTTTAAAGTCGTACGGAAATTACTGACCAATCGTGCGACTGGACGAGGCACAGGCGTAAACGGCGCCGTTAACTAAAACCGAAGGGCCCCCATAAAGTGGCATAATGGACGGCCTTAAAATCATTTTCCTGCCACGCGGGCTAAACGTCGTGTTTAACAGTAAAATACGACCGGCCACGGGCAGATGCAATGTAATAAAATGGTAATAAGTAGCTGTGGACACGTGCGAGTATCGTTGAATTCTCGAGTGCAATAAATAGTTCGGACGCTCCCTTTGGACGTAGGAAACATTTTCCGGTGGAAGGAAAATTTTCAATGAGCTTCCTTGAAAAATAAAACCTCCGGAGCTCGATACAGTTGAAACACTCCCCTCTAATTTTCTCATGTAGATATACCCAAAAATACAAGAGAAATGAGTGCATAATTTTTAAATGGCCCAGAATATTTAAATAGGGGATAGGTGCCATAAAGGGGACACGTCTTAAGGGGGTAGACACGGGTAATGCAGCGCGCTGTATACCGACACAATCTGGCCCAAAACATGGGTTTAGTAGGATACGTTGTTTGTCATTATATGAGCGAATTTTGGGCTGGGCGAGGTCTTATTCGAAAGAGGAAGGTTCAGTACAACACGCTCTGGCCATGGTTCGACGAGATTTGGTTGATATGTAATAATATGAGTGACCAAAGTAGAGAAAAAATGGACAAAATACACTCGCAGATTCCAAGTATTTTTAGGTCACTGTAAGAGTTTTGTGACTCAAACGATGAGTAGAGCGTGTTGCATTGAACCTTCCTCTTTCGAATGAGACCTCGCCCAGCCCAAAATTCGCTCATATAATGACAAACAACGTATCCTACTAAACCCATGTTTCAGGTTAGATTGTCGGTATTACAGCGCGGTACATCGCTCGTGTCACGTGGCGTATTTACCTCCTTAAGTATTTTTAGGTCACTAAAAGAGTTTTGTGACTCAAACAGTGAGTAGAGCGCTCCGCATTGAACCTTCCTCTTTCGAATGAGGCCTCGCCCAGCCCAAAATCTGCTCATATAAGGACGAAACACGAAAAATCCCAAATCCATGTTTTAGGTTAGATTGTCGGTATTACAGGGCGGTGCATCGCTCGTGTCACGTGACGTGTCTACCCCCTTAAAAGGGACAAATCGAATTTCCAAAATTCTAAACGCATTACACATGCAACTTATTTTCCTGTTTATTGCAACACTAGTGCCTAGTCGTTTGACGTAAATTTCACTACGGTCTCACTTGCAACAGAGTAGTAATCCACGGTTGATGTTTTTCGGCAGTAAAATTGAAACTTTTATTGGTTTTCTGTGTCGTGTTCTGAAATCAAGGTATATACAAAGTGTTAAAGTGTTATATCATGAAAATTTGTATCATTAAGATTTAGAATTATAATTGTAATACTAAATAAGCTTATTTTTATTAACGTGTCCCTTTCATGACATATACTGTCCCATTTAAAACCACCTAGTCGTAAAAGGGACATTTCCCACTTTTTTGTAAATCGACGATTTTGTTATTTTCTATTACAATTGATGAGTTAGCAATATACTAATAAACTAGAAATAAACTAGAACTGTTCGAGTACTCGAATATTTGAGTAGCTCGAAATTCGAGTCGAGCCGGGACCCGGTTTCCGAACCGAGCCGAGTGCTCGATTAAAGCGAGCGGCTGAAAACAATTGTTCCGTTCGACAATCGCTACCTTCATTGTGCAATCTACTCCAAATTTAGAACCTGACGTTCCTGACGAGTGTCAAATGAGTTCGATTTTTAATCGAGCCGCTCGCTTTATGATCGAGCCGCTCGCTTTTTAATCGAGCCGCCCGATTCATTCGAGCCGCTCGCTTTTTTCGAGCGCTCGGCTCGGATCGGTTATTCGAACCGAGTATATCCCGGCTCGCTTGTTCCGAGTACTCGAACAGCTCTAAAATAAACACGCTTTCTTGTGATGTAGTTGTTTTTTAAATACCTATAACGACATTGTCAGAAATGGACGCTAAACAAAAGTGTCCCTTTTATAGCGCCTCTCCCCTACCCCACAATTTTTAACCACCCTCTCCACATTAAACTCCCATATTTAAATCGCAATACAAACTTTGTTACACTTTCCAATTAGAGCACTTACCTGAAACAGCTACGATTTTTATAAAAAATTCCGCAGCTCTGAAAGCTCAGATACGCGAAGAGTATTAAAGACGAATGAAGCAGTTCCTTGTGCGTTCAAGCTCAAGACGCTCGGAGGATTTAACGAACGCATTAGGAGAGGAGGAGGAATTAGAACGCGGAGCGTCCCTATCGGCGACTTCTACGCCCTCGAGTTCCATTAACGCGCCGGGCCACGCAACATTCCACGCATTTATCGACTTCCCATTAATAGTCGAGCCCCGGGTGTCGTGCAAGTCGATCACGTTCGAGTGGAGGCCACTTAAGAGGCCGGAGAGAGGCGGAGTAGCACTGGCAAGGTGCAAGGATACACGAAAGACGATGATCGCCGGCAGCTGTTAACGCTCCTCCGGATCCAACGTGAACCGAAGCGCTAACGACAAGCCATGGTAACACGTTAGACGACAGCAAAGGGGGGCAGAGAGCGAGGGCGGGGTGGGAGAGAATAGCGGGGGTGTTTGAACGCGATCCACTCGAAAACTTTCAGGCGCTTCGACGAAAAGTTGACTCGTTAAATATGAACACCGGAAGACAACGCTGGGGTGGCAGCGTGAAGTTGCATCTCGGAAGAACACGAGACACGTCCCGCTCTATTTCTGTACCAGTATGGAGTAGGTGAAGGAAAAAAAGAGACGAGGGGAGAAGACGAGCAAGAACGAGGGAAAAAACACCAGCCACTATATAGTATCAGCCGAGTGTTCCCAGTTTTAATGGCAGTCGAACCACTCCCATGGGCCACGGGGTACCTGAAATATCGATCTTAGACCGAGGGGGAACACGTTGAATTCTGGTGCCCAGGTAGAGGCACACACTGTGTACAACCGATTCTGACCGTGGAAACGATAAGACTTCTCCCCTCTCTGTTCTTCGTCCTCTTCTTCCTTCCCGCTGGTTTGCTGTGGTCGGTGCATCAGCATCTCTCCTCGTGGGCTGGTCTCAAGTGGGCCAATGTGAACGGGGCTTTGTGTGATGGCATAACGAGCGTGGAGAGCCTCTCCCATGCCCCGTGTAATCTGGTCTTCGGGTAATTGTACGTTATACGTCCGGAGAGGCTAGCAGCGAGAGTTTGCGAAAAATCGCGGCTCATTCGGGGTACAGGCAGAAGTCCCTCGCGATGCCTGCAACAGGAGGGGGAAGAGGGGGAGGAGGGGGGGGGGAAGAAAATGACGGGGGAAGGTGGACGGGCGGATAGCCGAAGGTGGACGAAGGAGGAGGAGGACATGGGGAAGGGAGGGAAAGAGAGGTGAGAGTAGAGAACGAGAGACAGCGAGAAAGGGAGAAGGAGAGAGGAAGAGAGTGTGTGAGAATGCTATCAGCGGACTCTTCTCGACCTGAGGACCACACCGCGAGACCACCGTGCGTGCCTTCGGCCCTCTTCGCCAATATATCCGCGATCAAACATCGAACAGCCGGAGTCTGTAAATACGTGAGTAACTCCGATCGGACCAATTCTCTTACTAACCCGGCCCCGCCAAATTAGAACAGTTACGCGAAACGTCACGTCGACGTACCCGGCGATCCTGTCTCCGAATGATCCGGCGGAACGCGGAACCCCGGCCCAGGGGGGGGGGGGGGGGGGGGCGCGGGAATCGATACAACGTGGCACACGCGAAGCCCACATTACCGAGGGAAATTCACGCGCCACTCGCAATCACTCACCCTCGTACGTGTATTTTTAACGTTCGCCCCGTGGATCCTTTAAATTCGAAAATTCTAAAACGGCCTGCCGTTGCGACAGACGTAAACGTTATTTATGTAGGTACCTACATAGGTACACTAACTGCTGCGTATTAGAAAAATGTTACCTAGAGAATTCTTGTGTTGGATGTATCGCACGAGATTGCGCTGCTTGAAATAAGAGGATCGCATATATCCTTCTCCATCACTCACAAGATCCTTCAATCAAGGTACCAAAAAGGTGGCAAGGATGAGGAAAGATCCCGGAGGGGGCCAGGACGTCGGCGCAACTAGCGGTGTCGCGAAATAACCCAGAGAGGGATGGTCGTAAAATATGATACCTCGCATCTCGGAATAATTTATCACCGACGCGCGTTTCCATCCGTGCCGCGGAATCGAACGGGACGATGATGCCAGCCCGGAAACAGCGCAAACTTCGACGTTCGGTTAACCGGAGACACGTTTCGCCCAGATCTCGTCACGTCATTAAGGGCGATCCAGCGGTGTCGGGCACGTTAATGCCCGGGGCCATCAAAACCGGGCCCCCGGGCGGCGCGATTTATCGCTTTATGGGTGCCCGTCGATCGAAACCGACGTATACACCTTCGCTGGAGGGGTCGTAGGTCGGGATACCATCCACGGGCTCCACCGTCCGCCTCCGCCTCCCCCGTCGCCCATCGCTGTCGCGCGATGCGCCCTTGGGGTTAAGTGGCACTCTCCGTGACTTTTATAATTATTTTCTACGGAGGCGAGATCGTTAATCAGTAATTGGACGAGCGGTTCCCCGGCCGGGAAACGAGAGTGTTGTCCACGTGAGCGTCCAGCTTATTACGTTGTTAAAAGAGTCCGCGAGGACTCCGAGGATAGATAGGGACGTTTATGTTTCCTTCCTAACGGTGCATTTATTAGCTGGCCTTCTTTGTGGTGGTTGATCGATTGTCGGGCCCCTCTAACGAGTCGCGTTCCTGCACCGAGGAATTCGCGAGAGACCTGAGACGCGGAATCTCTAATTGCGTGCCTTCAGGTACCTGTTTCCACGGGGATGGATGGTAGGATTATTTAATTCTTCTGAGTTTCGGTCCGAAAGTCTTTCGGAGGACTTTAATGGGACTCGGAAATTTCGACGCGATGAGTTGGAAATGGAAAATAGTCTTAAGGGGGTATTCTACCCAAACATTTGATTTTTTGGGGGATTTTCTAATAGTTTAGGGTTTCGAAAATATGTGCCCAAAATATTAAGGTGAAATTTGAACAACTCGCAGAGTTATAGGGGCTTAAGGGGTACCTAGTCAGGAGGCCGAAAAAGGCGAATGTTTGTGAATTTTTTTGGAAAAACGGAAGCATCTATTTTTACAGAACTTTTTGCGCTTAAAAGAGCAACATCTAAAGAAGATTTGGTAATTTTTTCGTAAAAAGTATTTACGTTTATAATAAAATTACAATCGATATCCAAGAAGCCTTTTTAAAAAGTTGTTTTGCGGTGAGCACTGCCATACGGAATCAGATTATCTTAAATAAAAAAACAAAAAAGATTTCGTTAGTATATTAATGTATCTTCCGATTTACGGGGGGGATTCCGAAATATTAATTTAAAATAAAATGGCGGCTATTTAAAGTTTGAAATCCAGATTTTCAAGCGAAAAACGGCCATTTTTCGTTGATAAAATCCAAAATACACATTGAAAATAAAATGCGAACGACATTCTATAGATTTTTATATAAAAAATAAGCCCACAAAATTTTAAAAAGATTGGTGCAGTGGTTGTTGAGGTATCTTACTCACCGTTCTTAAAAAGGCTTCTTAGATGTCGTTGTATTCAGGGATTGTAACCCGCGCCGTACCCTAACCCGAAGCCGGTTAACCAAGGAAGGTTACTGTAACCCATACTAACCGCGAGAGAACGGTTTCTAAATTCTAGAAAGAGCCGGTTAACCCGCTCGTAGCGGGTTACTAGTAACATAAGATAGTCTAGTCTAGACAGACACTTAAGGGGGTACATACTCTGGTCATCCGGCCGAAAAACTGAGCAATCTATATGATTGTTTCACTGAATGAATAACAAATATAATCGTGCAAAACTTTTTACCTAATATTCATCTACTTGAAGAGTATAAAAACAAATTTTTCGGCAACTTTTTATGCAAAAATTGTGCTTCAATATGACGCCTTGAACAAGAGACATCTCTGTGGCAGGTCAGGTTTAGGATCACAAACTTATCTAAAACCAAAATTCCAAAGAGATTGATAATTTGCATGAGTGCCACTATTGCGGGAACACACAACTAAAAAAACACAGTGTATAAAAAGTATGATGATTCAATTAAAAAAAAAACTCGATTCTCCTTTCTGTGATAGCCAATGGTTGGTAGGATAACCTCAAAAAGTTGCAGATCGATGTGTCAGGTATTTTTTTTTATTTCCGACCCGTTAGTCGAGAAAAAGTCATGTTGAGAAATACGCGTTAAAAGTGTTCGGCATCCTTCCGCAGCACGCTGTAACGAGCTCACTTCACAGGTCTTTAAATATTGAAATACTTCGAATATTGCTCCCAAGCCTTAACAGAATATTGTAACAACTAAATACTTTCGAAAAATGCAAAAAAATGAGTCTTTGGAACTCAGAGTCCGAGAGATTCCCTTTAAAGTTGGTCAGAGACGTGTCAATCTACCGGCAATATTCAGATCAAATGAATACAAAATGTTTAAAATATAGGTAGTACGAGTACATAAAATGCATACAGGATTGATTACATTTAGAGGGTTGTTAGAAACGGAATTTGTACTTTATCTCTTGAACTTCAAGAATTATTTTATTTTATCCCAAGACTCCTTGACAATAGTCATATGTTACTATTGTTTTAGTAACAAAGTCAAAACAAGCACAATAAATATACAACGAACAAACATAAGTTAAGGATAATTGGGTAAAAAATATAAACATACATAATATATACAACGTAGTAAACATAAAATGAAAAATATAAAAATGAAAAACATTAAAATGAAAAATATAAAATAGTTGAACGAAGAAACCTTGTTGAACGCCGCAGTCAAACGTAGCAGCCAGACACAGCTAAGAGATGCCGCCCTCACTGTAACCCGCGTTAACCGGGTTAACCGGGTTACTCGGGTTATAGATGTTTTCTGTTACCCGGTTAGGCCGGTTAGTCTACGGTACGAGATACCGAACGCGGTAAGGGTACGGGTTACAATCCCTGGTTGTATTTTTATTCTAAACGTTAAATATTTTTCAACAAAAAATTACCAAATGTTCTTTAAATGTTACTCTTTAAAGTGCAAAAAGTTTTGTAAAAATAGATGCTTCCGCTTTTTCAAAAAAAATTCGTAAACATTCGCTTCTTTTCGGCCTCCTGACTAGGTATAACCCCTTACGGGGGGACCTCACTGTCTCGGTCCGAAATGTAAGGGTGTTTTCGGGAATTTATTTCAACCAAACAACGCAAGTAAATCAATTTTTGCTTAGTATAGTTAATAGTGTACATATCGAAAGGTAAGAAATTTTTTTTCTAACAAATTCATAAATCCGTTTCCTGTATACTCTTCGTCAAAATTTGCGCTGCGGCAAAAACATGCTTGTCGCGTTGACAGTGCCCAGGCCATATGGTTAATCGGAATTAAAAGAAAAAGTAATATTTCAACACTAGAAGCCTGTCTCTATTACGTGACGATGAAAAATAGTAAAAATTGTAAAAAATAACAAAATGGCGGCCTACTGAAAAAAATCATTTTTTCTTTGGTACAAAGTTAGGGAATTGTTGATAAAAAAATAGAAGCAGGTCGAAAATTGAAAAAAACTGATCTCCACGTAATAACGACGGGTTTTCCGAACAATAAATGCCCTTGCTCGTATCAATTGGACGTATAGTTTTCCCTGTAGACTGTCAACGCGGTTGAAAAATGTCATTCTGAGAAAAACGCGTTCAAAGTTCCGCGTGGCTCAGTCGCGCGTTTGACACCGCTTCACGAAAAACACCATATCTCCGTCAATTTTGCGAATTTCTTCATAAAATTTGGAGAGAACATTCTTGAAACGTACGTCTTTCAGAAAATGTAAAAAAATTTCAGATTTGAGACAGTGGGCTCCCCCCTTAAGGCCGCAGCGTGGCCGGCAGTCGTTCCCTCGACTCTTGTATCTAAACAGGCTATGACTGAGAGTAGAGAAGAGAGAGCTGCCCAACATGATTTTTATAAGCTAAAGGAAGATTTCCTCTATAGTCCTGATATAGCAGATTACGGAAAAGTTACAGGAATTAATCGTTATCTACCGTAACTTCAGTCGTATAGGTCGTAACTGCATGAAAAACATTAAACGCGTTTTTCTCGAAACAATTTTTTTAAATCGGGACCACATTTTTCTCAAAAACTACTGGACCGATTGAGCTAAAATTTTACACACGTTCAAAGTGAATGTATACCTATAGCCCGAACCAGAATTATATCAATAGTTTTAATACAACCTCCCCTACATCTCGTTTTAGCCTAAGAAAGGTCGAAAAAGTCAAATATAAAATTTTAAACAGCTGCGATTTCGGTAACAATGTCCGGACTTGGTTACATTTGGGTCGGGCGATAACTACACTCACATAGATTAAATAAATCTTTGGTACTTTCGTTTCAGATGATTAGGACGGCCGCAATTCGTGCGCCCGATGGGACCGGTTTTTGGTGACATGACCTGCGCTTCGGCGTGTAACTTGTATCTACAAATTTCAATATAACGCATTCCAAAAATTTTTGTTTTTCAAACACAAATAGTTCAAACACTACCAAATATGTGTGCAAAACCCCTGCCCTGTAGGTGTGATAGGTTTTCCAGAATTAATTTCCAAATTTCACCTTCAAAAACGAGTGTCTACACTAGAATACCCCCTGAAGATCTTGGAATTGTGTTTTTGAATCCATACTTGTATGTGACTATTAATAATGAGGGAAATCGTACTGGCCCAGGTCCGAAAGGACTCCCGCGTTGACTTTCGGTATTACGGATCTGCCCCACTTCGCGAATTTGATTTATACCAGCAGGGGTTGGGAGGAGAAAAAGTGGCGCGAAAAGTAGCAAGAGGAATGGCACGATCCCAGTATTTCACGCGTGGTAGTTATCCAGCTCGACGTTTAATCCCGAGCGCTATTCACGAAATTTATACAACTAAATAAAGTTAACGATCTTCCACGTTCTAACAACGAGGTCCACATAACGCTCGCCGTTTTGTCACGATTATAAGATTAGTCGACTGGCGTGAAGCGAGCACTGTATGGGAGGGTCGTTTGTTATTAGCGTGATACGCATTGTTTCCCAACAAAGGTGTGCAGTCTATAAAGGAGATTCAGAATCCGCATTAACATTCTGACCGTTGGATCGAGTTAACAAACTGGGAAACAAAAAAACATACACTCGGATAATATTCACCGAGCACAGTCCTCAAAATGTTGACACTAATAATACGAGATCTGTCCCACTTAAGGGGTTAGGCCACCTCGGACGCAGCAAAATTGCAGCACATTTTCGGCATTTTTTTTAGGAATATAATGAAATAAACAGGAAGATTAATATGAAGTAGGGATGCCGATTTAAAATCGATCTTTCAAAGATCGATAATTTTTGTCACGATTTTCGATTTTTTAAATCGATTCTCAAGCACGAATCGATTCGAAGATCGTAGCGCTACCAAAGAGATCGTGAATCCCTAGCGGCGTGTAGCGTAAACTCTAGAAGTGCGAAATTTGAATCAGACCATACAAATGTAATAGGAAAGGGAAGCAAAAGTAATATTAGCACAACTCTGAGGAGTTTGAAAACAGTGAGAGGTTCTTTTAATAGATATATTACAAGATTATAAATTAATCAATACATCCTTGGAAGCAGATGTTTGAACATTTGAACTCCACTTTTATCCCTTCTCCTAAATGTGTAAAGCCAGCGCAAAGGTGTTAAACACTTGATAAGTAAGAAATCGATATCCGAGAGGAAATATAACGATGAATAGAAATTTATCTTATTAATAATTCTCCGATTGGCTCCTAGTATCTAATGACATTTTGTTAGGATTACAAGAAACTAAACTAAACGAAAATAAAAACCTATATCTATAGTCATGTTCGCATTGTGACATAAAAAACCTTTGACTGCACCCATTTTGCAATGTAATGTGTCCAAAACTAGCCTCCATTTTTTTTTATTCTAATGAATCGATCTCGATGGGATCAATTTTTTGGTTCCGATTTGTTTACGAATCGATTCTTTGCATAACGATCTGAATTGAATCGAGAAATCGATTCTATAGAAAAGATCAGCATCCCTAATATGAAGCCTGTTATTATACAACTCTCGCCAGAAAAATCGTATTTTTTGTTTTTACAAGGTGGCGGCGGTAGAGCCGTGATACGCAAGATCTTGAGGAGCGACGTTTTCCACGGTGTTCAATCTCGCGGCTATACCGTTTGACTTAGAACAAAAAACTAAAAAGATTTAATTTCTGCATGCCTGAAACTAGGGAAGTACGTAGCGGTTTTGCGATATCTTGAACATATTCTTTGCAATTGACACTTATATAAAAAAAATGCACTTTTTCTCCCCATGTTCACCATTTCGTGACAAACTAATATTTCTGGATTTCCCTACGTACTTCCTTAGTTTTAGGCATGCAGAAAATAATTTTTGTTTGTTTTTTGTTCTAAGTCAAACAGTATAGCCGTGAGATTGAACACCGTGGAAAACGTCGGTCCTCAAGATCTTACGTATCACGGCTCTACCGCCGCCATTTTGTAAGAACAAAAATACAATTTTTTCTGGCGAGAGTTGTATAACAATAGACTTCATATTAACCCTAGTTCGACTGACGAGGCACCCGGGTGACTATTTGAACTTTACCGCTGAAAAAGATTGTTTCTAAGTATTTTTTTTCTTCTGAGCTTCTATGACATCTCAAACGAATTATTTTTGAGTAGAAAAAACATGCATAAATGGTTTTTAATTTTTTTCTTCGCCTTACTTTTACTTGTTGAAATGTTTTATTCTCATTTCGGCTAACACAGTCACCCGGGTGATTTTTAGAAAATGTATAGAAAAACCTTTCTGCTCGCTACTACAACTCACTTCCTCTCGAGATTCGCTCCCTTCCTACTATTTCCTCATTCAAACGCGCCGCTGCTTCCTATATATGCACATATCATGCCTAGTTCTAGATGGCAATAATTTGTTTCTTTTTTTCTTTTTTCTTTATATCAACTTTTATTTTTATGTTATGTTTTGTGTTTGTGTTTATATTGCTGTATTTCTTTGTACTTCTTTCTTCTTTGTTGTTCATAAGTAAGGTCAGGCTTTGTAACAGCTTACTAGCTGCGCCTCGCCTTTTACTGGAATAGTAATAAAGACGTTTAATAATAATAATAATAAAAAAAAAATAAGAATGTACGTAAAATTTTTTTATTGATAATTAGTTATACAAAAATTACAAGGGCAAAAGAGACGCAGTAGATCGCGGCAAGACGATGTCTTTTCGATCGACGATCGACGTTGCTACGTTCCGAAAAGTGGCCGGGCGGCGCGTCACTCGTCGCAGAAGTAATCGCGAGTCGCCAGCGCGAACATATTCTTTACTTACTGTTATTTAATAAACCTATCCACTACTCCTGGCAAAGTGATTCTCCTTCCTCCTACACGTGTTCTGAGCAATGCCACTTGTAATTATTAACATTGCTTACATACGTCATTCGTGCAGATGTACATATAAAATTAGTCACCCGGGTGACTGCGTCAGCCTAAATGAGTTCTAAAATTCGTCAGTCGAACTAGGGTTAAACTCCTTGTTTATTTCATTATCTTCCTAACAAAAATGCTGAAAATGTGCTGCAATTTTGCTCCGTCCAAGGTGGCCTAACCCCTTAACACACTAAAGTAAGTGTCCGTTTCCTCTCACTTCGACTTAAGAGCACCCTTATTCACGCCTCCCTAAAGTTCCCCTCTTGTAACCTCCCCTAACGTTTCCCCCGGCAAAGATCCAAGCCACTTCCCCCTTTAAACTCCATCCATCCCCCGGAATCTCTGGCCCGTGCCCCATCCTCCTACGCTCCAACGTCCCCGCTGCACCAAAACCGAAGCGCATCCGCGACAGTCGCGCGTCGCCAGCAAATTAACCAAACCCATAAAAACCGGTTCGATATCCTGCCGTTAAAGCTCGCGCGCATACTTAACCGTACACGCGATACCGAGCGGCTCACGTACGATTGCAAATCAACGCTAGAGGGGCCGGGCGTTTTCCGCACACGTACAACACGCGTTTCCTTTTACGTGCTCGCGCGACCGGGCGAGCGTGCAGCGGCCAGGGTCCGCGGCAATCTTAATACCGTCATTTTTCGGATTCGCCCGATAATTCCGTGCAGATAGTCTCACGGAGATAAGGTGGAACCTCCTGCGCGCAGGTGCCTCGGGTGTTTTCTGGCCGCAGGGGGTTGAGCGGCGGCAGGGCACGCGGTGGCTTGGCCCGCGCGGCGAAGCCTGAGGGAGAACGAGCGAGAGGGAAATTCGTAGGAGAGGCACGGAGAGGAGCGGCGATGGTGGTTGGAGGATAGGAAGGCTTGCTCGGGGGAGAGGTCGAGGTGGGGGAGGGGATCCGAAGGGAAGACAACAAGCACGGCGTAGTCCGTATCCCTTTGTTCGACGCGTGGCAAGATAAATTCAGCTAATAAATGACCGGGGGCTATTTACCGTGGCGGTAGCGCCTCGTTATCCGGCTCAGGGCCGTATATATGTACGCGCTCGCACACACTCGCCTCGTGTTTTGCAGCATTTTGAGCACGGCTCAGTATCGGTAAGAGGCCGATAAATCTTGGGTGCTCGACTCCTCCAGGCACACCGGAGTCATCCCGGTCTCCGTGAGATGCCCCCTGTCCTCTCTATCTTTCTCCGCTGTCCCTCTTTCTTTCTCTACTCCCCCACCCACCCCAGAGCCCCCTCGGAATCTTCTTACCACTAAGAGGAGAGAACCGAGAAGACCGTGGAGTATAATGGAGAGTTTGAGTGCATGTACCCCGTGTACACGTTTCCCAGTCGGTGTCTGTGCTGGTGGTCAGGCCTGTACCTATGCATACGCTTCTGTGTACGTGTAGGTGTGACTGTGCGCGTGTCTGTGCACCGGGTACGTAAGAGAGTACAGTTACGTTCCGTACTTACGAGGGCGGGTGGGTCCTCGTCGTGAGGACTAAGCCGCTATCGCGAAATCAGCGTCCGTCTTAATTATCGCCCTTAGTGTCCCTACCCTCTCTGTCTGCCCCCCGTGCAGCATCCGCTCCCTTTCTCCCTTCCTCCGGCCACAACTACGGCCTCCGCTGCAACGCCGTGGCCGTCTCCGTCTCGCCCTGTACGCGGCCGATCTCACGGTGCCCTCGCTCCCCCTATGTCAGCTCGCGGCGCGAACCTTTTACCAGTAGGACAATATCCCCGGCACCGGGGCCGCGATATATCAGCTAGCCAAGCACCGGGATAGGGCGAGCAGGATGGAATTCGCAAAAATTCGGCCAGCATCCGGGAACTGCCGCTGCCGCGGTTTCGGCAAGTGGATTTAGAATTTAGATAAAACAGGAGCTTGCTTGTGGGAGAACAATTTCCCGAGGGAAGGAACAA
Organism: Andrena minutula; assembly: GCA_929113495.1. Taxonomy (NCBI): domain Eukaryota; kingdom Metazoa; phylum Arthropoda; class Insecta; order Hymenoptera; family Andrenidae; genus Andrena; species Andrena minutula. The sequence goes on from OV815996.1 coordinate 27,896,198, forward strand.
TGGCGGATCCAGAAGGGGGCCAAAGGGACCTGACAATCCTCAGAAAGGGGACGTTGTGAGAAGAAAAGAAAACTGAATTTTATTCCTTAAATAAATTGTTATAACCACCTCATGAATTTTATTGAATTTGCATTAGGAATATTTTTAGCTCTTTATCTCGGCTTCTCCCGAGATTCAATCTTAAGTGCGCCACTGGGAAGAATACAGGGGTGCCTGGCGATACCTTTTTCCTAGAGGTGATAAAACTCTTGGTTGGGTATCGAACCAGAGTGTAACAGGATTAGGTGTTTCGCGTTGCTTTGGGCAACGATACTGCGCTCTCCGCAAATTTGGTCAACGATAAACGCTGATAGGACCGTGAAATCGCTTTGGAATATCCTTAAATAATATTGAGTTTGAGAAAGGATCCTCCTGCTGATATCTTCTCAAGCGTTAAACCCTGAACCACGAGATCTGGATACCTACATCTACCGATTCCGAATTCACTATTAGTCCCAGTTTTCCCAAGATTTTCATAGTCAAATAGCGGATTGCGTTGTTCTAACGATAAATAAATTTAGGATCCGCATCCAGGAAACGTGACAAGGAGCTCCCCGATCTCTGCCCCTCGCGGCTTCGATCGAACACCATCCTGTTCCCCCAGATAATAGATAATTTTCTTCCCTCCACGAACATTATCGCGCACAATGCGCCGTGGATGTATTCGTACACGGGTGGAAAGAGAAATGGTTACCAGACAGGAAGCAGCCTGTACAAGGCGAAGGGAAGGCGAAGCGAAGAAGCCGCTCCTCCGCGCAGCCCGGCTACCTCTCCGGGCTGTTTGGTTGGTGGATCTCCAAGCTTATCGTGATCTACCAAGCAAAAGGGCTTGCTTCCTTCAATTAACGAGGAAAAATGGCTGGCCACGGGTACATCTTTATTTTCCGCGGCCGGTGTATCGGTGCCCCCGTGAATTATTAAAACGGCCCCGCCGCTCCCACCGGCGATAACGACTCGGCGAGTAGGGGGGGACGACGTTTTAGACCCGGCGTCGCGGACGGGCCGCATTCCGACACGGTCCTCGTGTAATTTGGATAAATACTTGCGGCGGTTCGCGGTCACGGGAATGGCCAGTTCAAACCGCCTGACACAGGATATTTAAGCCGCAGACTCTCTGTTGCGCACCTCGAATTACCTAAACGCAGGAATTCTCCGATTGCGAACGGGGGGAGACCCCGGGTTAATGGGCAGTCGCTACGCTGCTGTTATTTCACTGCGCTACTGTATTGTGACTGGGGATCGCACGCGTTTTCGTGGGAAATCGTGGTCGCCTTACAAGAAAACGCTCTCGACCCGAAGATTCTGATTTTAACGAAAACTTCCGCTGGGAAACTTCCTGTGATTGTAGACGATATGCGATTGAATTTTTCTCTGCAAATTCACTCAGGAAGGGTGACACCAGCCCCTCAAGGTTGTGGGATTTTTGTTTTTTTTTATGCTGTTTAATATTTATTCACCGTGACGGAAAGACAAGGCGCAAGATGGAACACGTTCGGACAGATGTTCTCGGGAGTTAGGCAAACCTGGTCCCTTTTGATCGATCTAATCCGCGATCCGCACGCGGCATCGCAAGCTCTGGGTGGATTAGAGGAGCGACGCGTAGTCGCCACGTGCAAGGCTCGACGATGACAAAGGTTGCCCGTCGCGAATCGATCGTCCGTTCGGTACTTTCGTCGAGGAATCACCGACACGTGAGAAGCGTCTAATTAACGGAGCTCGTTCGCTCATCAGCCTCAATTAGGCCAATTAATTCGTCTCGTTACGCTGTGCACGCCGCGCACATTTGCATCTTTAGCGGGGCATTTTTCGGCTCGGCTCGAAAACGGAGCGACGTAGCACCGCTGTATCTACGAAAAGATATCATTGTGTAAACTGTAAGGGGTCGTTCTTAAATTACATAAAGCTTTTTGGTTGCGAATTTCTTACGTTTTCTTAAAAAGGAGGGAGAGGGAGTCAGATAGCGTCTTACGAGAAATATTTTCTAACCTAATTTTCAATAAATACAAATTCTGTCATTACTGCTTCAGAAAAGTAATTTTAGTGTACATTTCCTAAAACCTTTAGAAAAATTTTAATAACTGAAAGAATGCAATGTAAATATATTACTTAAGGGCAGGGGTTGGAATATAAAATCTTAAGACTTCTTAAACTGAGGGTAGGGGTAAAAATCACCAAAAGCACCCTTACTAATTTAAAGACGGCCCTTAAAACTATTCAGAGTCTGTTCCGTGCAAATCTTAACGTACCGGTGAGTAGGTATCTGTTTTAAAACAACTTAATATGTTCGCATGTTGAAGCAAGCCGTTATCGAAGCTCGATTAGATAGCGTAGTGATGGTTTAAGGTAAATGTTCCCATTTCTGCTCACTTCATATTTGTCTTATTATTATAAGCGTTACGTTTATACTATAGTCGCAACAAAATAATTCTAAATTATTTGAACGTTTACGCGAATGTTGCACGAGGTTGGGGCTAATCGAAGTGCAGTATAAGCAACGAAAAACTTTTATAACGAGGGACTCGGTGATTTTTCGATCGTGTGTCAGCTGGTTGTGCTAAGGAACACCGTTGCTATTGATATTCGATAATTGGGCAGAAAATAGTTTTTCCAGTAGCATTTGTCATTTAATAACATAAACAGATACCTTATTGTGCTCTGGATTTAGATATTTTTACTATTTTTAATTTTTCTAAGTAGAAAACAGGTGAGCAGGTCTAGGTTCAAGTGAATCACCGTCATGTCCACATTTCTACTCACCAAAGTTTTAGTAACATAATCTCACAGTTCAATGTACGTTCTAACCTTTATTTCTATTCGAAAGCATTTTATTTTTTGTTTATCATTATTTTATGCTTTACTGTTGTGTTATAAAACCTCTCCATAAAGGATGTAACTTATTTTAACGTGAAAAGGCAACATATTATGTGCGCAGAAATTGGTACCTACAAATAGTGAGTAGAAATACGGAAATTTGGAGCATTGTATTTAATTACAAATTACTAATAGTTAAACATCTTGAAATATCTTTCTTAAATAGTTTTCGAATTAGTTGATTTATTATTAAAGAATTAATCAAATACTCTACAACTTTTGATCACAAACACATTTTTTACACCTTCTTTATGACGAGTAACCTCTTAAATGATCAGAAGTATTCCGTAGACAAGCTAGATATTAAAGCGCGTGGTATGAATATTTATAAGCCGACAATTAAAATTTCCATAAAAATACACTGATCCCTTTGAATCGAAAGCGGCTCGACTCACGATCCCACGTCCAAGATCGCTTAATCAAGCACAGCTTTGCCCGCGAATTAGCTAGAAAGAAGCGCAGGGTCCAGGTAATCCTGCGGCACGTAATCTGCATCCCGCGATTCACTGTTGCGTCAAATACACTTGTTCCGGTGTCTACAAAGCGGAGCCAGACAGTTTCTGTATTTTCGCCGGTCATCCGACGGGTTTTAATCCCCCGGCATGGGGGGCACACAGAGCCGTCCCTAAAAGGAAAAATGGTCCCCGTAATGCCTGGAACTTTCCAGACTGTCGGGAATCGGGAGAGATGAGTTGGAGACAGTTTCCAGCAAAGCCGATACCCTGCAAGGATGGAATTATAGTACGCGATTTCGTGCGACCCCTCGGCGCACGCTCACACCCCCGCTCCCTCCTGATTGAATTACAGTCCCTCTGTTACGTATATATGTACTTGGAATCGTTCAAAGAAATCTGCTGATGAACGTCCCGCGACGACAAAGTTCGCAAACTTCGCCAGAACATATCGTTCCCCCTACCGCGCCTGAAAATACGTCTCCACATTTCTCTGTCCCTTTTTTCTTCGAATGGTAACATGGCTTCGAGAGGTTGATTAAACGTCCCCCGGCTATACATTCGCTGTACACACACGCGACCTCGTCGGTAGGTGCGTCGGAAATAAACGAAACGCGCCCCCTCGAATCGTATAATCGGGTGAAATGGGAAATTCGACTTTTTTATGGGGCCGAATTACACGGTCCACGAATGTCGCTCGAAAACGGAAATCCCCTGTGTGCCCCGCGATGAAAGGCGGAGCGTATCGAATGACGAGGATTTTCCCAGACAAGGCTGGTCCCGTGATTTATTACGTCTGTGTGGCAGCTGGCGGACTCGCGGGGTTTAAGTAGGTGTTAATTCGATCAAATTGATCGCAACGCATGGCGGTCTATCGGAAAGAGAATTTCGATGAACCAGCCTCGAGCTCTGTCCGGTTATCCCACGGAAGTTGGCTGCGTTCCGAGGATTCTAATTAAAATCCTCTGATTACCGTGAAATAAATTGCGAATTAGAGAGATAGCGCGGCCGCGGGGGCAATAAAGGGAACACTCCCGAGCGTGAAATGATATTCAATGTAATAAAATTGTTCGAATACCGGTAAATCCCGGCCCCAAGGGGGAAGGGAAATATGCTTCCGCCATGGGTCACGAAAAAATGGTAATTCCGTACGAGGCGAACGATTCGACGAGTTTAACACGCGATTGCTAATTTTTTTTTTTGTTTCACCTTTACCCGGCGACACGTCGCTACGCCTTAACGACCGTAATATGCTAATACGGGGACATTTGGAAGGGAAACTTGTACGACACTCGACAAGGCCGTTTGTATACGTTTTATCTTAGCTCACCTTAGGCTGGACTTTTCAGCGGAATTGTTTTCCACGGGTGCAAAAAAAGGAACGGGACACGAAGGGGAGTCCGCTCGTAAATTAGTCGCGAAAACGGCCTCCAAAATACGGTAATTGCGCGTCGATGGGGTCCGAAAGATGCTGGGCTAGTATCCGTGTGCAAGGATGTTCCATTGTTCCAATTACAATTATTACGAAAAGCTAAATAAACAATGGACAAATACTCGGTACCCTAATATGTATTCTGTAGGTAAGCGGAGATATAGCTGATCTAAAAAAATAGAGTCTCAACCAGGGAATTGGAGCAGACCAATTTTTTATTTACTCCGCTCCTGCTCCCCTCCGACATCAAAATACTCGCTTCAGCTCCGCTCCTGCTCCGCTCCAACTGTTTTTTTTTTTTAAATGAAAATGCTTTTAATACTTTCAAACAGTGATCTTTCATTTGCAACAAACCCCACATTTCTGGGTATTCATTTGCGTATAGAAAAAATTCATAAAGAATGCTTAATTTTCGGACAAAGAAGGATAATATTTTTTCAATTATGGAAAATTAAGAATTTGTATTTATTAAAAACATTTCATTCATTTGCCGTTATAAAATGAAAGAAAATTCAAATAATACAAAAAATTTGGGGCAGTGAAGCAGCAAAAATTTTCGGTGCTCCGGGCAAAATCCCCTTGCTCCACTGCTCCGTGCTTCAGCTCCGAGCTCCGTTCCAACGATCTGATTTCGACAGTATTTTATTTTGCAGGCTTTGTCGCAAGTGCAGTCATAATATTTAGCTTCTGATACCACTCGAAATGCTTCCCTATGAAGACATAATTAATTTTCCATTTAATTTTAATAAGCGTTGCACACAAACGACCACAAAATTTCAGTGCAACAAGTGATTTCGTAATGCCATATGGTTTTAAATCGAAAAAAACTAATTGTTCCTATTTTATCTGGAATGCATTACTGCTACTGACTCAATTTCGCAAAAAATGTGGGTTGTTCCGCTTCTGTTCTGAATGGCCATGTAATGTATCTTCTTCCACCGACTAGCTCCCTTAATACCAAGTAACGCTACACCCTGTGAGCATCGAAACTCCGGATGAATACAGCAACGTCCAACGAAAAATTACATGTAACCGTTGGTATTTGTCAAAAAAAAAAGAGGAGGGAAGAAAAAAAGAGGATATATTTCCTACTCGTTTGAATGGAACAAAGGGTCCAGGTCCCCTGGCACGAGTTCCTCTCCATTGTCACGAATCGGGAACACAATCGACAGGCACGCCTTCCTGTACCTGTTTTCCAATTTCCAACTGACGACGATAGATCCGATCTCGAGTGCCGAGAGGACACACGATACAAGACGTCTCACAATATTGTCGGTCCCCGGGCCCGCGACACGAGACCCCACGATCCACCGGGGTCGTTCCCTAGGGCGGAACGAGCGGTGGGACGCGGGAGGGGGGCTGAAGGTTCTGGAGAACCCTTGTCACCGCAGAACTCGGCTGAAAATCGAATTCTCAGGGCATCGTATGACAATTTCAGCCGCGGCCTCTAACGGAGGGAGGGGGCAGATAAACCCAACTACGGGGCAGGATAGAGCAGGGAAGATCAGAGGAATGGCACTGCGCGAGTGTGCGGGAGCGGAGGGGGTGGGGGGTGAGGGGTGGTCAGGAGAGAGGCAAATAGATAGAGACGAGGGAAAGAGGACGGGGCGGACGAGGACGGAGAGAAGGAGGACCGATGTCGCCCCAGTGTTCCAGAGATGTTATCATCGCGGAGGAGGTTACACTACGACAGGGGCGTACGCGATGAAAAGGTGCCCGGTACCTAACCAGACCCTAACAATCGTGTCGCGCATTCTTCTCCCGGCGATCCGCTCGCTCCGATAGTTTCGACAGAGTTGCAATTTGCTCGATGCGGTTGGCGGGCCCCTCGCCCCCCCTCGCCGCCCTTAAAGGCACCACCACACCGTTCCTCCCCGACGACAATGAGATCCTTATCGGATCGCTACGTTTCCCAGTGCCTCTTCCTCGTCTCCTTATGCAGCTGCGCCGACAATTGTATCTTCCTATCCCGTGGAATGCTACACACTCAGCCCCCACCACGCGCGCTTCCTGCGCCCGCGTCTTTTTGTGTATCGCGGAACGGTCTTGCCCGCCTTAAGATAAAGATTCCATCGAAACGGGCTGGAATAAAATTTTCAATAAGGCCGGCCGAGCGCTCCCAGGGAAATCGAGGGAATTGGATGCAAACTGGCGCTAGAGTGGCGCACCCGTGAACGTCTGCTTGGGGTGGGTGTTGGGCAGAGACGGCAGGGCGTATAAAAATTTACTGGCCAAGGAATATAAGTGAGCACTGTTCGCTCTCTGGTCCCCGCTAGCTGGTGCTCAACGTCGAGGACCTGGCTAAAAATCTCGGTGTTTTTAAGCGACGCTTCGAAACCCCAGTTGGGTAATCTAATGGTATAGAAGGGTGCGGAGATAGCGTGGTATTACGACGGCGCGCGGCAATGGTAGGTACCGTAGGCTGATGGAAATATGATAATTGGACGAAAGTGCGATAGTGCGATAGCGTGATGATACGATTATCGCTATCGGTATGAATAAGCAAATCCTGCACGCGCGCGGAAAGATTCTACAAAAGTTTTTCTCCATTCGTTCGTTAATTATAATGGTTTGCATCGCGCGCCGTGGCGTTTTCAATAATCGCGCAGGAAAATCACAGGGGACATCGACAGGCGCCTCGTAACGGGTTATTGACAATCAACTTTGTAATTTACCGCGACGCGGCGCGCGCTCAGATCCCCGACCCTTAAGCCTCCTCCACACGTAGCGGCCTGACAATGAGATCGCTATCGCGATCTGATACGTTTCCTTCCTCTCGTTCAGCTGCATCCTCCTCGCCTGGGCGCGTGTATCGGTGCGATCCATCGACGGTGTAACCAATCTCTTCTCCGCGCTGCAAAGTTTCCCGGCCGGCGGGAGTGGGTCGCCCCTCAAAGACAGGGGCCAGAAACTATCCCCCGATAAAAAGAATGGATCTTTAATAAATAATGGGTCGAGTCGCCAGCGAGACAGCCGACCCCATTGTCAGGCGTTCCTTTTTGGCTCGGTGAAACCAGCCGTAGAAACGAGAAGTTGAAGACGCTTTCGGCGAAAGAGTGCTCTATACGCTCCCTTTTATCCCATTTCTCCCTTTTCCCGTGCGACTCGGAGAGAGTATCGCGTGCCGGCGTGGATGCGCGTTAAATTAAACGCAGGAAGAGCGACGTGAGAGTGGAGACCTCAAATTCGTTAACAAATCATTTGGAATTTTAAAATTAGTCTATGCGAGTCTAAGGAGAGACGATGTTCCATATTTGACGCTTATGTAGATACGCTTTGGTACGTGACAGAAATAACCGTTTGTCCCGCGGTGAAGTAAATAACGCATTGCTTGCATCCGAATAACATTTTGTCATTTATTTTGAATGTAGGGTAAATTACCCAATTACTGACACATTAAGCGTTGACGCTGACATTGTCTTATAGTTTTCTACTTATAGACTAAAAGTATATGTTCCCTAGTAGCATTTATTTGCTGGGAATTTGTTGGGCCAATGACGTGTTATCCGTTGGCTGACTGTTGAAGTGTCGCGCTATTTTTAAATGGGCCAACGATTGTAACCAACGCAGGCCCAACTGAAGGTTTCTTTCCATAGGGCCTATGGAAAGAAACCTTGGCATAGGCCCAACTGAAGGTTTATTTCCATAAGCCCAACAGTTTCTTTCAAAAAGACATCTTAAAAACGTCCAGAAGGCGCCTTGAAAAACTTCAAAAGACGTTGTAAACACGTCTTTTTCAGGTCTGATTTAAGAAAAAAAGAAAAAAAATTTGCCGGTGAGGAGAATCGAACCCAAACTTTCCACTTACGAAGCCACCGTCGTCATTCGCACTTACCCAATACATTTCCTTGTAAACACTTCTAATTTCTCCGTACATAACTGATGTTAATTTTTTATAAAAAGTACACAGTGACGCGAAATATTCTACAAAATATCATCATTCGACCTTTAAACTCATTCCATAAAATTTCACATTCGTCTCAAGACAGACGTCCGCATTACGTATTTATAATAATAGGTTTTTGGATGTACCAAATTTTCTGACGTTTGTAAGACAACATTTAATCATCGTTGTAAATTTTTTGTTAATTAACCAACCATAATAATTGTAGGCCCAACATTGAATATTCGTTGGCAAACTGTCGTAAGTTTTTTGCCGTAGGCCCTATGTTGGGAATTTGTAGGCAAAACTCTAACTATATCCCAACTAACTCCCAACTGTTGGCTACCGTTGGTCAACCAAAAATGCTACCAGGGTTGTTCTTGTTATTTATTATTGTTTAATATGTTTACTTGATGAAAAAAATTTTATGGATCTTAAAACTTGGATTTTTAACGGGATCTATTACCGACACCCTTCAAATGTATTTGACTGAATTACTGCCAGCGAACCTAATACTGTTTATCTGTCACTTTAAGGTTACATCAAGTCGTGTACATGCGCAACTACTGTTATGACAGTAATACCAAAATGCTTGAAACGCTTGTACCAATCACTGTCACCCAATTAATAAGTAAAAAGACTTAATGAATCGTTGAATTCGGATCTGTATTACTTTCTATGATGCTTATATTATTTAAAATATTATATTTTGTTATCTTAATAGCTTAAATATTACAATTACAGCATTTTCTTTAACGCCTTGTTTTCTCTTTTACTAGTAATAAAGTCATCGTTTCTATTCTCCTAATATCCGCTTAAAATTTTTTATTGTTTTATTGAAATTAACGAAGAAAAAATTAAGTACTGTTATTTGTATCGTACCTATAAATAACAATTTGAATTGTATGCTAAATTCTTTCTATGCATCATTTTATAAGATTTATTCGTTAATTTACGTAAAATAGCACAAGGTGACAGTAATTGGGTCTTTTACCCTACTGTCTCAAGTTTTCGCTTACAATGTATATTAAAGAGGAAGGACCAAAATATATCTTTGCCTATTTGTTATTAAGTAATTAATTCGAACAAAAATAGCAAAACTGGAAACTGAAAAATGTATCAACTTGGCTGGTCTCCTCTACTAGTAGAGCGTTTAAATAGCGCCGGGGGCAAAGTGTTGCAGAATTGATCACCCCCAAAGACCAAACGGCGAGGACAGTGCCAGGGGGTTAATCAGCCATTCGACTCGCTTCGACACTGCAAATATCGCCCAGCTCCACGGTATATTAACAAACTTTTAATTAAGACGTCGAAACGAAGCCCATCCCCGGTATGGATTGTCGCGGCCGCGAGAGATCGATCGTCCCAGGGAAGCGGTGGATAATTTCTACAGCGAATCGAAGCTGGTCGCCGAATAAACGTAATTGAAACTGATCGGGCTGAGGAGGAGCAACGCAGCTGGGAAAATTGGAAAGATAATTGAAGGGGCAGGTGGACGAAAGCGTCGCGCTCGCCAAGTTGAGAGGCGAGGGCTCCTCAAGTTCAAAGCTTCCCCAAAGTTTTTCCTCGACTCCGTGGAAAGTTTAAGCGTTCCGGAGGTGTGCAGCGTGGTCGACACTGCCGAGGATACGCTTTCAGGGAATGCCCGTTACGGGGAGAGAGAAAAAATTCGCTGGTACTTTCCACCGGCCACCCGGATAAGTGCAGCGTAACATCCCCCGCTCATTAGCCCTCCCCCGGAATGATCATTCCATAACGCTTTAGCTATGGGCTCGGTCGCGGAAGCCAGGAGCGGGGTGGATCGATGCCGCGACTAAATTAAACGTCGACTGCAAGTAAACTTCTTAACGATGCCACCGTGGGCGCGGTAATTTTTAATAATTCCCCGAGCGGCCTGGTTCGATTGAGCTGTCACTCCGCTTGGATGTAAATTGAAAAGCGATCGAGGGCGAAAGAGAGGAGTTTTTTCGAAGGGACGTGGACTCGATGGCGGACGGCGGAGGGATGCAATTATGTTATTAAGCGCTTGATCTTTTATGCATTCGAGCCCGGCTCGCGATAACGTCTTCGTCTCGGGACGGTGGTGCGGGATATTGTTGCCTCGCGCGCACAAATATGCAAATGTTTCAGGAGACGGATGTGGCTGGACGACGAAGGTGCGCGGAGAACGCTGCGGCAGAATAATCACTCGGCACTGGGTAAAATCCCACCGACAAACTATCACCTATATCGTTTTCGCAGTCGTATCTGACGAGAGAAAGACAAACTTTCGCAGCTCTTTGTGTTTAACTTGAGTGCTATCGAAGGCGGGGAATAAATAGAGGATCCACAGCTGTGGGAGCGGAGATTCTGCGATTACAGCTTAGCTTTTTGGAATGTAGCTTATCTAAAGGAAAGAACGTGACAGTGTGTTAAGGATGCCTGGTTTTAGTATCATGGAAAAAGAACCAGAGTGGATACTACAGCAATGATAATTATTACCACTTTTACTAAGGGGACGTCCTCATTAAAATTTTTCAGAAAATCGATTTTTTTACATATATCTATAGGGTCTAAAGGATACTATGTAAAAGTTGTAAGACGAAAGTCGTAACGGGGTAGATTCTACAACGATAGAACGGCTGCAACATACAAGCAACAGTTTAAACGCGTTTATCTCGGAATATTAATATGAAGTGATTTCAAAAATCTTGATGACATTTTCTTTACATCTAAATTCACTATTAGTCTTTTATCATAAATTTTAGAGGTCATGGTTATTTCTTATTAACATTTTCAGGTGTAAAATTACTCCTTTTTTAGTGTGTTTGTGTTGAAACGTGCACCAAACATCGTCATTTTGCTTTCTTTGTCTTTTTAAAGGCTGATACGATAGCGATTGATATAACAAATAAGAATATCTTTGGTTTTTTGATTCCAGACAATCCTGCGTCGTGTTGTACTGGCTACCATCGACACACTTTTCGAAGTAGAAATAGAGCCACTACAGAAAAATGAAAAAAATGATTTCCATATCCTTGAATAACGAATAAATAAAGGTCATAAATTTATTTCACTGCAAGTTGTATACTTTTTTAAAAAAAATCCTAAAGATCACCTAAGGCAAGTTCGGATAATAGGGCCCACCTAAAATTCTATAATATTTTTAAAAAAAAACTTGTACATATTTCGAAAACTTTTTTTATAGAAATCTATGGACATTAAACTATACACTGTAATATTTGTAATAATATATGAACGCAACAAATACGGAAATGAATAGAATTTTAAAAACCTTGTAAATGGGCCTTATTTCCTGTAGCGCAGGTAAGAAGGCCCACCTACTTAATATGTACAATTCGAGCAAACAAAGACATCTTCTTCCGTGGAAGTGGATGGCATGGGCTCTAGTTCACACACTCTGGTCTCTTTTCTTCCGGTTGAAGTGGTACGTGCTTTGGAGCTCTTCTCAATATCGGTCCTGCTTTGGAAGAGGCAAAGCCCACTTAATATTTTGGTGGGCCTTATATCTGCTTTGTCACTTCCTCATTGCCGAGGTTAAATGTTAAACGTGCACTTTACAAAATCATCAATTTTTTGGAAATATATTGCCAACATATATACTTATACATACCTATAGTTAGGTACTCCTAATGCGTTAGGTACTCTTAATACAAAGCCAAGTAACCAACGTAATTCTTATACCTACCAAGGATAAATTACAGGTGGGCCTTATTACCTTCTGGACCTCATTACCCGAACTTAGCTTATGTATTTTTGTAGTGATTTGATGAGAAGGGCCCCTTAATCTTAGCACCTAGCATATACAAAATTATTATCATTATTATTATTATTATTATTATTAATGATTCAAGAATCCTCTATTTTACTTTGTGAAACGATCGTATATAATACTCCATACCTAGAAAACCTTCCTCTCCAACCCACGATGAAATCAACAAGACAGTCCCCCACATGTTCCTTTCCAGGAACATTAATATCCCACAACCACCAATCCCCCGTCGCATTCTTCGCGCACAAGCTCGCGACACAGCACTTATTCGCGTTCCGACGACCAGTCTCATAAAATCGCGAGAGCAAACGTCTCCGATCGCGTCCACAGACTGTCCTTGGGCTCTCGATTGCCAGTAATTGTCGAATCTTTGTTTTAGGCCTCTTAATGGCAGCGCTGACGCGTTCTGTTTACGACTGTAATCACGGTAGGCTTCGCCGGCGTAGTCGTCGCGCGAAGGACACCGAGGCACTGTTATTAGGCGATAATAAACTTCGGGGAAAGTCGATCGACACGGTTCAACGTGGGTACCGTTTTCCAATTGGTTGCCGCGTACGGAAGAGGATCTTCAGTGGGAATCTATGAACCGAGGGGGAAATGGAGGCGATAAGAAGGCACAGTACCTACGTTCTCAGTTAATTACACAGATAAAAGTAAATAATTTCTCAAGAAACGGAAATCGTGCAACGACGTCCCCGCTCCTACTCTCGTTAACCTTGCCGCCTCTAATGCCTGCGTCTCCCGGTCGCCTTCGAATGTGAAAGACACCGTGCTCACTTGTTTACAAGCCCAAGTGTGGTAATGAAACATTCCTTTCCTTTCGCGCTCGCGACACTGAAAACGCCCCGCTTTACCGGTCAACCACCATCGAAAACAAAACTGTCTTCTCTGCGAACCCACGGCCGTGCGAACTCGAAGATCGATTGGACGCGGACGTACCGAGACAGCTTGCCTTTATCCGCGAGGAAGCACGACTCCTTGAGTTCGGGAATGGATTTTTGAAAATGTTCTCTTCGCCGAGAAAAGTCTGCTCTCCCTCGGTTTCCATTCCATATGTGTCAGTGACTCAGAGTGCCATTTGGTCTCGCAAGTTTATACCAACATCGACACGTGAGAATAAGATCGTCCGGCGAGAATGTATTATAAAACGCAATGGCGGTGAAGTCGTTGGGACGATCGTTGGCCGTTGCATCTCACGTGCCATCGCCGCCACGGAAAAGCCTCGCGCGCCTGGTTTCACGGCGAGGTCTGCGTAGGTTTCATTGAATTATGCCCGCGCCCATTCATGCGTGTGCTCGCTCGCGGATACGGCACCGTGACCCTTCCTCCGCGCTGTTTCCTTGCATCCAGCGGCCGCGAGTGAGCAGGCCTGGCGCGTATAAATTGGGGGATATGGAGCGTAACTGTCCGAGAGGGCGAGACTGGTTCCGAGCGGAATCAATGGGTCCCACCCCGCTATCTGATCCACGCCACCTAGGCGTGTGTCACCTACCGTGCAGATAACACGTCGTCTGACCTCGGGGGTGATTTACGGCGGGGCCGTTTCGATTTCTTTTCGAGGCCGGCCGTCCAGAGGAGAGACACCATCCACGGGAATTAACTCGATCGACGAGCCGATAGCGAGATTAATGTGCCCGCGCGGCTCGGCGGGATCGAAACTGGATCGGGGTTTAATTAATTCCCGCGCGATTATGGCGCGCCGTCGCGACGCGCCTTCGGGCCCGATACGCGGAGCGTTTCGTTTTAATCGAGGAATGTAATGGTCAACCGTGATCTCGATGGGATCGAATCGTCAAACGGTGCCAGAGGGACACAAGATGGGAGGGGCGGATGGATTTAATTCCTGGCAAGTGCTACATGGCTGGTATCCTCGCCTCTGCAGCCGAATTGTTTATGGAATTCTCTAGCGCGCGATTTATAGGGCGGTTAATCGCTAGAAAGTGAGAGGCGGGGCGGCGACGGTAGCCGTTACCGACGGGAATAATAAGAGGTTAAACAGCGAATCGCGTGTAATAGTTGCTTTATCTTTTTGGCAGGCCGTTTCATTGCCTCGTTAAAACGCACCGGCCACTGCAAGAAGACGTTAAAAGCTCTGCCACTCCATAAAGATAAAAAATGGATTTAACCGACGGCCGTTTGTACTTTCTTGGGTACTGATGGGATTCGACGTGGTGGCGAAGTGTTACGTCCTGCCGCGGCGATAATTGATGTGTGCTACTGTCCGGGTGTCATCCTAAGTAGTTTGTGATTTGTCTTCTGTGGATATTCTTTTGGTGTTTTTTTAGTACTTGTTGATATTATTTTGGTACCGTAAACTGGGGGAACATTGGCATGTTTTTGGAACATTTTGCTGCATGTATAATATAAAAATTAACACTTTTATATTTGCTTTAAGTATCCTGTCATAATATTGCATCTTTTGTGAATGCACTACAAGTGTCAAAATGCATAAAACTATTGTCCTTAACCTTCTTTAATACATGTTACATATGTGCCAATGTTACGCGGTTACGGGGTATATAAATAGCACTAAAAAGTTCAAGTTTTGTCACACCTGAACTTACATTAACACTTAAATTTGTTTCTTTTATGTTGAGTGCATTCTATTTTATATTTTTTTTTAATGTTTTTAGTTTTTCATTTTTTGACTTAACATTATTAAATTTGGTTCAGGTATTCTATTATAAAATTGCATCGTTTGTGATTCTACAAGTGTGAAAATGCATAAAATTTTTTTCCTTTTCCTTTTTAATAGACGTTAAGTAGATACCAATGTTACCCCGTGCTGCCAATGTTCCCCCAGTTTACGGTATTCTTCGGTTGATCTTTTGATATTCTTTTAAATAGTATTCTTAGGTATTCCTTGATATTTTTTTAGTACATAGGTATTCTTCGGTATTTCTTTGAAGATTCTTCATATCCTTAGATAGTTATTTAGATTTCATATTTTCTGGTACTCCCTTAGATTTCCTTCATATTCTTCGTTACTCCTCTAAATTTCCTTCCCATTCTTCGGTCTTCTCTAGGAATCTTTAATACTCCTTAATATTCCTTATTATTCCTTTGCCAATCTTCGATGCACCTTGGTACTCCTTGCCACTCCTGCGGATTCCTTAATATTCCCCAATATTCTTTGCCATTCCACGGCATCCCTTAGCATTCTCCTAATTGAAAAATGCGCGACTGTATCTGATGGCGGAGGGAAGAATTACGAGGAAATATTAGTAGCACCACAACGGGCCACACGGATATATCTAACACGCGAACGAGCAGAACGCCGCGATTCATGGATCGCCCGCCTCGCGATCGTTTCCATTCATCCGTGTGATTCGCGTTTCCCCTTTGATATCGCTTTGGCATTCATGGCTGGCGTTCAATGGAGAAGATAAATCGGGGCCTATAAGAAAAATTGCCCCCGGTCCTCCCACGAATTTTATCTCCCTGTTAGGCCAATGATACCGCTCGTTCCCTCTCTTTTTACCTACATCAACGACTCCTCGTTTAACGACTCCCTCGCTTTTTATCTCCCTCGATAACAAGCTGGACCCAAAGTGCCATGTGGTCAACAGCCTGCGCATTTAAACGAAATAGAAAGAATTTCCCTCGATCTGCCACTAGAAAATATTCCCAAGTCCACTCTCAATATCAAACCTCTCCAAATGCAGGGAGTCGGGACCGATAGAATTTCGGTTTCGGTCGCGGTCGCGGTCAGTGAGACCGACCAATATGGCATTTACGGTTCCCTCGACCGAACTAGAGAGCGACCGAACGGTCAGGATTTTTCTCTCGACCGAACTAAAGAGCGACGAGCGGTCAGGAGTTTTCTCTCGCCCAAAACTCAAGAGAGAATTTCTCTCAGACTTTCGGTCTTGACCGGTCGCAAACGGTCGCGTTAATTTATGGAGAGATTTTTGTTCCTCTCCATAAATTACGAGTCGGAACAGTTCGGAGCGGCTCGGTTGTGTTCGGATCGGTTCAACCTAGCTGAATAAGCCGGGAAGGTATGGATGCTATTTCTGCCGCTAACACTGTTTGTCACTCTCGTGAGGGGTTTGTTGATAACAGACTTTTGCAGTTATTTGTTACTGTAACACTGTCCATTCCAAACTATGTCGATCTGCCGAGATATTATTGTATTTCAAATACTAGTTATGTATTATTTTAATAGAAGTAGTTAATATAAATAAATTATTGTTAATATACAAATAACAAGAAAATGGTTGGAAATATAATTCTTCATGTGATTATTTTAAAAGTATGTCCAAGTGTGGAAAAACAGAAGATAGGAATGTAATAAAATTTAAATATATTTAACAATAGTATAAATAACAAATTTCACAGCAAAATTTATTATAATGTTTCAATTTTTATCTCTCGGAATAACGTGTGAAAATATTATTTAACATCTTATGAATCAGTTGTATAAGCGTTACTTCTTCAATTTTTAATATGATATACATATATAAGAAAAGAGAGTGGTACATCGGAAAATACTCCTGTGATGCGAGTAGTACATCTAACGTAAGACAAGGATGGCCCCGTCATGATTGTACCTTGCCATTCTTTAGTACCTGTAACCTTACATAAACACACCGTGTACTCTCTTCATAAAAGTGAAATTGGTTCCTGAGTTACAGAACATTTCTAACTTGGATTTAAATTTTTTAACGTCTTACGACGTTAATTTTAAAGAATCCCTTTTTAGAATGTGCTTATTTTGTAGTTAGAATTTCAAAGTATTTGGTAATATTTTCTCCAAGTTTTAGATTCCTTCGAAGAGGCTTTTGCAAAATAAAAATTTGTTTTGTAATTTACTATCTTACAAAAATATTTTTTTCAGTTTGAAAAAATATTAATCAAATGGGCCAAACCTTCTAGATTCCCAAAAATGGTAGGATAACTGTGATGGTGATTTTAAAGAAATTCATGAACTTTATTAAAAATGTAACATGAGGTTCTTATGATATGTATAAAGGACATCAAAACACATTTTTTTCAACACCTGCATGCAAATGGGTGTTTTTTACGCCTGTTGGGTGGTAGCAAAATGACCAATTTCAGACGTAATCGCGTTTTCTACTTTTCTCCCAAGGGAAAAAGATTTTACGCGCATGCGTATTTGCACTTTTTTACTTTGCTCCCAAGGAAACCGGAGTTTGACGTTACCCTGTGATATGAAGATGCAGTTATTCGACTAATCGTTATGGATCATGTGTGTTTTATCTTGATATTACAAATGTCATAGCACCCCTTTTTATTAAAAGATAGAATTAAAAGATAAAATGAGTACTAATGAGAGTGATAGCGATACGGGATACCACACGCCCCCCGAAGTAGCAGAAGCTGCAAAAGCGATTGAAGAAAAGCTGCCATCAAAATCAAAAGAAAAGTACTAGACGATATACAAAAAATTTACGGAGTGGCGCGATAACCCCAAATTAGAATCATTATCGGAATCAGCAATTTTAGTAATACACGTACTTATTAATTTCGACAGAATAAAAAAGCAATCGAACATCCAGATTTTTTTGCTCACGCTCAGCAGGCGTAAAAACACCCATTTTCATGCAGGTGTTGAAAAAAAATATATTTACATTTTATTACATTCCTATTTTCTGTTTTTCCACACTTGGACATACTTTTAAAATAATCACATGTAGAATTATATTTTCAACAATTTTCTTGTTATTTGTATATTAACAATAATTTATTTATATTATCTACTTCTAGTGAAATAATACATAACTAGTATTTGAAATACAATAATATCTCCGCAGATCGACATAGTTTGGAATGGACAGTGTTACAATAACAAATAACTGCAAAAGTCTGTTGTCAAAAAACCCGTCACGAGAGTGACAAACAGTGCGAGCGGCAGGAATAGCATCCATACCTTCCCGGCTTATTCAGCTAGGTTGAACCGATCCGAACAGAACCGAGCCGCTCCGAACCGTTCCGACTCGTATTTTATGGAGAGGAACAGAAATCTCTCCATAAATTAACGCGACCGTTTGCGACCGGTCAACTGACCGTCGCCCGACTGGTCATGCCTTCGGTTTGGTTTCGATTGGTCTCGTTAAAAGTACGGTCTGAGATTCCCGGTCGAGAGGCAATCGGTCTGGAGTTCGGTTTCCCTCCACAACCTCTCACTGTTACGGTCACAACAGCGGTCCGTTTTCGCTTCGGTTAGTGGTCGCTAGACCGGTCGCGACCGGTCAGAAATTCGGTTTCTGCTTCGGTCTCGACTCCCTGTCCAAATGGAAACGTACTTTTCATTCGTCAAATAAAAAAATTACTGGCACGTGCAAACATTTCATAAAGCGAGTAAGTACTCTCAGATAGCTTCCCGATATCTGAAACTTCTACTACACTAATATATATTTCTATTTTTCTCACACCTAATGGAAGGATAAAAGCAATTAGTCAATTAAGCACGATGCGCCGACTAATAGAGACATTCACCTTAATCTCGAATCCGCGAAAAGTCACCGGTAAATAAAGTCACTCCTCGTTATCCAGCGGCCCTAAAGAACCATCGCGAGTGCAATTAACAGCGAACGAACTCCATGATCCTCCTCAAATTTAAACGAAAACCCATCGCCGCCGCGCTAACAAACGCCGCGGCCGAGTTTAGCGCATCCCCATTCAATTACATTTCACGTCGCGGTAATTGGATTTAGCGGAGGGGGCTCAGCGTTCCGTGGCCGGATCGACGCGCAACAATAAATATACAGGTATTTTCATTATCGAACGCCGACAGCCAGCCGCTCGTAAAGTCTTCGCGGAACGAGCCGCGATGATTTACTGTTTTTTTCTTTTCCCTCCCACTTTCGCCCGTCTCTTCGGCTGGCCATCACGCTCCTTTTTGGCGCAAAACAAGGGACGGTTACGCGGGACAGGCCAACGAGCGGGCCTGCATATTTGCCTAACAATGCGAGCGGATATTTCGTCTATAGCAAAGAAATATAGGACGAGGGGCCGCGCCACGCCTCGCCTTATTCTTCCCGAAACCGCTGTCATTCCTCCAGCTGGCTTGGACCTTCGATGCCGACGCCGACTTCTCCACCCACCAGTGGCCTGCATTTCTAATTACAGGCCGCTGGCATTTCTCCCCCTCGGCCTCACGATGCAAGTCACAAATGGCCCTCTCCGGCCGGAAGAAACAAATATTACAGATTCGTAGCGCCACTTAATCCTTGGGGCCATCCTCTTCTGATGAACTAACCCAGAATCCCCATCGGTATCCATCGGAGGAACGAGGCATCGCTTCTTCTCCCACTCTTTTACGTTTTCCTGCCTCGTATTGGGCTTTGTTTCAACGTCACAATCAGTCTCCTTCTTCTGAAGGAACTCTATGGCGAGCCATGGCGGGCTTCGAGCCCGATGCGTGAGGATTGAATGTCCGGGCTCTTCTGTTCGAAGGACAGTGGGGATTTTCGTATTGTTGTGCGGGGATAATGACGTTGCCTCTCTGTGTACCGAGTTTGGGATTATTTTTAACTTTCTAGCTTCTATTTACTTGGTCTAAGGTTTTGGCTTCTGCCTCTGAGGAAGGCGATCTTTGTCTCAGGGATTGTAAGAAGGACACGAAAAGTTTCCTTATGAATTCTATAACTATTTTTCTATGAATATTTTTTCAAATCGGCAATAAATAATAAAGAATAATGGTAAAAACCAACACTTTTCTATATTTCTCTATTTCATGCAGGAAGGGCCTGAGAGGGATATAAATAGAATTAATTTCATTGATTAGTTTATCACATAATTCTGATTGTAATAATGCAACTGCAGCGGGGATATACCTATCATATTTTTAAATATTATAGACAGTTTCGCAACAATTTCGCTATATAGACAAAGTATTTAACTCCGTACTGTTTGCAGATACTTTTCTTAAAACTGACTTTTGCAGCCAATAGTACAATTTTGCATCCGTCGCGGAAGATTCTACAGATACCGGCGAACTTTTCTAAATGCTTCGAGAGATAAAGCGTACTTCTCCTGCAGCCAGGCATGGTGATCCAGAAAACGGCGTTTTCATCCGTGAAAAGTGAAATTCGCGTGGCTCGTTTGCATGACTTCGTGACGCTATTCGCGGGCTAATATTAAATCGCATGAATATTTAACGATACGTCCGTGTCTGTCGTGGAAAACTTCCCTTACGTTATTATCCCCATTTTTAGCCCCATTAAACGCGCTTTTAATCGGCCCTGCTAAGCTGTCGCAACTTCTCCCGCCGCTTTCAAACCGGCCCGCTTGAATTTTTTTTTTAATCTCCATCCGGGAAGAACTTCTCCATCCAAGTTTCCGCGCGTTAATTATTCATCGGCATTAATTACGACCGCGTGGTACGTGTATCCGATAATTCATCGCGCCATCCATCGAACCGCGTCCCAGTCAAGCTTCTTTTATTCGATCGACGCATGCGAGATCATGGTTCCCTGGGTCAAGCATCGAAGAACATATCCGCGCCACTTATTTACCCTGCAAAATAAACTTGAATAAAAAATGAAAACGCGACCACGCATCTGCGTTCGAATCAAGAATTCTTTTCTGCTCTTAATTCCGTCCCGTAAATAAATAAAGAATTCGAGAGCAGTTATACGTATGATAAATATCTGAGAAACGCGACGACATCGTCCACGGGGCTGGAGTACGCGCCTCGGCAGCCCGTTTATAATCTTCGATCGATTAACGTCGTTCCGCGTCAGGCAGAAACTCGAGCACAAAGTATACAGGCACAGAGCGGGCCAGGTAATTATACGCGAGATTAATGAGCGGTCTGTTTGCCTCGGAGAGTCCCGTCGCCAAACTCCGCCGTGTTCCCCGAAAAGGAGCGCGGCCGAAAGGGCGAACAGGTTCCCGAAACGGCGGAACGCCGGTCCCGGGGACCGCTTAAAAATATTGTTCTGCCCCGCCTAGAGCGTCCAGAGGTTACTTAAACATCCGATGTTAAACTCGGCCCCGCCGAGGCGGCCGTAGCCACGGAGCGAAGGGCGTGGACGGCAAGTAGCCCCCGTCGACCGGCTCGTTTCCTCTCCGCCTCGTCGTTTTTTCGTTAATTGCGAGCCGGACGAGGCAACGAACGAAACACACGGAACGGGCCACGCTTCTCACCTGTTGCGAGCCGTATAAATATCACCCGGGCCCCCGGTCGCTCGGTCGGTTGCCTACGATTTCGCCTAGTTCCATAAACCACCGAGATAATCATCGTGTCTGTCGTTGGTTCGCGCGCGCGCCCGGCACAATTCAAATGACCGCCGTTTGTTTTCGTCGTTAAACGGCTGGCAAGCATTCGAGCCGGGGAATTAATACGCCCCCGTGCGGGGAAAGGGTTCACGATCAGCCGGCCTCCACCTCCTCCGCGAACGCTTGTTTACGAGAGAAACGGGCAAGAAAGAGGGAAACGGGGGGAATCGATTATCCGCGCGGTGAATTATGATAATTTGATCTCCCATTCGGCTTTTCAATTATCAACGGGTTTGGGCAGTCGGGGATACGCGCTGGGAAGGGATTGCGCGCTAGTTGGGCGTGATTTAAATGTTAGAAGGCAGCGGGGTGGTTTCTGCAAATCGATTGGCGTATAACTTTATGCATTTATACTCCTGTACGGCGTTTTGTAAATGAATAAACGTGTGTAGAGTAAACCGAGGTGAATCGGGTCGGAACAGCAATCCAGTCTATGTAAACAATTAAGGGGTGAAATAATAGGAATGCTCGCAGTGTTCGTTTCTATCACGATGTAAGAAATGGGGACAGAATTATTATTTTGATCCGATTCGCCTCGATCTACCCTATTTTAGGAGGTAAGGTAGGTAGCTAAAATTAGCTGGGTCTGAATAACAACGCGTTATTTGTGCGAAATATGGAACTTTAAGTATCAGAAAACAATTGAAAAGTCCTTGTAGAAAACACTGTAAGTGCCAGAATTAAAAAAAAATTATCGGAAAACGTCCTACGTACTATCAATTGTGCTAAAAAATACTACAGCCAGTACGTTCAATCCCACTTTTGCAGAAAACAATGTATGAGCCAACTAGCTAGGGACAAACAGGATTCGCACTTACAGTGCTTGCAAATTTAAGGGGAGGTTCTGGTCTAGAGCCCCCAAAAATAGGTGATTTTTAGGAATTAATTAAAGGAAAACTACTGTGTATAATTTAATGGGACTTGTTGCATTGTATTAAGGATGTCTTAAATTATAGAAATATATTTTTTGTTTTATAATTAATCAGTGCAGACAGCCCTGGGGAGTCGTTAAAGTTAAACCGTCAAAAAATTGATCCAAATCGGTGGGACCTGTATCTCTAAAAGTTATTATCCGATTCGACTGAAACCTTTTTTATTTTGAAGATGATTCTTTTTTCTAGGGGGGGGGAACTAAAAAAAAATTACAAAAATTACATTTTTTTTAGAAAATAACGACACTTCACGTTTGAAATCACTTTTCCCTGTATTTTTCGTCCTTTCATCGCCTTTGAAAATTATAAATTTTCAACTTTTTGTAATTTTTTTAGCCCCCCCCCCCCCAGCCAGAATTATAGTCTTTAAAATAAAAAAGGTTTCAGTCGAATCGGATAATAACTTTTAGAGATACAAGTCCCACCGATTTGAGAACACTGTTTCGAGAAAAACGCGTTTAAAGTTTTACGTGAGCGCCGAGTGGCCGGTTGTCACCCATGCATTTGCCGCTACTCAAATGCCTATAACTTCGGGAATTTTGCGATTTCAATAACTCCTTTTAAACACGTTTTCCTAAAAGGTTGAACATTTGAAAAATTAAATAAAAAAAAATCGACATTTAGACCAGAACCTTCCCTTAAATGAATGGATCACTCAGTTTTCTCTACAACTAAGAAATACAAATACAATTTTTTTTCATGAATTTGGACTACATTAATGCAAAAATATAGAAAACTTTGTGATGCATTTGAGTTATTGTATACTTAAGCATGTTTAACAATCAAAACAATCGAATTTCGCAAATAATTTAAGGGGGGAGTTTAGTGTAGCGGGTCGAGGAAATCGATTTTTTTGCATAAATCAATAGTTGAACATCACGATAATATGTTCCCAAAGCCGCAAAACGAAATTCGAAAAATTAAAGTGGATATAGCCGGTTTTGCTACGGAGTACCAGGTTACCAGAAAACTTGAAATATGTTTTTCTCGAAACGACTGTTTTACAATTTGCAGACAATGTAACTCCAAAAATATTCAACCGATCGACTTGGCCTTGTGCACGGATATTTGTGAACATTTTCTTCTCAGAGCTTAGCTATTGGTATAATGATATTGTTTAAATAACTTTTTTACACATTTAAGGCAAAATTTCGGTGGAAAAAGTAAACATTTTTTACAAGAGGCCGCCATTTGTTCAATTTTGCATCTTCTAAGTTATGAATTTATACGATTTGTGCGTTAACTCATAAACTAAACGAAAATTGTTCGATTTTTTGTTTCAAATGAAACCAAAAGACGCTATGTTGCCCGCAGTGGACACTTGCGTCGCCAACTGGGCATATGCCCTTATAACTTTGTTATTTTCCGCTCTTTTTAATAACATTTTTTTTAGCTACCTTAACCCTTCGTTGACACAGCTCTTTTTTCGATCAACTTTGACACACATGGCTGGCTCACACCCAGAGCAATTTTTGAACGAGTGCTATTCTCATCCAAAGAATCCAATTATTATTAAAAAAATCGTGGGTCAATTTGAAGGTCTCTAGAATATATTCCAATCATTTTTTTATTTAAATTTTGTCACAGCTTTTGTAAAATAATTCTAGATTACCACATGTCGAGAAAAAGCCAAGAAAATCTGAAAAAATTGTAACTTTTACAAATTTCAATATTAGAAGCTAAAAATCTACAGAGTTGATTTTCGAATATAATATTTTAAGTGAAAAAGTAGTTTGTAAGTCGGTTTTGAAAAAAAGGTATTTATTTTGCATATACATAGAAGGTTCAGAGCGTCAAAATCAGCTTATGGGTGGCTCACACCAAGAGAGTCAACGAAGGGTTAACCTGATAATACAATATCCTGAAAGTTTCAGAAAGATGGATTAAATACTTTCTTTAAAAAAAATTCCCCAAAAATGCCTCGATTTTCAACCAGTTCCACCAGGCTCCCCCTTAAAGTCAGGAAAGTTGTTTCTCTCTGCTGAAAAATTGTATTTTTGTCATTTCCAGTGTTTTCTACAAGGACTCTTTAATTCTGTTTCACGCCCCGTTTATACTTACATATAAATAGGATTGACGTAATCGCCAGAATTGAAATAACACCGAACAAGTACAAACTAGACGCCTACTGCGAATCACGAAAATACGTGTACCAATTTACCCGTAGCCCAACCAGGAGTTAAATGTTAATCCCACTCAAGAAACCCGGGAATAGCGCCTTGTGTACAGTATTTATAGTACAGTAACGAAGCTAAAATAAACAATCACAGAGCAGACGACAGCAAAGCAATTATGAATAACAAAGTCGCGGGCGTGCGCCACTATTAAGCCGCGTATTCACCTGTGCATTCGCCCCGAATGTGCATTCGGCGCGCACCGAATTTTTGCTCGTGCGGCGCGCGGTCGGTGCTCAGCGTGCATTCGGCGTGCATTCGGCGTACATTCGGCGTGCATTTGGCGCGCATTCGGCGCGCATTCGACGCGCGTTCGGCGCGCGTTCGGTGCTCGACGTGCATTCGGCCTGCTTTCGGCGTGCATTCGGCGCGCAATCGGCGCGCATTCGGCGCGCAACGTGCGTTCGGCCCGCATTCGGCGTGCATTCGGCGCGCATTCGGGGATCGTGTAGTGTTCATTCACAACAGTCCCCATAAGTATCGATCCGAAGAACGAAAAGAAAAATCATGGATGAAAATATTCCAATAGCTAGTGCTAGTTTCATTGTATTGTATATATTGCTTAAAAAAGAGGATAAAAATAAACGTTGGTGGACGAGGAAAATATATACCAACAGGTACAACGAATATTATACCAGCAGTCGCCTCGATATCAGTCCATACATTGTATCCACACTCGTCGTTTCGAGGCAAACCGAGTGGCAAATGACGAGTGCGGATACAATGTATGGACCGATATCGAGGCGATCGCGAACCGAGCGTTCGCCGGGCCATTCGCGCCGCGATCCGCTTGCTGGCGGTCCATCAAAGCGTGCATTCGGGTCCGAACGACACCACGATGGAGTGGACGCCGCAAATTTGTCTCAAGCTCCTTGAGGTATTCGAGAAACACGAATTATTATGGAATTCCAGACACCCGCGTTATTTCGATACATTAAAAAAGGACGACGCGTGGTGTACAATTGCCCAAGAGATCGGAATGGAGGTGGAAGATTGCAAGAGGAAAGTGGAGAGCCTAAAAAGCTCGTACAGACGGGAAAAGGGGAAAATCAAGAAAAGCACCACAACTGGACGAGGTAAATAATATTAAACATTTCTAAGGGAGAGTGGGGGAATTTCGAACGCGGGATAAACCCAAACACCGCGATATTCGCTGAATTGGCTTGTCCTGTCCTCCCGCGATATTGTTACATGATGTAATTAGCTATCTTTGGTATTACGGAAAGTGTCATGACGCAAGGCTGCGCGCAACTGCAAAGATAATGGTCGTGAAATGTTTTCGTAGCTTTTCTTATAATTTTACTCTCGAGTATTTTGAGTCTATAGTGCATTGAACCTATACTACCTAACAAAGCATAATTTTTTCGTAGTTCCGTTACTTAATTCTAAATAAAATCAAGGGATCACTTTGTACATATACGTGCTCGTATTTGTTTTATTTGAAACTTCATAGCTTCTGTTCATTTTAGTTAATTACGAACAGCGTATATGGGGCTATTACGGACGATGGCATTTACCCTTTTATCTTAACATTTACCAAGTTATTCACGTGTCCAGTATCCCGGAATTATGATAGGAAGAGTACACGTACATATTCGTTGAAAGATATTGAGATAACCGTGAAAGAGCTTTTGTTTCAATTTAACTTTTACCTTAAGTGTTCGTAATTCCCCTACTCTCCCATACACGAAAGAGAAAAGAACAAGATACTATTCCAATGTATATTATTTCAGGAAGCAACGAAATTTATCATTCGAAATGGTTCGCGTTCAAGGCGATGCAGTTTTTGGACGACAATACGGAACCCAGAAACACTATAAGCGTAAGTTGTTTCTCTAATTACTTTCTGATATATCATATGCAACCAAAGATCGAAGTGTGTCCATAAGAATGTACTGGAAGAGAATTTTACTTATAAATGAATTACTCAAATTAGGATGTTAAATTTTTTATTGCAACATGCTATTACTTTCTTACATATTAAGTTGGCACATTAAGCATTGCATTTTGTATTACATTAAGCATATTTATCTTGCCAATGAACAGCTCCTGCTGTAGAAAAATATTTTGCCAAATCGTCGCGCATTTTCTCGGCGGTTGCTTTACTTCTACGTGCAACCGACCTGAAAGGTAAAAGGGAAACTTGTTCGTCTTCTTGTCTCCAGTCTCCGGGCCGGATTTCTCCATTTTCTTCCATATCAAAACAAGTTGAGGGAGTGTAATAATTTCTTGAAGTTCTACTGCTTCGTAAAAAGTTATGAAGGCAAATCGTAGCCATCACAACAACTTGAGCCTTTTCGGGTTGCAACAGCAACGGTTTTCGCAATACCCGAAATACGCTCGATAGAACCCCAAAGGCATTTTCGACTACTCTACGGGCTCTGCTAAGTCGATAATTGAATATCCGTTTAATCGATCCCTTTGGACTAATCCCAGGGTATGGCTTCATCATATTAGGACCTAAAGCAAATGCAGAATCTCCTAAAAAAAAGAAAGGCATCTCGGCAGTTAATCCATCTATAGCAGATGACGCTGGAAGATTGAGCTTTTGCTCCTCGATCTGTTTGTATAAATGACAATTTTTAAATACTCCCCCATCCGATATTCTGCCTTGGCAGCCCACGTCAACAAATAAGAAATTGTAGTTAGCATCCACTAACGCTAATAAAACGATGCTAAATTGCGACTTATAATTGTAAAAGTCACTTCCACTCTTTATTGGCGCTTGTATTAGTACGTGTTTTCCGTCAATAGCGCCAACGCAATGCGGAAAATTCCACATTTCCTCAAATTCATCGGATATTTTCTTCCATTCTTCTGCAGTCGATGGCATCTGAAAATTTCAATATTAATTTAATTTTATTGTTTCATTGTATTTAGACTGCCGATGTGGATGAAGCAGTCGATGCTGATATCCTTATTGACCCTGTGGACGACGCCGCGCCCGAAGATACAACACCACGGGCAAAAGAAATTAAATCACCGAAAAAGTCGGTGAAACGTAAAGAAGACCCCCGAATCGATGAAGCTTTTAAATATTTAAAAACTGCCGTCCATGCCCGTAATTCGGAGAGTGACGAGTGCCCGGCATTCGGGAGATATGTTGCGGCAAAATTACAAAAATTTAACAACCAGCACCGAATGATGGCCCAACATAAAATCAACAACATACTCTATGAAATAGAAATGTCCTCCTTCATCCCGCCTTCACCCAATCCTTCGCAACAGCTCAATAATACTCCACATGCTCCTCCGTCCACATTCATTCCACAAGCTTCTTCATCCACATTCTATCCACAAGCTTCTTCATCCACAGTCTATCCATATGCTTCTTCATCCACATTCATTCCACCTGCTTCTTCGTCCACATTCATTCCACCTGCTTCTTCGTCCACATTCATTCCACCTGCTTCTTCGTCCACATTCATTCCACCTGCTTCTTCGTCCACATTCATTCCACCTGCTTCTTCGTCCACATTCATTCCACAGTCAACAAATCCTGTTTCCCCACCTACACCGCCTACTACTACCATCTATACCGAACTTACTGCCGTTTCTAATAGACACGATTCACATACATCATCACATTCAATCAGTGACAATTCCAACACCTACGACACCTATCCACAGTCTATTCCACCTTCCGAATCATCACATCCATCTCCATTTTCCAATAGTTCGGATTGTACGCTAAACTCATATTTCTCCCACTTCTCCGACACCGATAATTAAAATTATATTATAACACACACCTAATTATATTCTTTCGCATGTGTACAAAATAATAATTTTTTTAAATAAATACTTTAATATGTATATTGATTAATAAATGACTTACCTTCACATAATGAATTAAACTGTCAATTATTGCTTGACACACTTCGGGTACGATTTTTGAAATAACCTGTTTCGAGACTTTAAATAGATATTGCAGACTACTATACGAATCTCCGGTTGCAAGAAATCTTAGTGTAATGGCCAATCGTTCTTCCGGCGTAATGGCTTTTCTGTAGGCAGTGTCTTGTCTTGCAATCTTATCTCGAATATAATTTAATATAATAAAAAAATCTTCCGATGACATCCTCGTAAAGTTTTGAAATTGGTTGCTTCCCACTTCAGCATTCAAATCGCGTAGAAACTTTTCGTTGCATCTGCTGGTATATATTTTCCTGGTCCACCAACGTTTCTTCTTTTTATCCTTTTTTTTCTTTAGCAATGTATACAATACAACGAAACTAGCACTAGCAATTGCAATATTTTCGTCCATGACTTTTCTCCTCGTTTTTCGGATCGATGCTTATAGACACTGTTGTGAATGAACACTGCACGATTCCCGAACGTGCGCCGAATGCGCGCCAAACGCGCGCCAAACGCGCGCCATACGCGCGCCGAATGCACGTCGAGCACCGAACGCGCGCCGCATGCGCATTTGATGCGCGCCGAATGCGCGTCAAATGCGCGCCGAACGCGCGCCGAATGCACGCCGAGTACCGACCGCGCGCCGCTTGCACGCCGAGCACCGGCCGCGCGCCGCACGAGCAAAAAATCGGTGCGCGCCGAATGCACATTCGGGACGAATGCACAGGTGAATACGCGGCTTTACCGCAAGCAGCAGTTGAGCATCGCGCTTTCAACACCTTTTACTCAGTACCGAAATAAATATTGACGTCAACGCGGCGCAATTGCCGTGCCTATCATCCAGCGATATCCATCCCGAGATAGCCAGAAAAGAGGTGCCTAATTAAACTTTTACGATTGAGGGGCACAGGTATCCCCGGAATCGTTCCTAATCTCTCGATCTTGGAGTTCCAGCTGGCCGAGGGGTTGAGTCCACAGGACCTGTCGCAATCCCTCTGTCTCCCTTCCGTTTCCTACGAAACGCTTTCCTACCCCCGTTCCTCTACCCAGTCCATCTATTCCCTAGCACTCCGCTCCTAGCTGGAGCCCCCGCCCGAGCGGTGTATCAGATTTCCAATGGTCGTGGCGTATGTACTCGGCCGAAGGTAGATTAGATTTTAATAATGCAATTTGGGTTCACGGGGCGGGTACGTAGAAGCAAGGAACGGGCGGGCAGGGTGAGGCCGCGGGGGCTGGTGGCGAAGGAGGGGGGCTAGTTCGACTATAAAACGAGCCGGTTTTCGCCCCGAGGAGGCAAACCAGCCCTGGACCGAGTAATTGTTGGAATTTGATTGGGCCCCGACGCAGCGGCAACCGCGGCTCTGTTGGCATCGGCTGCGAGTTCAAATGTCCCCGGGGCTGTTCTGCGTGCGAATGCGAATTTCAGGGCTTTCCAGGCGAAAATTGATAATACAGGGGGAGGGCGGGGAGGGGCGGCGCACGATCGGGGCCACCGACAGGGTTCCTTTCGAAATGGAACGCTGGAAATGCTGTCCCGCGCGCCCGGGATAAATGGCAGAACTGCGGGGCGAATATTCTGTCGCGGGTTAAACGCGCCGCGCGAGCGTAACGCGGACGCTTTTTAATTCGCCACGCACGCTGGAAGAGAAAGAAGGCAACGGAACGCTGCGCACCCTCTGTTCTCCCAGCTTCTCATTTCCCCGCGCTCTGTTTCCTCGCTCAACTGTTCGCTTCACGTTTGAGGAAGCTGCGATTGGGTGCCCCACTTTTTCGGGCTGCGAGTCTTAATGTCACTCGATGCTGGTAAACTTAATTGAATTTGTTTTTCACATGCTGAGGGATGCTTGAGATTGCGAAGATGTAGGTTTCCTATTCCTGCTTCCTTCAATTTGATCAAGTTTGCGAATATTTTCAACATAATCCACGATGGAAGTGACACTTCCTGCCACGAGGCAGAGGGTTCAATCTTGGTTTTACTTGATTACTCCATATCCTGCACTCTGCACAATTTAATTCAGAGTCCCGTTAAATATACCATACTCAGGTTTGCAGAGTTTTATTCTTTCGATCGTTGGTTCGTAAACTTCGTTACAAAAGCAACCCTGTAACTTCGTGCGTTCGATGGGTGCTACATCAATATCGACTTAACGAAGCCGGACGTTTCTCGACTCGGCTTCGCAATTTGCCGGACATTATCATATTTTAATAATTCGGCATAATTTAGTGGGCAGGGGGAGGCGGGCCTCGTTAAAGGGTGCAAATAAATAAATCGAATATTGAAGTTGGAAATGCGAGATACGAAGTACGCACGCGACCGAATCGTAAACTCGAAAGCGGCCCTCGACCGTGGACGAGCGGTACCTACAATTTGAAATTTCGGTCACGTCCGATAAATCAACCACCCATCGCCGGAAGCGAGGCGATGATTCCTCTTGGCCGTCGATCATATTACGCGGCGATGATTCATAATAACGAGATCAAGTTCACGAGCAGGATGGCCATTCCACTAAATCCGCGAGATTCAGTTTAATCGTGTGACCAAGCGCATTTGATTAATTCTTTGATGAGTCTTCTAACACCGAAAAAACATTCGAAAGCGATTTCGCTCGAAGGCTAGATTTATTGGGGCAACGAAAATTGTTCTAGAAGTGGGTAATAAGGATACCCTCGACGTTTAGCATCAACTGCAATTGCATCAAACGTTTTCGTGCGAAACCGCGGTATCCATTGTCTACACCTACGCGATGTTCACGCGATTGAATCAGGAACCACCTTGACCGCTTTCCCTCGACCGTCTCTATCTTTGTATTCCGCTGCAAATAGACTGCTCGATATTGCAACGCGCTTCAAACGGGCATCAATTTTAAAATTCAGGCCGGGAATACCTTAACCCTTCGATGCATAACTTCTTCGATTATGGAAAAAATTCATTTCTAGACTCGTACAAGTGAGAATAATAAGGGAGAAATAATAAAACAAATATTTGTATTTTTATTATTTTTCCACGTCTTCCGCCATTACGATTATGATTACTTATGAACCGCGGAATTACAACGTTCAAAGCGATCTATGTAAATGTTTAGACACTAGAATATGTATCATTCACGATAAAGTACTTAAGTACCTACACAGCACCATAACATTGCAGCAACGTCTCTGCAATATTGCGGTGCAAGATTGCAATGTTGCACCATAACATTGCAGAGACGTTGCAGGTTCAGTCCCATGTCCGCCTTCGCAATATTGCAGGTGTGTATTTTTGCAATGTTGCGGCAGCATTGCAAACACGTAGTCCTGCAACATTCCGGCAATGATTCTGCAACGAAACGGCAATAAAAACGGCCAACGAGAAATTCTAACATATCCAGTTAAATGAAACATGCTGTAGAATCTACTCGACGTCATATTTCAAATTTCGTCAAAGTCATAGTTGCTTCAGAATATTGCTGTACTGTTTCTACAATATTTCCACTACAGTATTGCACAGCAATATGTAGGGAATTTTATTGGATCGTTGCCACTGAAACATTGCACATCGATTTGCGCGCAATATTGCAGAAATATTGTAGGGTCGTTGCTAGTGAAACATTACACGTCGATGTGCGCGCAATATTGCCGAAATATTGTAGGATCGTTGCCAGTGGAACATTGTACGGCAACGTTCTTGCAATATTGATGTAGGGTAAAGAGTACAATGGTTGGCCACTTAAGTAATAGTGTCACATAAATAATAAATTATAAATGCGAATTTAGTAAATTTGAAATGGAAACCAATATAAATAAGTACGAAAAACCCCTAATAATCTAAAAATAAATAGAGTTTATAGAAAAAAAATCAAGAATGTATAAAAATATACAAAAAATGTGTTTCCTACGAAGAAATATAGTTATTGGCATGGTCAAGACAGTAATTGTCCAACCGGTTCGACAGTGATTGGCCACTATTTGATACATAATATAACCTAAAAGAAAATGTTACTTGATTTGGTGATAGAAATAAGATTAAAATTATACAATAAAATTGGATATATTTTATTATGTAAGTATTTGTTGTGTTTATTTCTGTTTTTAAAAGGTGGCTAATTACTGTTTCACCATTGACATGGTTAAAAAAAGTCACTGGCCGCCCGGTCAATTACTATCATTCAACATTATTCATTATCCAATCGGTTCGACAGTGATTGGCCGCTATTTGATACATAATATAACCTAAAAGAAAATGTTACTTGATTTAGTGATAGAAATAAGATTAAAATTATACAATAAAAATGGATATTTTTTATTATGTATGTATTTGTTGTGTTTATTTCTGTTTTTAACAGGGGGCTAATTACTGTTTCACCATTAATATGGTTAAAAAAAGTCACTGGCCGCCTGGCAAATTACTGTCATGCAACATTATTCATATGACAGTTGTTGGCCCCCGGTATTTTTCACAATATATGTATAAATTTAACAAATAAATAATTCTTTTATAAAGTTTCAACTTTCATTTATCGATATAAACCGAATATGAGAGATATACATATCATAAATACATTAAACTATTCACAAACTTTCAACTGCACTCTTACGGTTTTTTTATTAAATCGCTGTAATTTCCAAGATTCAAAGCCGAGTCATCCTATTTGCATTTATATATAATCACAGTATATAATGAGTGGAGAAATATTGATTACATCCGAAGCAAGAAAGTACAAGGAATATGAATATGTTGATTAAAAAAAGGCATAACATTGGTATTTCTTTATATTCATTTATTTCTCAAAATAAGGCCAATCACTATCAGGTGGCCAACAACTGTGTTCTTTACCCTAATATTATAAGATCATTGCCAATCCAATAATGCACGGCAATATTGCAGGAACGTTACTACAATATTGCGATGCAACCTGCAACAACGCAATATTGCAGCAACGTTCCTGCAATACATCTGCAACGAAGTGTGCTGTATGGGTACTTACATCACTCTAAGTGCATGTTAGTTATAACAAGAAAAAAATATGTTGCATATTTGCAACAGTATGCAACGAAGGGTTAAAAGCAATCTAAGATACTCACAATCAACGAGATACGAGGATCTGAGAAATAATAGTATTGGTACAAATCTGGCCACTTTACTTTTTCATTGCATCGATACCAAAGTCTGAGTATATTATAAATACCAACAACGAAAGTATGAAGAACTCTTAGTCTTTCACGTCATCGTCCAATTCTGTCTATAAAACGTATGCAGTGCTGGAAATATTTATTGTAAAAATTATTGTAATGAATTTAAATTTTGAGAGTGATGGAATAAAAAAAGGGTAAGGGGAAAGGGGAAAAGGCCCTTTTTTCGTGATTTTATGATTTATAGCATATTTGGTTGGTGGCAACCAGGACGACAGAGAACTGTGGAATCGCAAAGGGTTATAAAGTTAAAAAAAAACCGTAAAATACCTAACGTTAAAGACTTGGTATAGGGCAGGGTGGGGTTAAAAGGCCGGCGGGTTAAAAGTCCCGAATACAAAATCTCTGTTCCTAAACAATGTATCGAATTTCGCAGTATACAGTAATTTCCCGTTATGAGCCCGTTTTTCTCCCCCGTTGACAGCCCGACGACTATCCCCACCATCTCTTCGAAGCCTACGGACGAGAGTGAGAGAACCGAACAACGAGCGAGAGTAAACGAAGGAGTCAGACACGATGTTGCTGTCGGGTACGAAAGAGGGAATCATGTCCGCAAGCCACTATGAGCCCGCCGCCAGCCCCGTTCGTCGGGCTCATAACGGGGGAATACTGTACTATGTAAAAGGCGAGAAGAAGCGGCGGTAACCACAGAGTCGCCAGTCGCTTCTGGTCGTTCATTCGGATTACACGACGTCTTTGGTATTATACGTGTTAAAAAGTGAAATAAATAAGTCGTCTTTATTGTTTTGTACGAAGTAAACCAAAGTTTATCAGCGTATCAGGTAAGTACGTTAAGATTCTATGTTCCTTTAGTAATCTGTACATGATATTGTTTATTTGTAAATGATAATATTCTCTATCATAAATACCGCATAAACTATAGAAGTAACATTGCGGCAAAAAGTCCCTCAGATTGAAAATATATATATGTATATATTTATTTTCATAATAAGATGGCCAAAGTATAAAAAAATGATGCCACAGTCTTTAAATAGTGTTTTTGTTTTAGTTGAACGATTTTTTTTAGTTTTTAGTTCAAAGTGTGCCTCTGACTTACATTTTTATCTTTTCTTAAAAAAGTCATGCTTTCCTTTCAATATTTTATACCAAAAAGAATTGGTTTAATAAATATTTGCTGATTTGAAAGGTTTTTACTTATTTAGTTTAATATTACACGAAAAGACATGAGAGACTTTTTGCCCCGTGCGTAGGGCAAGAAGTTCATTTTGAATTGACGAACATTTTGTGGTATAACACAACAAAAAATAACGGTATCATCAAATGAACTTCGGGAATGTAAAGCCTGATAGTTATAGTTTTTAAAAAATAACACCAGATATCTCTAGATTGTTAGTACTAAATTTTACATAAGGTGATACGAAAAACTGGACTATTAGCCCCACCCTATCCTACCTACTGGTTAAAAACAGGAAATGTCCACTCTGCACTGGAACAAAATACGAAACATCCACAAATCATTTAAGAAGAAAATTATATAAGGAAATTAGATTCATTGAACCTTGTTTCTTCACTGATGGACGAAACTGCCCTCCTTAGTTAAACCATCGTATCTAGCATATTTTCATTTTTTGAGATATGTTCAAATATTTGAAGTTCCACGCGTCTTTTACCTTTTACGTAAAGTTAGAAAACTCTACGTGCTTCGTAAAGATTTATAAACAGTCTAGTGTATTTAACTTAACTTCTTTCCAAATGGTTAAAATATCCTATCTAAAACAATTAATTAATTGCTACGTTAATAATACATTACCTACGGGTATAGGGTAGACCGGGGACAGTAGTAACACTTTGACTTTGGAATACGATTATGCAAAAACTGTTAAAGTTACAACAAAAGTTTTTATACGAAAATGTTACTTACTTATCTGACATTTATTGACCCACAACAACTTCGCCTTTTGTCACGTAATATCCAGGTTATTAATAAAAAATGAGAAGCGGACAAAGTGTTACAACCGTCCCCGACCCTGGGTCGGTTGTAACACTGCATGGAGTCGATAGTAGCACAAATTTCCCTTTACAAAATTAAAATATTTATTAATTTTAATTATAATAGTAAATGGAAAAAAGGAAAATTTATAACCAATTATGCGGTATCTCAATTGTGACAGAAATAGAAAACGTTTTGCCTGGTACATTCTTCATGTGATTAATCCTTACATTCAGTACATTCCACCCATTTTCCAATTGTTTGACTGTGCTATGCTATATTATTCCATGCCAACAAGACAATATTATTCATCTTCTTTGTCACTATTCGGTTCTGTCGCGGTATAACCGACCCCGACTGCCGATGTTACAATCGACCCCAGTCAGGCTTTTGAACTTAAATTATAAATTTTGATTAACGAGACATTTAAAACTGATAACTAACGATCAGTACTACTTTAAAAATGTCCAGATTATATATTACAAAAAAGAAAAAACACGTATTTGCAAAGGGAGTATTTATATTACAACTTTAATTCAGTAAAAAAAAGTTACTTTAGGGTACCGAAAAATCATTTTCGCCACTATACATGCCTATTGTGTATCTATACTGCTAGGACATGGATGTGTGTATTCCAAACGTCATTCGCCATCATATATCCAAAATTTGTGTTAATATCTATCATATGTTCTGAGATATTTAACGTGTTACAATCGTCCTCCTGTTACTATTGCCCCCGGTCTACCCTACCTATTACAAAAAATTATATTAGGCTGTTACGAAATAATGACAACATGTTTTAATTTGAATGAAGGGAAGTAAGGGCGATACAAAGTGAATGATAAAACTGCAGTTTTCTCGGTTGTTTCAAAATACCAAGTAGATAGGACATTTTAACCAAAGAAGACAGTAAAGTATTCAAACTTAATTTTCTTAATAACGCTATATTGTGACATTCCCTGTTTTCCTTTACTCTTAAAATAATTCCAGTAGGTACTGCAAGAGTCAGACCACCAGCTACAAACTTATCTTCAGTATCACGATGCCTTCATCCCCTAATATCCCCTCACAAACGAATAAACCTCATCTTACATCTCTATCTGTACAGCCCAACAAGATACCACCGCCGAAAAACTGGAAACCGCTGCAGGTCACAACAGGAACTACAATAGTCCCGTGTCCGCGGTGCAAATTAGCCAATAGCCCGAGGAGGTGATACCGAGAGAACAAGGTACACCCTCGCCAACCCCCCAGACCACAGGGTTTTCGTGGACGGGGTCGAAGCGAGCCGGCTCACCGCGAAGACCTACGAGTGCCGCGCGTAGGTCGCGTGTAAAAGGAAGAAGGCACCAGGAGGCAAGGCGGAGCGGCTCTCCGCGAGACGAAGAAGGCGCAAGTGCGGTAGCAGCGACGGTCAGATAATTTATTATGGCATTACTCACTGGCGGACACCTCAATGGCCAATGGGGGAGGCCGCGTATGTGTGCCCGGTGCCTCCTCCTCGCGTAGTTGATATTATTTAGCCCTCTCGCCTCCGAGCGTGCGGGATAGAGAGGCGCAGAGAGAGAGAGAGAGAGAGAGAGAGAGAGAGAGAGCAGGCGAGGAGAGAAGCGCCAGGAGGTGGGAGAGAATGCACCTTAGCCGCGGCCTAAGGTCCAGCAGCGCATAGATCATCCTGGTATACCGGTTTCGTGTCACGTGCATCCAGCACCGCGAATTTGCGGGCGCAGGGAACTGAGAGAGAGAGAGAGAGAAAGGTGCCCCCGTCGCTGAGAGGGGCCGGTTGCACGTGGATATTTCGTTGTTGGTCATTGATACGAACGGAGCCGAGGGTCGACTGAGATTAACCGACACGCGTGTTGCGCAATACGTCTTGTTAGCGGCGCGTCGCTCCGTGTTGCACGCCGCTGCATCCACGATGCACATCCGGCCCGCGAGCGGCTAAATTAACGCGTCCTTCCTCGCTAGGCGAGCCACAGTGCTCACTGGTATCCGGTTTATCGCGAATTTTCACGCTCGCTGGTGATTGGGCACGGTCAGGTCGTTAACGATTATCCTTGCCGCTGGACATTA
Source organism: Andrena minutula (assembly GCA_929113495.1). Classification (NCBI taxonomy): domain Eukaryota; kingdom Metazoa; phylum Arthropoda; class Insecta; order Hymenoptera; family Andrenidae; genus Andrena; species Andrena minutula. Next base: position 27,934,053 of record OV815996.1, read on the forward strand.
GCGACCCAGTCGCTTTCAATGACACTCGAAGCTCCCACTTCAAACGTACAACCTATATAGTTTGCGTGTCTAAAAATATGAATCTTGGAAGAAGATTGAGCTGTAGCTTTTCAGACTTCACCGCTCCTTCATGACGTTTCTTTGTGAATTACTGCAATCGGTCTGCCATCTGTCCTCTCGCTGGTAACGAGGGTGTGCTCCGAGCTGGTCCAACGCGGCGAGAAGGGGATGAAAGTATGGAGTTAACTACGCTGGCGGCGCGGTGACGAACAAGCCTCTCGTCGCTGGAAAATGAGTCTGGCTCGAATGTGCAACACGCCGCGGCACATTACTGCAGCCTCCCGTTCGGTGTGCGGCCGTTAGAGAGGAAGCGGGGTTTATATACGCACAGGCCACCATGCACACGTTCCCCGAGTAACAATGAAGCAACAGGTTGCCGCCCCACCGAAACTTCTATGACAGATTGTGCAACCTTGATGGTCCGTATAACCCGCCCTGTCAGCCCTTCACACCCACCGGGCATTTTATGGCGGGCCGACGAGCCGGCACGGGGCTTTTACGAGTCCCTTTTTTTCTCACAAAAACCAAACAGAACAAACAGAAAACCACTCCCGACGGATCGTAAAAGTTTTCTTCGAAACCACCCACTCGCCCCCGGGTGACTTGCTATTCATGCCGCGAGCCGGCTATATGCGTTTCTTGCGTCCCTTTTTATTATCTATCGAGCATCGAGACTTCCTTTCCATTCTCTGCCCCTTGCATATCATTAAATCGAAATACAAGCTGCTGCGTTATTAGCGGCCACGTCTGCGGCAATGAATAAACTGCACGGAAATGACAGGTGAAGCTCGTGTAGACTACTGACTCCGAAGAGACTACTGGTGAAAGGTAATACATAGTAGGTACTTATTCCACCGAGTTGCGATGGCCAATTGGTGAAGTGTAATGCGCAGTATCCAGAGAGCTCTTCATTCAACCCTTCTAGTTTCTGTCGCGAGATACACTGTAATTAAAATTTCTACGACGACACATACTGCATTGCAAGGAATAAATTTTCATAAGGGATTGGGGAAAGGATCCAAAAGAATTCGGGACACCACTTAGTGCATAAATATTGTGCTTCCACTTTTTGGGAAATTTCAGTTTTTATATGCAAAAATAGTTCTGGACTGTTACTTTATCCCTACTAATGTATAAAAGTGAAACGTTGTTTGTTGGTTTGTTTGTCGATCTTTCACGTCTAAACAACTGAACGAATTTCAATGAAATTTTGAATAAACATTACATACGTCCTAGATTAGATTATAAGCTATTTTGCTAGGCTTTTTATTTTGAAAACATCGTAAATAATTCCCGGATGGAATCATATTTCCCGTACGAAAATCACATTTACATCTAGTTACTTCATAAATTAGTCAAAAAGAATACTTTAGTTCATTGTATGCCCCAGAATCTTATGTACGATTACGTAGGGGGGACCGGGACAAATCGGTCACTTTTTCATTGATAAATTTAACAAAAAAAATTTAATTTTTCAATTATGTGAATTATTCTATCCGAAAGAGTAATCCCTATAGTACATTAAATGCTACAACAAATTCTCATTAATCCCCTTTTCTAAAGTCATTCCAGAGAATTTTGAATATAATGTAAAATCGCCGTTTCGAAAAATGCCGGGGTAAATCGGCCACTCCTTCGGGGCAAAACGGCCCCTTTTATTCGGGCTGGATGTTGATGAATTTTTAGTCATAAATGAAAATGAGTCGTTTATTTCTCAATTACAAATTACAATTGAGTCAAAAAACTGTTTGAAAAGTTGAGAAGTTCACGTTTTTAACGCACACATACTGCGGTTTAAATATTGTTGCATTTTTCAGTCATCTTCAGTTTCCGAGGTTAATTTCTCCAGTTGCTTCTTTTGGCACCTGCGTTTACGCAACGTACGTCCAATTGAACACCCTGTCTTCGTCAAAGGCTGAGATTCCAATTCCACATTGGTGGTCGTAACAGCTTTTCTTGGACGAAGATTGGAGGTTTCTTGCGATTGTAATTACGGACCATGTTGTTGAAAAATGTAGACGATATTTATTTCTCCTCCCAACTATTCAAGCTACAATCGCTTCAATCAATATTTAAACGCACGGATATATGTAACTTTCTTTTTCCAAAGATCGAACTGCACCGCGTAGCCGTGCTTCCGTCCAGGCCACACAAATCCTTTCCCCGTCTCGAAACCGTCAACTGTTTTCCACTGTTGAGCATCGGATCCACTGACGGCGCTGCATCGAAGAATATTTTTACCACAAAAGTTAATAAAACTACTTATTTACCATGGTTCGGCATCATCAGTGAGTGGCCGATTTGCCCCGGGTGTTACGTGGCCGTTTTGCCCCAGACATAAACTCTAACTTCAATCACTTAAACACAAAGAGATTTTCCAAAATAACTCAAACTATCATCGGAATCGTAATCAGTACCGCTATTTTAATCAGTAAATACTCACCTCAAACTTCAGAACACCAATATTACAGAATAAAAGCAAATTTTCCACAAGTCACGAAATTTTTTTATCACTGCCAAAAACGTATTTTGCCTTCTACAAAGTGCAACATAATCTCAAATGCTATCAAATTCCGTTGGCACTGTAGGACACATAGAGAGACGTTTACAAAAGCAGACACGAGTTTTTATTTTAACTTCCACTGGGTAAAACTTCCTGTGGCCGATTTACCCCAGTCGCCGATTTGCCCCGGTCTTCCTATTTAAAAAGTAGACATACAATATTTGTGCAGCACGCGAATTACGAGCGATTTCCGTGTCGATCGTGTCGCCTCCCTTCCGCGCGATTTCCCCGCTCGTGCACCGTCGATCCAAAAGGAAACGGAAAACTCTCCGGTGGCGAGTATTAACGGGAAAAGTTTGGGAAGTTGGCCCGTTCCACGCTCAGTCAACCGGACTCCGAGTTAAACGGGCGTATACATACGCAGCTAATAAGCCGAGCAGAATAGTAGCCGGGAGAGTCTGTACCGTTTATTAAATTTCCGTGGACACAAAGGAAAACGCTCGAGAGGAAAACTCCGCGCTTATTCACCAGTCGTCTGCGGGATACCGCGGAAAGATCCGCACTCCGCGGTGAACTATCCAAACGAGGTAATGATCCAGACACGCGAGCCGTCCTTTCGAAGGGCCAAGGCAAGAGGCAGTTTTTTTCAGCTCCGCGTGTAGCTACGTCAGCCCGTGTGTCGCGCGTCGCCGTCAACCCTGCGAGGCAAATGTACCGTCGACACGATGAAATCGCATTAAGCCAACGAGGCGATCGCGAAAATCGCTCGATAACTGCATCCTTAAAAAGGTAGCTCGGCCGACGGAGTAATTGGCTTTTCGTCGCGTGTTCGCTGGTGCACGACGTCCTGTTTCATTAAACTGTCCCGGGGGCTCCTGGGAGTCGATTCGGTAAGGATTCACGGCTCGATGGTCACGACGTCACCGTGGATCACAAGCTCGACAGGAATATATTAGGGTACTATTGGCGGACCTGTCGTTTTTCTTCAACGATATGGCCCCGGCCTTTTGGGATCGAGTACGTACTGAGTTTGGTGGCGAGTGGCGGGTGACCCTGTCGCCTTGTTGTAAAAGTAGGTGCAACTTCTGACTGACACCAAAATGGGTACTTACAGTAGAGCGTCCATTATCCGAATTGCTTGGGACCGAGGTGGTTCGGAAATTCGAATTGTTCGGGTAATAGAACAGCTCGGAGAACGAACCATGCGTGTACTTTACACAGTTTATAACTATAGGAATTACACCTAAAATTACTTATTAAATACAAGAGTACTACTGCGTTAATTTATATTACACAAAAGTTCATCAATCAATGGATAACGTGTGACGTCCCACGAATTTTTGGGCGCGGTTAAAACAACATTCACTCATAAACCACTCTAAAACTCCATTCAAATCTCCCCAAACGTCAACTCTTACCCCTTTACCACTGACCACTGGCTACCTTGGCGATGTACCTTAGCGGTCCCCATCTCAAGACGGTCAATCAGTGAATCCCCTTCCCTTATTCGCCCTATGAGGCACAAATTCCTCCCTCATATCAAATCTAAACAAGTCCCTCGCCCCAAAAATCTCTTAAATCGAGACCACGTCTCACACTCTCTAAATGACCAAAGAAGTCAAAGCCACTACCACCCCTTTCCTATCAAAACACCCAAAATCCATTCGAGGAGTTGAGCACTTCAAATTCACATGCATAAAAACCCCGGAAGCATAATCGCGAAGAATATTTGTGCCGAAAATGCGAGTCTAATTATAGACTAAACTTTGTACTTACAAAAACCCGGAAGCCTTACTGCGACACATATTTCATAAATAGGTCAAGGTAAATACCGCGCGCACCCTTCATGCCGAAAATCTCGAAAATAGTATAAATACGAGGAACCGCGAGAGCTCCTTCTTGTTCTACGGAAATCAATCATTGAAGTCATTACGTACAATTTTATAAATTCAGTGTTCAACGGCAACTACCGTAAGAAATTTACATTACCATTTATTATACTGCGTATCATCTTCATACATATTATTTTGTATTAACAACGCTCTTGATTTCATTATTATCTTGTGTTAATTGTATTTTATATTACTATTTCATCTTTATAACGCTTATCATTAACTTGTATTAATGCTCATCGCTTATATCATTTGCTTCTGTCAATACTTATGGCTGACATTACTTAATTGCATTCATGCTTATTATATTAAACATTATCGCCTTATAAAGGACTCTTTATATCTAACATAAAGCCATTGACTTATTTTTGTGTATTTCATGTTCATATTCATATGTTAATCTTAAGTATCATTTATATAAATGTCATGTGCTAATGCTGAAAGTCTAACGCATTGTCCTGTCAATCAAGCTATTATCGACAGTGCATATATTCTTGCCCAAACTAATAAACCGCATTGTTCTAAATCACGTTTCGAGTTAATGTATTAATCCTTCGGCTACGAAGATCCCTAAATCAAAACAGGCTGCCGCAACAGCTGATCGCGGGCCGCGAACGCGAAGTGTATATTGCAGTGTTTACAAACGTACTTTTGCATAGCTCGCGTACAACCGTATGACAAACGAATTTCGCGGAATCATTACGAGTGTCTTTTACCTCGATGCAACGCTAAATCCGATTATCAAGCCAAACCACAACAAGTGCTCTAACGGGTGTCTCCACGGAAAGTAACAGTTATTAAACCTTCCCTGGTCGATTAGAGTGCAGGATTACAGATCCTCGCCTAAAAATCCATCTCCGATTAGAGCGTAGGATTCAAGATCCTCGCCTGAACTCTTTCTGCCCTCAGTGTGCAGGATTCAAGATCCTATAGTCGTGTTCAGATTTATTGGCCGGTGAGTTCGGTTTCTCGAGCAGCGCGCGAGGAGAAATCAGCCACTACCACCTGACGATCGTGGATTGGCAGTCGAAGTTGCCGGACCCCCGAAGGGTATGGTGGGGTAAGGGGAACGGTGCTCGACTCCGCCTGAACGATGCCGTGTGGCTGTTGTTTATTCATAGCGTAATAGTAGTGTGCGTTACGAATCGTATTGGCTTCGCATAGCCAATACGAGACGAAGCAACGGCAGAATCCCGTTAGCCGCTGGCCAAGCCTTAATTCCGAGTATGAGTTTCTCGCTTCTTTCTGGCCGAAGGGGGGAGCGAGATGGAACGCTTTGCAAACCGGTTTTCCAGTGCTCAGGGAACCGTACGACGGCCAGGCGTAGCCCGAGAGAGAGAGAGAGCGAGAACGTAGATAAAAGGAGCACCGAGGCAGGCAAGCGTTGTGGTGGGAGAATACCCCTCACGAAACTCACCGGCCAATAAAGCTGAACACGACTTTAGTCTGAGTTCCTTCTGCCCTCAGCGTGCAGGATTCAAGATCCTCGCCTGAACTCCATCTGCCCTCAGCGTGCAGGATTCAAGATCCTCGCTTGAACCCCCTCCTACCCTCAGTGTGCGGGATTTAAGATCCTCGCCTGAGCTCCATTTAAAACCCCCATGTCATTGTCCCCTAAGACCTCCACCCGGGACGTGACAAACGCTACACTGGTTCGAAGATGTGGTAGGGATAGCGATAATGCAGCATTGATTCGGATAATCGACGGTTCGGTTAAGGGGAGGTTCTGGTCTAGAGCCCCCCCCCCCCCCCAAAAAAAAATAGGTGATCCTTAGGAATTAATTAAAGGAAAACTACTATATATTTTTTAATGGAACCTTTTGCATTGTATTAAGGATGTCTTAAATTATAGAAATATGTTTTTTGTTTTATAATTAATCATTGTAAACGGCCCTGGGAAGTCGTTAAAGTCAAGGCGTCAAAAAATTGATCAAAATCGGTGGGACCTGTAAAGTTATTATCCGATTCGACTGAAACTTTTTTTATTTTGAAGATTATTCTTCTGGCCAGGGGGGGGGGGCTAAAAACAGTTACAAAAATGATATTATTTTTTAGAAAATAACGAAATTTCAAGATTGAAATCACTTTTCCCTGTATTTTTCGTCCTTTCATCGCCTTTGAAAATTATAAATTTTCAACTTTTTGTCATTTTTTTAGCCCCCCCCCCCCCCAGCCAGAATTATAGTCTTCAAAATAAAAAAAGTTTCAGTCGAATTGGATAATAACTTTTGGAGATACAGGTCCCACCGTTTTGAGAACACTGTTTTGTGAAAAACGCGTTTAAAGTTTTACGTGCGTATCGAGTAACCGGATGTTACCAATGCATTTGTCGCTACTCAAATGCCTATAATTTCGGGAATTTTACGAATTTCAACAAATCCTTTTAAACACGTATTCCTAAAAGGTTGAACATTTGAAAAATTAAATAAAAAAAAAATCGACTTTTAGACCAGAACCTCCCCTTAATTGAGGTTCGGAAAATTGACGCTCTACTGTACTTGGGTGGGCTGTTTGGAGACAATCCTATATTATGTTACTTCAAAAGAGTTTGTTTTCGTTTAAACTTTGCTACAAAGAAAAATATATAACGATATAACTTTAAATATTAATGTGATTTCCTTTTTCATCAATGACTTGTCGTCATCGATTTAATTACTGGTCGGTGCGTCGTTCAAATATTCAATCGGTTTTGTGTTACAAAATGTATTGACTGTAGTTTCTATTACTTCTATGTATATTAATACATTCTATGAATAAGTAAATGATTCAGTGAAACTCACAGATGAAGCAGCAAATGATACATATAAATATAGTGCATTAATATATTCATAGCACATTACTCGCTCTAAATTCGGTTCACTGATTGAATGTTGATATTGATCTGTTACTCGAAAAATATATAAAAACAAATTCTTTTTAGCTAAATAGAATCATTTAAAAAGAAGTCAAACATTGGAATGGCTAAAGAAGAAAACAAACGCGCAGAACGTTACAACTGCGAAATATATTGTAAGTCCGGGAGAGTTCGACCACTTTTTGGAAAAGAAATTGTAGCATCGTTGTTTTTCATATTTTTGTCGTTTTGTGCAAATTAAAGCAAACCCCAATTTAGGGTATATATTAATTATAGTGTGCGATAATTTCAAATATTTATCTTCATTTTCAACCAAAAACGTTGGCACTGCAACTGGTCGGTCTCACCCGCATGTCGGGGATAGACTGTCCACCTACTACAAGTAATCAAGGTAGTGATCGACCACCTTATCAAAACAAATTAAAAACGAATACATACGTATTGTTGGTGTTACACTGTAATTATATGCATATTATATCCCCAATATCGGAAGAGGGTAAATAAACTTACCTGTTTTTCAAATATCGCCCCCACTGTAAGTTGGTCTGAAAACTTTCAGCCTCGCATAAAGTCTTAACTGTATCTTATATTTCAAATATGGATTTGTGACAATGGTCAATGTGAGATAAACAACAAGCGCCGTCATTTATTTTGTGTCAACACACAGTGCCCTATCTTGCGTCAGTCTTAAAATATCAGCACTGGCCGGACTCTCCCGGTGGTCGAACTCTCCCGGACTTACCCTACAGGTACCTACGCAGACTTTTGAAACGATCTGATACATTTGTAGAAGCTTGAATACATTTATCTAACACTCTGTAAGTCTGAATTGAGTAGCATCGATGCAGGGATCGATGATGGCTTTGAACGGTAGTTCTAGCACGATCTCGAGAGTAAAATACACGTAATCACTGTCTCGTATTAAAGCCCCATCGTGCGTGACTAAAGCCCGCGTCATCGCGCTACCCGCTGTCTAAGCGGAAATTCCGCTAATTCGTACAGAGTTCGATTAAGCATTATCCAGCCGAAGGTGAAAGTAGCCAATTTCACGGTGCAGTGATCTCAATAAAGACACCCAGTGCGTCGGTGTGCGTACATTGCGATTTTTTTCCCTCGGCCTGTTTTATAGAACGGCTCGGCGAAGGTTAACTTTTATCATTTTACGCCTCTGTGTACTCGATTAATTCCAGAATGCATTTGCCTTTCTAATATTCCGTTCCTCGCTATCAATCCTCACGCTAGGCTTCAACAAACTGCGGGTCGCAGATTTTTTCTACTGACAACTTAATAAGCAGCTCAACTCAGCTCAGTATAATTTCACATAAACCACGACTAACGCGCCTTAAAACCAGAACGAAATACAAGCAACGAACTCTTTTTTTTCACCCATAGAAAAACCTACAAAGCAGGTTTAAATTTACCTTGCATTTGCAGCACCAAAGCGCAAACCTTACAAATCCACGAAATGAACATTAAACCACGTTCAAAACAGAAGACACTCAAATTCTCAATTTACATACTGCTAACTATCCACAAAAGCTCCGGGTCAGGGCTATACAGGGACGCCAGAAAAAAGGAAAGTAAAGAAAAGAGGAAATAAAAAATAAAAAAATGAAAACGAAACTAAAATTAAGAAAAATATAAATTAGAACACAATTTCTAATATAATAATATAATAATCTAATATTATCAATGCTATGGCAATATAAATGTCATATATTTAAATATGTTAATGTTTATCTTTTTCTTTATTATTTTTATTATTATATCCTTTTTCGTGATTTCGTTCTATGAATAGATATGATTTTTTACCGTTGAGAATTTGTTTGGTGTGCCAAAATATTTCTCCCACCCGAGCTTCTTCATAGAGAAGACCTAATAGTTTCACGTCCGAGGCAAAGTTCTGCGCGTGGAAGCGCGGCTTAACGTTCATCGCCACGAGTCCAGCCAAAGCAGCCCTTATCGAGGGCAGGGCCGCGCGGAAGCGCTCGAAACTTCTCCCTCGGCGTACTTAAGAATCTAATAAACGGTATCGCGATCGGTCCGCCAGCCGCACGCGTTAAAGACTCTGGCCAGCGTGGCTTATTGGCCCCGTTGCGTTTCCGTTTCAACCCCGAGGAGGCGAGGGGTTGGATGACGAAGTTTAAGGAGTTCCGCCGTTAATTCGCAGTTTGAGGGGTTTCCTTGGCCGGCGAGGACACACACGAAGAGGGGCGAGGGAGAAGCGAGGGATACGATCTAATCGTGGCCAGAGGAACGAAAGGGTGGAGAAGGGGCGGCTCGTGCATCCGGTGGCCGCGGAACGAGCAGCCTCTGTATGCCTAAGTCAAGTGGGCATAACCGTGCTACGCTGAGGCGGGTTGTTTGAGTTCGCAACCGCTACCAAAATGCAACTCCTTCAGGCGTGTTCGGGGGTTGGAAAAGGGCCGGCTTCTCCGCGGCGCCGAAGCGCCCGGAAACCTCAAAGGGGGCTTTTTCCAAGCAACCGCCCGTTTCAGCCGCCAAACCGGCCGCTGCTAATTCTAAATAACGCGGGGAGGCTGTTGTCCGCTGAAAAGATCTGGCGCAGAGGTGGAGGAACGCGATGGAGGGTAGCGGCCCCGCGCGGGATGGTCTGAATGGGGCCGTTCTCCGCGGGATTTTTCAACAATCATCGACACTAGCAGAGAAAGCAACGCGGCGCACCGCGTACAAACGGCAAGCGGCTACGTCGCGCCGCTGGCCCGACTCGAAGGCGTTACTCGCGAGGGCACTCGACCCAGAATCGCGGCGAGTTTGTAACCAGCTTCCGTTCTAATTTCGCGGCAACCAGCCTCGATCAAATTCCCGCGGGCGAGCCGGCTGGAGATAAAAAGTTTTCGAACACGTTGCCACCGCGGAAAGGTCCGCGAGCGCGGCCAGGCCGAGGGAGTATTGATCCGCCGGCCGCGGCCCAATTACAATATTTTATTGAACTATGCCCGCGTGTGCTTGTCGAACGGAGAAATATGCAGCGCCGTTTATCGCCTCGTTTTCGTCCGTCGAGGGTGGCCTCGTAAATGCCGCGACTGTAAATACGCGCCCCGCCGAAACTTCCGAGCGGACCCGCGAGGAACTTTTCTCGGGAAGCTCGGGCGCGTCGCGCTTTGCGGGCGAATTAATCGCGTCCGCGGGCATTAATCAAATTTTACAGCGGGCACGCATTAACCCGCGTTATTAATCACGCCAGTCGCTCGCTTGAATTCTGGAATCAGAGCGAACTGAACGTACAGACGCGGCCACGACTGGTTACAGCTATCCAGCTCGACGGCCACTTCCCTCCTCGGCAACTTTCCACTTAGCCCAGGGATCACTCTCGCGGTCGGAAGTGACTTATTATTCTCGGATACGATTCTGTAATAACGTTACGTCAAACGCTGTGTGCACGTGCAGGTACATCAGGCTGGCCCTTATTTTTCAACATCTGGTTTCTTTTGCTCTCACCCCCAATATGGTTCCATTTTATAAGAAAGTTTATTGCAATCGGACAATTGGAAAGGGTGGTGCTTTAAGACCTGGTCGCCACCCTTTCCTGATTATTTTCTTATGTAATGCAATTATTGTAAGGGGTGGGAGCAAAGAAATACGAGAAAAAAAATCGAGGTACTATATAAAGAAGAGCCAGCCCAATGTACATCGTCATTACGTGATAATTGAAGTGCCATCGATGTTTCTTTACCTCGACAATTGCAGGATGATCAATAATAGATTTAATAAAATTCTCCTCCGACCCATCCGTCACCGAGAGGAATTGTAGCAACAGGGATCCAAGATAATAAGAAAGAGTTTCGATCGAAATTTCAGAAAACTACATTCAGTGGAAAAGTGGCGACAAACTCCCCCGCCTGTTTTTCCACGCGAGAAAGGCCACCGCAACGAAGGGGCTCGTCTTGCAGGAAATTGGTCGCGTCTGGCCGGAGGAAACGTAGTTCTTATTGTAATCAACCGGCACCGAGTGATCCTCCACGGAAAAGTTTGTCGGCCGCGCGTGGTGCGGGGTCGAGCGGGGCCAGGATGTGGGTGATATACAGCGGCTCTCAGCAAATTAAATGAGGGTGGTTTGCAGTGCTGACACGTACACTCGTTCGTCACACCCTAACCACAGGGCACCCCTGCTCGCTTACCCGCCGGACAGACTCGCCCCCGCCCGGCCCTGGCAAAATTGAACTGCAACATCGATGATAATGGCGAGGCATACTTCAGCCGTGGCGCGAGCCGAGGAGGCCCAGCATCCGTGGCGAACCTCGCCGCGATCTAACCGGTTCTACCTGGACGTGAGTCGCTTAAAACTCGGGCCGGAGTATCCCCGGCTACATTTACATCCTCTTTAATTCACGTCTATGTTTAATTTATGGCCCACGTCCACGTTAATTCGGCGGATAACCGGGTTCCGAGGGTTCGTCCGCCCGAGCGCAAGCGTCGCGAGATGAATTCTCCTGTTCGCGGCGGATTAGCTCGCGATTTATCGACCTCGTCTTCGGCCTCCTTTTAGCCCTATTGCTCTTACGTCTGTCGTATCAAAAACTTTGTATCGAGAGGGAGAAGGGGATGGAGAATTGGCGCGGCGCGCGACAGTCGAACGTATGAATCATTCAATTTCAGCCCGGCTGTCGTGTCGTATCGTCTGGAAAATTGCAGTATCCGACGAGACCGTTTCATAAATCAAACTTCGCATTTCCCTGCGCCCGCGACGAGTGAGTCATCCCGGTCGACCCGGAAGATCGAAGCGAACACAGAGGGTGCGTTCCAGTTGGGCCCAAATCGCCCGCAACACCCATGATTTCCATTACATATCGCGACCGTGCGGGCGATTTGAGCCTAACTGGAACGCACCCCTTGAAAGCAAAGCCACAGATTGCAAAGGGTGCGTTTCAGTTGGGTCCAAATCGCCCGCAACACCCATGATTTTCATTACATATCGCGACCGTGCGGGCGATTTGGGCCCAACTGGAACGCACCCAGAGCCGGGGACTTTGCTCCTGCTTGGAGATACCTTTGCTCTGCTTCGCTCCACGCGTTTCCCATTTTATTACACTTTCTACATTTTCCTACTAATATTTTGAACGCCACTTTTTGAGTATCCTGTACGTAGAGTGCTCGCGTTTTATCTGTGGCGCTAGTTGGCACCGATTGCATGCCCCAGTGCGAGATGGAGCAGTGTTAATGGGGCTTTTTGTCACGGCAGGGGAAAAACGGGACACGTCTGTAACATCCGATTTTCCCCGCGGCAAATTTCATTCGGTGGATATCATTTAACGAGAATAGTCGCGAACTTGGAATTAAATTTCCGGCTGCTATTCTCTCGATCCCCGCTCGGCTGGATGTAGTTTAGCTCCGGCTAAATTCGAGGAGCGTGCCAAACACGCGAACTTGTACAACGCGATTACTCGATGCCAACGGGGCGACGTTTTAATCTGTTAAATGCGACCGAATCAACGATTTCGATGATTATAATCCCCCGTGCAAGCTCCACTGTGCCGCTTTCGAAAACGGCCCCATCGATGCTGAAAAATGAGTCGAGCCCGGCGGCACGGATGCATTCTATTCGGAATTTCAATGAACAACAAGGGTTCCGCACATTATCCCTGTGTTATCCGGTATTTTCTGAGAGCCTTCTACCGCCGAGCCGCGTTTATGATCGAAAAAGCACGTCTGAACGATTCTACTTGAATTACAGCGAACGTTAAGCGACTGTCCACTGGTGTGAGCATTCTAATTTAATTTGCCGGGCCGTTTATCAATTTCAATGAACTACGCGGCGCGGCTCACGGTGCGTGCCATGAATTTCGATGCGTATCCACGAATTCCGAATTTTCTCCCTGCACTCTGTGATATTTTACAACCGGATCCTATTTTATCATACTTGTCAATGTGCGGCGGAAGCTGTCGCGGACAAATGCCGAGGTATAAATTCAAAAATCTACGGAGGAGTCGTTTGAATATGCAATATTCGCTGTAAAACTGCAACTAGCGTGGAGATTCGTGAAATGAGTGGAGATGTGAATTCTTCCCAGAAAAATAAAGCAAAAAGCTTGTTACCGCAGTGCAATCCGACGTTTCCTCTTCGAGATACGCGCAATCAAAAAATGCGCGCGCTGCGAGGCGTTGTTGCAGCGCTGAGCACCCCAACAGGCGCACACAACTTCAATCGCTCGCGTCTCGAAAACGGGGCTTTGGATCGCAAAACGGTGAAGAACTTTTTGACGTATTTTATACTGAAGTTTCACAGACCGTACCGTGAAAATTATTTACTACTGCATAGGGAGTTTTAATTGCAACAAATTACCAAAAACAAGTAGCAAACTCCGTGTTTTCCAGTTGCAATTACTTTTCCTATCAAGGAGCCGATATTTCCGCAGGTCAATCGAGGTGTAACGACTCTGGACAATGTACCCGGCCTTTGATTCATCGATAAAATCAACGCGCGCGCAAAACGACGCTGTATATCGCAAGGAATTATTTTCGATTGAAAGAAGCCGATGCTCCATTCAAATAAAAATAGTTTTCCCGGGGTGGAAAGTATATCATCCGCTTTCTTTACTTCCCTTTTTAGAATTGCACAGAGTCTCAGTGCTGCTAAAAAGGAAACGGGATATTTCGTGGCTAGGTGTAAACGCGTGGAAAGAAAGGATTTGCAGACACAAAAGTAAGAATTTGAAAGGCGGCAGCTCGGTCTTCGGTATCTTAAACAGCTCCAGCCCCGGTCAACTTAAAACTGATAGCTTCATATCCTGACCTGGCACGGGAGAAAGCGACGTTTGCTACTTTAACGTCGCGCACGCTCGATATTAATGCCCGTTTCCACGAGTGCGACGCCAACGGCGCCGGGATCGCCATAATTTTGCAAAATTGGTCGCCCTCGGGACATATATAACCCGATGGCGCTCGTAACACGAGCCCGTGTATCTTTCGAGGGCCCCGCGATAAAGTTATAATGATTAAAAGGCGACGACTTGATCGCGACACCTGTGCAACGAGCCCCCAGCAATTACCAAATGGGATATCACTTGCTATTTGCATCGAAATTAGAAGGGATTTTTTTACAGTACTACAACATTGAGCAATTCAAATAAAATAGATCGAGGTGAAAAGTCAACCTAAGATAGCTAAAATACTATGGGCTATTAACTTCCACAAGTAGATATCAGAACTCGCGATCAAAGCTGGCAACTGATTACAGGAATCGACATTTCATATAGAATGGAATAAGAATAAAAATTTAAATGAATGTGCTGCTCGATCTAACGACTCCGATAAGCCTAAATTCTGCTAAACGGCGATACCATTCCCCAAGAATTTAACGGCGGATAACGTCGTTCAACCGGCAACGACCGCCAATGTAAAACGTTGCGCAAACAGCTGATTATTCAACAACCGCCTGGGGGGTGCAGTAAAAGACAATATTGCAGGAAGTTCGCGGAGGTTGCTGTTCCTCTACGCAGTCTTACTGTATTCCGCTTCATTTCAAGTCGTTAGTGTCGACTCATAAAACCCCGCACCACATACCCTATATACCCTCCCTTAATCTCTTTTGCCGTTATCAGAGCTTGCATATTTAATGCACTTAGAAACCTACGTCTGTATTCATAACTCGCTGTTAGCGCTGATAGCGGACCCCGTACAGGCACCACGTAAAAAGCATTAGAAAGTTAAGAGCGGTACTAAAAGAGAGTTTCGACCAGCGCGCACAGCGGAAGGGTGGGTTTGAAATGATCATATTTTTACCAAAGCTCGAACCATTAATCTCGCAACCGAATAACGTTATTAACTGTTACACGAGCAGCGCGAAACGAACGACCTTCCCCTTTCCTTTCTCCCCCTTAAATATATCCTCGTTTAAGCCTCCAAATTAACAAATGGTGGACAATTGTGAGGAATATGCATGATAGGTACATTTTACAAGTTTGCGGGAAGAATCTCGTATGTTATCATAAAACCTTCTCCCTGAAATGTTAAAAATTCTCTCCAAGCTACTAAACAGTTATTAAACAAATATTCTCTGTAAAAGAAAATAAAGCGTACGAAAGAATTTTTTTTTTCATAAAATTCGCAATAGCGGCTGTGCCCGAAATGAAGCGAATTTCGGAACACCTTCGGTTACAAATTCCAGCGGGCCCAAGTTGCCGAAACTTTTATCGAAACGTTCGGAGGGGCTGGAACTCTTAAAAACACTCGAAAGGGTGTTCCCGTAGGGGAGAATGGCAGAGCTGGCGAACAACGCGGCGAACTTCAGCCGAGAGTTCGAAAGTTACACCGAATTCAGCGGCCCCCGCGGCTCTCGCGATATTACGTACGAAATTATGAACGGAGATGCCGCCGAGAATGGGTATATCGACTCCTGCGAGCATCAGCTTTCATAAGCGGACACCCACACAGAGGCCGCTCTGCTTTTTCCGTGGAAAATCCAGCAACTAAAACTGATAGCTTCGTATTTGAGCAACGAGTGCTGCTGCCTCTGTGTAGGTAAATAATGAGGTGAAGGTTCTTATGCAGTGTTGATTAGTGGACGAAAATATTGGACAAAATTGTCCAATATTGGAATAAAAATTCGTAAGGTTAGACGTCTTTACCGAACAGTCTATAGACAACAATATTTTCTGACAGTATACACAATCCAGCGTTCAGAATGCTTAATGATCGCTGACCCAGTTCAGATTAAGGTTTTCCGATAAACCGTCCAATAATTAGCACAATTATTCCCTAATAATTAGTGTAACGACCTATTTTAACGACTTTATCACTCTCTGAAATATTCAGCGGCTGGGGAATCTGTTTAGTCAATCTAAATGACAGGTCTGACAAGTCCCTTATATTAGACAACTGCTGTGAGTTGCTTTCAAGATTCTAGACGCGATGTTCGAGGTAAATTACCGTTGAAATCAGGGCATTCTAGTGACTAAATCATACGACAATAATATCTAAATTTGACTTTTTCGTATACCTCGACTAACAATTTCATTAGCAAAATACCCCTATGCAGTGCTGACAAGTCACAGAGTCTCGCCCTGAAAGCCAGCAAAAATTCCAATATTCAAGGGGAGGTTCCGGTCTAAAAATCGAGTTTTTTTATTTCAATTTTCGAATGTTCAACCTTTTAGGGATACACGTTTAAAAGGATTTTTGGAAATTCGTAAAATTCCCGAAGTTATAGGCATTTGAGTAGCGGCAAATGCATGGGTAATACCCGGCCACTCGGCACTCACGTAAAACTTTAAAAACGTGTTTCTCGAAACAGTGTTCTCAAAATCGGTGGAACCTGTATCTCCAAAAGTTACTATCCGATTCGACTGAAACGTTTTTATTTTGAAGAGTGTACTTCTCATTTTTAAAGGCGTTGAAAGAACAAAATATATAGGGAAAAGTGATTTCAAACTTCAAGTGTAATTATTTTCTCAAAAAATTATAATTTTTGTATTTTTTTCTGGTCAGTCCATGAGCGAGTTTCATGCCCTTTAATAATCTGGCATTGTTTTTTATTTCAGACCAATGGTTTAGGTGTTACAGGTTCCACCGATTTGGATGATTTTTTTGACGCCTTGACTTTAGCGACTCCCCACTGCCGTCTGCAATGATTAATTATAAAACAAAAAATTTATTTCTATAATTTAAGACATCCTTAATACAATAAAAAATCCCATTAAATTATTAATCCCATTAATTAATTTCTAATGAAACAGCGCTTTAAGCACTTACGCCATAATATAATCCCCTGTGAGGAGGAATTGAACCACCTACTGGAAGTAAACTAATGGAGGAGCTGTGTATATATATATGTATATAGAACAGAATTTGAAAAAATAGCAAGAGGAAAGAGGTGCAACAAAATGCAAAGAAATACTGCTATCTTAGGTTAGTAACTTAATCGCAAAATTAAGAAATATTATACTAATTATTATTCACGAAAACTGTGATGTATGAATAGAGAAATAAATTTATGATATAAACCCCTTGTGCCCAGAGGTAGGTACCCATTCCCAGATAGCACACAGACGTCTTAAGGATGTATTGGACCTATTTTCAAAATAGT
Source organism: Andrena minutula (assembly GCA_929113495.1). Lineage (NCBI taxonomy): Eukaryota > Metazoa > Arthropoda > Insecta > Hymenoptera > Andrenidae > Andrena > Andrena minutula. The sequence goes on from OV815996.1 coordinate 27,951,407, forward strand.
ACCAAGTTGATGAAAATTTGTGAGATTGTTCTTTTTAATCTTCCTGATGTGCTTCAAAAATTTTAAACGAATTCACTAAACGGTTACTGAGTTATAACGAATTTAATTTTCACTGATTTTACACGTACTCTTATGTGAAAAAAAGTTGAAGAAATAGTGACAATGTTTTCAATCTTATTGTACATGCAGTATATGGATAGATGAAAATATCTGTCGAGTTTCAATTGTTTTCACTACACCGTTTTAAAGAAATAAATTATAACTTGAGAAAATTGTGAATTCTGGGCATTCTCACTGCCAAAAGTTTAGCAAATAATGCTTGAGAAAGCACTTGTAAAGTGAACAATACCTTCCTAACTAGGATAAAAAATAAGACTCCAACTGTCGTTCGATTTCCTTACATCTAGATTTACTATACGTAAGACGTAAATATTCAAGTATTTCAAATTTCATATACTTTTATCTGATATTGTACGTCCGATACATCTTTAAGGACATCTGTACTGTCCTCCTTAGTTAAACCGTCCTATCTAACATTTTTTCATTTTTTGAGATATATTGAAATATTTGAAGTTCCACACGTCTTCTACCTTTTATATAAAGTTAGAAAACTCTACGTGCTTCGTAAAGATTTATAAACACTCTAATGTATTTAACCTAACTTTCTTCCAATTGGATAAAATATCCTATCTAAAGCAATTAATTAATTGCTACGTTAATAATGCATTACCTACCGGTATACCTATTACAAAAAATTATATTAGGCTGTTACCAACTACTGACAACATGTTTTAGTTTGAATGAAAGGAAATAAGGGCAGTACAAAGTAAATGATAAAACTTCAATTTTTTCGGTTGTTTCAAAATGCTAGATAGGACATTTTAACTAAAGGGGGCAGTGTAGACAGACGTCATAGAAACATCTTAAAACAGACGTTTCAAAGACGTCCCCTACCAAGGTCGTGAGACGTTCAGACCAAAAACAAGCGTAGAATGAGCGGCCTTAAAGACGTCGTGTGCTGTCTGGGTTGTAACTTCACACCTAAATCCCTGCATTCCTAAATTTCCCTTTAAACTGTTCATTAAGTCGCCAACAGAATTACAGTATTCTCACGCCCATAACATAACCAAGTAAGGCGACGAGGTAGTGGTATCCCGCCGCCAACAAAGGCCAATTACCTTGTGTCTCAGCTTCATCGATTCGCGGGAAAACAGCCGCGACTCGCGTCTGCAATTGAGGCCCGCGTCCCTCATTCTCGTCACGCGCCATGAAAGCGACACCGGTGAAATGCTAATCCCCGTCGAAGCGAGCTCCCCAGGAAGCCCGCGAGCACCGTGGAATATCCTCGTTTAAACGTCGACGAGAAGTGGCCCTCGTCAGCCTCTCCTCGATATTAAAGAAGCGGCGCGAACGCTTTCAGCCACCGTTTGTCGGCCGGCAGCCCTCGCCGCCAGAAATCCCTTCCCCGAAATTCGTTTCGTCTTAATAACGAGATTCCCCGGCTCCCGGCGAGCAGAACTTTCTTCGAGGCGAGAGAGGTCGGAGGAAGAAGGCTGGCAACGGGGAGAAAACAGCGGGAGCGATGGGTCGACGGATGGGGCGCGTTTGATTCGCCATCAATCAAACAGCTCGAAGCCAATAAGCGTCGATATCCCTCATTCTTAACGGGAAGTGCTGCGACGGGCGCCGCCGATGAAAACGGAAATCTGCGCGGGGACTCTGAGTTGTCTCGACCCGAAATCTCGCGTGTCAGAAAGTTGCTGGTTTAAGGGATGACGGCTTGCGGTGTTGCTATAGCCGGCAAGTCGATTGGCCACTTGTCTGAGTGTGAGTCACGTCGAATGCAACTTCTACTTTTCTGCCATGCAAGCTACTTCTTTAGCTGATAGGTAGACACTGTGTGCGCGTGAGTTGCTCCTTCTGGGTCTCGTATTATAATTGAGGAGGTGAAGGGGTGAGAAACTGAATGGTGGGAGTACATTAAAGATTTGTTAAGAATGAAAAGTGCTGTGAACGTTGTGCCTCGATTATACTAATTAATTTCGTAAACCAAATGATTCGGAGTGTTAATATCGCGCAGAATAGTCCAGCTCGTAATTAACAGAAACGTTCACGACTTTGATGAGCTGAGTGCGCCTACGTTTCAGCTAACGCTTCGTTAACCGTTGCAGCGAAAGCTTGCGCGAGAAAGAAGGAAAAGTGAATTACGACGAAGCGTGGCCCGTTATTTGTATTCATGAACGAGAGTTGAATTCAATTTGATAACGTTGCGCGATGTAACAGGTTCAAACGAAGTTCCGCCGGGCAAACTTGATTACGCAAGCTTCGTCGTATTCGATCCACTTCTCTGCGAAATTATTAAAGTTACGAGCTTCCCTTTTAATCTCCCACTGAGTGGCGATGAGAGGGGAGGAGCGCGAGGGGAAATGTGCGTTCCACGTACCAGAGGTGAGGCTCTCGTTGGCGGGAGCGACGCAGGAAGAGCGAAGGTGGACCAGGCTTCTGTCGATAGGAGACCGCAGAAGAATATGGTGTCAGCAAGTTGGCCGCTTCTCGGGACGGTCCGCCAAGAGAGGCCAGAGTCCGTGAGACTCGGAAGAATCGCATCTTTCACGGGAATGAAAGGGACGTCGAGATTGCACCGGGACGAGATAAAACATGTGCGACTTCTGCTGCGTCGACAATGACCGCCTTTTGTTCTGGTCGAGGCGCGGACGTCATTGAAGAATGTGCTGCGATCGATGCCTGCAACAGAGAAGCATTCTTCGTGATAGCGGGACTACTGTACGAAATTTCCTAGCAATCGCGTAAATGGACACTGTAAGTGGCTTCTTTAATTTTAATCCGAGGAAAATGGGAGCAAGACGAACTTGGGGTCCCAGCAACAGACAGAGCATTGAAGAAGCATTTTAAATTCATACTGGTGGTCAAGTTTTACCACGATCAGCCTAAGCCACTGCTTTTTACAATAAATATCCACCGAATGGTAACTGCGGCTCCGCCGAGCAGCTCTCGCGCTCGGGCAGACACTAAAGTCGTGCGTATATGTTTAAAAAAAAGAAAGCAAAACGCAATTGCCATTTCGGTTAGCATCGTCAAGGGCCTAGTGCCGCCTTCTATTGATTCATTTTACGATGATCGTAAAGTGGATCGGAGCCAGGTCGCGTTCCCCGAGTTCCAGCCTGTAAGTCATCCCGGGGGCTGGGGCGGCGAAGGGGGAAGGCGGAGCTGGAGGGAAAAGGAAAGTGAAGCAGGAAGAGCAGAGAAAGGAAAAGGAACTCTCTCGTTCGAAAAGCGCGCTTGCCCTCTCACGGACAAGTCCGCAAGATATATTGTCGCGCGTATATTTACGAGGAGCCAGCGTTATAAATCACGGGTTCGTCTGCTTACCAGAGAGCATACCGGGTGGGAAGGGCGCGCTGCACGCGCGCAACTCTGTACAGGTTGCAACATAATACGGGGCAACCGCTTCGGGGATGGATTAGAAACAATAAAGTAGGCTCGCGCGCGAACGGTGTGTCCGATTTCGCCCGTATCGAAGTTACGATCGCTTCCTACGCGCAGACACCAAGTGCGTGGACGTAATTTCTCCACTGCAGCAACTTGCTACCACTTTCAACGCAGCACGGGTATGTAACACGTGGTGCTCTTATCGAGGAAACCATGAGATAGGATTCAGGGAACAGTCAACGAGGCTGTACACGAGATATCGAGCGCTGTTTATAAACAGCCGAATGGAACTAGTGTTTCTAGGGGCACGGAACTACTGCAACATGAGCTCGATGCAACTCGAGCAAGTAGGAATATAGCGTGCGCCAAAAGTGACATTTCGGAAATAGTCAATTTTCTGTGAAATAAATATTTGTGCTGCTGTAAAATTGCATTAGTATACTTGAAATGAAGAAAGAAAGATTGTCACAACGCAGCTTTATCAAGAAGAAAATGAAGTTTTAATAATTTAGTCCAACAGTAAAGAAGCAAGCTTTAATGAATTTAATTTTCTTCTTAAATAATTTCTTGTTTTTCCTTGGCGACAGAAGCTTGAAGCTTATGCTTCAGCAAACAGCAGAAATATTTCCTGTTTTTAGACAGTACTTATAGCAAGTATTTAACGTTATCATGTGGGGGTATTTGAACTTCCTAACCCTTTGTGATTCAGTAGTTTTATAGTTCCAGATTCCACCAACAAGATATGCTATACGAAAATCGCAGAATCACGAAAAATGGATATTCCTCGTTCTTCCTGTTACCCTTCAAATATCTCTACTGATCTATGTGTAATACCAGTGCTGGATTTACTAGGGCTCCGTTTAGCTGGGGGCCTCGTTCTAAATATTTTCTTCGAAAAATTAGCATTTTTTATATTATCTTTATTAACTTGTATCTTTAATATTTATTTATGTTAATGTTATGTTTAGTTTTGATATTCAATGTTAATTTTAAAATTAAATTCTTATTTAGATTATACGAGTGTTATGATAAGAAAAATCAAATCAGCGTAATTGTATTTGTTACATTTAACCGAGGGCCCACCAAATATTCAGCCTGGGGCCCCCTGAAAGGTAAATCGGACTCTATATAATACACACTTGTAACTCACAAATGCGTTGTCTAACATAAGAAATTAAAGATCAATCATCTAAAATCTGATACGTCAATCGGTAATAAAATTCCCAAGTTATGCCACTCCCCAATTGAATGCCCAACACGTCCATACGAACCTCATCGTTTTCGGCCGTCGAATTCATCGACGAAGTGGGTCCCGCGTATTATGCTACACCCTGTACGTACCTTCCCTTTACGTGTGTACGTACCGTAGCCGGCCAATGTCGACGTAATGGTTTTTCGATAATTGTGTAACTGTTTCACATTGCTGGCCGGTGAAACACGGCACCGTAAACGCTTTACCCCCTTTAACGACCCGGCTCTGACACGATCCCCCTGGCTGGCCACTTACTCTCTCGGTCTTTGCGCCGATACCTGGTGCATGGATTTCCATTCCGTCTCCTCTGACGCATACGGCAAACGTGGACGGAATGAGAATCACCTTGGCACGCTTACCAACGGGTGTCACGCCCGTTCCACGATTTTCCTGCGTCGATTATCACCGCCGCGATCGCTCTGCTTTTTAACCGTTCACACGACCGACAGCTTTGGCCACTGGAGACACGACCCGGGGCTGGAAATATGCTACCAGCTTTCAAACTAGTCACCAGTCGCCTGCCGATCTTACGTGGGGATGATTACTTTCGTTCAGGGAGGATAACACCGGAAATTATATTGGTAGTCTTCAAATAGTTAACTAAACCGTCGACTCTATTGCAAGTGGATACAACAGTGCAGTGACGCATTCAGGATTTAATCTTGGGGGAAGCCGAGTTGAGAGGATGAAAATATTTTTAATGCAAATTCAATCAAATTCATTAGGTGATTATAAAAATTTATTTAAAGAATAGAATCCTGTTTTCTTTTCTTTTTACCCGACTACGGCGCAGCCGAAAAGAAGGGTAATGTGTTTAAGTGTCATGTTTATATTTAAAAGATTTCTCTATATTCCCTGCTTGAGCTTCAACGGCTAGACCGATTTTGACAAATGAGGTAGCATTAGTTTCCTCTTAACAGTCCGAGTAGCATAGGCTATATAAAATTAAAATCGACCTCGACCCACATGTGCAACTACATAAAATGTACGCACGTCAACGACGAAGCGAGACAAAGTATCATGTTTTTTTTTTAATTAATTATTATTTTAAAACATACTCGCAGTCGGTTTTTTTTAATTAAATAATTTGCTTGTTACGAAGCCTTTCTTTGGGGGTGCTAGGACATCCTGGCCTCCTCTGGATGCGCCACTGCAACAGTGCATATTATTGGTCAGAGATGTGCAAAATTTTCATTTAATTATTTCATTTTGCCTATTTCTGTTATTTGTATATCGTTTGCCACGAGCTAAGGTCTAAATACACTTATCAGTTCCCCGTCAGTTCCGTACCTGCGTGCCAGTGGTACGAAGAAGAAATTCCTCTATCCCCTCTTTTCACAACTGACACGTGTGCAGAGACGTTAAATCCCCCAAAGGTAGAACTGTTAATAAGCGACTGTGGGACCTTCGAACCTCGTCAAAACCGAGTCCCCGGAGGAATTATATCCAGGCCCGCTGCTCGTAAATCGGCGAGCGTCCGCGACTCACTGCGCCGCAGAGTAAATAAAGCGTTCTTCCTGCCCGCCGTGTAACTCTCCCTGCCTGAGGTATAAATATTTATGGCTGGTCAGAGGTGCAACAAGCATTATTATATTTTGACCAAGTCGAAAAGGCACCTCCTTAAAATTGTTGCGCGCCGGCTTAGCCAGGCTACGCGTGAATCCGAGTCGACCCTGAGCCACAATGGTTATACGACGCTGTAAATCGTAATTCCTCTGTGTATCTCTCGAGCGTACACATCATCGACGGGGTTTTCGGCTTATCTTTACTGCCCCGGTGTAAAAACGCCTCTGACAAAGGTGTTCCCGACACGGTCGCCATTCCAAAACTGAGCGATGTCCTTTGGCCACTCGTCACTCTTCCTACTATTCCCTTATTTTTATCTGCGCACACAAAACGAGAGTTTCTCGTAGTTGCCGACGGGCCAGCACACACAATGCTACGGTCTGTGGGACGTTGGAAAGATAATAGCGATCGATGACGCGTGTTCGACGTTGATTAACGGAAATCAGTGATTAATGCCACTCGCGTGGTACACTCGGCTCAGCCTCGAATACAAATGCGAGCATTAGCCCTCGCGGTGTGTAGTGACAGTGAATGAAATCTATTATTTTGATGGAAGCAGGCTATAGTCGCGGAATGGGATAAGATTAAGACTTATTTAATTGGGGTGCATCTGGACGGCTGTTGTTCCAGTTCTGCGTGCAATCGCGCTGCGTTCCTTTGGGCTCTCCCTTTGTCTTGGGACTTTAAGAGTTCTTCGAGATACAGTAATCTAATTTTTAGCGGGTAATATACTGCATTCGTCATTCTAATTTTAACCCTTAACTGGTATATTGTTTTTGGCAAACGTGACTGGTTTACTGGGGTCGTGGTAGACCCCAAATAAAAAAAGACACAGAAATTTGTAAAGTCGACAGTAGGGGAGACCGGGGCTAAAAGTTCCGGGGGTAAGTTGTTCCGACGGTTCTATCTTCAAAATGAGCAGAGCGTAGTACTTGAAATTATTTTTTCCGTGTGAGTTGATCACGACACTCTGTCGCCCATATTAATAGCATCCGCGAAAGCGAATCGTGTGGTTGCAAGCAAGGACCTGTTAGTCTCGTACCAGATAAGTAAATATTTTTCTATTATGATTTTTTGGTCTATTTCGATTATTTAACGTCGGTATTATTGATTGATTCGTTCTTATGGATCAAATGGCATTTAAGAAGATGGAGTGATAGTGTTTATCGTTTCAATATATGTATAAGCAGAATAGTCTGTGAAATTGCTGCATGTGTCGATAGGGGCTAGTTGTTCCCGTGACTTGGGGCACGTTGTCCCCGTAACAACTTGCCCCACTACAAATGTATAAATTGTCCCTGCTATGCTTTAAGATGCGAACATATGAATGAAAAGCGAAAAGGGGCACCATTTCCACCGAAGTTATGCATAAAGATAAAAACTGTCGCTAGAGAATTCAATATCTGCCACTTGACTCTATCGAGAATTATTAAAAAACTACAATCTCGACAAGAAGCTACTTGTAGACTACAAATACAAATCTCAGTAAGAAGATACCCACAAACAGTTGAATGTAAGACTGATTTGTAGATTTTAGTTTTTATATCGAAGATAATGTTTATGGTTATTATATTGTTTTGGTTTTCTTTTAAAGATAATACATTTTTGTTGATCCGAACCCTCAGAAATAAACATTATTAATAAAATTCTGTTTTATTTCATTGGAAAATGAAATATTTCAATAAAAGGCAACTGTTATATCTTAGTAACAACTTACCCCAATGCGATAACAACTTGCCCCAAAATGGGGTAAGATGTTCCGCTTTGACCAGCCACAAATAAATTACTTTTTATGAAAAACCCATTACAATATTAAATACAAGCTTAAAATCATAAAATATAATAAACTTAACAAGAACTCAGTCAATAGTGAAGAGAATAATTACATTATTTAAGCGTCATTTTTTATGTTTTATCGAAATCGGAACTTTTAGCCCCGGTTTCCCCTACATCAACCTCTATGAATATTTTGTTCTTAGGTAATGTATAAAATAATAGAAACGTAGAAAGTCAAACTATTAGGGGAGACTTGCCTACCCATAAAGCACACTTCGTTGCAGCTGTATTGCAGGAACGTTGCTGCAATATTGCGTTGTTGCAGGCTGCATTGCAATATTGTAGGAACGTTCCTGCAATATTGCCGTGCATTAATGAAGTGGCAAGGATTTTACAATATTGCAGCAATATTGCAAGAACGTTGCCGAGCAATGTTCCATTGGCAACGATTCTACAATATTTCTGCAATATTGCGCGCACATCGAAGTGCAATGTTCCAGTAGAAACGTTCCTACAATATTTCGGCAATATTGCACGCACATCGACGTGCAATGTTCCACTGGCAACGATCCTACAATATTTCGGCAATATTGCGCGCAAATCGATGTGCAATGTTTCAGTGGCAACGACCCAGCAAAATTGCCTACATATTGCCGTGCAAGACTGTAGTGGAAATATTGTAGAAACTGTACAGCAATATTCTGAAGCAACTATGACTTTGACGAAATTTGAAATATGACGTCGAGTAGATTCTACAGCATGTTTCATTTAACTGGATATGCTAGAATTTCTCGTTGGCTGTTTTTATTGGCGTTTCATTGCAGAATCATTGCCGGAACGTTGTAGGACTACATGTTTGCAATGTTCGCGCAACATTGCAATAATACACACCTGCAATGTTGCGAAGACGGACATAGTACTGAACCTGCAACGTTTCTGCAGTATTATGGTGCAACATTGCAATCTTGCACCGCAATATTGCAGAGACGTTGCTGCAATGTTATGGTGCTGTGTGGGTACATTGGACCGGCTCCTAGATTGGACCATTTGTGTATCTCGATAAACCAATATATTTGCAGTAGTTTTTTTTTGGTTACACTGATTTAGGAAGTGGAGATGGAACGTGCATCCCTACTTCCTAAATCAGTGTAACCAAAAAGAAACACTGCAAACATATTAGTTTATCGAGATATACAAATGGTCCAATCTAGGATCCGGTCCAATATAGGCAACTCTCCCCTATTATAAAATTAATTAGAGATTCAGTTTACAAACTCAGACAACCAAAAATTTTGCAGCGAACTTTACGTGCTTGGGGTCATGAGCGACCCCAGAATACCAATTAAGGGTTAAAGAAACCTGTTTCGAGTTGAATTCCTTTCTCATTAATACCGATTAGAATTGCGACAGTTGATGTTCACGATCATAATACTGTCACGGTGTGGTGGACGTGACAGTGAAAATGTTAAAGCATCAAATGAGAAAATAGTCCGGTGAGGAATAGAGTCATCCGAGCAGATGATTTCCTGACCGTTTGCAGCAGGGTACTGCAACGGTCGCGGCGATTCAGTAACTTTCATTAGTAGCAACGCGCACGTGTCTAATAGCTCGAAACCCTCGCAGCGAGCGCCTCTCTTCGATCGTTTCAGCGCAACCCGCCCCCTCTCGCAGCGAGCGCCGACTGTAATTTATAACGAACTGTTACAACAAAATAGCAGCATCCAATTACGGCGCCTCGCCTCAGACAAGTGTTAACGCTTCCATGAAGTATGCAGGCCCTGATAACTGCTCCCGGTAACCCAAGAGTTATGGTGACGGCCGCGCGAGGGCTGAGAAATTTCGATTGAAAGCAATCATCACCCGCTTCTCAGCCCTTCACCAATCTAAATTTTCATGTCTTCCATTCTTTTTTGCGCCTCACAATTCTATATAAATTCACTTCTAAGGGGCTGTGATACACGTTAAGTTCAATCGTCCCGGGAAATAAAGTGTTTGTTCACTTTTGTATTCATTTACTTTTCTAATAGTTAGTAAGGTGTCCCAATTAGCGACCCTATGAGATCTACGCACACGTTCTAACATATTTACATATTAAAAATATTTATCGCAGTTACTCATTAATAACTTATCATATGGCTGGTTCTTTTCCTATATGAAAAAGGCGCCCTTTTATGATGAAATTGTTCGAATATACTTATTAATAATAAATATGTTATTATATGGTTCTTATGTTCGGTAACAAGAAACTACTTTTTGACCGATTTGTAGGTGACAGACACGAAAAATTTATTAATTACTTAATTATACGTTATGATATACATCAGTGAAACCATCAGCAAGATACTTTGAATATTCATGAATCGAATTCAATACTTTCAACGCTCGTTCTGAACAGAAAATGTTTATATTTAAATATAAAGGATAAAGTGTTAATAATTGGGACTGGGTCGCTAATTGGAACATTTACCTTAGTTCTCTTTGTATTTGATGTATTCTTTACTTGCTCAGCTAACTAAATCAAATTTCAATAAATCTGTAGTTGTAAATAATTTTGCTTTCTTCTTTCTTATATTTTCATAAATGATTATGTGAGTCATCGCTCCCAAAGATGTGGGCCATCTCTCCTAGCACCTTAGGAGAAATGGCCAAAAGTCATGAACTCAGTTTTTAACCCGATTGTCAGCAAACATCGACCAGTTTTTCTGAATCAGCAAACTCATAAAATAAATATTATAGTTAGTTTTAATTGCCATTTTATCTTAAGTGGGCCGACTGTCAACTCACTCTGGTACCATAATACGCAGAAAGTAAAATATTCTATACAGAAATAAAAATTTAACGAACCATGTATTAAAATTTAAATATCCAACAAGTCTAAGAGTACCTACCTACCAAAACGGCCAATGACCAAAATAATGGGCAACCTCATTAACAAGGGCGAAGCCAGCAGTCTCCTAACGGCACGTATCGTGACACCAACTGGAATCATTGGAAGTAACGAGACACCCACAGCACGCACGCGGCCCTCGTCGCGAATATCACAATTCATGTTCGACGGCGGGAGGGCCGGCGATTTTTCTGCCTCGGACCACGGTGTCCGCCTTGGGTTACGGGCTGCCAATAATTTATAATGAAACGCCGTATCTTTTGTTGCCCGGCGAAATTGATTATTGCCTGTTGTTTCCTCGCCAGCGAATCAAATTTCACGCTTGTAAATCATGTGGGTTTAATATCGCCGTGGCGGCGTTGCGCACCGGCACGCAGCAAATAACCCCCATCCTCCTTCCATTTTTTCGCCGCTGCTCCCATCGCCAAACTCACCTCATCCCCCGCCGTCGCGGCGCATCCACCCCCGCGATTCGCATGCCACACGCTCCCACCGTACGGGAGCGGATCCCCTTTCCCTCGCTCGCTCGCCACCGACCATTATCCTCCGTTTCGTGACCAACAGGCATAAGACACCCGGGCTTCGGTTATCTAACCGCGAAGTTACACCTCCTGACCTTGCGAGTTAACGGTCTCGGCGAAAAGTATGACGCCCTTGATAAACGTGGGCCGCGCGATAAAGAGGTCTCGATAGTCGCCATTTAGCGGCGACTCGCGAGTATACTCGTTGGTTCTTGCCGGGGCGATTAAGGGCGGAGGAGGAAGCGTTTTCATGGGGGGATAATGGAGTTAAGGGAGGGGAAACTGGGGTGGGCTTGAGGGCGTCTTTCAGCTGGCTTATTTGAATGTTAAGGGTAGACAGATTTTGGGGACGCGCAGTGGAATGAATGGGGGTGGTGCTTGTAAATTTGGAAGAGTGCCTTATTATGGGAATCCTTGAATATGTATTGAAATCTTAGACGTTGCTCGTTTAAGTTGTTAATCTGGATCGAGTAAATTTCAAGAACTTCTGCTTTCAGAAATATAAAGATTTCACTATATCTTTTTTAACTGTGCAGGCTTTTAGAGGACCGTAAGGGAAATATCAGGCAATTTTTCGATTGCGCCCCTTTTTGGGTTTTCATGGTAAAAACACCCCTTAAAGGTTAATGTGTGATTTTCTATGTATCTTGGAAACTATAGTAGATATTATAAAAATGATTACAATGGAAATTTAACGCCTTTTTTATGCTCTATAGAACTATGTAATCAAATTATTTCAAATATGTAGTATAAAGAAAAAATCGTTCCTTATTACAATTTTCAAATTATTTAATTACACAGTTCTATAGAGCATAAAAAGTTGTTATATTTTCGTTGTAATAAGTTTTTATATCTTCTAGGTTTTAAAATACCTAGAAAATCACACATTAAGGGGGTCGTCTGGTGTGACGGCCGGTTTTTTTTCGCTTTTTTGGGGAATTTTTTTGACGAACCATGAAAACACAATACGTTGGAATTTTTACTACATATTTATTAACATTTGAACAGTTATTCAGAATATTTTGAAGTTAAAATATGGAGTGGAATTGACTTTACACGGATCAGTTGCGAAAGAAAGTTGGTCGACGGCTGACATGATTCCGGCTGTCCTGATCATCTGAAATCAAAAAGTCAAACGGCACATTAATTTGTAGACTTGTGGCTATAGCCGGTACCAGAATGAAGTCAAACTATTGGAAATTGAAATGATTTTCGTCATTGACGAAATCGTAACTTTATTTTCGTCATTGACGAAATCGTAACTTTATTTTCGTCATTGACGAAATCGTAACTTTATTTTCAAAACTGTGCCAAACATTAAATTTCCAATATTTTGACTTCATTCTGGTACCGGCTATAGCCACAAGTCTACAAATTAATGTGCCCTTTGACTTTTTCATTTCAGATGAGCAGGACAGCTGGAATCATGTCAGCCGTCGACCAACTTTTTTCCCAACTGACCTATGGAAAGACAATCGCACTCCATATTTTAACTTAAAAACATTCTGAATAACTGTTCAAATGTTAATAAACATGTAGTAACAATTCCAACGTATTGTGTTTTCATGGTTCGTCAAAAAAAATTCCCCAAAAAAGCGAAAAAAACCGACCGTCACACCAGACGACCCCCTTAACCTTTAAGGGGTGTTTTCACCCTGAAGAACCCAAAATGGCACAAACGAAAAATTGCTTGATACTTGTACTAAGGTCCTCTAAAAACCTTTACAGTTTAAAAAAAAAAATCGGAATGTTCAGGTAACCGAACTTGTAAGCAAACCTCACCTTCCATCACAAATTCAAAATTCCACATAAAAACGAATTAGCTAGAATCTAAATTAGTGAATTACCCAGCGGTCAGCGCTAAAATGTTAAAATTAAGAAGTTAAAACGAGCTAAATGCCAATGGAAGAAGGTTTCGAAAGCAAAGCCAGCCTCCGAGCGCGATTTCTAGCGGATCCAAGGCCACCAGAGATTTTACCAGCTTGTCGCCGGATTCCAGACATACTTTTCTCGCGAAACGGACACGAATTCTCAATCGCGATCGAGAATACAGATAACCGTAGTCCAGTTTTTAGACGTGGCGAGCGTTTAGGCTTGCTTCATCGACAGTTGATCGCGAACCGGTTTCCGTCAGGCTGATAATGAAATTTCGTTTCAGATTTCGTTCCCTATGCTGGCTGGCTCGTCGAAAAGCCGACGTTATGATTTATGACGCGCTCTTGTTGTACCCGCGGTATTTCGTGTGACATTAGTTAACAAGCGGTACAGGTAATCTTGCGCAAGCCTCAATTAGAGTCTGGATAGCGGGCCCGATAAGCCGACCGGGTAGATCGATCGTGATTTCTGTACGCTGCATGCTCTCCACGGGGCTTGCTCGTATTTAGAACGTGGCGCGTTGTCGAGAACAATGGAACCAGTTTCTGATGAACGATCGGGAAGGAGCTGGGATTAACTTCGAGACACTTTGCGGTTCATTGAAAGTCAACAATGAGGGTAGATAGAAAAATCCACGGGACAGAGCAAAGAAAAATTGCAATCTTTCGACCTTTGAAATTCCTCCAATTTAAGATACTAAACCTGAAGGACGTAGTGCTCATTTTGAATATAAAATCTTTGGAAAAATCTCAGAGCAGAGTTGGGCATTATTCAAACGATATTGGTATAAAAATTTAATGAAAAATCAAATTCGAGAATAGCGAATAAATTTATATTCGAATGATCTCGAATAACTTCATTTTATTCGCAACTCTTATTCGAGATCATTTACATAAAAATTTATTCGCTATTCTCGAATAACTTCATTTTGTTTGAAATTTTTATTCGAAGATTATTGAAATAAAAATTTATTTGAAATAAAATTGGAGTAGGTAATGCTCAACTCTCTTTCAGAGTTAGACACTTCTCACTTATCGACACGAGTACAATATGTCTCTAAATTCTTCCTTTAAATCTTTTTACAGATCGCCCTGTATGTCCAGCAGCAATCACAAATCAACAGAGATCGTCGTGTCCAACGAGCACATTGTACCGAGGACAAAGAATAAAGAAGAACTGGAAAATCCTTCCTCGAAGGAATTCCACTGATAACTCAATCTGAAAGCTACAGAAGCGGAACTGCACCAAGAAACCATCTGGAAATAAGGAACCAAGCAGTCGAGCTACAAGGCAACACTTCATTAACGCCTCTCAAGAAAATCGTTCTACACTGTATTATTACACCGTCAGTGCCTCTGTAATAACGTTACAACTATCAACCCTTTGCACACCAAACTGCACCACCCTGCGCAAGCAATGTCTGACGTTCTGCCCTGAAACGTGCCTCCCAGGCACCAGCAACTTTAAATTAAGTAACGTTACGAGCTAATTTCGTTGCAAACAATAATTCAAACTTCTTGATCGATCAACGTACAAATTCAAAGCTCAAAGGGCTCCGCTTTAACCCTTCGTGGCCACACGGAGTGTATCGCAACCCAGGCATTTTTTCTTTGCCAATATATCTGTAAATTTTTGGACCTGAATATTAAGATTTAAAAGTTTCGTGAATTTTAACCAAAAAATCGCTTTTTTCGACAATTATTTTTTCAATTATAAATTTTATCGATTCAAAAGTTAAGAGATTCAAATATTACAAAATGGTGAATCTGACCAATTTGTGATTATAAGAAGGCGTGACCATAAAAGATTAAAATACCATAGAATGTATCACTAGAAATGAAGAAATAAAATTCTTAACAAAGCGTAAACCGACTTCACTGGTGTTTCACACATAATTTCCCTCTGCTCAAGGGTCTCCTCCGCAAATCCCATCAAAGGCTCTCTCATTTTCTCGAGCTCACTCCAGATCGTGGAAATTAACCACTTTTCGCGGCGCGTCCGGTGAATTGTTAATTAATTCAGCCAGAATGCAGCGGGAATATGGGGGATCGGTGTCGGGGCGCACACGTTCGTCAACAAAGAGGCCAGCAATTAATTAACCAAAGTGGCCGCGGCGCGAGGGAGCCGGCCGGGGCATTGTTGCAGTCCACGGAGCAAGCGACCATTGTTGGATGCAGGACAGCTCTCGCGCGTCCACCTGAAACCGTGTCCTTGTTTCCGCGTCCTTGCGCCAGCACAAACTTCCTGCTCTCCCTTGGTCCGTGGCAGGACGACCTGGCTCTTTCGACGACTCCGCGACCATTGTCGCGCATTGTAAACGCCCCTATCAATTACCCTTCGCGATTTATCGCGCGGACGTAAAACCGTCGTCCCCCGGCCCGCCGATTATCGAGCCGGGACGGCGCGGCAATCGTAAAAAGGGCAATTTGTGCCCAATTATCCGCCACGATTGCTGACCCCGCGGTTCCCCCACCGCGCTTTCGTTGTTTATCGATTCCACGGCGATCGGAGCGTGTGCGTCGAGGTTCATCGGGTAGATTTAGATCGCCGTGAGATTGAGGGCTCCTGATAACCCTTTTGCTGTTTGGAATGCCGCAACAAGGGGCGAGGTACACACCACTCAAACGGTTGTGGCTGATCGAGATTCGATTGTGTCAAATAAATAAAGTGAAGTCGAGTGGACGGCGCGCGGATCTTTAAGTAATCTTAATATATAAAGCGGAATGTGTTTGTGTATTTCCCTGGCGCCTAAAAACTTTCGAATGGTAAACTGTGGGGTCACGAAATGTGTTCCAGCTCACTATACCTCACTAATCTAGATGAACGTGACTATTTTCACAAAATCATGTTTTTTATAAAATCAGAATCTAAAGTTTGGGCGAACCCGAGTAGCAAATCTAGTTGTTCATAAGCATTGTATTGCCAGAAGTAGGTGGAGATGGGTGGTACATTATCACCTCAAAAAATATTTAATTTTTACTTACTGAGACTATCGGAACTTAAAGGAACAGCAAAAAATTCACCTGCCGGATCCCGGAAAAACACACTCACTGAAGCTTCAGTGGACCTACTTGGGGATCTTTTCTTCTTTGCCAACATTTCGGTGAACTTTTAGACCTTAATGTTAAAATTTAAATATTTGATGACATTAACAAAAAATCGTTTTTTTCACAACTATTTTTTCAACTACAAATTTCCACATATCAAAAATTACATTTTTAAAGTTAAAAGATTACAAAATTCGAAAATGGTAACTGAGAAATGACGCTGGAGGTGCAGTGAACCTCATGAGACCAATTTGTGATTATAAAAAGCTGTCATCAAAAAGGGAGTCATCTTCTAACCGACTCGGGTGTCGCACGTTTATTTTCAAGCGTTGCGACTCATTATGTTTCAATAGCTCTCGCAATATTCACATCTTTATATTAAAAAAATTTTTCCTTGATAATGATCTAAATTGGGATCGAAACGTTGGAAACAGTTGTATAAATAATAGAATTTTATTGCAAAATGGCTTTTTGATAGCGAGTGTTTAAAAGTGACCGAACCAGTGCGCTGAAAACATATTATATTGATAATTCCGGTCGAAATTATATTCATAAATAACTTTTAAAAAGCTGTGACCACGAAGGGTTAAAACTATTTTGAAGGTTTATACATTGAGCTATAAGAATACCTGGAGAGGGAACAAAGCGATGGCGGCCGTTCCGAGAAAGAGGGAAGATAACGGTTGAACCTATCTCTGTCTTACAACAGGCTATGAACGCATAGTGCATGTGAGTGAAGTTATCTGCGCACACACATACATACATAACACAGATAGTACAGAGTGAGAGGGATAATAGGAAGAAGGATAGGTTCACTTGTTATCTTCTACTTCCCTCAGACCGCTGTCGCCTCTACTTCTTCCCACTGCTGTTCCCTCTCCAGGTATACTTATAGCTCAATGGGTTTATATGATTCATTTAAATCGGTTTCGCGTGTGCGATGAAACAAAGTTCTTAGGTTACTCATATTGAAAATTGGGTTGAAAAAATATTACGTAAATCGGTACCTGACACCCTCTCCCTCTTTGTAAGAAAACTGAAGAAATTCGCGATCTCTTCCCCCTGCCAAAAAGCCTTACGTAATTTAAAGGCGACCCCATACCTTGAAGAATCTCTACTATACATGGGAGCATACAAATTTCCACTTGGATTATTCTGTATCTGATGAATAAGAATGGCAAATAAGAATACCACACGTATCAACCGGAGCCAGCTCCAGAACACACTTCCAAATCACCATACGAATGCATTATCGCCCTCGCAAATAAGATCCTCAAATGGATACCCTTAACCCAATTACCCGAGGCACGGGCGCCATCCGAAATAGAAGAAAACTGTCGCCGTGCATGTCCTCGCATCCGTTGTTCCCGGCGGGAAATGAACGCGTGCGCAAGGAATCTCGGGTATTATTGGCTCCGTTCCGGCGATCTGATTTCCGTTTGACCCGATTCCGCGACTCCGCTGACTGCGAGTACAGGAAACGAGCCGGGGAGGGTCAAGGTCGATTGTTCTATCAGCGCGGGAGGAAGAGGCCTCGCTCCATCGTTCTCTGATTATCCCTTTCGTCGCCGATATTCAGCCGGTGTCAGGTTGAGGTTTGCTGAACACGAAATTGCAGTTCTGCGAATCAACGGCCGGCAGACAGGCCCGGTGAATGACGACAGAGGGGAGTAACAATGATCGCATTCATCGTATCAAGCGCGCAGTCAGCACACCACTCTTCCTCTGTTGCCAGCCGAGAGTGTGATTGGTAGAAAGTGATTCCCTGACACTCGCCGGGGGCCCGGAGAGCTGTTGAAAATCGTCAACCGTTCATTCAGGCACCGTTCACCGATCCGCCGACTCATTCCAGCCTCGCCTGTTCACGGCTCCTCCGCCGCGGTGATAAATTAGGCGCGGACTCCGTTTAGAAAGCATTCGATCGAGATAGCAACGATTCTGATATCTCAGCGTCTCAGAGTGTGGGACGTCTCGTGGTTAGCATCGCGAGAGGGTGTGAACCGTGATGTTTTTGAAGAATCTTCGAGCGATGACTCGCTAATAGAGCTGCACTATGCATGATCATTAGTTACAGACGAAGTAAACTGATCGTCGAAGGAATAAAATTGAGCAAACCGAATGTGGAATTCCTGCCACCGTAAATGCAACATTGTATAATGAATGCTAGTTCTCCGTGCTAAAACATAATGGTTTGATTATCGGGGAAAATCGATTATCCGAGTCCAGAGTGTGTACCAATTAGTTTGGATAATCAAGGTTCACTCTTAATGGCACGAACCTCGATAAAGACACGAATTTTTCAGCCCCGTGTTTCCCCGCAATTATCGAGCTTCTACCGGTGCTCCAATCACACTTCCTGCCTTTCGACCCATATCTAAAAAGGGTGCAACTCGGCGCCACGTGTGGGCAGCCAATTAATAGCATGCTTCTCGTTTTGTCAGCGGTAATCGGAGCTCATTGTTGTTAGGCCAGATAGGGCGACTATATTTACCCCGAGCGGAGTGGCTTGATCGCCGATTGTCCAGCTGGGAGAGCAAGATGCTTGCTATCTTGCGCTCCAGATAACAGCCATCTTACGCTGCGAAACAATACAGTTTTATTTATGGAAATGGTCGCTAAATAGAGCGGTACCTGTCCGCCTGGAGCGCATAAATCACCAGCGAGCGGCTAAAGTCGAGGAATGCTTTTTCCACCCGATGAATGCGATCATTGTTATTCGCTGGGTGATCGTGGGCTCGCTTGGTGACTACGGGAATGTAAAATTCCCAGGGATGCATGAGCAGAGAGGGTTCGGAGCAAGGGGTTTTAACCCTTTGTGTACCATACACACCCTACACGTTTGAGCTCCCTTTTGAATTGGAATAGTGCTTGCGAATGCATCAGATGAAATACTGAAATATGCGAGTACTAGAAATGTAGGTCATACACCAGCTGTGCTTCGATGCTAGATCAGCTGGCAACCCCGAATCTAGTCACTGCTAACCCCCAAAATCTATTTACATATACATGGAGAGCGGATTTCGGTAGATATGAGCTAAGTAGGGGAGAGGTGGGATGAAAGGGACACGTATTGAAGGGGACATGGTCATTATCTCAAAGATGAAGGATCTGCCCAGGCCAAAAGTGTTTTTATTTTGTAGCCACATTCATTCATGTGTAATCAAGCCAAATTTCAAGCCGCTGTCGTATCTACGACGACAGAAATACACGATTTAATTTTTTTGAGGTTCAAAGTATAACTTTTAGTATTTCCTGGAACTGTCTTGTGAAGTGCTATTACCGGCGATTGATTTCTCTATTACTGCATCTAAACAGGCAGTTAATTAAGAACGATATCGTATAGATTTTCAATTTTGGTGCCTTATTTATGAAAGGGACACAACAAAAATTTATGAACGGGACGTGATTTTCATACCTCTCACCTCCAAAACCTTACTATTCTTCACTTGTTTCAGTGAAAATATGCCACATAAAATTCGGGTTAGGATGCTATTAGACAATTCATTATTTATAGCTATTAATATCATTTAGTTACATAAGCTTAACTGTTGATTTTTAGTTCCTATTACGAATTAAAATAACTACTGTGATTTCGGTACTTGCATAAATAATAATTAAAACAATGATATTAATATTACCTGGTTTTATTACACTGTCCCATTCATAAACACCCATGTCCCTTTCAATACAGCCAATTTATGAAAGGGACAAAACACACTTTTTTAGAAAACGAAAAATATGACATGTAAATGTAGAGAGAAGCTTCATAGGCCTGTGTATTGTTATAGCCAGATAACTGGCCTTTCTAATGTTAACAATTACAACTCGAATCGGTTATTTAGTTTTTTTACTATCTGGTCCTAAACACAAGTGTCCCTTTCATCCCACCTCTCCCCTACGCTGCAGCACAGGACGGCAAATTTTTAGGGAGCGACAAATTTTTGGGAAGCAGCAAATTTGGGAGATTGGAAAATTTTGGGGGACCGCAAATTTTTGGGTAGCGGTGAATTTGGGGGAGTGGCAAATTTTGGGGAGCGACAATTTTTGGGTAGCGGCAAATTCGGGGGAGCGGCAAATTTGAGAGAGTGGAAAATTTTTGGAGATTGCAAATTTTGGAGAGCGACAGATTTTGCAGAGCTGACAATTTTGGGGTGCGGCAAATTTGTGGGAGTGGCAAATTTTGGAAGCAACCAAACTTGGAGGTTGCAAATTTTGGGGAGCAGCTAAATTTGGGAGCGGCAAATTTTGAGAAGCGGATAATTGTGAATAGCGGCAAATTTGTGGGAGTGGCAAATTTTGGGGGATTCCAAATTTTAGGGAGCGACAAATTTTAGGCGAAAGAAATTGTAAAATATTTAAACATAGAGACTTCCGATAACTTTTAGGAATAACTCATATGTGAATTGTTATACTAATTTCGAAATTGCTTCGTCCCCTTTAAATAAAAATAATACATGATATTTCACAAAAAGCGCGGCAGACGCTTGTTAGCCTTGCCATATTTCTGTATAATTTAAAAAATTCCATTCCCGATACAAGTTCACGGAGCCCCCCACCCCAGACCCCTTCAAGAATCTCCCAGGCATACAGTGAGCCACAAGTTAAGAACCCCTGTGTTAGGAGTAAAAAAAGCCCCGATAAGCGCGAGTCATCGTGAAAGTATTAATATTGCGTGTTGACATGAACGTCAGTGTTAACCTGCCGTTTCGGAGCGCACGTCCACCTGCATATTTTACCATGGACACACGACCAGCCACGATCACACCCTTCCGCTCGCTGCAGTGACGCGAATGCCACGTCCAACAATTATTTCGTCGCGGAAATATGTGAGCCCACGGTTCGACGGGGCGTGCACGTGGAATATAAAACGGCCAAAGGATGGACGGTGGAGCGCGACGCGTGCTGTATTCGCTCGGCGCGATTTGTTTTCCAGCCGCACTTAAAACGACGCGTGACGCGAGATGCAATACGGTGTATTCAGTTTCCGGGTCGTTAATAGCGGGGATATGAATTTTTCAGCTGACCGGATTCCGGGCTGAACGTTGTCGCTCGCTGGCCAACATTGCCAGCTGCACAGAATTCCTCTAACAACGGAAACATCTCGTCGATGCTGCGTTTGGCTTCTCGTTTTTGCCACCGGTTTATACTTTGTACGTCGAGCATTCATTATCATTTTGTTTCTACCTTTATTCCCTGTTTCGCGCTATTCATCGCAGCAACTGTTTGGCAGCGTGCGAAGGCGACAAAAGCGAAGCTTTAGGAACGGAGAACATTAGACAGAGAGCATTAAAACCCCGGACGTGTCCACTTGAAACCCTGACACTTTGAACTATTTCTTATGTGAGACAGTGAGAGCAATAACAGACTAAACTAAATTTTTTCGTAAATTCAGTTAGTAGCAATAACGTGTTCTAATAGGATCTACAAATCATATAAAGTAGGTAAAAAAAATTTAATGTGGATTGTTCCGTTGTCGCTCTCCCTGCCTCATATTAGGTACGGTACCCCGAGATAAACATTTCTGTAAGTTATAGACTGTAACCGCAATCAAGAAATAAAGATGAAATATTTATGACTTTTTGAGCGAGCCACATCGAAAAACCCGGATCACTACAGAAAATCCCCTCGAGCACCCTAAAAAAAAGAGGACACATCCGGGGAAAGCTGGACGGATGGCAGCCCTAAAAATAGTATACAGTAACGGTGGAGCTAGAAATTGCCCAAAAGCCAATAAAATATTTTCCTCTGCGCGGGCTTCTTGTTTTTGCGGAATAGAAAAGGCGGCGCGGGCATCCAAGTTTAACGCGGCGTGAGGAGAACCATTCTTTCCGTTCGCCGTCGCGTTTAAACTGTCGACGAAGGGGGGCGAATTCGCCAAGTTGGCGAACAGGTGCGACGCGTGGCTGTTTGCAAATGGACGACGCTATTCCGCCGGGCAATTTGATTCCGCCTGTAACCCGGCGAGTTCTCGAAAGAGGCTGGGGTCGGGGTCCCGTGTCCGAGAAGTTAACTCGAGGACAGAGTTTCGCAAACTGAGTTTCCATATTCTTCTCGCCGGGGCGCAGTTGCAATTTCCGCGATACGGCTCGACGAGGGCGGGTATTGTTTGCGAGACGGGCCGGGATAGCTTCTACCCTCGCCGTTTCTTCGTTCGTCTCGGCTTCGTTTCGAATAAGATAACACTGGCGCGCGTATCGACAATTTCATGCAATAGCTACGGCTTTCATTTCCATTCATTTTTGGGGGATACCATCTCCGCGCGCCACATAAAATTAGAAAATGCCCTATCGTCGAAAGATTTAATCAAGAGGTTTAGGTTCGCTCACCCGAGTAGGTTGAATATACTTAATACCCCCCGAGTTTCCAAGCACTAAAATTTATCGGTCATGAAGTGAATTAGTACCTGAACATACGTAGGAAGACATACTGTAATTGCAGCGTTATGTGATCGACGATTACAGAATGAGATGTCTTTTAGGGAATCTTAACGGTGTAAAAATTTATTGGACTGCGACAATTTTACATCACGTTTGGTAAATCTAATAATTCTGTGAATGCAAAAATATCTACTACTTAGAAATACCTAATTAATGATAAGGTAAGTGCGTGTAATAAGGCTCGGCAGGCAATAAGGCCCACCTATCATTTATCCTTGGTAGGTCAATCTACAATAGGGTAGACCGGGGCGAATCGGATCACTTCGTGTTTGACGATAAAAAAACAATAGTTAAGCATTAAAAAACTAATTTTTTATTATATATTCGCAACCAGCACACCCTTGGCTTCAACTTGAATATATAAAAATTGAAACTAAACATAAAATTTTTCATTTATAAACAAAAAACGAAAAAGTGAGGAATATCCGATTTGCCCCGAAACTTGGGGCGAATTGGACCACCCAGAAATTTCTGAAAAACCTGAAATTTTCATACCAAAATCTTTATAATCAACTAAAATAAATCTAATTTAATGACAATGATGTCAAGTGATACTATTTAGCACACAAATCGGAAGGATATTGCCGTTTTTTGCCGCTTCTATTAGTACAATTATCGTGGCACCACTCTTTTCAGACAATCTTCTGAAAATGGACGAATAAATTCTTGACCGCAGTAAATACAATGCCATCTTCTTAAAACCATTAATTTATTTATTTTTTGCGTCATTTTTTTAGATTTAATTTATATCACAGCTTCCTTTATTT
This sequence comes from Andrena minutula, assembly GCA_929113495.1. NCBI lineage: Eukaryota > Metazoa > Arthropoda > Insecta > Hymenoptera > Andrenidae > Andrena > Andrena minutula. The sequence goes on from OV815996.1 coordinate 27,974,985, forward strand.
TTTTTGGACACCATGATCCCTGATTGCGCTTTTTATGTACCTACGAACTATCTGTATATAAACAATCATCATATTTATAATTATAGAAGTACGTAAATGAAAAAAAGGAGTGATCCGATTCCCCCCGTATAACGTGATCCGATTAGCCCCATATACATATAAGTATTTCAAAGATTGTAGATTACATAAACATATTATGATATAATAGTCTAAAATACATCAAATACTAAACTTGGACACCGTGCAAACTAATAACAATAAGCACATTTGAATTTTCAAGCTTACTTTTTATGTTAAATACGAAATTGCAGATTACGTAGGTTAGATACGGACAAAAATTGTAACATTCGCACGCAACCATCTCACTGAAAACGTATGCCAGCTCTAAGCAATGACTTAAAACAATTGACGAACTATTATAGTAGGTGCGGGAGAGAGGGACGAGGTACTACGAACGATCGGAATAATCATTTCTATCGCGATGTAAGAAATATGGACTAAATTCTTATTTTGATCCGATTCGCCCTGTGATTCGATTCGCCCCGGTCTACCCTACTCCTGGTGTCATTTATTGATTTTATTACATACGAAAATGTCATTCGAAAAGTTTCCGCGCGATTAATATAACATTTTTCGGCTGTTTTTACAAACCTATTAATTTTCGTATTTGTTGTATTCATATATTGTTACAAATATTACAGTTTATAGTTTAATGCCCGCACATTTCTATAAAAAAAAAGTTTTCAAGAATATGTACAAGTTTTTTAAAAAAATTATAGATCCTTAGGTGGGCCTAATAAGGTAATAACCCGCATTTACCTTACAAATAGTTTTCGTAATGAAAATAACGTTATGCGTGTTCTTAATATCGCCGAGTGACGTCGCTTGGCGATAACAAGGGTAGGTTAGATTAAATTTTCTTAAACTTAACCCTTAGTGCCATGATTTTGTTATTCTACACAGAAAAATTCTTATCGGTGCATTTTTGTTCACACTTCATCGTAAAATACGCAAAAAATTTCTAGTGTAACTATTTTTTATATAAATGAAAAATTCGGGTATAACACCAGTGTCAAGGCATGCATAAAGGCACCTATGTATTATAATGTTAAGCTAATGCTCGGTTTTGCAGAATGTTACACTAGTAACTACATACATTATTCTGTTCGACATCTTCAAAAAGGAAAACCGAAATATCTGAGAGAAAAAAAAGCACTTACCGGGTACTCTCAGTGGTTCTGGAGAAACTAAGATTTGTACTCAATATTAGGAGACAGTGTGTCACAACAGAATTTCTACGGATGTGTTTCTGCTCTAAGGACACTTGTTCAATGTGATATTAGTAAAGTAAAACGAATGTGACATTATAATACTAAGGGTTAATCCTAATCAAAAAATTGATCAAAAATATTTATGTGGCAACAAATAATAAAAACACATGTGAAAATATCTTTAAAAATTATTTCTTAAGTAGCTGGTATTAAGTACCATTTTTTCAGCACCAGACTTTTTCACCTCTTACGTTTTTCGATCCCCAATTAAAAATTTATAGATTTCAACGATTCTAAATCACGCTACATGAGACATGAATAATTTCTCTTTTCCTTCAAACGATTTGCACACAAAAATATCAAATTTTAGCTAGACGTTTGTATTACTTAGGTACCGTTACCCTATATCCAACAGCCCTAGAACGAATAGTAATTCCGCTCGCGTCAAGCAGCATCCCCTAAAAAAATTCCACCCGACTGTCCACAGAAGCTCGGGAAAGCGGACGGGGACGCTCGATATCTTCGTCTGCCTCGGGTAAACGACTTCGCAAAACATCGATTAGAACCACTTTGCCCCCTCCCCCCGGAGCGACGGCTCGTTCGAGACAAACGTGCCATGTAAATTTGCTCGACGGAGTCTCGGGACGGCGGTCAGGGAGAACGGGGGCAAAAAGAAGCCCGCGAAGAGGAAAAGTAAGCAAGCGCCGGGTGAAATCGAACGGCGGCCACCGTCGAAAGGTATTTTCCCTTCGATTCCATTTCCTTTCAGGCTCCATCGGAATCGGAGTATCTCGCTAATGTAACTGCCAGCCGGCCCCGGAGGGGAGGGGGGTGCGGCCGCCGACGCGAATGGAGATGGCCGGGAAACGGAGAGGAAAAAAAATGTAATTACAACGGAGAATGATAATGAAGTTTACATTTTAATAACCCGCCGGTGTCGCCAGATGGTCTCGAATGCAATATTAATACTTCCCCTCCACCCCCGTTTCGCTACCGTTGGCAGGGTCCAGCGACGCGTGTTGCGCGCGTGTGCAGGCGGCCAGAGAGGAACGCATCCGTGCACGGACGTCCCCACACGAAGGGGCGAAAGCGGGGCCGGGGTCGCTCACGTACGCGCGGAGGGAAGACGAAGAGTATGCGCGAGGCGTTATTGCATTTCGCCAAGAATGCAGTCCACGGCGTCATAATATATTTGCGCGGACCGACGGACCCGGGGCTGCAACGTCGACGCGTCAACGCACCACCCCTTCCGCCCGGCCCGTCGCCGCGCGACACGAATCTAATTTATAAGTTATGAGTCTGTCCGTGGCCGGCCATCCCAACCGTGATATTTTTTCTCGACGCCGCTCGGACGGCGGATCGTCCGTTGGGCCCCTGGGCCGACTTTCAATTTGCAAACGCGATCGTCGCGTTGCGAATCGCGGGGCGAGTCTCTGCTTCGCTTTATCTGAAAGTGCCTAAGCATTTCTGGGAAGAAGTTCGGGGGACTCTGGTTATCCGCAAAGTCAACGCGGCGAGGTCTATAAATTCTACTGCTAACGACAGAATCGTCGCCGTTCACGCCGCGCGACCCACAGGCTTTCGTCAACTTGGGAAAGAACGATGAGTCATTGTTGGGAAGCGATCACGCGATAAGCACTGCGCGCTCGTTAACATGTCGCGCTCCTTCCTCGAAAGCAATTGCCCGAGAGTGTCCTACCGTCTTAAGTCCCTCCTCCGACGGTGTATTTCGACGCGATATTGCGCGCCGGAAGTTGCCCCCGGGCAAACTGAATTAACGATAATAATTTAACGGCACGGTCCGTTTCAGAGCTCACCGCCGCCAGATTACAAAATTGCAGTAAACGCTTAAGCTAGAGTTTAGTAAACTTTTGGAGAGGAGCTTAATTAGCATCAAGCCAGCTCGAAAGCGGCTGCACTGGAACAGCCCTAAATACATTGGCGCGAGTTCACGTGGAAAAGGGGGCTGGGAGGAATGGTCAAACCGCTGGCATTCAGAGGCAAGCGGTGATACACAGAAATGATCAAAAGAAAGTTTTCATATATTTGCGTGTAAATAATATTGCCTTTGAAGGGAAGCCTCTTGCTGTACAGAAATGCCGAGTCTGTTCAAGGCTCTTCTGCGAGTAACCGTTCCAAGAACTTTTAGCCTCAAATAATAGCTGAAGGAGTTGAGATTCTACTGCTGAATGATTCAAGAATTTTTAAACCAAAGACTCGAATGTCTACCGCCAGGTACCGTTCTTACTCGCCTCTTAAGTTATGCAACTTTTGCTACCGTTGCCGTTCATATTTTTACGCTCTCTTTGGACCATCGCCGTCGACGGCGAGTGAAAAGCAGGGAAGCTGGTGGCCAAGGAAAAAGACTAGACAAAGAACGATACAAGTGGGACACAGTTGAAATGTAGAAAGGGAATTACCTGCGCCTCCCTCTGAGCCTCCGAGGGAAGCTAATGCCACTTTTTTACGAAAATGGAGTTGGCAGCCAGTTTGCTACGCTAGGGGCAACTCTATCCCTTCGAGGGGGCGGGGAGGTTCGACTGTACAAAATGACTTAATGAACGGTATCTTCTACTACTGCTCTCTAATCATTCCGGGCACTTACTTCTTGCCGTCAGCCATTTACTTTCGCAACTGGCGCTGCTTCTTGCCCTCCCGCCCTCGCCGACGTCTTTCTTCCTTCCCCTCCGCGCTCCGCCGGAGAGATTCGATAATTACGGGAAAATCTCGCCGGAACACCTACGTGGATCTAGTTAAGGACTCATCGCGTGCACCTACCTCTACCCCTTTTTACCCTTTCTTTCAGATCCGAATCATCGATAGCTGGCCACGGAGCTGCCAAGATCTCGGAGCGATTGGATGACCGTCCAGAAAGACTGCCTCGCTGTCCTCATTAAAGGTCGCCGCGTTTTGGATATTTTAAAACGTATCGCCGAATGCCATCGCCGATTTTCAGCTCGTTACCGTGAAAGTTGACCAGCGAGTCGCGCTCGATTGTGAGATAGTGGCAGAAGAAAAGGTGGGACGTATCCAGGTATGCGTATGCTTGCACCGGACGCTGCGACAAGAACAGTGCCAGTTTAAGTGGGAACACCACTGCTTTTATTACGAAATTTTTTTCTGGAATAATTTGCAGGTTTCATATAAAATTTGTATTAGGGTAAAGAGTACAATGGTTGGCCACTTAAGTAATAGTGTCACATAAATAATAAATTATAAATGCGAATTTAGTAAATTTGAAATGGAAACCAATATAAATAAGTACGAAAAACCCCTAATAATCTAAAAATAAATAGAGTTTATAGAATAAAAATCAAGAATGTATAAAAATATACAAAAAATGTGTTTCCTACGAAGAAATATAGTTATTGGCATGGTCAATACAGTAATTGTCCAACCGGTTCGACAGTGATTGGCCGCTATTTGATACATAATATAACCTAAAAGAAAATGTTACTTGATTTGGTGATAGAAATACGATTAAAATTATACAATAAAAATGGATATTTTTTATTATGTATGTATTTGTTGTGTTTATGTCTGTTTTTAACAGGGGGCTAATTACTGTTTCACCATTAATATGGTTAAAAAAAGTCACTGGCCGCCTGGCCAATTACTGTCATGCGACATTATTCATATGACAGTTGTTGGCCCCCGATATTTTTCACAATATATGTATAAATTTAACAAATAAATAATTCTTTTATAAAGTTTCAACTTTCATTTATCGATATAAACCGAATATGAGAGATATACATATCATAAATACATTAAACTATTCACAAACTTTCAACTGCACTCTTACGATTTTTTTATTAAATTGCTGTAATTTCCAAGATTTATTTTAAGACTTATTTTATCGCACGATATCAACATTGATATCGATATTACTTATCACTAATGTTACATAACGGCTCAATAATTCATCTACGATCGCATCCAAATACAGTGAGATGGATATAAAAGAAATATGAAACATATGTGCATATGCCTTGTAACAAAGCATATGCAATATTGAAAATGATTTTTGCATATCAATATATGCATTTGCATAAACATCTGCAGTCTATTTATAACATTTTCTTCTAAAACGCACCATTTTTACAAAAATAATTTGTTTAAACAATCGATAGGTGCAACGGAAACTACACTCAAATTGTTTATACATAAAATATTTCAATTTGATTTCAGACCTGCCGTTCCAACGTTGCACCATCCGCCAGCCACCTATATTTTTTATGAGGGATCCAGAAGATTAGTTAATATATAAAAATTCATGCATGTTTCCCTATTCATTTTTTTTAATCTCTCAAGACATTGTACTAAAAGTAGATAGGGTAGATGTCCCAATTACTGCCAGTGTCCCAATTACTGCCAATTTATTTATTTTATGTAATAAAAACGTAACGTATAAAAAAAATGTACAAAAAAAAGGTATTATTAAACGGAGGTTCTGATTTACATAAAAATAAAACAAATATATGTATTTATATGTATCTAGTGTTTAAAAAATAATATTGAAAAATGAAAGTGCCATTTGAGCGTGAAAAACGCGAAGACGTTAGTAGGAAGTGATGGCGAAATCATACTAAAGAAAGAGCCACAATTTTACTATTCAACCTCTATCTTTTGCATAAAATGAATTATTCCGGTCTAGAAGAATTACTTTAATGATGTAACGAATAAAATACATAATATTTATTGTTAAATTATAATAATTAACGGTGACATCATTAGGGACAAAATTTTCGGGCTTGTCCCTATTACTGCTGGCAGTATTCGGGACAAAAGAACGTGGAGTACGTATAACTGTCATATGTATATCAAAGTTCCAATTCCTAACCCGAAAATCACGTGTAGCGTGTGATGCATGCAATGTCATTTTATAAAACTTTCACATATATTCTATGAACAATTACAGTATACGACAAATAAATTAATAATTCCAAAACTATGCGTTCGATAATTCTGGCTATTAATCGGTAAAAAGGGCTGGCAGTACCTAACCGATTCTTAGTAAAAAGTACTGACTGTCATCGGGTCTCATTGTCAATAATAGGGACCGTCAGTTATGTGGTCACAGTTATTAGGACCGACAGTTATTGGGTGGCAGTCATACGGACAAGACAATTTTTTAGGTGACAGTTATAGGTACAGTAGGATCGCTCGCGAATTTTAATTAATTATTAATAAATTCTTCATATTTAATTCATAAAACTATTTTTTGTTAATGAAAGAGATGTTAAATAATATTATGTTTCAAACTGAGACGATTTTTAGGTTAAACAACACGTGAAATGATTAAATAAAGTTCAGTTCTAATCTTAAGGTGGCAGTAATTGGGACATCTACCCTAATACAAATTTTATATGAAATCTGAAAATTATTCCTGCATAAAAATTCTTAAAAAAAAGCTTATTTTCCGCCCGTCACAGTGGTGTCTCCCTTTAAACCTTCCCCCTCCATCCTGCGCTTATGAAACGCGCGACTTTGGAACAGAGGATAATAGCGATCAAGAATTCTCCGAATTTGCAATTATTTAGAAAGCACAGAGGCACTTGAATAATCTCGTGACACACTGAATTTCGCAATTGCCCTGTTCAGCCGCGTTTGCAGGCCACGTCAAGCATCCGTACAGTATTCCCTAAAGTTCCGAAAATGTTCGACGGCCCGTGTCAAAAGTGTCCACCGACGTCGATACCAAAGTACGTTCGCCAACTACTTGACACCCATTATCATATTCCCCGCGTATCATATGGAATTTATGGCTAATAAAGGCCGATCGAATAACAGGCTCGCCGGGCCCAGGAGAGGTTTCGAGCCAGCGCGAAGATAGGACCCATGCGCGGGCCCCCCTTCGTCCTTTTCCCCCCGCTTCGATTCCACGATGTGTTCGCCAGCATCCGAGTAGCTGGCTGGCATTATAGTCACGCCAGTTGGCAGTGGTGGCAATTGATATGCAACGCCATTGATATATGGGTGCATATTTCACTAGGTTGGCAGAGCCGCGTGAGCACTGCCGGTTTGTTATCGTCGTTGTCGCGGCTCTCGCTCTTTTCCGCCTTCCGAGGCCTCGGGCCGTCTCGCTCCCTCGCCCGGAGCCTTCACCCTTTCGCGCGGGCCAGGCCAGATCGGCTACCAATACCCGCGATGAATTATGCCCGCCCTTTGTTAAGATCCCTGACGCGTCTTTGATTGGAAGCTTCCGAGAAAAGAACACAGCCCCGGCTCGCGCGCTCAAGATACGAGAAACCTTCGACCCCCGACCGGCGACCTCTCCAATAATATCCGTGGCGGAAAGAAATTTACCTTCCAACCGGTCGCGGGACTCCCCAGCAACTCTGTGCCGAGTATCGGACAGTGCAACACTCTTTTTCATCGGTCTGCTTGGGGTTTCTTTTTTCAAGTAATCTCCGCGTGAATGGCGGTGAATAAGGGCGCAGAAGAATGCGGGGGATTTAAGGTGAGATGTGTGTACATTGATTCATGGGGTAATGGGGTAATACTGTGTAAGCCTCGGTGCTTTCTAGATAGTGTGTATATGTATAATTATAGAAACTTGGTTACTCTTAAAAAATGTAGCCTCTTAAAATTAATATAATGTGTCCTAATCTTTTTTAAGTCGCGACAGCCTTTTCATAATATTGAAATAACCTGTCCCTCCCCAATGTAAGGTGAATTTAATAAGCGAAAGGAAATACATTAAATATATTGGTACATCGTTCATAGAATATGGCAATGTAACTATATTAAAATAAATAAGTGCCAAGAATCGTCAACTACTTAAATAACCGCGGCGATCCTCCAGAAAACAACCCCCTTGGGGTCGTGACCCGCTGTTTGGGAACCACTGAACTATAATAGATTTTCCCAAAATTTACACGATTATACTTTCATCGAGCTTTGGCCGCCGTTAAATATCCAACCCCTCTTTGACACACTTGCTGATATTGATGCAGAGAGGTATCGACCGAGACAGCAGGACCACAGCTTCCCATTTTAGGAATCCGTGCATTCTAGAACGAAGGCAATGAGAACTGGATCAGGTTTCAGATGTCTCAAACGACTCCGAGTGAGGCAGGAGGCCGTGTCCCCCGCGTTTTCATTCACGTCGCTTGTAACGGCCGCTCGAACATGTTTGCTTTAACGCGTGGCTGATCTTACGACTTCGCTATTGCTGCGCCCAGCAAATATACAAACGTGAAAAAACGGAGGAGGAACAGTGGAGGTCGTAAAATCAGTCGGGCGTTAAAGCAAACATGTTTCGAGCGTCGGGACAAGGTGTGAAAAAAAGCACGAGATAAGCACAGCTCCACTTAGGGTCGTGTGGAGTAGCTCGCGTCCCATTCAACTTCCATTCATCCCATTATACAATGCACGGAATCCTATAATGGGACCCCGTACGCAGCTCTTCGTGTCCCTGGCTCAATGGACGCGGCGCATTTGCATCGCTGCATTTCTACCAGTGACTGTACGCGTTAGCAATCGACACTCGCGAGGGTCGTGCACGAGGTCAGTGTCATCGATTCATAGTATTCATTGTATGAATTTCATACAATACAGATGCATATAGAGACTCTGAAAAGAGTAAAATTTGCAACTCTATTTGCTTGAGAATTTTTTAGCAATATAGGTGTGCAAAATTAAAGCGAAATTGGTGACTCAAAAAATCGATGAACCCAACTCAAACCTTCATGAAATGTCCTCGTTAACTACGAGGGTGATTTAGAAACATTGCGATTTAATAGAGAAGGAATGTAGGTATTCAGAATCTCTTTTCCATTATTATTCAACTTAAACCTCCTTTCAATCCCTACACTTGCCTTGATTTCGTGGAGGTTTGAGTTGAGTTCACCGGTTTCTTGAGTCATCGATTTCGCTCTAATTTTGCATACAGCTGAAAAATTCTCAAGCTTCAAATCACCCTCGTATTTCCACGCCCACAGGTATCTTCAAACCTTCCCTTAAAGAATTCAGCGACGTTCGCCCCTGGAAAATCCGAAGCAGCTTGCAATCCTGAGCCTTTCCGTACCCACCCCCGAGGAGGTGGACGATATAGAAATCGCGGAACGCGAGAAATGCCCCCCTAAATACCGGATGTTATAGAAATCGCGGCCTCGACGTGTCCCCCCGCCCCTTTTCCGCGTTATTCCCTATCGGGGACAGGTCCGCGGCAGCGAAACAAAACGCGTTGATCTAAGAATGCTGAGCTTATAAAGCGGATTACTCGCGAGTCGCTATAGTTTCTCTTGAATAAATTCATGAGTTCTCGCACAATCGGCCATAAATTACGACCGCCGGTTTTTCCCGTCAATATTCATAACGCGGCGGCGCGATCGGCTCGAATCGGAACCCAGGCGGCCATTGTTGGTCGCCGAACACACTGATCGTGACAATGTTTCATAGATCGGTATCCTAGGCCGCAGAGAAATGAAATACGAGAAATAGATATTGTAGTTGTCACCGAGAAAACGGTGATTTAGATGGTACTTGAAACAGTAGTTAGGGTAAATAGAATATCAAATATCGGATATGTGGTTCGGTCGGTGCCACTTGGATCAATGTATTGTGGAACAATTTTCTTTCATTTTTAAGACCCAAACGAGAACTTTAAATATCTAGGTAGGAGTCAATACTTCGAGAAATGTATCTTGAATTATCTTGAACTAACAAGGGAACATATCAAACACCCACACGTCGATTTTGGCGAGATTGCAGATTTGCAGAATAGGGTAAGTGTGGGTATTACTGCGGATGCCCCGATTACTACGGATATTCTAAAACAGATCATATTTAATGTTGGCAAGTAATAATCATAATCTTTTGAAAATTTTTGATAAAATTATTTTATACTCTATTACAGATAATTATCAGATGATTGCATAAGTTCGTGCCCGATTGGAAAATAAAATTCAATGGTTAAATTTTAAAGCGTACAGTTTTATTAGTCAAGAATGTAGTCACCATTCTTCTCTACAATTGTTTTCCAACGATCTACAAGCTTGTCGATTCCAGTTTTGAAGAAAGAGCTTGGTTTTTCTCGAAAAAATGTCGCGAGGTAGTAGAAATTCGGGCACGAACTTATGCAATCATCTGATATTAATGAATATGTACAGCAAAGTTATTATTAATTCTTTTATCGTAATTTCAAATTCGTCAAGGCGAAATTTCGGTCGATTCCCGATATGGCGGTCATGAACACCTACTCGAAAAACATTTATATTTTTGTTATTAACAGTAATACATGTAATGTAACGTTATTGCTCGATAGAATAAGAGTTATTTTTTTAGAAGAACAGTAAATCAGTCGTCTACATTGTAGTTTTAATTTTTATTTCTCACCGCAGTAAGGTGAATTGACCAGTGAATGAACAAATTGACTTTTTTCGCGTATAACAAGAATACTATTTCATTGAAAACAATGGTGTTATATTTAGAATGAAGGAAAATTTATTGAGATAACGGCGATATAAATATTTTTTGAATCTATAAATGTCTTGGTCGCTTATTAATTTTTTTGATTTGTGGTTTCGGGTGTTGCCATTCACGGCGAGAAACCTAGTAACAAAACACGTACGATGACAGTTAACCATTATATTGTGTAAACTGTGTTCTGATATAAATAAATTTGTCAAGTTCCTATGATTATAATATATAAATAATATTTTTATATTCTTATGGTAGGTCTCTAACTTAACTTCCCTTCTACTTTTGTAGCGTTTTCAGCGATTTCTCGTCGGAAAATGAAGTATTATTCTTTGTGTTCATTCACTGGGTACAATATGTTCATTTATTGGGTATTTTGTTCATTCACTAGTATATTGGGCATTGATTACATTTTTATGATTTATTTCAGACACCGTTCAAGTAAAAAAGCACAAACAATTTTTTTAGACATTTTTAAAGCCTATTCTGTTACAAATTCTTGTTCCATTAATAAATTAGGACATTATTTAATTTTTATCGTTATTTGAAACTGGAAAAACGCTTAGCTGTTCATTCACTGGTCAATTCACCCTATTAGGTGCAGTACTTTACACCATGTGCATGTATTACTAACCTTTCTTCCAACCGTATTCACTTATTATGTGCTACTACTTACTAAGATTTAAATTATTACTCATTGCTGCTGATTTTCGTAAATAAAGAAAGATAATAATTTTTCTATCTACAAGTGATATTTGCAGTAAGGTTATATTTGGCCTGACATCTGTCAGTTAGTAACTGGCACGCAGCAATGCATACATGTTCATAGTAACTCGTGCAGTCACATTGATCGACAAATTTCTGTGTTTTTAATTAACTGTGCTTATTACCCCGCCCTCATATTTTTTATGGGATTATTAAGGTCCCACCTTTCTTTAAAAAAAAGAAGGAGGAGCTTTCATTCGTTTGAACGCCGTATCGGGGGTTCTAAAGTTATACCTTAAAAGTTCTCAGTAATACCCACACTCACCTAATGAAAGATATTTGACACGTATTTTTTGTTATCGGTAATGTTCAAGGGGTGTAAGGAGCCCCTAAACTTGGAGTCAAAAACATATTTTCTGGAAACCTCGAGAAGTATTATGTGTAGGGCAATTCTTTTTTAAAATGTGTGTTGTCTAAAAACGGACCCAGCCTCCTACTCAGTTTTCAAAAAATTTCCGAAAATATCGTTTCCACCCTCGACTTTAGGGGCTCTTTCCACCCCTTCAACGTGGACGATTGCCGACAACAAAAAATACGTGTAAAATATTTTTCACTATTTTGCAAAACTGCCAGAGTCTCATCAAAATCGGCGCGTGGGTGTTGGATATATTCGGGTTGCACTATATAATTCCATTTCGTTCTTCATTCTCTTCCCACCGATATTCCAAGCACGGCAGCCGAAGAAGTCTTTCGAATACAGTCTTCAGCTGGCTGGAAATTAAAAAGCTGTCCAAAGGGTAAGCGACCAGGTTAAAATAAAGCAGCGTATCGCGTGCGACGTTAGATAATACCGGTCCGCGGTGAAACGATACACCGAATTCCTTTTCTCCCCGTTTCACCCCCTCCGTTTTTCCCCGCCCCCTTTCTTTCTAAACGGAGATTAAGCTACACGCTCGCTGTTTAAAATTATGTATCTCGCGTTACGCTGGCTCGCATTACGGATCCGCTGGCTTTTCAGCTTTTTACGCGGCCTCGCGGAGCACACGCGGCCTCGAGCGTATTCGCGTCTTCCAGCCATTCATCGGCGGGCGTGCGGCGCGGGAATACGGATACGTATTATCATTATGGCCTGGACGAACACAGAACGGCAATTATAATTAGGTCGGCAGCCGATGATAAGCAGCCTTCTGGGAATGCGTGACTGTTGATAAAAAAGTTGGTGACATTTTTCCATACTCACGAACGCCAGGCCTCGTACGCGGCACGTGAAATAAAAGGGCGCTCAGCGTTTTCTCAGAATTTATTCAGCAGGCGAGCGTTTCTCCTTTTTTTTCGGCGATCTCGCGCCGCGATTCGACGTTCGAATTCATCGATCGCTGAAATTTTTACAGTCAGTCTTCTTTTACTACTGAAGGGAGTGCCGGAAGAAAATGGAATTCCAAGCCCCCTATCACTTTCTGCTGACAGTGAAGCTAGAAAGAAGCCCGGGAGCTATTTTAATTATAAATCGCGAGAAATCCACGCTCCGTTATTTAACGCCCCAATGGCATTTGTCAGAAGAAACACAGAGATCGATCGCTGTAACGTTGGACACGAAACTTTGACGTGGCTTCGGAGTCCCGAGAGCGAAGCTCGCTACGGCGGACGCTGAAGGAACGATAACGGTCGTATAGAAGTCATTTATCGGATGAAGCCCGTTTCCCAAAGTAGGAAGGAAGAAGTCGGCCAGGAGGGTGCGGTTTGATGTGGTGTTTAACCGCGGCTGAAGGTACACCCATTAAATCAATGGCGAGCCCTCTGGCCTCTTTCCGCCAAGGAAAACTTCAAAAGACGTTTTTGCCGGGGAATACGTGCCAGAGGATACGGTACACATCGGTTGCGTTTTATGAACTGACCACGAAGATAGGATTCCCGTGCCGCTGATTCGGTTTCCTCGCTCCAACTTTGCCTTTTTCATTTACAAGCACAAAGGGAGGGGTTGAGGGTAAAAGCGGCGACTTATTTTCGGAGAAATCCACAGGGATAAGATGAACGGCGAAGGCAAAGGGAAGTCGTAGAAAGGATATCAAAGTCCAACGTTGGAGATCCTGCGAGTATCGATTCCCCAAGACCACGTCTCCTCCCTTTCCTCGTTATAAGCTCCTATGTGTCTCGATAATCGTGGAACACGCTTGGCACGATAAAACGAGCTTGCTGGAATAAACTCAGTCCAGGGACCAATTAATACCAAAGCACGGTGATCTGTGTCACTTAACCTTCCGGCGGCCGCGCTCTTTTTCATAACGGAAGCGGGCGCGTCGTGTACAAAGTACACCGTGAAAGAATAAGGCCGGCGCCACACTATGCGTTTTCGCCGCTGCGGTTATGACGGATGCGGTCACCCGTTTTTTGACGTTGCATAGGTTCAAATGAGAGCTGCCACACTAGTGCGTCGCTACCGCACTCGCCGGACGTCGCCGCAGCATGCTGCGTCAGATTTGACGCACCGCATCGCCGGAGACGTTTCAGAACACGTTTACTTAGTCTTGTGCCCGCTGTCACACTACGCAGTTTTGTCGCAGCGTTTTATTTAATTTATTGAAAGAGAAAATGTTTGATATCGATAAGTTTATTGAATGTGTCCACGAAAAGGTGGCACTTTGGGACAAAAGTACGAAAGATTACAGTGACAAAATAATTCGTGACAAATCCTGGAACGAAATTGGCGAGACTTTTTACGATAATTGGTTGGAATTAGAGAAAAAATATAATAAAACATAAAGCATTATAGGAATATATAAATAACGATAATGTGCATTATGAGATATATATTGTTGAAAAAACAAGTCTCAGAATTCTTATTTTATTTTTTCACTGCATTATTATAATAAATTAAATTTTTTTTTTTACCTGAGCGTTACTGTCAATCTTTCTTCTACACTTACAGGTCTTCTGAACTGTGTGTTCTGCTTTGAAATATATGGTTTCAAAATTTCTAATAATTCATCGAATGAATTTTTTGACATTCGATAATATTGAAAAAACTTGTCCTCAAAATTGCGGATGTTTGCAAAAAACCTTTGAAATCGATTACTAGATTCTCGCTCCGAAAAATATGAATGAACCCAATAATTACGCACTAGCGGATCACGTAACAACCCTTCTGCTTCCATTGCACAAATTATTTTCAAAAATTTCTTCGTGCTCATGTTGACGCATTGGTTGTTCAAGCAAGAGTGACTGAGTTGAAACCGCAGCAGTGTGTCGCGTAGTAGCCCTCCAGTTAAACCGCGTCCGTTTTCGCCGCAGCGGCGAAAACGCATAGTGTGGCGCCGGCCTAAGACTTATTATTATAAAATAAACATTATGCGGTGAAAGTTTATGATATTTGAAAGCTTATTAATGATATATTTGAATAATAATTGTTCCAAAGTATAATATAAAAATCGAAGAATGAAAAGGAAAGTTATTCATCTTTTCAGACTGACGAATTCTTGTGTACTTTGTACACGAACGCGCCCGCCCGCGCCGGAAGGTTAATAAACCAAGCCTAAAATCTCAAATGTCACCAAATTCCTTCCATCACTACACCCCCCGCCCCCCTAATTCACGCAGAGTTCCTTCACCGAGGCTCACCCTGAAACGCACACCCCTAACCTTCCCTCTCAACCACCCTTTCGAGACCCAGATTCCTCGGACCCTATCACCAACCCGATCCTCGATCAGCCACCCGATCGAAACCAAAAAAAAAGGATCTCGGATCTCGGTACGCCAGCTAATTACCATCGCGAGTAGAACAATCGCGTTTTATCGTCGGACGCACGGGTGGCGATGCCTGATAAATCACTGGAAACCGTCCGGGGGCCGGCAATTTGCCACCAGACTGTCATTAGAGCGGGCGTTGTGTGGCATGAATCACTGGCTTCATTCGCAGCCGTCCGATACGGGGGGGAATGTGTATCGCGGCCGTTGCGCGCGGGGGCATCGTATACAAGCGGCTGGAAAAGATTGAAAGTTTTAAGGCGAGCTGGCCGGGAGGACGGGAGAGCCGGGGCCGATCAGCTGAGCAACAATTTGTCGCGATGTGGGCGGCTGGAATCTTACATATCCCCCGAATACCAGCCGCCCGTGCGTCGCTGGCGACACGTGCGGGTGTGCGTTGGTGTCGGTGGATTGTCTACGTGCGTTCGCGTCCGCAGGGAGGCACGGTGCACGCGCACGCACACAGCGATGCACGTGGACCGATTTGTCTGGCCGGATAGCAGAGAAAACGGAGTGGCTGTCTGCCGCTGGCTTTTCGCCATACGCCCACGCGCGGCCCCGCTCCGCCCGACGTTCTCCAAACATGTCCCGAACTTAGAACAACGTCGCCACGCTAATCCCGCGGATATCCAGGCAGACGCGCCCGGGAGTGATTCTTTCCTGTATCCTCGCCAAGCTTCCAGACCTCCCTGCGTACTCGCGCCGGATTAAACGGCGCGGGGAAAAACGGAGCGCGTAGCTGCTCCGTCTGGACGCCGGGATTGCGCCGGGGCATCGAGCCTCGATCGCCGTCCCGGCGAATGATACTTTAATTGGATTGCCCCGCGTCCCTTCTGCGAAGCTACTCGGTTGGAAATGGTAATACGCTCGTGTGTCGGGGAAAGGAATTTCTTGGACCTGGACTTTTGAGATTCTCTTCGACCGGGGGTGGGTTAATGGATTCGTCTGGGTGGAGTTTGAAATTCTTGGAGAGGGTGGAGAATTTTTTTAACGCGTTTTTTGTTTCTGAGAGAGTAAGGTAAGCATGAGCAAACGGCCGCCGTTTTCTTGTTATTGTTTAGTAAACACTGATCCTCACCTTAAGGGGTCAGGCATAGTAGACAGGTGGCATTTTCGGGAATTTTTTGTGGAAAATCTAATGTATATTTTTTACAACTATTTGCATATTTTAAAAGTACATATATTCAGCAACTCTCAGTAATTTGGTTATAGAAAAATATTAAAAAATGACCGAATAACACTTACTCTCCCGGAAGCTATTTTTTTGTGGTAAG
Organism: Andrena minutula; assembly: GCA_929113495.1. Classification (NCBI taxonomy): domain Eukaryota; kingdom Metazoa; phylum Arthropoda; class Insecta; order Hymenoptera; family Andrenidae; genus Andrena; species Andrena minutula. The sequence goes on from OV815996.1 coordinate 27,991,402, forward strand.
AACGATTCCATAGAGCCGGATCATCTGAATTCGGGAAGTGAAGAAGAATCTGTTAGTATATGAGTTTATCTAGTTCGTGAACGAAGGATTTTTGTTTTTCATGAAAACTCTATTTTTAATTCACGAAAAACGAAGAATTTAAACATTGAAAAATCATGATCTTGCGTTAAACGGCCGCCATTTTGTCTGAAATCATTTTTTTTAAACATCCTTCGTTCACGAACTTGATAAATTCATATACTAACAGAATCTTCTCCACTTTTCGATTTCAGATGATGCGGCTCTGAGAAATCATGCTCACCGCAAAAAAATAGCTTCTGGGAGAGTGGCTGTTATTCGTTCATTTGCTAATATTTTTCTATAACAAATTTACTAAGAGTTACTAAACATATGTATTTTTAAAATAAGCAAATAGTTGTAAATAATATACATTAGATTTTCCACTTTAAAATTCTCGAAAATCACGCCTGCCAACCAGGGATGACCCCTTAAGGGAAGAGGGACCACTGTAAAAAATCGGAAAAATCAATTTTTCTTTTTCACATTTTCTGATAGACATATGTTTCATGAAGGCTCTCTTCAAATTCTATGAAGAAATTCGTAAAATTGAAGGAGATATGGTATTTTCTGCGACGCGGTGTCAAGCGCGCGACTGAATCGCCCGGAACTTTGAACGCGTTTTTCTCAGAATGACATTTTGCAACCGCATTGACAGTACAGTGGACGCTGGATAATATGCCGCTGTTTAAAGTGCCGTTGGGAACGCCCCAGCTCACACGCATTACTCGCACGCGTGTGTGCACCTCCCTTTCTCTCACGCTCAGCGAGCCAATGAATGCTAACCCTTAATGGTGCCTCCACACTGGAGTTCGCAAGCAATTCGCAAGCAATACATATACGTGATTGTGTTTTTTCTTTTTCTCACATCAGTGTGACGCACCTTAAGAGTATTCTGGTAGGGGGCAGCCATCACGGAAAAGAAAACAGGAGAGTTATGGGGAGAGCGCGCGTTACATTGGCTCTCGTTAATATGCCGCTTCTGAGAAAACCCCGCCTCTAGAGCCCCGACTGCGGCTCCTTATCGAGCGTCCACTGTATACAGAGAAAACTATACGTCCAATTAACGTGAGCAAAGGCATTTATTGTACGAAAACCCTGTCTCTATTACGTGACGATCAGTTCCTTTTTAATTAACGGCCTGCTTCTATTCTTTTTATCAACATCTTCACCTAAAAAAATGATTTTTTTCAGCGGTCCGTCATTTTATTATATTTTGCAAAATTTACTTTTTTAGTCGTCACGTAATCGACGTAGGCTTCTAAGAAATATTTTCGTCCTTTTGAAATGATTTTGTCGCAGCGCACATTTTGACGAAGAATATACTGGAAGCAAATTTATGAATTTAACTGGAAAATTTTTTTTTACCCTTCAATATTTACATATTAACTATACTAAGCAATACATTGCTTTATTTGTGTTGTTTGTTTGAAAAATCCTGAAAACACCCTTACTTTTCAGACCATTACAGTGGTCTCCCCCTTAAACACCATTCCGAGAAGTTTCAAATTTCTACCCTCTCGTCGGATAATATGGGGGTAAAAACCTTAAATTTATCATTTTTTAGTCGGATACTACTTGAGATAAATAAATAAAACAACAAAGGAAAAATAGCTACATATTCTGATAAATAAATATTCTGATTATTATTTAATATTCTGATTTTTATGTACCTCCTATCAAGCAAGTTGAACGGATACGCCCTACTTCCAGGTCAACCCTATCATCCATATGGGAATCTAACGATGTCAGCCACATATGGCTGGCATAGCTATTACGATATTAAACTATGCACCAACTTGAAGCCGAGTCACGGGACACAGTAACGATTGTAAAATATGAATTACGTATCTCCTACCTAATCCAACGCTTCGATGGACTCCCGAGCTATCCATTCTAGAATTTCCCTTGACTCCAAGTGCCACAGATTCTTCCTAGCGGACTCCACATGACTCTGTAACAAAGGAATTAGACAGAAACGAAGCAGTTGTTCATGCCCACGGCTCTCGCGTGGATATAATACGCAACCTGGAATGTAAAACTTCCAAAATCCACCAGCAACGGAATATTGGAAACGGAGCATTCCATTACGCGAGCAAGCAGTTGAACGCGTTCCCGCAAGCTGTAATCATCGGTCGAAACCAATCAGCTAACATTGTAAACGGTAATTTTACCGCGTGATTACGTCTGTGCGCCCCCTGAATCGAAATAATTACCCAATATAATTCAATTATTCCACCACTTCGACGGTAATTAGGTTGCCTAAACGTAACCACCCCAGCCGTTGTTTCCGACATTTGCAAGCCAGCAACAGCCGAATAATAAATAACAAGTGGAAATTAATCGTTCTAGATTTCAACGATCAGAGACGCGACACCTTAATCGTCGTTGACAAGTGCTCGGCGAAAGCGCGAGGGACCCTGAAACGCTCGATAACGGCGCCCTGAACAAAGAGGGAAGGTCGTCGACGCTGATCCAGGATCTTTGAACGCGGACGTTCTAAGGAATAATTCCCACCGTTTTTGCTCGTAGTTACGCGGGGATTAGACGGCACTAATTTATACCGAAGGGGACAAGAAAAAGCCGCGGACGTACTCCAACAGCGAACTCCGCCCGCCGTGCAAGATAATCCGCTGGCTTACCAAGCCGACGACGGATGACGAGATATATTTTACGACCTCCGCGTCAAATTCTGACGGCAACGGCCACTCCGCCGCCAATGTGTATATTTTTCCCGGCCTGGGAACATTTATTTCAACACGGTGTCTTATAAATACGTTCGAGACACACGCAACCACCGTAAATTCAGCCGAGTATAAACGATCGAACCGTTTCGCCTCTCCTTTGTTTCCGGAAAGAAGCTTCGCGAAATGTGTGAAATTGAAACGCTCGCGACAAATGCTAATCTGTGATTAGAGCGTGTTTCAGAAAAGGAATGAGTGGGAAATGTTGAGGGATTTATCGGAGTCACTGAGAATTGAGGGGCTCAGTGGAAAACAGACACATGCCACATGTGCATAAGTTTTTGTTTCTTAAGGATCCATAATTTTGGATCAAGAAGAATTATACATACCGTAAACTGGGGTGACTTTGCCCGCCGGGGTGACATTGCCCACTTTTTTACTCTGACTGCAAAATTACCATACGATTGAATTCGCTATTGTTTTTTCGTTTGACCTTGGAAAAATTATTGCTACCGATTACAACACACCATATGTTCTAATTACCTCATAATAAAATAAAATAAAGTTCTTCCGAAAAGTGGGCGATGTCACCCCGGGCGTGCAAAGTCACAGTGTTGCCAGATTTTTTACAAGAGTTGTCGCCAACCGAGTTGTCTAAAGTCGCCCAAAATCGCCGAAAGTTGCGACAGTGCTGCCAATCCCAGTGAGAAAATATTGAAGGTGTTTTTAACGAAAATAAAAAAAAATAAAACTATAATCATTCGCAAACAATAATTTATCTCAATCTAACATACCCAATGAAAATACATAAATTGACTTATCACAAACTTACCACGAAAAGAAGCTTCCTGTTCCCATTCTTTCTTGTGTTTTTTATTGTATTTTGCCCATTTTCCCATTATTATTTTATATGTATGAATATGAAATGTATGAAATAACCGTAAACGGAATATCAGAATTCTTTAGTAATTTAGGGGAAGAAAATACATACCCAATCACAAATTCGGCTACCAACATAAAATGTTAAAACATACAATTTACCAACATAATAAATATTCATCACCAAACCCAGAGAAACGTGTATTGAAATATTAAATTGCACTGAATTTCTTCTAAATAGTACCAGAATTTGACATCGCCAATGATTTCTTTAAAATCGCCCAATTTGCGACTTGCGATTTCTTCAAAATAGCCGTCGCAATTTTGTTTCAAAAGTAGCCCAATTGGCGATAAATCGCCCAATCTGGCAACACTGCAAAGTCACTCAGTTTCCGGTATTTCTGAGAACTTTTTATTTTATAGAAATCCATGAAAATTAAACTATAAACTGTGATATTTTGAATAATATATGAAAACAACAAAGACGAAAATTTTTAGGTAAAAAAGTCACGAAACGGTGGCATGTGCCTGTTTTCCACTGGGCCCCTGAATTATAAAATCGAAATGAGCATAATAATGATGTTTGAAAAAAGAAAGTCTATACTTTCTCGAATAGAAACATCCTCCCCCAAGGCGCCAGAGATTAAAACTGTTTTTCCTCGCCCCCAATCAAAAAACACTCCAATCCCACACCACCTAGTCAGCCGAAACTCTGAAACTGCCCCACAGCGCGGAGAGAAGCTACTGGCGCGAGAATTCCGTTTACAACCTAACAGATCCCACAGGAGCGGCCCACACGGTTCTCGCAGCTCGATCGTGACAAAAGGGCCAGCAGCCCCGAGTGTTCTCCACGGAATAACCAGGGTCTGAGGACTCAATTAGCAGAGACACGGAGAGCAGTTCCGAGGCGACGACGAAGAATTACTAAAACGGCTGGCAGCGCGGAAACGTTCATGGCGCGACATCAAAGACGTAACTCCTCCCGCGGCGTAATATCAGCCCCGATGCCCTGACACCCCCGACTATATAGTGCTGCGTGTAAAATGGGTCGGAGCCGTTAAAACAGTAGGTGGACGACTTCAAAAGCATACCGCGTAGCCCCGGCTTGTGCACACGAAAGTCTGCATACTTCCGTCACAGTATTCCACTGGGGCGTCTTCTCCGTCCCTCTCAATCTCCCTTTCTCTGTCCTCCCGGGCCCGAGCAGGCACGTCGGGTTACACCCCGTGAATTACAACCCCTCCAGGATGCGTCAGCGCCTCGTTAAAGCCCCGTACGACACCGTGGCCCGTTTGCTTTTTACCGGTGACCAGAGCCAGCCGTTAAAAGGGAGAGCCACGAGCGGAAACGAACAGGAGGATCACGCGAGCGAGCCAACGTGACAGTGAGCGATCGTCATCGATACCGCTGCATCGATACGTCGCGGCCCCGCGTCCGCGATAAAAACGGCCCTTGATAAAAGTAGACGGTGTCGCTTTTCGAATAACATCGCGTCCTCGTGTGGGTGCGCCCGTGAGATGGCTACCGGCGATCAGAAACGGCGGAAAGGGAGGTTTGACTGGTAATACGGTTAGAGTTAGCGGTCGGTTTAATTTCGAGGGTCCGTCACCTTTTGTCACAGCGGACGTGGCCCGCGGGTGGTTTAATTTTATGTATTTCTGCCGACGGAACTAGGGCGCTGAAGGTTTAATTAATTTTACTCCGATGGTATTCAAAGGTCTTGGCGTGTGTGCTTTATGATTTAAAGTGCATACTCGATTTACGATGAATTAGTTACGAAGGGGCTGAATAATTGAGGTCTTTCCGCTCTGTATTGTGCGAGACCTGATTTCCACGCCGTGGATAGAAATTTAGTTTCGCGCACGATGAGTTAAAGGGGAGCGGAATATTTAATTGCGAATCGTGTTGGGGCTACGCTGCTCCCTTCGGTAATCCACCGCACTCTGAATTCTGTATGGTACATTTGTAATAAACAAAAAGCAAGCGCGAAAGAGCGACGCGCTCGTAAAGCCTGCCCGTTTAAAAACACAGCGCGCCGTTTGAAACACTGAAATTAATCCCGGCGCGAAGCAGTCCCTCGTCGACGCGCAGGCAAGGAAACAGCGCCGCGAGCTAATGGATTGAAACTGAGCGTCTCGGTCCCGGCGTAACGTCACAATGATCCGTAGAATATACACAACCGTTCGTATAAAAAGTCTAGCAAGATAAGCTCGGGCAAACGGCCCTCGTGACAAATTCTGTTGTTATTGTTTGCGAAACAATGCTCCTCGCCAATCTGTGAAGTTTCAGGTCTCTACCCTCCCGTTTGACGATAATATGGGGGTAAAAGCCCTTAAATTTAGCATTTTTTTAATCGGATACTACTTAAGGTAAATAAATGAAACAAAGGAGGAAAAATAGCTACTGAATTGTAAATCAATTATTAAGGATAAAAAAATGTAGGGTAATTATGGGAGAGATGCCGCACTGGGAGAGATGCCGCACTTTCGGTATGTCTGGGTTATCGGTAATAAAATACAACACCGTCGATTTTATTTGCTTTAGGCTGTTGGTGCAGGTTAGATTAATAAGCGAGAACGTGTTTCCCTTATTACTTTTAAAGATTCTGCTATTTTTTAGTAGTTAAAAATTCAAAGTTTTTCGAGTTACAACTTTTGAAATACGTTAAAGGAACTCTGTGTAATATTTCTCGACCAGAATAGGTCACATTCGACGTAGCACTTGGTAATACGAAAGTGCGGCGTCTCTGTCGGGCATTTGGGATAGATGCCGCACTTTTATGTGGAATTGATATAACGAAATGTACCTAAGTCGACTACACGATGTATTTAATGTTAAAAATACAAAAAATTTGTGTTCCAAATAGATACCGTGATATCTCAAGGCAAATTATTTATTTCTTAATAACAAATATGATAATCCGAACATATTTGTGGACTTTTTACTCTAAAAATTTTCATTGCAAAATTTAGACGCGGTGACAATTTTGCGTAAGGTGCGACAACTCTCCCATAATTACCCTATTCTTTACGTGTGGTTTTTGCAAACAACCCATTGAGTGACACCCATCAAGAAAGTCAGGAATAATCGGGTCGATAATAGTCGGCGTGCTTATCTTACTAGACTCTTTCCATATTCGTCCGGCGAGCGTCGCGCGTATCATCCGCGAGGGCGTACCAGCGCCGAGCGTAATGCGCGAGCTGCACAAAGTGCATAGAGTGGTGCGGCGTGACGCAACACCGTTCGGATCGTTCCCAGCGAGCCTCGCGAATGATCCATCGCCGAGCGCAGACACAGACGGGGCGCACAATGCAAATAAGCCAATTACGTCAATCCTGAGAAATCGTCGACTAAGGGCGGCCCAGGCTGGGTGATCCGTCCGGGAAAGAGTGAGAAGGGATAGCAAAAGCAACAGTGGAGGGGGAGCGCGCGTGAGGGAAAGAGGGGGGAGGCACGAGAGGGGACAGGGACGAGTGGCGGGTTGCAAGTGGGTGGAAACGAAAGACGACGGACGGGTATCGTGAGGCCGTGGGCCATGGCCAAGCCGCATGCAACAGAATGCATCCGCGATGCATTAGGTAATGATATCGGCATTATGGCCGAGCGTGGAACGAACGAAATGACGAACGGGCCGACGGATTGGAACCGGGGCCCATCGGGGGCCCCATCGAAGGAGGGCCAAGGGGTAATTATACAAGCAAACAAGGGGCGGTCCTACCGAGATTATAGGGTTCCTCGAGCTGCCCTCCCCTGCCCCCACCCCCTCTGTTTGCCCGTAATTACAGGGCCAAACTGCTCTCCATGGCATCCCCCTCTATCTCTCGGGGCCTCACGAGAAATGCCACCCGCTAGTCTCCTTTCCGTCTTTTTCATCTGCCCCCTTCCTCCTCACCTCGATCCACTTCTGATCCTTCCTTTTTTTGGATAACCGTCGATACACCCCGATCTCACCGACTCTCGGATTCTCGTTACCAGGGAGGATATGATTTTCTTCTCGCCAAGCGGCGCATCTTTATCGCGATAAAGCGATCGTCACTTTATCGCCGTCAAGGGTTAAGCTAGATCTCCTTGATCATATGTTAATTCGACGATGGAGAATGATTTTTCGAGAGCTCACTTTGCGGCAGAGGATTCACAAGGCAGATTGCGCCTGCAAGTGGGTTTACGCTGGAGGATGCAAGGACGTAGGGGAATTCAATTTGTTCCTCCGTCGCAATTACAGGACCAAATTGTTCTCCGCGGCATGCCAGCCGTGCGTCTTTCGACGTTCCCTTGGAAATACCACCGGCCACTCCTGCCTTTTTCATCTCCCTCCCCTCCTATTTTCACCCCCCTCGTGGCGGCGCGGTTCAATTCATCAGGGCCCGGGCAACTTTGTCAAACGACCGAGCACAAGGAAAAAGTTAAATGAACCACCGCGATGGTATCGTTGACGTTTTTCGCTCTCGGTGCAATTGGAATTTTCCGCGGGGAATATCGAGGATAGCCGAAATTTCCAGTTCAAGGGGAGTTTCGAAAGAACTCGGGAGACTTCAATCTTGAGATTCGTCGACCTGCTCATTGAATTTTGCTATTCCATTTCTGACCCCGTTTGTGGAGAGCATTGGAGTGGTACTTGAGGTTTAGCTTCCCCAAAAATAATTGGCTATAGGCAGTCGATATTTTATTGTATTCTATGGTAATCAATCGCAACCTACTTTCTGTATACTTTATACCAAATGTATACTCCTAATATAGGGGGAGTTGGGCACTTTGATGTAGGTGGCATGGCTGTCCGGAGGGGGGGGGGGGGGTCGGTTTCCCCCCCCTGGTTTTTGAGAAAAATCGCTTATTTTTCAAAACTGATCTTTATTACGTTTTTACTGAAACGGGAATATATTTAAATTTCGGTTTTAAATTTTCAATTAAATTGGCACTATAAAATGGGTTAAAAAACAAGAGGGGTATATTTTTGCCCCCCCCCCCCCTTTGGAACTTTACCATCACCCCAAAGTTGCCCCCTCCCCCGGAAAAAAGTCTGCGGACGCCCCTACTACCCACACAGCACCATAACATTACAGCAACGTCTCTGCAATATTGCGGTGCAAGATTACAATGTTGCGCCATAATATTGCAGAGACGTTGCAGATTCAGTCCTATGTCCGCCTTCGCAATATTGCAGGTGTGTATTCTGCAATGTTGCGGCAGCATTGCAAACATGTAGTTCTGTAACGTTCCGGCAATGATTCTGCAACGAAACGGCAATAAAAACGGCCTACGAGAAATTCTAACATATCCAGTTAAATGAAACATGCTGTAGAATCTACTCGACGTCATATTTCAAATTTCGTCAAAGTCATAGTTGCTTCAGAATATTGCTGTACTGTTTCTACAATATTTCTACTTCAGTATTGCACAGCAATATGTAGGCAATTTTGCTGGGTCGTTGCCACTGAAACATTGCACATCGATTTGCGCGCAATACTGCCGAAATATCATAGGATCGTTGCCACTGGAACATTGCACGTCGATGTGCGCGCAATATTGCAGAAATATTGTAGGATCGTTGCCACTGGAACATTGCACGGCAACGTTCTTGCAATATTGCTGCAATATTGTAGCGTCATTGCCACTCCAATAATGCACGGCAATATTGCAAGAACGTTCCTACAATATTGCGATGCAACCTGCAACAACGCAATATTGCAACAACGTTGCTGCAATACAGCTGCAACGAAGTGTGCTGTATGGGTAGGGGGCACAGCGAAACATTAATATTATCTTGATATCTATAGGGTATCACCTTATAATCTTATATCATCTTTCAAGATCATAGACTATAGAGTATACTGTTTTGTAATCATTTTTTGAACTTCTGACTGTTTCTAGATATCAAGAGAATATTAATGTTTCATTGTGCCCCTTGCACCAAAGTGCCCCAACTTCCCCTACAGCATAATGTAATTTCCTCTAAATTTTCGGCCCCCTAACCAGTGTCTTTATTCCTAAAAAATTACCTCGCATTTTTAATCGACGAGAGAAGTTCCGGGGCTGACTTATTCTCTCACGGTGGTCGTCGGTCGTCTCCTGGACCGTTTCAGAAGATTAAAAAAGGAACAGAAGCGAACTGCCCCCTTGGCGAGCGACAGAGCATGTGACGATGTTCTCCGATGATAAAGTCCAGCGAGATTTACGACGAAACGTGCCCGGTTTACAGGAAGCGCAACAAAGTTGCGGGCACCATGGTAATCGCTGGCCGGCTTAATTACTTTTAATTCGCCAACGAAATTTACGTCATCTTGCGCGGGGGGGAGAGAGCGGGCGATCGGTTCGCGCACGGCATGGCCGTCAGTATATTAATTTTAAATCGTACAACGCAAGCTTTACGATTATTGCATAATGGATCGTCCGATAAACGAGCGGTTGATTTACGTGCCGCCGGTAATAAAATGCATTTTATAGTTCGCCGAACGTCGACAGCTGCGCCTGTGTTTCGGGGAACGCGAGAGGGGGATAAAAACTCGATGACAAATAAATGGCGAGGGTTTTTGCGGGTTGTCGTTCCCGTCGTAAAAACCCAAACGCCCGGGACCGTGCCTCCGAACATCTTGATTAAATATTCATTCTCATTGGAGCAAGACACTTGTTGCTTATAAATAGCGCGCTAAACGAGGACGCCCGAATTCGGAGCCGCGAAACGAGGGATGCCCCAGCGACAAATTGTATTCCGAGCCTGTAATTACCATATTGGGAGCCGCGGCTGTAAAAGACTGAGCGTAGGCACAACGAGCGAGTTAAAAATGAATGATCGAAGTGTGTAACGATGAAAGAGGAAGTGTATCTGCAAATGGGGGGTGCAGCCGTGCTGGAGCCAAGCTTTTCCGCTGGGCTCGTTAGCATGCAAGACATCCTACGAAGTAAAAAGCTTGCATTTACGCGAAAGTGCAGGCTCATAGCGAAAAGGAGACTGATAATACTTTATTCATGCACGCATCCGACTTCTTATCCCTTTTAAGTCCCGAGTGCTCCCCTTATGAACACACAGGCTCCCCTTTATTGGCCGCGTAACAACGTGAAACACGCTGCTCGGGAATTCTGCGCCGTAGAGGATTCAGTAAATACTATTAACCTTTCCGGGAAGAAACTGCGAACTGTGCACGGGGAAAGAATTAAGTTCCCATCTCGATTGCGATTACATGATTGCAGATCGCGTTGAGCGCCGCCGGTGATGAAGCTGACGTCAATCTGGCCGACGTGAACGAGAGGCACTTTGAATTAGAGAAGCTGGATCCGATCCGTCTGGCTAGGAACCACCGTCGACGAAAATGGAGGCTTCCATTACCCCTTTATTCCCTCGGATTTCGCCTGGCATCCGCGAAATCTGCTCCCGCATTCGGCGCACGTCCCGTCGCGTGTTATTTTAACCAAAATTGATGGCGGGGCCATGGGTGTTTCGGCCGGGATCCATCAACCGGCAACACCCGTCCGCGACTGGAGTTCGACTTAACGGCGGAGACAAACTTCATCGAAATGCCGCATCACCTTCGCGGCTCCTGTGCCAGGGCTTCCAGCTCGCTCACTTTGCCGCCTACTTCGACCCAGTTTCAGCCCAGCTGGCAGCGCGGCAGTCACGAGACCGACGGCGCAATTTAAATATGTTATACGCTCAGGCGAACGTATTTTTAAAAAGTCCACTGATTCGGATAATCGGTCCACCAACCGGCTGGAAAATGGTGGCTACCGTCAGCTCAACGATGAAGAGAAACGTGCAATTGAATATTGGATTTCTTGTCTCTCGACGGTGGATCCTTAAAGCTTAAGCGGGGAACTTGGTTTAGGACGCTGAAAAAATGCTGATTTTTGGGAATTATTTTACTCTATATTCGGACGAGAAGAATTTTTATTATTCAAGAATAATTCATTTTAGGGGTCTCTCTACTTTGATGGCCTGAAAAGGAGCGCGATATTTGGGATTTTTTAAGGGAAAGCCTCAAATTATATTTATTGAAAACTTTATGCCTATATTTGTACATATTTAGGCAAAATTTAAAAAAAAATAATTGGAGAAAAAACGGTACCTAAAACTTTAAACATGTCTTTCTCAGAACGATGTTTTTCGAATTAGTAAGCATGATATCCCAGAAACCAATCACGCGATTCACTTCAATCATTGTATATATATTTAGTACCTAGATGTCCCATTCTCATTGTTACTAAAACTCAGTCGGTTAAAAAACTTAAAAAACAGTGAATTTGTTGCAGAAATCGATGTTTGTTTTAGACGCTACCATCTTTTTTTTACTCTTCAGTATTTCTCATTTAGTCTACTTACTTAGTTGAGGTGATAGCCACACTCATACAGATTACACAAATTTTTAAATTTTCTATTTCAAGCAACTACAACGGCTGATTTTATGCTAACCATGCGCATACCTATGATTTTTGTAAGGCGCTCTATTTGAAGCACTATGACTCGGAATATAACCATTATTTTTTAATACAATTTTTTTCATATTCTCTAAAGATTGGCAAACAAAGTCACAAAGCTGGAAGTGAATAGTTTTAATGGTGTTGTTTTAGAAATTCCCAACGTTCGCATCATTTTTCGTCTGTCAAGTAGGGAGACAGGGACCCGGAACGGAACAGAAACGAAAACGAAATTCTTAACCCCGTTGCAGGAGTGAAAACGATATAACCGAAATAAAAATTCCGATTAATAATGTTCTGTACACTTCACGTTAAAAAATTTAAATTGAGCGCCCCGTTATTTTCATCATGTTTCATGTCAGTTCAGAGTCTGAACTTCAGACCCCCGATAAGGCTGTTTGCGGTTCTGGCAGAGGCGTTGGAAGTCTTGCCCTTGTTGGCACGGGTCGCAACGGAAAGCATCAAAACTCCAAATTTTTTCTTAAGACATAATATATAACATTCTATAATATATAGCTATAACGTATAATACTGTATACTATAAGTACAAAAGGCAATAAAATTGTTAAAATAAGTTTTTTTATAAATGAAATAACCGGTTCGGAACAAAATTTGTTTTTCGTTCTGATGGAAACGAAATATTTTTTAGCAGAAACGATATTAACCGAAACGAAATTATTATTATATCGGAGCTGAACCGTAACGAAACGAAAAAACATTTCGTTCCAAGTCCTTGAGGCAGACCTCAACAACATTGTTCTATTGGTGTACAGTAAAGTCTCGTTACGGGCTCGGTTTGGTGTACACTATACGGACATTTTGCTATCCCCACCACTTCTGTTTTACTCTTGTCCGGCGAAGGCGAGAGCGAGATGGAACGAGTGAGCGAAGACACTGAAAGGGAGCTAGAACAGTACGAGACAGACGACGCGTTGATATTTTGTCTCGCTCCGTCCTTCAGACGCCTGACACTCCGTCCTTTGCGTGCGCAAGTAGCGTGCGCGCAAAGCGGTCTATCTCGCTCCCACCTTCGACCAGAAAGAAGCCAGAAACTCACACTAGGAATTAGGGCTCCGTTCACGATACGGGCTCAACACCGGTCCCGACCAGCGAGCGGCTAACGAGACTTTACTGTATCTTCAAGCCAATGTTTTTCTTAATTGTCATGAATTTGGACTTTTGAATGGGACTTTAAAAAGAAAAAACGATTTTGACGCAAAACGTGGTTTAATTTAATTCAACCAAAAATGGTTTACTTAGGTATATTTAATTTTTTTGCATAAAATTATTTTAAAGTTCCTTAACTTTGTCAACTTTAGATTATTTTCTTATTGTTTTAGTCCACCGACAATATAAATTCATGACAATTACGAAAAACTTGGGCTTCTTTATTCCAGACAAAAATTGGATTCGCTGGCACAATTTGACAACTCCGGCGAGCACTTCATACTTTGATAAATAAAATAATAAAACAATGTAAAAATTTCTTATCCGAATATATGTACAGTAAAACACCCTTAAAGTTTTAAAAAGATTCGCTTTATATTTGCCGACAAAATAATTCTTAAAAATCCCCATTTTTTTCAGCGTCCAAAACCAGATTCCGTTCTTAAATCCTCATCCATCGCGACGATTGAGATTCATAGTTGCGCAGCATAGTAGAATTGTAATCCGATAATTGTCCCCCACGATAACGGCGCAAGTGGTACGGCGCTAAAATCAGCGCAAGGGAATGAATATACTCCGCAAGGAATTAATCAAGCCGCTGCGATAGATCGATAGAAAGGGCCATTATCCGAAAACAAAAGAAGATCCCCGCGATAAACGATAAATATCCCCGAAGTCTGCCGTGAATATTCGCCTTGGCACAGTTAGCTGGCAAGTAACGAAGCCAGCGAACGTTTATTTTTGCGCTTCATGGGCCAATAAATTCACGGCGGCCCGCAGGAGCCCCGCCATAGCCCAGCACCAGCCGCGTTCCTCCCTCGCGGAAATCGCGTCGTTGAAATCGCGATCGCGATCGATCTGCCGGAATCGCCGATGAATCACGCGGCCGGGGGACCATTAGAGAATTCGAGCGGTCCCGATTATTTAATAACGATGGGCGATATTTATCCCCGCTGCATTTGCAGATTGCGGTGCCCCGACCGTCGTGGACTTGCCCCACTGCGGAATAAAACATTCACGCGTCGCCTGCTAGAGTGGCACTGTGTCTCGCGAGAGGGTGACGTCGTCGGGGAACGAGGGGCGAGGTAAAAGTTGCGTGTAAAGTAGGAAAAATATGGGACGGGGATAAAGCGTGCAACGGTGAGGCAAGCCCGGCTCTTCTCTCCGTTCCAACGGAGGAGGATGCGAAGGAGGAGGCGAAGGAGTAGGGGTCGCTCGGCCGGCGGCGGAAAACGGCCACGAGGAGGAGGACGAAGAGGGCGCGGAGGCTGAGAATTCCGGGATGAAATTTCCTTGTCGCATAACACGAGGCTTCGACTGCGCGCACCGTGTGCCTGGGCGGTGAATTCCCGAATTACATGTCTCTCATTTGAATAAACGTACCCCGAACGACACGCGAGGCCCGCGCTCGTCTTTGTTTTACGACGGAGGACGGACTAGTGACAGGGGAGACGGTGTCCCTCCGCGGGGCTAACATCCGATGGAGGCGTTTAGACGTTGTGAAACACGTGAAATATTAAATGAAAAGATGCTCGAGGGGCGACGCGGGGAGAAGGAAGGAGAGCGAGAGGGGCGCACACGAGACGGGCGGAGCGACGACCACGCGACTCGATCCCCGCGAACGACAAAGTATGCGTTTTCTGTCAGGGCGACGCGGGGCGTGGGTGGATCATTTTGTGCGCTCGCGTATCCAGGCTCTGCCTTCAACGCCGCCAGGGAACAGGGTATGTTAAGGTTCAAAAACCGCATATCGGAAATACGATTCACCTTGTATTCCCTGGTCGAGCGGAGGATAGAGGGGGAGGACGCGCGGGATCCTATGTGATTTTCGAGAAAGCAGGATCCACGGGCTCGGGAGATACGAGCCTGATGCGCTGCAGGGATAGTATGACAATAAGATTTCCAGAAGATACAAGGGATCCGTGTCTCATGATCGAACGTGGCCCCCGTTATTCGTTGCGAACCAAATATTTCCCAACCATGGATCGAATGTGTTGGATAAAAATGTTTTTTCACAGGATTCTCCGAGGGAGATTGAGTTTGGATGTTAGTACCATGTATGTGCGCCTTATTTGAGGTTCCAGGCAAAAATTTGCAAGAAGAAATAAAGAGTTATCGAGGGGGTATTCGAGTGTAACTGCCCGCTTTTCAACGCCAACTTTCGGATTTTATTTAACGAAAACTGGAAGTTTATATTGTCTGGCGTTTCGCCTGCAGATTGAGGCATGTTTGAAGTAATACTCGGATTTTTTTAGCTTTTTTATCCATAAATATAGTCAGTGGCACAAGCTTCTTCAAACAATTCTTTTCCGACAGGCAATCGTGTGCGGAATGTTATAGTCATCCAAAATGGAGAAACTAAGGTTTAAGTTGTCGCTATGGTTTGAGCCACAGAAGCCCGCTAACAATAAAATTTTGCAGAATGACACCTTTTGAAAAAGGTGTTCGATTTTTGCTAAAATTAATATTGTACAAGAATAGAAACTCGTCCGTGGTTCCGACCATAGCGACGACCATAACAAAGAAAATAAACGTTAGTTTTTACATTTTGGATGACTATAACAGTCCCCACACCATTGGCTGTCGGAAAATAAGTTTTTTGAAGAAGCTTGCGCCACCGACTACTTCTGTGTATAAAAATATGCAATGAAAGAGGTAAAAAAATTGTGAGTATTACTTCAAACATAACTTAACATGCAGGCAAAACGCCAGACAGTATAAACTTACAGTTTTTATCCGACTGCGGCACGCAAAGGAGGATATTCTGTTCATCAGGTACGTTTGTATGTTACGCTCTAGAGCCTAAACGGATACACCGATTTGGATAAATGAGAATTTTTTTTTGAGAGTCTTTAGAATTGTCTTGACGGTCCGAATATTATAGGATTTAGAATTTCTCAAAAATTAAAAATAAAAAAATTTAAAAAACCTGACTGCTTAAAAAGCGAAGTAAAATGATAAACATAATAATAAGATGACAATTTAAATTAACTCAATTGTCTCCAGTCGGAGGCCTTAAATCCTTTGTTGCAAATTATTTGTCTTAGGATGGATTCTGTACAGTAGCGGACTGCAGACAATTGAGTTAATTTAAATAGTCATCTTATTATTATGTTTATCATTTTAGTTCGCTTTTTAAGCAGTCGGGTTTTTTGTTAAATAAATATGAAGGTGGCGTTGAAAAATGGGCAGTTACATTAAAGTACATACCCCATTAACGTATTTGTGTCCATACGTCTTTGGCGGTATAGATATTGCTAATACTACTGTGACTGCAGAACAGCATCTACCGCAAGGAGAAGTAGCCGCAAGATCGGGCGTCACTCATCATGGGGCCACATTTTAACACGTTCCGCACAGCTGATGTCATAAGACACAAACCGGGCAACCGTGCCGGTCGACTGATGTCATAAAGACACAATGCGTGTCCTTAACGACACTCCACTATTTCTCCATTTTGATGGTTTTGGTTTGGATTTGGTTGATTTATGTGAGTATATCCTTCTTCATTATTGTTTTGGCTAACACCTGGTACATACCCGCGATATACCCGTAACACCAAGCGATATACCCGTAAGACCTAAAAATCCGGTTTACAATAATTTTTTTATCATAAAATTTGTTTCTATTCCATTTCTTATGGCAAAAAAGTAATGAAAACACGAAACCGTTACTGGAGAAATGTCTAAAATATTGGCCGTGCAGAACGTGTTAAAAATGTGTGTGAATTTTTAATTAGGGTAAATCTGGGAGACGCGGTCGACCTAATATAAAATGGCTATTAAAACTAATATAGACATTACTTAGTTTATCAGAAGAAACCTATATGTTCAAAATTGTATGCCGATTCAGAAAGACTGGTCGATATTTGCTTTAAGACAATATTCATTGTAAATCGGGTTGAAAACTGAAGTCATGATATCTGACAGAAATGGTTTTTGTCGTTGGCAGAGACCACTTGCATAATTATTCGTGGAAAATTAACAAAGGATAAAACAAAATTATTTATAAGTGAATACAACTACAGATTCATTGATAATTTTATTTACGCTAAACAAATAAAGAACACATCAAAGAAAAAGTGAACTACCTACTGGCAATTAGCAAGGTAAATGAATACCAAAGTGAATAAATAAACTAAATAAACCAAAATAATAATAAAATAATAATAAAAAATAAAAAATAAACAAACAATAAAAAAAATCATAACTCGACCATCTCACCTTTCTGCAGCGAAAGATGATCTACTCGTCAGCTTTGAGAGGAAGAGTTAATATGGCCAGATACTTTGGCTACATTGTCCCTCAATATCTCTACTATCTTATTATCCCAAATATTAAATGAAAATAAACTTAGAAGTATATTTTAAATACGATTCTGTACACTGCTGACAAAAGAGGTTAAATGAAACCACAATTTACCTTTTATAGCCTATAAATCCAGAAAAACACAGAACGAAGCGAAATGACGCTATTCATTCAACTGTTTGACTTCTAGAGAAGTAATTGGTCTACATTTTAACGCATTTTTACGTATAGAGTCTAAAATATAGCGACTCGACCAACTCTCCGACCCAACCGCGTCTCCCGGATTTACCCGAACTAAAATAGACAAGTACTTTTAAGGCCTCATAATCCCATACAGCACACTTCGTTGCAGATGTATTGCAGGAACGTTGCTGCAATATTGCGTTGTTGCAGGTTGCATCGTAATATTGTAGGAACGTTCCTGCAATATTGCCGTGCATTATTGGAGTGGCAATATTGCATCAATGTTGCAAGAACGTTGCCGTGCAATGTTCCATTGGCAACGATCCTACAATATTTCTGCAATATTGCGCGCACATCGACGTGCAATGTTCCACTGGCAACGATCCTACAATATTTCGGCAATATTGCGCGCAAATCGATGTGCAATGTTTCAGTGGCAACGACCCAGCAAAATTGCCTACATATTGCCGTGCAATACTGTAGTGGAAATATTGTAGAAACAGTACAGCAATATTCTGAAGCAACTATGACTTTGACGAAATTTGAAATATGACGTCGTAGTAGATTCTACAGCATGTTTCATTTAACTGGATATGTTAGAATTTCTCATTGGCCGTTTTTATTGCCGTTTCGTTGCAGAATCATTGCCGGAACGTTGCAGGACTACGTGTTGCAATGCTGCCGCTAGATTGCAAAAATACACACCAGCAATATTGCGAAGGCGGACATAGGACTGAATCTGCAACATCTCTGCAATGTTATGGTGGAACATTGCAATCTTGCACCGCAATATTGCAGAGACATTGCTGCAATGTTATGATGCTGTGTGGGATGATGTGTTACACCTAGGAGCTCCAAAAGTATAAATGCTACCCTGTATCACGGGGAAAATGGTAAAAGGAATGGTAAGTTATACGAGTAGATAAAACTGAAGATGCAATCTTTATCCCACCCAAGAACATGGACACCCTAAAATCCATCCTCAAATCTCATCCGGCCTAAGAGTCCTCAGTAAAGATAACTCCTTAAACTTATTTTACGCGTCGCGTACTTGGACGTATTTCCACATTTCCAGTGTCCCGAAATGTCTGCCAACAACCCCCGCAGCGGCCCAACAACTCTATACAGTGTTCCATTACCGCGGCTCCTCGCGATCTATCAATCCGGCCAGCCGCCTGCTACGCGTCTCCCCTTTTATAATAACAAGCAGGGCCGACAATTTGCATGCGAAGCTCCGCATTATGGAAAGTTGCGCGCCACGCTCTCCCGAACCTGACCGGATAAGAAACCGAACACAGACCGTTCCGCACCGAAAACGTCGAGGGTCGATCGGAATCCAGAGACCTCCTCCTCTGGACTTAATTTTTCGTTACGGTCCCCGTGCCACGCCGCTCGATTCCCTCGGTCAGACGAATTCCCATCGAGAGCGACGAGGCTTCCCGCTGTAACGCTATTCCTGAAACAGGCCTGGAACCTGCATAACCGTGGAGCGGGACGCGGCAATCTCCCAGGCGTTCCTCGGGAAAGCAACCGCGGTAAAATCGCCGAGAACTTTACGACGCCACGGGTTACGCAGAAAAGCATTTATTATTTGCGGTCTTAGAAGCGATCCTCGTTATCCTCGTTACCAAGGCGAGCGCCTCGACAAGAAGCCTGGCCGGCAGAAGAGGAGTCCGTGAGCCAGCCGCGAGAGGAGGGAAGAAAGAGCGGCTGCCCTCCGCGATCCAAACGAGCGAACGCGAGGCTGGTGGACGCAGGGGCACGGGCGGAGAGAGGAGGGCACGTGAAAACAATAAGACGAACAGAGGAGGAGGGTGGAGGTGGAGGAGGAGGACGGAGAGGAGCTGGAGCGGCGAGGCAGACAAGGACCCAGGCGAAGAGTAGATAGGCACTGGCGGCGGAGTAATAACGGACTGCTCACCATGATTATAGAGCACGAGGCAGCCGGTACGTTGCTTAAATCAACAGAGAACAGAGCCGGAGGTTTCACCTGCCGAATCAATTTTTACCTCGTTTCAAGTCGTCCCGTCCCCTTTCTCCCGCTCCCTCGCGGCCCTTCTCTCCCCGAGTCCTCTTCGAGCCGCGGTTACACCGTGACCGGTTTCCCTGCTTACCGATTGCTTTTTCACGGATCCGATCTGAAATCCCCTTTCGATTTGCGCTCGGCCTCGCGTGTTTCCAACGCCTCACTCCGCCGATGGGAATCCTCCCTTCTTCCTTCCAAGGGTTGGTCGACTTTCAAGGGCGGGTTTAATTTTCTTAACGTGGAGGAGGTCCGTTTATTCGGTATCATCGACGAGCCACCGGATTATTGGACGGCAACGGAGGAGCGTGGAAGGCAACGGCACGCTCTTACAGCGGGAAATTAAATTTCCTCGTTCACCTGTAGCCGACGGTGAATCCGGGAGCGCCGGATGCGGAACACTGTGTACTGGGTGATTCAGGAACGGTGTGGAGAAGTTTGTAAGTGGACTCGGGGTTAGATGAAAGCGAA
The DNA here is from genome assembly GCA_929113495.1 of Andrena minutula. NCBI lineage: Eukaryota > Metazoa > Arthropoda > Insecta > Hymenoptera > Andrenidae > Andrena > Andrena minutula. The sequence goes on from OV815996.1 coordinate 28,011,579, forward strand.
TGGTTGCAGTGGCAAATTTAAGGGGGGATTCTCGTCTAACAGCCACAAAAGTAACTGATATTTTAGATTTTTCTTTAAAGACTGTTGGTCATATTGGATTAAACTGTTTTTTGGGATATAAGGAGGCAGCTTTTAACTTGTAGGAAATAGTTTTTTTATGTCGATCCTTTTTATTATTTATTCATTATCGTGGAATCTTCTCCGTCTCTTCGACGATGTAACTCCTGTTGGCGAGATGTGTAGTTCCTGTCATCTGATTGCAAAACAAATAGAAGTTTCTTGAAGTTAGATAATTTACGCTGGGAATGGTCCAGTTAAAAGAAAAAAAAATGAAAAATTGAAAGAAAAAGTAAGTGTTTCCTTAGACCAATTTTTCATATTATTCTTTATGTCGACGAAAAAAGTATTATAAATAAAAACGGAAATTAAAATTTTCAGTCCAGTCCCAGCGTAAATTATTTAACTTTAAGAAAATTTTCGTCTTTTTGCAATCAGATGACTGTGACAGTTGCTACACCTGACGCCCACATCGTCAAAGAGGTTAACACAATTCCACAATAATTAATAAATAATAAGAAGGGTCGACATAAAAAACGAATTCTACAAGTTTACAGATGTCTTCTTATATCACAAAAGAGTTTAATGCAATATTAACAATAGAATTTTTTAAAAAACAATTTATAAATTGCGGGGGCTGTTACACGAGAATATTAGCCCCCCTTAAAGAAAATGGTCCAGGGGGCAAATATTCTGAGGGGCCCATTTTTATACCAGAAAAAGTAATTACCAAGTGTAATAGTAAAGAAGAAAAAATATAGTGTTGGAATAAAATCATAATTCTTTTAAGCTGGGGCCCTAGAGGCCCTTCTGACCAGGGGTCCAAGCCGCAACTGCCCATCGGCCGCGCGTTACATTCGCCACTGGAATGGTGTGATTATAATCAGTGTTCACTTCTGAAACAATGTCTTGGAGTTTCAGTGTATTTAAATTCAAGTTTTATTTTTAGGTAGATATTGCAGTCGTTGGAATACAGGACGCTCCATTTTAATCTACAAATGTAGTTCTTCTAAAGAGATCCATATCCTCCCTAATCTAATTCCTCCCCCAATCCCAAGAACTCGCATTTAAGAAACAGAGCCACCCTGAATTTACAACCCCAAAATATAAAAATACAGCGGGGAATCTCGCGACAGCCGCCCTGTACCACCCTGTACACTCCCGTAAACGGGATATACATCTTTTTAATCCAATTAGCTTCTGTTCCTCCGGCAGAGTCTCTTTCGCATCAAACGCATCCCGTTTCCCCTGCGGGCTGGTGCGCGTAGCAAACTACCCCGAGCATTACGGTTTCATTTTCATTAAACAAAAAGGATAGGGAACCGGCTGAAAACGAGGAGCGAAGGGATCAAAATAAAAGAGTCCGGCGGTTCAAAGTTATCGACGTCACAAAGGATCGGCGTAGCCGTGCACACGGGGCGCCCCTTCTCTCCAATGTTTTCCCAGCTAGCCGTGGTCTCCCTAAAAAGCTTCCGCGCGACATTATCCGGAAACTTGGAGCGCGCCGGGGCATTTTCGAATTTACGAACGGCTGCATTATTCAGGGGAGGAGGACAAGGGGCGCGGGATGTGCGAGCGCGGTTTCCTTATTCTCGCCGAGCCGAATGACAGCGTGAAGGAGAATCGACACTTTGCTGCCGTCTTCTCCTCGTTTCCTGGCTGTTGGCCCCTGTACCGCGGGACAGGCAACACCGGCCAGGTTTATGCGAGGACATCAAACCGGCCGTGGGCCGGATATCGACGGCTTTGCTCCGGCGAGCCAGCTTTCGTGCGGACGTCTTCCTCTCCTCGTCGTGCGCGGCCATGAATTTCGTCTATCCGCGGTTTACGACCTCATCCCTGTTCCACGAACAACGGGCGCTTTTCACGTGCTCCGTGCAGCAAAGTATTCGCGGACTTGCCCCCTTCTCTCTCTCTCTCTCTCTCTCTCTCTCTCACTCTCTTTCGAGTACATACTCGACTTGGGTTTCGTGGCCTCGTCATCGCACGAGGGGCACTGGAGAGGCTGCGCTCGGAGAAGCTCTTGGCCACCGACCAGACGTATATTCTCGCAAATTGATCTGGACCCAGTCGGTGATTTCGATGAGAAAGGAGCCGCGTTACGGAAATCCTGTACACGGTATAGTCTGTCGCTGGATCGTAAATTGGGGCGTCGGCTAAAAACGTACGATAAGTCTCCGCCGTTAAAGAATTTATGCCCGTCGCCGGGGCTCCGCGCGGAACGAGACCCCTTTTGTCACCGGGAGGGGAAAAATCATTTTCCCCGTGGCAAATTATGCGCAACGTCGGTGGCATCCTCTCGTCCGATTATACACGCTGATACGTTTTATCTCCAGGTCTTGGAATACTTCTGCTGTTCCCGGCGGGACGGGGAAATTTCCGTGAGAAAAGTTACTCGCAACCAAAGCACAGACACTAGGAATTCCACATTTTCCTTATCTTAACAAATCTTTTATGAGAAAACGGATCTTTGTGTCTCTGAATCGTGTCTACGCCGATTCTATTGTTCGCGATGATTTCCCAGAAAAGTGAAACGCGTGTTGAATTAACAAGCGGGGTCACTGGCGTGGCCGAAACGCAACGAACCCGCGGCGCAGAAATTTCGCGGGAATTAGCCGGAGCATCGGCCGCTGCAAATTTAATTCCCGACGATTATCGCCAACCAGATTTTCCCCGGCGACATTCAGCGCAAACAACCCTGTAAAATTCATGCGGATGCTTCCGCAATGCTATTATCGCGTGCGCCGTGTGCCGTCCGGATCGATTATTAATAACACATTAACGCGCGTCCACGGAACGCCGAGCAGCACGGTTTCCGCTCGGCCGAGCGCGGCTGGACGCGCGCAGATCGGGTCGGAAGTGAGAATTCGAGGTGGCTCTCGCGCATCGCGGGGCAGCGTTAAATCCGCTGGCATGCCGGTTATATCAGACAGGAGGAGCCCGACGGAGGTGCATTAAACGAGCATTAGCTTTGGCGATTTTCCCCGTCGTCAGCTCCCATTCACCGGCAGCGCCGTCCGCGCCCGCACACGCGAGCCGATTCGATCCGCTCGCAGCTGCCGAACCGCGGCGCGCCGCGCCGTCTAGCACGTGCAACGGACAGCTTAAGCAAATTGAAGCGCGAGTTGCAAATTTGTTCGAACTGGCCGCCGCGATTCTGTGCAGGCACTGCAAGAATTGCAAGCTGGGAATAGTCCTCGCAGCTGTCGCGGATGGGCCGAAGGAGAGGCGAATTGGAACGCGCGTGTGATTAATCGAGCTCGAAGGGCGGAAGGGCTGTCTTTCGCGGTACAGAGTCGTGCGGGTGCGTTGCGATAAGGTTTCTGAATCGCTGGGTAATTACACTTTTGTCGTTTCAAAAGATAGCGGGGGAAATAGAGAATTTTAATTTCAATGCTGATTTCAATTTCAATTTTAATTCTAATCCCATAGGGATATGATATAGGTATATAGGGGGGAGTTGCCTATATCGTACCACTTAAGACATTTTACGTTATATTTCATATTTGGTAATAATTTGAACACAAATGACTATTGGATATTGTAGCTTGATCTTTTAGGAACCTACTATTATATGCTTAACCTTTCGTTGAGAACAAATTAATTTGTTTTTAATCTTTTTGCCACATGCTGTAAAAGGTACGATTTAGGCAACCGGTCATCGTACCTCCACTAAAAATAGTATAAATAACAAATAGAGAAGAAAATATTCAACATAAAGTAATGATTAATATATAGTTACGTATATATATATGTACATTGATCACACACAAGCCGCAATAACCTATTTATATGATATATGTACCTAACCTATATTATTATTATTCTTATTATTAAACGTCTTTATTACTTAAGTGTTGTTATTATACCTGACCTTAACTTATAACATACGAGTTGTCAAATCCTACTAGTAAAATTGTAGTGGTACGATTTAGGAAACATGATCAATTTACTTATAAATATCAATTTAAACTTTATAATGAATGCAATATGTACTTAAAATGAATGTAAAATATTCTACATTAAACCCGTTTTTAGAAAAATACAAAAACACAGGACAAAATTGCATTGTTTGATTATTATCAGCTAAAATAAACTGGTAAAAAGTTACATCGATCATACCTGATTTTTTAAAATGTTTATAGCACGCACAAAATAGAGTGTACGCTCATAAGGTTTTGTTTCTATTTCTTATTTCGCACTTACTTGATATTTTTATTATCAGATGTCGTTTACATTCATTAATTACTGAGAAATTGATAAGGTACGATTTAAGTGACCAGTACGATATTGGCAACTCTCCCCTATCTATGGTTCTCATCAACCACCAAAGATTTAAAACTCTGTGATTCAAATTCAGCGACTACTCTCCCGCCACCGAGGACCACATAATTAAAGATTACTTATGCATCGAGTTCCACTAGACTTATTTCCCTCTACAGCGCAGCGGATTCTCAACACACGCCCGTTCGTGTCCCCCAAAACTGCACAAAGGATCCTATTAAACCCGTGATTAGAAACAGGTAGACAGAGTAGGGGCAGGGCAAAAAGAGGATTCCATGGCCGGCGAGAGCTAACCGCGCTGAGAGGCGGTTTCTCTGGGGTTTTCGGAGGGACACGACTAGCCGAGCTTATGACGGTCTCGGGGCAGAACGAGATCCTCGTTGCGGGACGGTCGAATGCAGCCTCCCGTGAAATGCATTACGTATGCATCGCGCTATCACGCCGGGAATCCGGGGCCAGACACTCGCTAATTCGCGCGGCACGCTGCCCCGGGATTTCCTCGAGCGGAAGCTGGTCCACGCCCGGAAGACGACGCGTACGCGCGAGCATTATGAATTCCGCCTGGGTCGGGCCGCGCTCTGTCCCTGGCCCCCCCTTTTTCATTCCTTTTCTTTATTGAAACCGACCTGCAGCGGAGAGGAGGGATGGGCGGCGAGGACGAAGGAAGAGGATTAATCGCGAATGCCTCGCGCCACCAGCGGAGATCGATCGCCCCCATGGTGTAACCGGGGATCCTAATTAGTCAGCCGCCCATCGTTCCACGGGGCCGTTCGACGTGGAAAATTTAATTCGCCCACGGGAAACTCGCGACGCCCAGAGTGACCGATAACGATGGACTTATTGGCGTCCGGGATGATTTACCAGGCTTGATTCCCACAGAGATTGGATTAGAGGGGGACACCTCTCAACTTACCTGGTAAGTCACAATCAGCGTGGAAATTAAGGTGATTATCAGTGGAGAATATCGGGCAAGGGATCGATAGGCCCGTTCATAAATCAAAGCCAAGGCTGAGACGAAGCCTTACAGAGTCTAAAGTCCTGTAAATCAAGATCAAAGGGAGGTGCTCCACGGATTTCTGCAAGTAACCTGTTCTACAGCCCGGCACCGGTCATAGTGGCTAATAATTAATCAGATTAGGAGCCATTATGCCTACGTGGATGCGCGTCCATTTCGAATGTAATCAGAGCACACACGCGGAGGATCAATATGGAGTATAACAGCGGAGAGATACGCTTTCATTATTCACCGGTGTTTGATCGTTTTAATGCGGTTCTTAGTAAACCCCACCGACAATTCCCAGTAACCTGAAGTCCAGGCTCCCTCCGACGGCTTCAAATATTTTTCTTCAATTTCACCGAGCTTCCCGGTTCCTTTGATTCCGCGCTCTGTGCACACGGGCGTGGAAATGCCTGTATTTTCAAATATGTTTTCGACCGATTTCGATTCAACATTTCGAGACAACTGGGTAGGTGACTCTGGGCAAGGCGAGACAGATGCTTGAAACGTTTGTGTATTGATAATTAAAACGTTTGGGTGCCGGTTCCAAGTTTCCAGAAATTGGGTAACTTATCTAATATGTAGAGTGGGTCGAAAAATTATTGGGACACTCTTTGGATCAGAATAACTTTTTTGAATTAGTCCAAAGGACTTGAATTTTTGGGGAAGCTAGAAGGATGAGTTTGGTAGGTGACGTATTTCGTCGTTTTGAAAAAAATGCAATTGGTCGGAATAGCAAAGTAAATAGTGAAGTTGATCTTTATCAACTTTTTTATCTGAGCCTGTAATGGAAAATTTAAAAATCCCGTTTGTAGATTTAAGTAAGTTGTGTAAATGCTGAAATTTGCATCGAAATCGATTAACGTAGCTATCAGCTACAAACAGTTAAATAAAAGTATTGGAAATCACAATTTTTGGCCTGGGTAAAGGACCCAATTACTGACACCTATCCAATTACTGTCACCTTAAGCTATTTTACTTAAAATAACGAATAAATAAACTATGTGAAGTCATACACAAAAAGAATTATGTAAGTCAACCTATTTTTATAGTTTATTTATTCGTTATTTGAAGTAAAATAGCTTAAGGTAACAGTAATTGGTTAGGTGTCAGTAATTGGGTCCTTTACCCTATAACTGTAATAAACCTACAGTTTACATACTTCAATGCCTGTGGCTTGTTTCTACATTTAAATTTTCATTACAGGCTTGGATAAAAAAGTCGAAAATGTGACTTGCACTATTTCCTTCGCTATTCCGACCATATCCATTTTTTTTTCAAAACTCCGAATCACATCGCCTAGAAAATTAATCCTTCTAGCATCTCAAAAAACCTCAAATCATGTGAACTAATTTTAAAAAAATTATTCTGTTTCATAGGGTGAACTAATAATTTGTTGACTCACTGTAAACAATGAAACATATACTCGACATCCTACTACACCAATCTCATTTTTAAGAAGAGCTTGACTCTGACTAATATGATTATGAACGAACCTACGATTCCTTAAAATTATCGCACGCAAGGAAAATTGAATCTTCCAATCGTAATAATATGCCGAAGCATAACAAGCCTACACAGCGTTGCGAAAACAGCGGCGCAACGTCAACCGCGATCGGTCCCGTTGCATTTATAATCGTCGGACAACACGAATTATGGTCGAACCCGATAGGCGGAATTATAGGTGAAACCAGAACGTTTCGACTGCCGTGGAAATCTCGGCCGACCTCAGGACTGACGTCTGCTCGGATCGAACCAATTGCGGTGCAACCACCGGCTGATTGTAATCGCGGCGAATTAAATATGCAACGCGAACGATCCCGCGAGCCTGGACATTTTATCGACTCGACCCGATATTAATAATCGACAGAGGGGCGGCAGAAGATTGGGATGCCCAGAGGCCCCGAATGAAATACCGTAGTCCATTATTCGGATGCTGGTGCTGCTCGAGCACGCAATTGTAAAACGTCCCTTCTCCTAATCAAATCTATTTTGCGGTCAACAAGACTAAATTAACCCTCCGTGGTTAAACCAGGTGTAACGCACCCCAAGAGCAATTTTCGAGTTCCTCTGTCGCGCATTTACTACTTCCAAAGGGGTTTTTATTGCAAAAGAAAGAAATTAAAAATGTAGCTTTTTTCCACAAGCGTGGAACATCGCTCTTCTTGAACCACAAATTTCATCGCATCAAAATTTACATTTCTAGAAAAAGATTATTAGAGTATACTAATGTACCTACAATTATTACTCAAAAGTTAAAAGATTCAAAAATACGAAAATAATGTTTGAAGCGGTAATTTTTCATTATAGGAAGGTGTGATTGAATATGAGAGTGAGTATGCGAGCCACGCAATAAAAGTCGCAATACTTACGCTCGTAATAAGTGTATTAACTATGAAAACAAGGTGTCAGATAATAAAAAGATTGAAAAGTGGATGAATGTAGAACAGCGTAGCCTCTGTTACTCGAGTAGCAAAGTCTCGGTACCACTTGGAATAATAGAGGTTCTGCAGTATCGAGATCGCGATTACGCACACACGGCCTCCTCCACAGGGTAACGGCGGGCGGGTCGTGATATCGAAGCGAGACGAGGAGGGGAAAAAAAGGAGAACCATCTGGCCCGTGTACGAATATCACACGGCCTCGTAAATCCCCGTGGCTTAACCGTCCACTTCGAGAGCTATAAAACAGCGCTATGCAGGGTAAAAAGCATCGCCTCGAAGCGGCGCGATAAACCGTCGAGATGTTTTCACCGCCTTCGTGCCACGCGCCTCCCCTACCGTTTCATACTTTTGATAAATCTCTATTTTTTCCCCCACTCTCCACCCTTTTATTTTTCCCCCGCCCCTTTACCCCTCACTCTTGTTTCTTTTTTTTTTTAATAAAAACGACACTTCCTCGCCGGGGCCCGGTTAGGTCACGAACATCCCCCTCACGGGCGATATTTATGCTCTTACGTCACGAGAGAAATATCGTGCGACGAGAATCTTGCGAGATCCCTCGCGCACCTCGAAGACTATAGGCGCGCGTGTCTGTGTGTCACGTAGCCGCCCGTACACGTTAACACATCCGAGTGAAAGGGCTACACGTGTACGAACGGCTACAGGCAAGACTGCAGCGTGTTTTTGTCCGTGCGTTAATTAAACTGGAACTTGAGCGACCGACTGCACCGGGCCAGACGTAATTTTCCACTGCGTGACCCTTCGGCCTTTGATCCTCCGCGGCCAGTGTACGTATTCAGTTTTCGAGGCCAGCCTCGCTCTGGTTACCCGTGAAAATTTCGCAGCTCCGAGGAAAACGCCATTAGCGTTGGCCATCGGCCGTAACTTGGCCGTTGCGCCGGAAGCGGAGGGCCATCAGCGTTCACGCAGTCCGCGGGGTATTTTTGGCAATGATGGATGCACGGGCCGGGGTATTTGCTGCCAAATCGTTGCACTTTTAGGCGGAATATTTCGGGGATATATTCCCGAGTATTTTGGGAAAAATAGGAAATGTCACAAAACAACGTTGTCGAGAAAATGAAGTTTTAATACTTTAGTCTATCCGCTCGTAAATAATTCCCTCTTTTGCCTTGACAGCAGAAGCTTATGCTTAACCAAAGAGTGAGGACAGCCTGTATTTTGTTCCAGTGCAGAGTGGATATTTCCTGTTTTTAACCAGTAAACCAATATGTCTTTAACGTTATCTTACGGAGGTATTTGAACTTTATAACCCTTTCTGATTCGACAGTTCCGTAGTCTCAGTTGGCACCAATAAAATATTCTATAAATCCCGTGTCCTATATTCCCAATTTTCACCTTGCCCTTCATATTAGGTCGGTGCGAAAGTTCGTTCGCTTTGTTGAACCAAAGTCTTTAATAAAAGCAAAAACTTGTTAGGTACATATTGATTTAATCCAAGTATTTTCCTTACCTATCTACCGTTTAAATAAAGTGATTAGAATTTTGACCTATCTACCTTTTGCCATTTTTCTGGTAAAAGTACACGTAGATTTAGTGAACAAAAGACACGTCCGTACGTCTAACATCACTTGATAGTGAGCGAATGAACGTTTGCACCGATCTAATTAACTAGTTTACTCATAACCAGACAACGTATTTACGTAGTGTTCGAAGGTCTCGATACCCTAATTTCCAGTGGCCATCTGTTTTCAAACGACGAGTTAATCGTCGTCCCCTGATTAACGAGTTAAACGACGTACGTTTCAGCCCGTATTGAGAGGTTTGACCACAGCATGGCGGTGCAATGTGTATTTTTTTTCTTCGCGTCGTATTTCACAGAATAAAGAGAAGGCCATAATCGATCAACCGGATGCTGAAAAGCGGCCCAAAGCAATTTCGCGGGAAGATATATACAGGTCGACCTCCGTTGCTCGATGGAGAGGCCAACTTGCAGCGTCGAATGTCGGGTCAAATGCAAAGGAGCCGTTGCGAAAGCGCATCTTGCACGACTTTCTAATTTCTCAATCTCGTAAAAAATGTTAGGTACGGTGGAAAGTTCTGTCATTTCTATTGATACTTTCTCGTCGCGAGCATTGAAAGATTAACAAGAAGATGAATTTATCTTCGCCATTCCTAAAGCACTATTAAGAGTGGCAGATTTAATAAAAACGGTCCTAAGTAGTGACAATCGTTGTGGAACACCGTGTGTACACAACAGAATTACAAATACCTGTGAAAATTCTGGGAAACAAATCGATAATAGTGATTATATAAATTCTTAATTTTGTATGCTTAATTTTTAACTGCTCATCGGCCAGTGACTATTAGAACTCTACAAATCGCCACAAATCTAAATCAGTCTGAACTAAGTAGCAAGGGCAGGTGTGTCTAATATGTAGGTATATCTACGACTATTCTCAGAAACACCTTGCGAGAGATATTTCCCCTCATCCCTTCGAGGCTAGGTCTCGTAATAAGATGTCTGGCTCCCAATCAGACCCCGTTGCACGGTGAACGAAAGAGAAGTTTCTCATGTCGATACGACCGAAGGCAAACGTGCCGTTCACGAAAACAAATTCGAACGTCCGACGTCGATAAAGAGGAGAAGAAGAAGAAGATCGTCCCTGTCCGGGCTGGTCAAACGAAAGAAGCGGCCAGGCAGGAAGAGTAAGCAGGCAACATTTCTCAGGCGGACCGACGCGCAGCCATAATCAATCCGTTGGATGTTGAAAAGAGGCGCGAGCTATCTCGCCCAAGGATCCAGGATGGTTCCAGCTCGCCCAGCGGGAAGTCCACCTTACGTATCCCGTTTATATCGCGGCGATGCCAGAAAATTGCTCACAAAGGGCCTCCCCACGTAATCCCCCCCTCCCACGCTGACTCTGCCCTATCGCCCAACTTTTTCCATTTCCTCAGAGTCGTGTGAAATTAACAATCGCCCACGACCCTGTATCTCCTCCTTCGCCAAGCTCCGCGCGCAATGGTCCCGAGTTCCCAATCCGTCTCTCCGGAACGGGACGCGATATTCCGCGTAACCAGGCGAAGGGGAAATGCAGATTCCCGAGCGCGCGGTATTTTCGCAGGGAACGCGATCGGAAGAATAATAACAATAGACCGCTTTTGTTTAAACACGAGATTGTAATAGGTCCGTTGGAGCGCTCCTCCGTCGACCGTGAACGATTCCTATTTTCTGTGTTTGTACGTTCCATCCAGCTGTTTGGTTTTTTTTTTCGTTTTTAAGGGCGGTGCTCGAGCCGGATCCCCGGCGAACCGCGTTTCGAAAATATTCGGAATTCGTCGGGAGGAGCGCAAATATAAAATTTCATCGAGGATGGAATTATGTGTCGCGACGGTGGTTTAATTTTAAACACACGGCTGGACGATCGTTGCGCTCGCAACGAACAGGAAATGTAATCCCGACAAAGGCAGGGAAGTTTGAGGGGATTTTCTCTGTTCGTTATGACGTTTCGGTGTTATCAACGATACAGGTTATTCCAAAATTGTGGGACGTGCGACAGATATTCGAATTTTACATGTAAATGGAATTTAACAACTTACTATTTTGGAGTCTGGGGCCTCGATTTGCAGATGTGGGTTGTTGGGAGAGGCACACGCAGATACTGAAAGGAGAATGTTGTAATAGTTTTTACTTTGCTTGGTTTAAACACGATTAATAATTATTTTCAGTAATGTTTATACCAAGGGCGCTCGCATACTTTTATTGTAGGAGGGATGAAATCGACAAATCAAATCATGAAACACGCGGTGCGAGTGATGTAACCCTCTTGCTCTTGTGAACCCATTTTGCACTGCCAATTTAATTAAAAATTTAAGACCGAAATTTAAAAATACCTATTCATTTTTTTAGTATAAACTTAATGAAGATCAGTTTTTAAAAATAAGCGATTTTTTCTCAAAGTCATGCAAAGCAACTGTCCCTGTTACCCACCCCCTCCGCCCCCTCCCTCTGACGTATATTACAACACGAGTCGGTAACAATCATTTAATTGTAATTAATTTCATTAATTTCACTTTGACACCACTCGAACATCGACTTTGATCTAGATCACGTCAACGAGTCGCGGAAAGTGTTTGGCGAAGCAAGTCTTCGCACGATCACGGCGAAAATAAGACTGACCTCCCGCAGTTATGTTTGACTTACAATAGTGGGGATATCACCACTCGCCTGGAGAATCAAAACCCATAGACGAGTTTTAGGTTCAAGTTCATATTCAAGGTGTCGAATATGTACGTATGGAATTTGCGTGGCAATAGAGGCACCAAACTCAGATAGCCAATTTACACAGCACTTTGAATCAAAATATGTCGATGGTTTCGTACACAAACACTGTATGTCCACTTTAGCCTTTTCGAGAAAAATATATTGATACATGAAATGGTAAGGTAGGGTGGGGCTAAAAATCCGGAGGGGAAAAAATCCCGAATTCAAAATCTCTATTCCTAAATAATGTATTCAGTTTCACAGTGTACTAAGTAAAAGGCGAGAAGAAACGAAGGTGACCACAGAGTCGCAAGACGCTCCTGGACGTTCGTGCGAATTACACGACGCCCCTTCGTTATTTTATGGATCGAAAACTAAAAGAAATACGTCGTCTTTGTTGTTTTATACGAAGTAAACCACAGTTTAAAAGCGTATTTGCCAAGTACGTTAAGATTGTATGTTCCTTTAGTAATGTGTGCATGATATTGTTTATTGCTGAATGATAATATTTTCTATGTATATGGCAGAAATTATAGAGGTACCATTGGGGCAAAAAGTCCCTCAAAATATATATTTTATTATTTGTTTTCATAATAAGATGGCCAAAGAATAAAGAAATAATGCCAAACTCTTTAAATAGTGTTTTTGTTTTAGTTGAGCGATTTTTTTAGTTTTTAATTCAAAGTGAGCCACTGATATATATTTTTATTTTTTGGTAAAGAAGTCATGCTTTCCTTTCAATATTGTATACCAAAAAGAATCGGTTTAATAAATATTTGTTGATTTGAATAGAGATTTATACTTATTTAGTTTAATATTACACCAAAAGACATTAGGGACTTTCAACCCTATGCAATGGATTCTTTGCCCCGTACATGGGGCAAGGAGTCCATTTTGCATTGACAAACATTTTGTGGTATAACTCAAAAGAAAATAACAGTATCGACAAATGAACTTCATGAACGTAAAGCACAATAGTTGTAGTTTATACAAAGTAACACCAGATATCTCTAGATTGTTAGTACTAAATTTTACATAGGTTTATACGAAAAACGGGACTTTTAGCCCCACCCTACCCTACGCAAGATTCGGAGACACTAAATGTAGAAGAACATTATTTTTTACAAATTTATGAAGTAGATATAAGTACGTATGATTTTTATACTGCATAAAGAAACAGTCAAGAACTATTTGTTGCATATAAAAACTCAAATTTCACAAAAAGTGGACTAAGCCGTCAATGTACTCTAAATTAGCAAACCTAATCAGATAAGGGTTGATCAATTTGGAGAAAAATAAAGGGGTACACTACAAGATCAACTAAACAAGAACCGCGAAATCACAGAACCACGTAAAAGACACCCTGCATTACCTAAAAGCAGAGTTGGGCAAAATGTAATCTAATTACAATTTACAAATTACGATTAAACTGTAATTGTGCAGTTAATTACACATTATTTTCTGTAATCGCTAATTTAGGTAGTTGATAAAATTGTGATCAACCACCTACATTATCGATTACAGAAAGGAATGTGTAATCAACTACAGAATTACAGTTTAATCGTAATTTGTAAGTTATAATTAGGTTACATTTTGCCCAACTCTGCCTAAAAGACACTATTCCACAAAATCTAACTACCTCAATATAAAAGAAACAGTAGCTAAATCCATCGCTAATGATTTACGGTCCACAATTTAACAAAAGAAAAAAAGGCTCTAATTCCAGAAATACCCTAGTAGCCAACTAAACGAGTAGCCAAATAAAGTTCAGCCCCAAAAGCTACCTACTCTTTCAAGCCACGAAACTCATGCTTTCCTATAAATCCTGTGGTGGGCCAAAGATCCTCCCTATTCCCATCCAATTAGCGCGCCTAATCCCTTTCTATTACCACGCGGAGGCTCCCTAAGGTCGATCGACGACCCCCGCGCGAAATCGATCGTCCACGGGTAGCAAGATATACGCGGAAGGGGCGTCCCGATAAATCCGTGGAGCGGGAAAGTGTAGGTACAGCAGGAGGGAAGACGGAAACGAAAGAGAAAAGAAGGGGTTCCACGCGGAACGGAGCCAGCAAGGCGAGGAGGAGCGATAATCGATCCGGGGCGCGCTGAAAGAAAGGAGGCGCGAGCTATCTCGCGCTCCGGCTCGAAAGGAACAAGGTGAAACGGTGTCCGAAGGCTTCGGGGATGGTGTTGGCGGCCCTCTCTCGCAGCGGGAAGTCCCAAGTTCGTGCAGAAGGGACCACGTCGGCGTCGTTCCCGGTTAACTAGATGCCAGCCGAGATTCCACGGTGAAGGGTTGGACGGACGGACCTGGCGGAGGTAATCATAAAGCTACGACGAGCAGAAGAAGAAGAAGAGGAAGGCGAGGAGGAGGAGGAGGAGGAGGAGGAGGAGGTGGACGAAGGAGATGGCCGCGGGGCTGGCAGCGCGGCCTGGAAGCGTGTCAGTAAATTTAACCTAACCGAATGCCAGGGCATAAACCCCACTGCTTCTTCTCTTTTTTTTCACTCGCCGCTTCTTCTTCCTCGTCTGCATCCTCCTGCGTCGAAGCGGGCACCGATGCTCATCGATGCGTCGATCGTCGGAACGTTCACCGTTACGAGCTCGATCCCATCCGTGGCGAATCCCGTGGCATTTTTCAGTTAGGACCGTAGGAGTGAACGTCTGATTGAAATTTGGACATCTCTGAATATTCTATTTGTGTACAAAGAAGCCTTTACGGTGCCTCGTAAAGTGTTTCCTTAGAAGGAGGGTACGCCCACGGCAGCTTATTACTCGGGCTAGTGTAAACAAGGTGAACCTGTTGGGAGGTAAAAAACAGAAAGGAAATGATCGAAGGTGGAGGAGCGAGTGACGTTCGGAGGAAGATTTATAGACTGAACAATTTAACAAAGGTCCATTGTTAATTCATTCCCGCGGTGTTAGCTCGGCCCCGAAGGATAATTTATTCAGGCAATCGGAATCCAACCGAAACAGAAGAATCTACGCACACTGTATCGCCACTGGCTACTATCGACGTCCATCCACGCATACCACCGTCCTCGCCCCCTTCAACCCGCCGTCCTCTTCTTGTAACTTTCAACGCGGCTTCGCCCATTCTATATACGCCTATCCCCCTAATGTTGCTCGGGCTCTACCACCGGGATGCCTCGTAACGCACCACCGAAGAGGGCCGCGAGCAACCCGAATTACACACTCCCCCGGCCACGATGGGAGCCCCTCGCCTCGCTCGTACTTTCTCACTTCGGAGATCCTTATCGGGCGACGGCTGGATGCCTCATCGACGACCTACGACGAAGGAGGAGCGCGCCGGTTGCTTCTACCCGTGGAAGGTCGGAGGTTGAACGTTGCTCGATCGACAGCTGCCACGGAGTCACTCTCCACCTCCGACGTGGGTGAGATTCCACCGCGCGAGCCCGATCGTTATTTGTTGCTTACTTTTAGTTGCCAACGAAAGCGCCACGTCTGTCGATATCGGCGGCCCCCATCTATGTAGCTATCGCCTGAGAAATTTCTTCCACGGCGCCTGATACGCGGACGCTTCGTTAATTCCGTCGGAATTCGACTAACCTACGACGGAGCAAGTTCAATTAAGGGATTACGTACACCTAGAATGGTCGACGCAATCGATTTTTCCAATAAACAGTTCACAGAAGCTGTAACATCAAAGGGAGGTCAATTCTGTGGCCCCGGAATCGACGATTTGTTGTGAATTCAAAAAAAAATATTATCGCGCGTTAACCTGTGCGTTTAGCTTTACATGCGGCTTTCTCGGAACTACGCATTTCAAATCGGTGCCATTGATGTTTCCAAAACTACTGAACCGATTTGAATGAAACTTGGCACGATTATTTCTCACATGAATATCTAGTCTTTGTAATACGGATTTTTTGTAATAACCACGGGTTGGTTTTAATCATTAAAAAACTGATGAAATTTGTCTGAGAATTTGCATATGCGGGGTTGAGTTAAAGTTCAAACACTCATATTTTTCTTAGAAATGAAAATTTTAAAACTAGCGTACGACAAAAACTAAGTAGTTTCTTTTACACAGGTAATTTAAGGGACATTTAAGGGACGAGGATATATTTTCAGCACCGCAAACTCTTCACCCGACGACCCTGCTTTGTTCAACAGCAGCTACCCGGCGAACTCGAATTACCTACCGTCAATTTTTTTTCTTGAAAATATTCTTTAAATTCTAAGCTTTCAAATGCATATAACGATTTTTGATTAACAAAATTACTTACAGGTAAAAAAAAATCATAAAAGTCCCTTCTTTTCACAGTGCTAGGTGTAAGTAACCCCTGAAAAAAAGAAGCAGAGTGCAGAATTTAGGCAGAGCGCCTCTCACTATTCGCGAATGATAAACCAGAAATAAAAAATAACGATACTTGAGGGTTGATTCTACCTTCCACCCTCCAAACCACGTAAAATATAAGGAAAGATCCTGAGACATCCACAGTAACAGTTTCTCGTAACAAGGAACCCCGGCAGAAGTATTTTAAGAAGATCCATTCCCATACAGCACACTTCGTTGCAGCTGTATTGCAGGAACGTTCCTGCAATATTGCCGTGCATTATTGGAGTGGCAATGATCCTACGATATTGCAGCAATATTGCAAGAACGTTGCCGTGCATTATTGGAGTGGCAATAATCCTACGATATTGCAGCAATATTGCAAGAACGTTGCCGTGCATTATTGGAGTGGCAATGATTCTAGGATATTGCAGCAATATTGCAAGAACGTTTCCGTGCAATGTTCCAGTGACAACAACCCTACAATATTTCGGCAATATTGCGCGCAAATCGATGTGCAATGTATCAGTGGCAACGACCCAGCAAAAATGCCTACACATTGCCGTGCAATACTGTAGTGGAAAGATTGCAATCTCGCACCGCAATACTTCCGAAGAGTTACAGGATCATTGCCACAATTTTGCCGTTTCGTTGCAGAATCATTGCCGGAACGTTGCAGGACTACATGTTTGCAATGCTGTCGCAACATTGCAAAAATACACACCTGCAAAATTGCGAAGGCGGACATAAGACTGAACCTGCAACGTCTCTGCAATGTTATTGCTGCAACATTGCAATCTTGCACCGCAATATTGCAGAGACGTTGATATGCAATGTTATGGTGCTGTGTGGGTTGTCCCATCCCACGTATCCTTTGATCATCGCTATCGTTCGATAAAGATCAACAATGAGAATTACAGAGACGGTCGGCCATTGGAGGATGAAAAAGCACGCGGGGGCCACGAATTTCGCGCGCTTTTAATTACTTGCCGTGAGAGCCAGAGAGGCCTATCGATTTCCGTCCCGCTGTAATCGAGCCCACCCCCTCCCATTCTCCTCCCATCCTCGCCCACTCGCTGCCCCTTCCCTCCTCGCCGTTTTTTAATCCCCTTAAACCGGCCGAAGAAATAGGGTTTGCGGTTTGGCGTGTTTGCTAAATAAACGGGACGCTCCCGCCTCTTTTGATGGTCCCCGCAGGAAGACAGCATACATTCGTGGCCCGTACATCGCGGTCCATTAAGCGGCTAATAAGTGGACAGAGCCGGGTTACCGGTTACACGCGCTCCTCCCCCCCTCCCGTCCTCCCTCAGCATCCCTCCCCGACGAGTCCCTCTATCTCGCCCCGTATGCTTTTTACACAGTTTCTTCCATTCTTCCCTAACCCCCGTTCTATATTTCACCTCGTCCTTCTCCCTCGCGAGCGCTCCTACCCTTGACTTTCTCTCCATCGCGCGGCACACGCACACGCGCGATCTTTCGCTTCTCTCGTTTCCGCGCACGCACACGTGCGCCGCTCCAGCGGCGTTATTTGTACGCGATACCACGGTCGGAAGATTAGGGTGATCCGGGGAGGGGCAGGGGCGAGGAGAGCAGGGTTGTCGAGAGGAGGGACCAGGGCGAACGAGAGGGCTCGAGGGTAAGAGGCAGGAAGAGGGGACAAAAGAGGAGGAATGGTGGTTGGGATCCGTGAGATCGTGTTCGAGAGGGCCCCGTGGTCCCTACCCGAAGTTTGTAACTCCTTTTGCATCCAATTAAGTCTCGCGCAATAACTTAGCCTACACCGGGCCGCCGATACCGAACAGCCCCGTCCCTCTTCGCCCCTGTCCCCCGCACCTGGATGCGGGACAATGTATATTCTCGTTCTGTAATTTCGGCGCAACGCGAGTTCACGCGACTGTGTGTATATCAATTGAAAGTTTCCGATAGGCTGCGCGTCGCCTCTTCGTATTAATTGCGGGGCAGGGGCGGTTTCGCGGGCGAGAGGGGGGGGGCGGAGGCAACCCCTATCCTCGCGCAAAGAAATTGCCCGCCTGGTGGAATGATTAGGGGACGTGGCTGCCGGGCAGTGTCGAGGGTACCCTATGAAAGTACACTGTGACTGTTGATTTATAAAGGGTTGCAGGGACAGCGGGGGTGTACTCGCCAGCTACAGTTGGGGAAAGTCAATTGGCCTGCTCAAAGCTGCTTTCTATAATGAATCGTATCAGACATGATTCCAATCGGTATATGTAGTTACATTAATGAATTGCGGCGAAGGGGTAATGCTTCTTTTTAATAATCTTGAACTCCTAATCGATCCCCCCCCCCCCCCCACTATCCTAACCACTGTACTCATTCGTAAGTACTTCAGAAACTCGCGTTATTTTCGAGCGGCTGGCGGGGTCAGTAGGGACACGCCAATATCGGTGGATCCGTGGCCGTTTTTTCAACAACTGATAAAACGTCCCAGCTTGGAAAACCAATACCCTCTAGGTATTGGAATGATAGTCCGCCACGATTGCAACCCTAAGAGGTTCGTATTCGTGGATCTTGCACGCGTCTTGTGACCAATCTCCCGCAAGTTTAACGCCCACCCCGATGAAGTCTCTTTTCCGACGACTGGACGGTATTTCAATTATGTACACAACGAAACCGAGCGCGCAACTATTCGCCAGGGGGGCGCATCGTCGCTTTAAGATTAGAGTATTCTAAGTTCATCGCATGGAACCGAAGGAGAAGATAGTAGGTCAGTTATCGGCACCTCTGGTCCGCCGTTACTGCGAGTTACGAACATAGTTGTTGAAGCTCTCGCGTTGCAGTTCTCGTGCAATAATTTAGGGTACGCCGGATACCGATACTGGAGGGACTAACCACCCCTCTCTCTCTCTCTCTGTTAGCCCCCTTGGCCCGGGGAACAATATGCCCTAACCGCTTCGAATCTTATCCTTAATGCCCGGCTTAATGTACATCGCCGTGCTCGTATATCGATCTCGTTGATCGTGGCCCGTGCTGGTATGCGCCAGCAATCTCGTAAATTCGTGAGAAAGTTAATTAAACGATCCTCTGACCGCGGGCTACCGCGGTCGGTTATGAGCGCATGGAGTCATTCGATGGGTTAGGTGAAAGATTAATGACGCGTGGAGCACTTGCTGCGACCCGGCTCATCAGGAGCTAGCACCGGGAGGAAGCTTAAAGCCAGTGCTGGATTAAGCAATAAGCAAAATAAGCACGGCTCAGCGCATCAGGAGAAAAAAGGGCGCCATAGAAATTCTCTGAATTTTAAAATCTAACTTTTGTTAGAAGCGCTTTTTAGTCGAATTGTTAGGGGGTCGTCCTTAAATTACGTAAGGCGGTTTTTTTTTGGGGGGGGGGGAGGAGTCGCGAATTTCTAACGTTTTCTTACAAGGGGGAGAGGGGAGTCAGGTAGCGTCTTACGTAATATTTTTTAACCTAATTTTCAATAAATACAAATTCTATCATTAATGTTCCAGAAAAATTTTTTAGTTTAAATTTCCCGAAACCGAGTTAAATAAATTATATAAACCTTTCAAAGAATTTTATTAACTGAAAAAATTCAATGTAAAAAATATTACGTAAGAAGGGGGTGCAGTATCAAATATTACGAATTCTTATACTGGGGGAGGGACGCTTGCGTAATTTAAGGACGGCCCCTAGGGACGCCTAAGAAATCATTGCGTTGAAGTGATCACTCTGTATAAAGGGCCTGAAAATATTTGAAGGGGGAATCCTGTTTTATGGGCTAAAAACATGGAAAAATTTAGGAATTTTTTTCTACGAAACTAGCATTTCGATTCATCTGAAATTTGGAACATATTTTTTATGCATGCTTGAAGAAGTTGCAGTTTTTTTATTCATTTTTAATAGTAAATATGGGAGTTTTGCATCACGCCGCGCAAAACTCGTCGTCCGCTGGTGGGCATAATATTTACCTTCCAGGTAATATGAAACAGAAAAATGAAACAGAGTTAATCAGAATACCGCTAAGTTCTATACTTTTTTTGTTACATAAAATAATTGACGCAAAATTGGATCGCAAAAATTAAAGGTCCAGACCTTTCAGTTTGAAAACTCTCCACACCGCTCAATAAATTTTTTTGTGTTTGCTGGTTCATCAATTTCAAGCGACATATGTAAAACAGAGGATCGAAGCTGAATAAAATCGTTTAATAAAATAAAACGCAGTTTCAGTTTTCTGTTTCAGATTACCTGATAGATAAATAGGGTAACTGTACCTAATATCGCCAGGCAAAAATTAAATCGCTGCCAATTGAATAATAATTGATATTTTTGCATGCAGTTTGTTTCAAAGTAAAGAGAAATTATTCATCTTTCATGTGGCATAAGTTAGAATCGTTGAAACCTACAAAATTTTAATTAGGACTCAAGAAACGTAAGACATGCAAAAATCGGGTCCTGAAAAAAGTGTACCTAATATCGCCAACTCAAGAAATATTGATTAATTCATGTATATATGAGTTTTTAAGTCATTTTCACAGGTGATTTTATTATTTCTTGCACTATAAATGTATTTTTATCCATCTTTCATTTTATTTATATTAGAAAAACAGAAATTTACAAATATAGATTTTTAAAATATTTTATTTTCCACATTCCGATGTACATATTGGACAAATAAAATTTATTTCGGCCGCTCCGCAAATTTTGTGATCCCACCTGTAACAAACATTACATCGAAACCATTATTCTCCGGTAGGCGGTATTCGGAACACCCATACTGCTAAAAGAAAAACAGTATTTTCATCACGGAACATATTTGAATCGATTTCATACCTTAAGTACATTATTAATCAGGTATTTCTAGTAGATAGTCTTATATTCATGGAATTATTAGACTTTTCTCCTTCGAATAGGATTTAAAATTGTGGCAGTCCAATAAATTTTTCCACTATCAAGATTCTCCAAAATCCTTCCCCTTTTGTAATCGTTGATCACATGACGCTGCAATTACAGCATGTCTTCCTACATATGGTTAGGCACTAATTTAGTGCATAACCGATAAATTTTACTGCTTACTTTGCAAGATACAGGGGATGGCGATATTAGGAACAGTGGCGATATTAGGTACAGTTACCCTATCGTGCCCACCAACGGGCGACGAATTTTGCGCGGCGTGATGTTCGATCATGCATAACTACTATATTTATGGTTAAAAAATAATAAAGAAAAACCTGCAGCTTCTTCAGAGATGCATCAAAACATGGTCCAAATTTCAGATGAATCGAATCGCTGGATTCTTAAAAAAATCCCAAATTTTGCTATGTTTTTGGTCCAAAGAAAAGGATTCCCCCTTAAGTGCTTATGGCCTCTGAAGGTCTTCTGATGTGAAATCTTAGCAATTGGGGATCATTTATATTTATATCGTACCTTGAAATTAGAAGATGCAAGAGATATTAGGTATGTACATAGGTATGCTATATCTTGTACACTTCAAGCGATATTTATTTCCCTCTTAAGTAGGCAGTGCATTTTGCATATCGCGCACCTTTTCCACCCAGGTATTTAAAAGATATTTACTCGATGGTCGGTCGTCGTTCGTTAAAAAATCCCAGCGATTAATTAACTTTAATCGTTCTTCCCAAGGAGTCAAAGGCAGCTGCCTCTGAATTTGTTCTGAAATCCGGTTAACCGTAATTCCCCGCGATCCGTTCGCCGAGTTAATTAACCATCCCGAGTCGAAATCCATTGTTGAAGGACGCGGCGGTTCACGGAGCGGGTCCGCAGGGTCCCGCGAGACGCGGGTAATTCGAATTACGGTCCGCGGCGGTATAAAGTGGCCATATTCGGCGGCTTTTTCCGAAGCCGCGGGTTCGCGCAACCGGTTCTCGCATTAATCATTTATCGTATCTGCCTGGAACAAACGAATGCAGCTCGGGCCCCGGTGTCAGCGGGCTCGACTGGCAAATAAATTGCCCTCGACTGCATTAATTTCGACGTCAATTAGATCGTTCGACGTGCAATCGCTCTTACATACCGATGCACATCGGCGAGGCGCAGGGACGCCGCGCCGCATCCTGCCGTGAAAACGTCGTCGTCATGCTTTCAATTTAATTTCCATGTAGGCACACACGCCGGCTAATTTTTCCACCGTTTCTTCCGAGGCTCGAGCCTTGTTCGCGGCTACACGGAGGCGGTGTCCCATCTTGATTTTTTCACGCGACTCCGCCGATCCCATTAATGATCCTGATTTATTCTGGTCGCGAACAGGATTTATGTAATAGAGGATGACCGCCGCCGTCTGGGGAAGAATGACCGGCGAAGATGACGTCGCCAGTGGCTTTTATCGCGGACTATTTATTTTGCCTTCCCCGAGGAACGTCACGCCAATCTGTCCCAATTTAAACAACATTCGTGGACGGCGGTGTTGCGGTTAATAAATAACTCCAAGTGCCATCGCCGCGCAGGCACGCATACCTCTCTAAAGTGAGGTTAATTTCGCGGTCAGTTGCCAGCTATATGGGTTCGTTGCCTCTCATTGTCAGCCGGCCAACTTTATTGACAGCAAGAAAAAAGATTAGGGGTAAGCCGTTGCCCGTTCATCAGCGGTAATAACGTTTCCTATTAACCGCTACGAATTCAAACCTCGCAATGCAGTCAGCGCTGTTACGCTCGCGTGCTGTACACCCGCTATATTTAGATTTCGCTCGGCGAGCAATTAAAAGTCAACGGCAACGGTCCAATTCGGACGCGGAGGAGCGATAAAATGAAAAACGAGTCTCGAGATTGATTAAACGAAGAATCTCGCGTATTCTCTAATATTTTGAAGAATTGAGGGGTTCAGTGGAAACCGAGTACATGTCATCGTTTAAGAAATTTAAAGGAAAGCAAGATGAAGGAAAAATTATTTTCATAGGAAATGCAGGGTGAAATTATAATTGTTTTAACTGGTGCTTGAATTAGATGGTAAATTAAAAGTATTATCAAATTTTAGCTGGAAAATTAATTTTATTCGGTCTGGGTTAGGATTTTCCGCTAGGTACCTATGCATTTGTTTTCTCTCAGCGTGAAGAAAATTTAATATAATTCTGCTTGGTGAAACGTAAATGCTATTATATTAGGAGCTGGTGGAATTACACTACACTGCAGAAACGAATTAATTGTACAAAGAAAAGAAAATTTATGCTTGTGGCATGTGCATGTTCTTCGCTGGGTCCCTCAATTTATTGTTCATTCCAAAAAAATCTGTATTATTCTTTAAAATTGAAATAAAATACATATATCTATCTCATTTCGTTTTAAATAAGAATTTATGTATTTCTCCTTGTCGAAAAATAATAATTGTGGAGGACCCAGATTCATATAGCGGTGTAATTCACTCGCATGGTGTTACTCAAAAACTTCAAAAAATTTAATTTTAAATTTCTAATTTTGTTAGTTTTTATTTTTTTACTCGTCACCACAACACATGAACAGTTAAGTTCTAAAAAGAAATGTTCTCATTTCTCAGTCAAGAATGAAGTTATAACTTAACTCACTATGAAAGGAAATAAATAGAGCCTTTAACACTCAAAAACTGTTCTTATAGATTATATAGCCCATACAGCACACTTCGTTGCAGCTGTATTGCAGGAACGTTGCTGCAATATTACGTTGTTGCAGGTTGCATTGCAATATTGTAGGAACGTTTCTGCAATATTGCCATGCATTATTGGAGTGGCAATGATCCTACAATATTGCAACAATATTGCAAGCACATTGCCATGCAATGTTCCATTGGCAACGATCCTACAATATTTCGGCAATATTGCGCACATATTGACGTGCAATGTTACAGTGGCAACGCCCTAACAATATTCTGTAATATTGCGCACACGTTGCCACTGCAATGTTCCACTGGCAACGATCCTACAATATTTCGGTAATATTGCGCGCAAATCGATGTGCAATGTTTCAGTGGCAACGACCCAGCAAAATTACCTACATATTGCAGTGCAATACTGTAGTGGAAAGATTGCAATCTCGTACCACAATATTTCCGAAGAGTTGCAGGATCATTGCCACAATTTTGCCGTTTCGTTGCAGAATCATTGCCGGAACGTTGCAAGACTACATGTTTGCAATGCTGTCGCAACATTGCAAAAATACACACCTGCAAAATTGCGAAGGCGGACATAGGACTGAACCTGCAACGTCTCTGCAATGTAATGGTGCAACATTGCAATCTTGCATCGCAATATTGCAGAGACGTTGCTGCAATGTTATGGTGCTGTGTGGGAGGTTAAGTTGAAAAACAGTCCCTGACAGAACTTCGCCCTTGCTTTTGTCTTTGTGTGCTATCTTCTCCTTGTTATCTCCTGTGTTTTGCAATAAAGATGTTAATAATAATAATAATAATAATAATAATAATAATTCCTACTTCAAATTATCAAAATTTGGACTTACACCACTACGATCCTGAGCCCTCCAACTACCCAGCCATCAAACGTCGACCACGCTTCATGGATCGCGGTGTACGCGGCGCGTAAGAAGGATTAAGAGCGGTAGAAGCGTTTCCCAGAACGGAGTAACGTCAGCCCCAAATTCGGCGCGCAAACATAATCCCCGGCTATAATTCAATAACCGCGTTCTGCCTGCTCTACGTAACCGCCGAGACAGAACGGACAGTTTCCGCGTTAATTAGAAAGGCCATTCTCCGCGCGGCTCTTAGCGCTCGTAACGCACAGTATCAGAGATAGAAACGTCAGATGCAGAACGTCGACCAATCCATCACCCGAGTCGTTTCCCCGCCCATCGCGTATCGGCCGCGATAAGTCGCGGCAGGGCTCGCCAGAAAAAGGGCCCCCGTATCGTTCCCTTCGCTCTTTAATTGAGCGGCGTGTTAGCAGGGAGCCCGCGCTCCTGGCTGATATGCATAACGAGGTCATTCGGTTAAACACACTCGCAACAACGCGGACGAGCGTTTTGCCGCCGAACCGCTTAACAAGAAACCACCGCTGCTTTGCATCGAAATGGTCCTCGGGCCCGTGCTCCAACGCTCCTCGCATCAACCACGGAAAATCGCGCCGAACACTTTCCCCTCTTCTTTCTCGCCTCGTTCGTTGGCCCCATCTCCGCAATCAAAGCGCTCCCGGCCTGACGCCTGGACGTGCTTAAAAACCCGCGAGCGTGTCCTGGAAACGATAGCCGGGCGCGATAACGGCGTCGAAAGGGGAATCCCTAATGCGAACCGGAGTAAACCAGTCCGCGCGTAGTTTCGCAAGTCTCGCGGGCGAAATACGCCTGGAACAATCCCGGGATCGGCGCCACGGAATGGCCCGAGCCGGGCGTAAACAGGGAAAAGGGATTAAGAAGAAGTTGGGGCGCGTAAACAAGGAGATTCATTCGCGGCCGCGCCACCCCCCGTCGGATATATCGCGAATATTCGCGGCGGCGACACGATCCACGGGGGCGACTCAACTGTCGAAGCGTCGAAGCTCTCTGGCGGCTGGGCTCTCCGCAAAATTTCCTTGCCGGGCCCGGCCGCCCCCGCTGCCGGGGCTCCCGCCCGCCAAACGGCAATGCATTTTGATAGCCCATTGTTAAAGGAATGACAGTGGGGGAGGGCCGGGCACCATCGAAAAGTTTTCGAGAGGGCGTTTCGGAATGGAGACATAACGGCCGAGTTTGCGTTATTCATGAGCTCCGTGGTATCCAGGCTGGTATAACTGATGGAAGACGGGGTTGCGAGGCCACGATGGCCATGTACCGAAGTTGTATCAACGAACGGCCTCGGTCCTCACCGCGTAACGATGATAATATGCTACGTGCCTCGTGTCTGAAACGACAACTACCCGAACTGAATACACAGCCTCCTGTAATCATATATCCCCCACCACGGGAAGCCTGTTTCGTCGTCTGGCTTCGCCACCCGCCCGGAGAGGATATGCCCTGACACCCAATTCGTATATACGAATCTTCGCGCATGCCACGACCTTTTTACGAGACGGCCACAATGCCCTCTTCTTCTTCCTCCTCTTACGACCTCCTATATATCCACCCCCTCCCCACCCCCTCTCCCCCGCCCTCCTGTCATCTGGCTCTGCTTCTCTGCGAGCTGTCTGGTTACGTGCTCGTCAAAGGGAGGATGTCCAGTGCCAGCCGCGTCTAGGGGAGCCCGGTTCGTTGATCCGTTCGTTAGGAGCGGACGAGAGACCGGGCCACGGTGCCCGTAGTAGAGCCGAGTCGGATCGATCGACGCCGATTAGACCGAGAAATTGCTCTCGCGAATACGAGCGATTCTTTTCCGCTGAATTCGTCCACGGCCGCCGGGCTCCGTCCGCTGCCCGACCACCGCCAGTCCAATTACACGCGCGCGGTTTTAATGAATCGGGGCTTTGTGCCTGCGGCGACCAGGCGCGGGACTTATCGACAGTAAAATCGCTGAATTCGTGCGATTGTTGTATCACAGTACAGTAACGTGTACGGGGTGTTCAGTGAATCGCGGTATTTACGATCGACTGCTGTGGCTTCGCCTTGGGCTACTGCGTTCAGCGCGGCGCGCGTGCCGCCGGAAGTGCTCGAATTTTGGGGATTATTCTAGTCGACTATTGGGGATGAAAGGGGGATCTGAGAGTTTAGCTGGAAATCTCTGTTTATAGCGTTTTCATTCGGCGGATGAATTGAAGATTGCGTTAGTTATAGCGAAGTCTGAATTGGGCCTAGTTATGCAGGAAGCTGCGAAGCCTCAAAATGACGAAAAAATAGATAAACATAGTACGGAGCCCATAGGTAATTTTGTGATCTTTATTTTGCAAAAAATTACTCACCGATAGAAGAATTCTTATATTATACAATTTTATTATTAAAACTACCATGCCCTAGTTTCGTTTTAGGCTTAAAAAACAAAAACTGCAGAAAATTTAAAATAATATTAATTATACTACTCTATTATTATTATTATTGTTATTGTTATTATTACTGTGCCAACGGGAAAACCCTCTTTAGAATACAGAATATAAACAGATTAGTAAGGTAGTTGACCCAGTCGTCGATCGGTACCCAGTCGTCGATCATTTGAATTAATATTGAGATTTTATAAGGTTTTTGAACAATATTGTGTATAGGACAAAATTGCAAGTTAATATTTAAGAGTCTTTACCTACATATATCATCACAATATTGTTCCAAAACCTTATAAAATCTCAATATTTAAGTGATCGACGTTTACGTGTAAAGCTGCGTTTAGACCAAACGAACGAATGCTCGTTCGCCCCACACATCGACAAAATTCGTGTTCATTTAGTGTAATCGGCAATCTTCACTTGCAACTTTATACTTGAATTTGGTCGATGTGTAGGGCGAACGAACATTCGCTCGTTTGGTCTAAACGCAGCTTAAACCGATCGACAACTGGGTCAACCACCTTACACAAGATAAAGATAATACTACAAAGAAAAAAATATAGAAAATAAAATAAAACAGAACATAACAAAACAAATACATAACACTCTGGATACAGAGACATCCCAATACGAATGGTACGCAAGTTAATGAGGTAGCAGTCTCATAAGCAACTGATTCCTAAACGAAGCGAGGGAGGCTAAGAACAGATCACTGCATTAAATAACCCATTAAAAAGCATTACAAAACACTAAGAAGAAATAAAATATACCTACCCAATAGAAATAAAGCTACATTTATTTAACAATTAAAATCTTCAAACTAAATGTACTCAGTTTAAGATCATTGAGGATTGATAGCTCCCTGCATAAGTAGCCCTGATTAGATTCAGCTGAAGTAGCTACAAGTTACCTATGAATGAGTCAAATCGCGTATCTTTTCCACGCCGAGCACCCAGTACGTGTTCATTTAAACACATCAAATCACCGTTACACCGATAAACCCGTCCCCGTTATTTTTCCCTCGATAAATTGAATAATTGCGCGGGTGCTCGGGTAAATACGAGCGAATCGAAGAATAATATCGAGCCGCAGCGAGGACGTATCGGATGCGCCGACATCGCGACGTTTCCCTCTTTCGATCGCAACTCCAGCGACCCCCTTTTTTTATCTGTACGCTGCATCCTGCGCGGCGAGCGCGGACGCGATCCCCGCCGCAAGATTAATTCCAGATGCAGCCGAATAAAATGCAAGCGGCTCGATGGTAACCAGATTTCTCGGCAGCCGCGGATAAAGTATGCATGGGAGCCGCGCGCGCTTCAATATTCCTTGAGCTGGCGGGGACCCTTTGATCGCATGAAATTTTCCAGCGAGGGCCCCACGAGAAAAATCGGTTCGCGGAGCCACAGAGAATCGAGCGGAGCCGCGGCTGATTCGTATGCCGCGGGCGTCTATGGATTCTTAGCTGGCTCGTTCTTAGCCACACGTCGGTAAGGGAATCGGTACGTGACATTAAGCAGTAATGTCAACGCGTGGCGTCCACCGTCCGCGGCACTTGAAACAGTACTACGGCTGCTCCCACGTCACGGCCGCCTGGCGTCTTTCCCTCCGCCCAACCTGTCCACCTTCAAACGAGCGTGCACCATATACATAATACGCCACGGGCCGGACGACAAAGGGAGAACCGTCAAAAGGGAATGACATTAGCACCGCGTGAATTTTAATTGTCCACCACCCCCGAAAGAATAACAAACATGCCCACCGGCGCGCGAGCCACCAAAAACCTGTCGATACCCTGTGTTATTTTTTTGACATTTATTTTCCGCCTCTTTTTCCCCATTTTTGTTTTTTAGTTAGTTCGCAGTTTAATTTATAAAGTGGATAACGGGAGCCTCTCGGACGTGCAGTGACAAGCGTCCGAAACTCTCGCGAAAAACGAGCCACGGTGGAAGCTGTTTACTATAAAGCCGGTTGACCGACCTGTGTTTACTTTCGACAGAGAGAGAGAGAGAGAGAGAGAGAGAAAGGAGAGGGACGGAAGTGAAAAATGGTTTTCCAATATCGGCCGAATGATCGGACCGCGCGTGAAATTTACCTCGCCCCGCCGTGTCCGCGGCCTCGATAAATAGATCTGCCGATATTCTCTCGATTTTATATGCAAACAGACCAAAAATCACCGTCCTCCGCCCACCCTTTGCCAAGCGGCCCTGCTCTTTGCGAAACTTCGACAAACGAGAATGGATACACGGGCCCGCGCGGCCTAAATAACGTCAACCCCCTTTCGGCTGCGTGTACCTTGCCTAATTCCCTGGAGCCTGGCAAATATGTGCTTCTAATTACCACCGATATTAATTGTGTGTTTACCCGCGGCAATCGTTCTGCCAGCGCGGAAACGCGCCCTGCACGCCTCTATTTTGGGCACGCAAAGTCGCCGGGAAGAAGTGGCAGCAGAGGAAGCTCGGAAAAAGTTTCGTACCGAGAGGAGAAAATTACCGTGAATGGTTGGAAGGCAGGGGGTCATCCCCGCGAAATAAAGGGGTTGATGCACACCAAAGCAGGGGAAGGTCTGAAAGGAGAGAGAATCCAAGAATCTTAATATATAAAGAAGAAAGCTTCAATATGGTTGTGTGTTTGTCTGTAGCCTAAAAACTTTCGAACGATAAACTCTGGGATCACGAAATGTGCCTCAGCTCATTATGCCTAACTAATCCAGATGAATGTGACCATTTTCACAAAGAAAATTAAAAAAAATTCTTTTATAAAAGCAAAATCTAAATTTCGGGCGAAGCCGAGTAGTAAAGCTAGTTAAAAATAAAAGTAGCAATAAGTTTAGGTACTTATCTTCTTTCAGAAGACTATAAACGATGAAGTGTAATGGAGTTGAGTAACGAATATGCGAAAGTTTTTATGAATAAAAAGCTAGAAAAGGTGACATTCGGTGGAGACATCTTTAATCGATTAACTCGTGTGTGAAATATATTGGAATCTCCCTCCACACTTCATATTCTCAATAGTGAAAACGTGGGGCGAGATGTTGCGGGACGAGGAAAAAAGCGAGGACTCCACTATTTCCAGAAATTCGTTCCATCGTTCCCTCTCGGAGAAACGCCGTGGCGGAAAGATTAAAGTTTTAAAAAAAACCAAGCGTCTCAGTCGAGGAAATTGCTTGCATCGATGGGATGAGGCGGGAATGAAGAAAGCAGGGCGCGAAGAAAGCGAGCAGCGCCTTTGTAAACAGGGAGGAGGTTCGATGGATGCCGGCTCGTGCTTTGCATGCCTGGCGAATGAGTTCACATGAAATACAATTTCAAACAATAAATGATACAAAAATTATTGTCCCTTTCCGAACCCGATCCGCCGAAATTCAAATAAATTTGCATCCACTTCGACATACGTATTTAAAACAGCCCGAAATTTAATAACACAAAAATATTAATAATGCAAAACATTTTGTTTGGAAAATGTTTTTCTGTATATTTTTCTCTTTCGTTATATAGGTTAATTATTATAAACTGCCTCCTAACTATACGCTTCGTTCTAACTAAAGGGTACTCTCCGTTAAATAAATAAATATCATTTCACGCTGTTTCGTATTTACATTAATACTTCACAAGTTCGGACATTTTTGTGTGGGCAGGTTGCATGTGCCTCGCTTGACAGAGGTCTTCATCCAGGGAGTAGAAAGTATTTATCGCTGTTGCCCACCGATAATGAACATTCTCCCTCGGTCTCTGTCTGGAAGCTTTTTAACAATGTGTCCCGAGCGACTTACGGGCCTGGTCCGTTTTAACTTACTCAGTATTCGCTTTGAAGTAGCCCGCATACTTATCGCCTTGATTGACGTCCCCTTTTCGTGGTGCTACTCAGCGAGAGGCATATTTACATGAAAATAAATGCACCTTGCCGTGGCCGGCCACGAGGAACGTCCAGGCGGAAGGGGAACGCGAAGGGTGGATCGGAACGAATTCAGTTTGGATTGCGCTGGAATTAGGCACGTTGACTGAACCTGTTAACTGAAACCTTTTGCACGTTTCAGCGATGATGGGTCGTTTTTAATCCCGCGGTCAACCCCGGGGTTAACGTAGCGTGGTGCCCTACGTCGGCATCAAAGTTCCAGCAATTAAACGAGTGAGTAGAATTATGAGACTATGTGACGAAATTTTATGCAAACCGTACCCCCTCTAAAACTCTTTTCCAGTGGTTGAAACTGTACATTTATGCATCCACTGAGGTACTTGTTATGAGTACTATATTAAATTCAGAATAATTTCAAAAAACTTTATTCTTCTGTAAATATCTTTTGTAAATAACTTTGGAAGTAACAAAGATGGTAATCGTGAACGATCCCGTGGAGGACGTTTCGAATGGGGTTTCGTAATTCGTGGCTCGTCGTGCGGTTTATCTGGCGTGCAGGATCTCGCGACGAATCGATTAAACGCATCGCGGGGTAAGTCAGCATACCGAAAAAATAGTCGACGCGGACGACTTAATGCGAAGTGACACAACGCGCCACGGTAGGTAGCACCGGCGTAGACTAAAAACCAGCCTGAGAGTTAATCCTGAAACGACGCAGAGCCTTCGCAACGCTCCGGGGACGACTAATTGAAGGAACGAAATTAATTCATCGACGTCATCTCTCCCCGGAGGATTTCCCGTAATCCGTCCGTGGAATATGCCATTTTCCCCGGCGAAACGCGTTAACGAGCAGAACAAAAATAATTCCATTCGAAGGGAGTCGCGGGGGGCCGTTTCTAATCTTCCACTTGAAGAAAAACGGAGTGGCTTATCCGTCGCCGTCGGGGAAAAACTTGGCGTTACTGGAATTCTTGTTGGATAAACGTGACCCCCGCCGAGCTCCCTGTCGCGACGGACAAAGAAATTATTATGATGGCTGGAAAGCCCGTATAAATCCCGAGGGGACGAGACTTATCGCGATCCCTCGAACGGCCACGCTCCATCGCGATCGCTTTGCACATAATGGCACTCCGCGAGCATCGCCGAAAATAACGCGAAAACTCATGCAGAAACCGCTTACGACTGTATTGTCTGACAAATATAGTGCGCCGCGACCATAGAACACCGTGATTCCATTTACATATCACGGCCGTCGATTGCCATTGTACGACGCTCGGAGAGCCCCACGTTAATTTATAGCCGGCCACTTTACGATCGAGCAAAGAGTCTGACCTCGGGCCAGCGATCCGTGGAAATGGACGCCGGATGCGTCGACTATTTATTTATTTATTTCGATTAAACAACGGGCAGGATTTACACCGCCGCGCGGCTCCATAAATCGCCGAATCGAGGAGGTGAAAGCGACCCCCATTAGCCAAATGTGTCGTCCGTTATCACGGGCGTCACACTGTTTTCGGGCCAACCGGAATTTTAATTATTCCGAACGGATTCGCGTTGCGTCGATGATCGCGGTAACAAATTATCAGGATGAATTTCGCGGATGGTGCGCGGGGCACGCGAGTTCCTCTTTTAATCAATTACGCACGATTTTCTATCTGTACGCCCGAAATGTCCAACGAATACAGAACAACCACTCTATGATACTATATATCACTTAAATTACAACGGAAGATTGGCAACCGCGAAATTCAAAACAGTATGAAACTCTGGGAATATGTGGAGGGTATATCTAGTAGGGAAGGGGTGGGGTGAAAAGGACATTTTTGTTTTGGGACCAAATAGTAAAAAACCAAATACGAAAGAGTTTTCCGACAAATGTTACTTCTATTAACGTTCCTAAAATTGCGTGTTGGTCTCACGGACTGGAGAATACAAAATTCGCCAATTTTTTATAAATCATTAATAGCCCCGGTCCCTCGCGGCTTGTACCTTCCTAAATAGTTCTTAGGATGACAAGAGTAGCTTTCCGCACACTTTTGTACGTTACACCCTTTTGATATGCTATGCCATAGAATAACAATATGATATATGATATAGAATATGATATGCCAGGATTGCTTTGTTGTGGTGTTCGAAAACACTTAGTTCCTATATTTTTAATATCATACTTATTATTATTTATTTTTGTTAAAGTTTTTTTAGTTTATGAAGGGAAAGTTGATTTTTTATAATACACCCGCGGAATGTAGTTTTGAGTTCAAATTATTGAAGACTGTTTCGGAAGACTATTAAAGAAAGAAATATATGTTTTCCAAATTAGTATATGCATTTTTTTATTGTATTATAACCCTGAATAAATATTAAAAAAAAATTTTATGGAATTATGCAGAAATATAATTTCTTCAACGCGTAAAACACGGTCTCACAAACCGACCCGAGTCATTATGCAATGAAAAATCATGCGAGCTCAGGAAAGTTGAACTTAGGACTTTCAGAGGTCAATTTCACCCTCTTCGAGTGAATTTGGGCAGCAAAAAAAGCGTAATACATACCTATATATCCCCTACATATCCCCAAAGTTTCATAATATTTTTTATTTGTGGGTTGGAAATATTCCCTCGTTAGAATTAATACGCAAAAAGTCCCCTCTTCGATTTTCATTAAGTCCAATGAAAACAGTTCCCGTCACAGTGTCTCCTACCTTGAAATCAAGTGAATCGGTGTGTACACTTATATGTACCAGTCGGACTGGAGGGGCGTTTATCAATCGAGAAATCGGCTGCGTCGAATTAAAAAGGGATCGAGAGCTCGTGAAATCCGATGACACGGCCGTTGGTCACGGTCCTTCCGTGAGGAATTAGGGGCCCCGCGCACGGGACGCGAATATTTCGGGAAGGTTCGACCGGTTCCGAGAGCGAAACATAAGCTCGTAACGCGTCGCCGTGACGAGAGACGCCCGAGTGGTGTGCCCGGAGCGTGTGTCGGCGCACACGTGCTGGCGTGCGCGGGCACAGAGAGGCCGGCGTGCACGTACACGAGTAGGAGCAACGAACACGAGCTATCTAGGCTGAACCTTTCGAGGTTGACTTCTTGAGACAGTGGAGCGGAAACACGAGACGTATAGCATGGGCTCCGCGAGGCGAGTTAATCCCTTGAGACAACTGGGAGCCACGGCGTGGAATGGGAATGCCGAGGGAAACCTGGCGGTGTATTCTCACTCGCTACTCGACAATGTTATTATTACGCCTCCCAACCCCCCGCGCGCATTACTCGGATAATTTATGTCGCTCTTTACGCGTAGCCCAACGGGCGACTTTCCGCTGCGCGCGTGCCCGCGCAGCTTGTAATAAATGCATACGATACCTTCTATGAGCGTAATCATCAATTCGCGTGATAAACAGCTCCGGGGACGCGCGGGCACTCCCGTTTCGCGCCGACTCCGTCCGGGGTACTTTACGGGCACGTTGACGAATTTCACTGCTGGGACGTATCAGATTTGATCTGCAGCCGCTCGTATAATCCGTCGCGATAATGGAATCTCTCTGATCTTCATCTTTATGGTATTGTTACACTGCCGAGCGAGTGTACACATCGAGGACAGCTGCTATGGATCGCGTTCAAGCTGCTTAGCGAGCTCACGGCGGCGCACACTGTCACCAGCGAAACTTAAGTCCACACTTTTACTCGCCCTTTTGCTAGGGATCACCTTCTACGTTCTAGCCAGTTATACACGATTTGCGTCCCACGCGCGCTCGTAATTAAAACTGTTTCACAAGGCGGACCCTCGGAACCCAGCTATGTCCAACGTCCGTTTGTACTCGACCCTTTGATTCGATTCGCGCCAGCGAATTCATTCTGCTCGCTTTAGTGCACGCACACGTACGCTCGCGGGTGTCTATTCGCGGCCGAGATAATAATTCTTATCCGCGTAGCAGCCGTGCCGGCACCACGCGATATTATTTCATGCGCTTAGGCGTCAACAGGATCGTAAATAGCGACGTCTGACACCCGCCCCCGTCGTTTCGACGTGTCGCGGCGAGGCGCGCGGCGGGAATCGGACTACCCCCCGCGGCAGACGGAGGGAATCGGTCGGTGGGGGACCTAGGGTTGCTCCCGGCGAACGACTTTTCCGCGTAAAGCGCCCGATCTCCGGTCGATCCTAGCAAGGCGAGCCGAGAACCGACCCCGGTGCTTTTCGCGGCCGCATAATTCCTCCCCGTGTTGAATGTAAATTTATCCCCTCCCCCCGAACCCTCCAGCCGCCCCCGCACCTGCCCCAGAGGGGCACGATGTCCTCGTCTACGCCGCTGTGCTCGCGTGACTATGACCGCGCGGCCACGAGCGAATTTATACTGAAACCACCAAAACGTGACAACGAGCAGGAACGCTGACGACGGGCTCGGCTCGAGGGGGCTCGCGGGGACGGAACGAGTCTTAAATTCACATTAAACATTCATCGGGATAGAGGCCGGTGACAGGAGGCCGATGGAACGGAGATACGGGCATTCCTGATCGAGCTAATGCGATACTGAAAACTGGTCGAGGTCTTTGCCGTGGACTTTTCTCTCTCAGCGTTCTTTCTTTCCTCGGGATCTTTTTTCTTTTCTTCTTTTGTCCGCCTTCCAACTAAGCGGACGGTTCTATCGGCTAGCGTTTCCTCCTATGCGCTGGCCGCGGTCTTCAGTTTTTACCGTACGGCGCTGCTTGGCTTAGGCCGCGTTCCCACTTGCGCCACTCGATAGGTACCTAGAGCACGGGAGGGAGGGACTCTTTTCGAAGACGCTTTGAATATGACAACACAGCGATAGACGAGGGGTTAAGGATGTATCGGACGTACACTATTAGACAAAAGTATATGAACTTTAAAATACTTGAATATCTACGACTTACGCATAGTAAATCTAGATGTAAGGAACTCAAACGTTGGAATCTTATTTTTACTCCTAGAAAGGTGTTTTTTACTTTACAAATGCTTTTTCACGCATTATTTGCTAAACTTTTAGCAGTGAAAATGCTCTGAATTCACAATTATTCTGAAGTTATAATTTATTTCCTTAAAACGGTGTAGTGAAAAGAATTGAAACTCGGCAGATATTTTCATCTATCCATATACTACCCTAGTAGCATTTCTGGTTGGCCAACGGTAATGGTAACCAACAGTTGGGAATTAGTTGGGATATAGTTAGAGTTTTGCCTACAAATTCCCAACATAGGGCCTACGGCAAAAAACTTACGACAGTTTGCCAACGAATATTCAATGTTGGGCCTACAATTACTATGGTTGGTTAATTAACAAAAAATTTACAACGATGATTAAATGTTGTCTTACAAACGTCAGAAAATTTGGTACATCCAAAAACCTATTATTATAAATACGTAATGCGGACGTCTGTCTTGAGACGAATGTGAAATTTTATGGAATGAGTCTAAAGGTCGAATGATGATATTTTGTAGAATATTTCGCGTCACTGTGTACTTTTTATAAACAATTAATACTTGTTATGTACTGAGAAATTAGAAGTGTTTACAAGGAAATGTATTGGGTAAGTGCGAATAACGGTTGCTTCGTAAGTGGAAAGTTTGGGTTCGATTCTCCTCACCGCAATTTTTTTTCTCTTAAACCAGACCTAAAATGGGCGTGTTTACAACGTCTTTTGAAGTTTTTCAAGACGCCTTCTGGACGTTTTTAAGACGTCTTTTTGAAAGAAACTGTCGGGCTTATGGAAAGAAACCTTCAGTTGGGCCTATGGAAAGAAACCTTCAGTTGGGCCTGCGTTGGTTACAATCGTTGGCCCATTTAAAAATAGCGCGACACTTCAACAGTTGACCAACGGATAACACGTCATTGGTTCAACAAATTCCCTGCAAATAAATGCTACTAGGGTACATGTACAAAAAAGTAGAAAACATTGGTACCATTTCTTCAACATTTTTTCAGCTGTTTTATCTGTCAAGATCGTGTCTTTCCACAAGAGTACGTGTAAAATCAGTGAAAATTAAAATCTTTATAACTCAGGAACCGTTTAGTGAATTCATTTAAAAATTTTAGATCACATCAGACAGATTAAAAGGAACAATCTCACAAATTTTCATCAACTTGGTACCATTTTCATCAACTCCGTACCATTTTCATAGGTCCGATACATCCGTAATAGGTGACTAAAGCGAATGTGTATGGGACTGTATATTAGAGCTGTTCGAGTAATCAGAACAAGCGAGCCTGGATGTACTCGGTTCGAATAACCAATCCGAGCCGAGCGCTCAAAAAAACCGAGCGGCTCGAATAAAGCGAATGGCTGGAAACAATCAGGCGGCATTTGTAAAAACACGTGGCATCTGAAATTTTAACAACTTACCTTATTTGACACTCATCAGGTTATAAATTTGGAGTAGATTGCATAGTGAAGGTAGCGATCGACAAAGGAAACAAGTGGATCGTTCGAGCCACCCAATTGTTTCCAGTCGCTCGCTTCAATCGAGCACTCGGCTCGACTCGGAAACCGTGTCCCGGCTCCACTCGAATTTCGAGCTACTCGAATATACGAGTACTCGAATAGCTCTACTCTATATCAGAGGACAGTTTCCTTCTGCGATCTTTGCCCAAGTGGGAACGCAGCTTTATGCTGACAGTGCAGTGTCAGCAGGAGTTGGCTAACAGCGATACCGGGAGTGCGACGAGAGTATTAATACTACTCCGTAAACTATTTCGTATCGAATAGCTGCAGAACACCTTTGATACTCCCGTTCTCAAAGTTACCAGTCTGTATCAACCACAGGCGAAATGAGTATGCATTCGATGCCATCAGGACTCTAGCCATCCTCAAAGTCTCTTTGTTGAGAGCACACGCATCTTCACGTGGTGTTTCTAGAAACTGGGGCGAGCTAAGAGAAATGCAGCTTTGTTTAACGAGGTTTAATGATTCCGCGCGGTGCATAACTCCCGGATGCATAAAAATCTGCGGCGATCTACATACCTCTGTTTAAAAAACAAGTCACACCGTTTTCAGAATCACAAGTGGCTCCACCGGACCTCTTGTTCCCCGGAGCAGAATGTGGTTACAAATCTCCATAAATATTCAAGCATACTCTTACAAAAACAGCGGAACGCTCGCACTCTTCAAACTCAGAAGCGCAATCTCCAAGCTCATCCCTTCTCAAAGACCAGAGAATCGAAGTCATCACGAAATTGCAACGCATCGAGCTTTGGTGAAACACTCGAATGACGTCAGAGTGATTATATCCGCGCGTAGTGTTCCTTCTCGAGAATTTCTCGACAAATTTTATAATTTCTAATTTCTTATTTCTCGAGAAATTACAGTATTTCTCGAGAATCTTCAATGTAGGAAAATTATTATAAATCCCCTTTGTTTTCAGAAATAAATTTTCAGTTAGTTCAAATTGTGTGTTAATCGTGAACATATAAACACATGGTACAATCGGTGATAAATGTTAGCAATATATACGAAGGATTGCGCGATTGTTTATAAACTTTTCTCTTCGTACCGCCGATGCTCCATATACAATTAAATCAATATCCACTCAAAATGAAATAAATTTTTCTGCAGCCGCAGATTTTGTCACAAAAAAGAAGACGTAGATTGGCTGAGGCGACATTAGACGCATTGTGCATTTGAAAAAATTATTTTAAAACAAAAAATGTTTCGTCTTGCTCACATTTTTTACTAAATAAATAAATTTATCAATTATATTTAGTATCTTTTTTTTCATTTACACAAGTTTTCTCTAAGTTGGACACGAATAAAAATTTAGGTAAATATTATCAACATTATTCCAAAAATATAAACTTTGCAAAATTTGTTTAATTTCTTGAGAATTCTCGAGAATTCTCGAGAAATGTAATCTGATTTCTCATTTCTCGAGATCCGAAAAGTATCGAGAAATCAGGAACACTATCCGCACGCAATATAACAGCGTTCCGAGAGTAATTCGCGGCACGCTCGGGCGGATAAGAAACAGCGGAGTTCATACATTATTCGTGGCACAGATCCCTCAGAAGCAGCCTTGTGATGTTGGTAACGCTTACGTCCATGACGACTGAGGCGTGTAATAACGAGACGCGAGCTATCACGGGGAGTGTAATACGAAGTCGGAGAGGGGGACACGGTGTGGCGACAAATATCACGAGCAGAGCAGACACAAAGGGCGCGGAAAGACGAGCAAAGCGGAACCGAGGCTCAGATGGGATATACTCGTCGCGAGCGGATCGTTTAGCCATCGCCCGAGGCTTTTTCTGATTGCTTCGCTGCCTTCTTCAAGCCGCGATATTATGCCGAGCAATTGAATTTCTTACACCCCGCTAAGTACTACCGGCCCTCCAATACCCCTCTCTTCTTTGCGTTACATCCGCCGGAGTTTAATCAATCGGAGCCGCGAGTGTCCTCGGCGCATAAACGGGAGAATTCAGAGCAATAACTTGAACCATTCAACGGCGACTACACAATATTCGCGCGAAAGATGAATGGTATTCGGCGAGGAAATAATAGAGAGCGTACTTTAACGCCGAGCTTGGTAAAGGTTCTCTGATTCACTAGCCGCTTCACTCCTCAGAATATGAATGATGAAAAGTCGGAGAAAGATTTGAGAGATAGAGACCTGGAGAGCTCACTTCACATTTCTGCGAGTTTGTATTAAACTTCCTGCTTCCAGTATCAATTTCTAATAATATAATATAGAGGCGAAAAAACAGACACCTGGCACGGTGGGACTCGAACCCCAAGACCAAGACCTGCGGATCCTCTGCGTTACTAACCAGACGCGTTAGCATTTGTTTTTTAAACGTACGTTTATTGGTACCAGAAAATTTACAATGGGACGGTTTCGATCCTTAAACGTAAAAGAATTACAGGTTTTCTACTTATAGTATAGGACTAAAGACCCACATCGGGTACGCGTAGCCTTTACGAGGAACATATGAATTGCACATTTATCTTTGGTGCAGGCTTTGGTGATATTGTTTTTTTATGCTTACAATTATACTTATACACTAGTAGGTAAAAAACTTAGATAAGGTATGGAAAGGTACTAAAACTATACATCAGTCTCGAGGTATGTGGGGTACGCATTAAATAAGAAAAAAAAAGAGAGAGAGAGACAGAGAAAGAGTAGAGGTGGACGGTCACAGCCAGATAATGGACAGATTTTAGATCCTTCAGGTAGGGTGAATTGACCAGTGAATGAACAGGGAGCAGTGAATGAACAAATTGACTTTTTTCGTGTATAACAAGAATACTATTTCATTGAAAACAATGATCTTATATTTAGAATGAAGGAAAATATATTGAGATAACGGCGATATAAATATTTTTTGAATCTATAAATGTCTTGGTCGCTTATTAATTTTTTTGATTTGTGGTTTCGGGTGTTGCCATTCACGGCGAGAAACCTAGTAACAAAACACGTACGATGACAGTTAACCATTATATTGTGTAAACTGTGTTCTGATATAAATAAATTTGTCAAGTTCCTATGATTATAATATATAAATAATATTTTTATATTCTTATGGTAGGTCCCTAACTTGACTTCTCTTCTACTTTTGTAGCGTTTTCAGCGATTTCTCGTCAGAAAATGAAGTATTATTCTTTGTGTTCATTCACTGGATACAAGATGTTCACTTATTGGGTATTTTGTTCATTCACTAGTATATTGGGCATTGATTACAATTTAATGATTTATTTCAAACACCGTTCAAGTAAAAAGGCACAAATAATTTTTTTAGACATTTTCAAAGCCTATTCTGTTACAAATTCTTGTTCCATTAATAAATTAGGACATTATTTAATTTGTATCGTTATTTGAAACTGGAAAAACGCTTAGCTGTTCATTCACCGGTCCTTTCACCCTACGAGGCTTCGAACATAGACAAATATTAGCTTCCGCTTTCCATGAGGGGACGCAGTACCAATTACCCCAACGCTGATTCCCCGATGATACTCTTTTCCGAAATCTACAAATACCCAAACTAAAGGTCTGCGCACACATATCAGTTCCGTGTCAGTTCCTTTCCCGCGTGCCAGTGGTAAGAAGAAGAGGGGCGTAGAGGGTCTAAAAGATTATTTGAAATACAGATTTCGTACACACATTTTTATTTCAAACAATCTTTTGCCCATCTCTGCGCGGAACTGACAAGTGTACGCAGACCTTGACGGGACGCCACACAGTGAAGCAAACTGCACTCTTTTGTGTCAAAAGCGTAGAACTTTTGATACAAAAAGAATAGAGAGATGAATCTTTTTGGAGGTTAAAGCTAAAACATTGCAAAATACAGGAAAATATGGAAAAAGTATGAGAGACAAGTTTTGCCCTTAAAAATCTATGTCAAACTGATATTTTCGAAGAAAATTGCGGTTTTCCCGTTATAATGTGTGACTGAAGCTTTCCTTCCCTGCGCACTCAACTCCTAAGTGTGCCTAATAAAATTCCAAACACTCCACGCAATAAAACACAAAAAGGAGGGGCGAACGCCTCCATCCCACGATTGAAAGAACCAGCGATAAGCTCGCTAGTCCTCGGCATGCACCAAATTCGTGGATCATCGGCTATCGTGGAAAGAGCAATTATTTGCACGAACTGTAAAGATACAGAGGGTCCCGCGAAGCGGCCGAGGAAAGGTTAAACACACCTAACGGCACTAAACCAGTCGCTGGAACGTCACGGTTCTGTTATCGTAGCGTCACAGGTAGTAAAACAGCAAGCGGGGGTCTTTGCGCGAACGCCGACGCGGCTTGATATACACCCGAACATCAAAAGCTCTCCCACCGTTCTCAAATAAGAAGCGATGGTCGCCTTCGACTGTTGCCGAGGAGGATCGACGCCTCGAGTCGCTAGTGGCATCCTCCGTCGGGGGCCAAAAGCGCGAACCCGATAAATTACAAGCGGGACAGGCGTAAATACGCTGCGCAGCTCGATTACCTTGAACTTAGAGGGAGGATAGAAGCGAAGGGGAAGCGACGAACTACTTTTAGCGGGAAAATAAATAGGCGCCATATCGTGCAAGGGAAACGCGGTCGAAAATAGTCCCAGGACGATCCTACGGGCGCGTTTTCGTCGTGTAGGTGCACCGGTCGTTAGCTCCGAGGCAAAGGCTAATTAAAAAGCTGTAAAGGAAGTGACGCGCACGTGCTCCGCGGAAATCCCTGGTGCTCCTTAAAACCTCGTCTTGGAGAACGAAAACGCTCGTGGTAATGGGACCCGGCGTCATCGCGTTCGAACGTTGCCAGTCATTTTCCAAGGGTTCTTCAGCGCGCATCGCCTACGATCGGCTTAATTACCTGTCGATAACGGACTCCCGAGAAGGAGGCGATTAAGGGCCGTTTCTGCGCAGCCGATGCCGGATGACGATCGAAGAGGGGCGACGCTGAGGGACCGTGGTATATTTCTGGAACGGCCCTAAATTTCGGCGCTCCTTCCCGCCCGATTAACAACACGTTTCGAGCGATTTGTCGGCGTTCCAGCCGCGGAGAGGCATCGCCACGGTCCCCGACGAAAACCAGCGCTATTTTTGTGCGTTCCACGGGACGCCGGGGCCGTTCGAGGCGCGATTAGCGCGCTTCCAGGGGCGACAGCGTGCGCCGGGACGCTCGTCGTGTATTTAAAGGATCAATTTTACAACGGGGTATTATGCTGCGCGTGTCACGTTCGAACAGTTGTCCTCAGGGCGGGGAAAAGGGTAAGTAGGAGTGAATTGTGAATGGGGGCTGTCGCGGGGGAGAAGTATTTACGGAATAATTTATTTCTGGAATAATCCTCATCTAGCTGCAATCGAGAAGAATAATTCTGTAGCGTGGCTTTGGGTATTCATTAATTCAAAGAAACAATCCGCGGATCAGCGTAACGTGGAAAACAGCGCCGTGTTGTTTCAATAAGCATCCCCCGAAACGCTGCGGGTTCTCGGAACGGCCAGGAGTTTCGCGAACCTCCGCGCAGTGTTGCACGCGTGCAAGTATTGCACACCGAGGCAACCGCGCAGCAGGCTGCCAGGAAGTTGGACACGCATGTGTTAGTTGGATTTCTGGCGGGTATCAGAATTTCATTTGTCCCACATAAAGTTGCGAGCGTAATTACTTTCTATTAACGCGGCCCGGGCATGTAATATTTATTCACCACTCGACTCAATTAGATCCTCGTTAGAGCCGCGCGAGCTTCCCACGTGTTATCGTATCATTTAACAGGATCAACTCCGAGGCAGCCAGCTCCCATATTATCTCGTTCTAGTCGATTGAAATCGCCTGTTTTATACGCCTCATTAACGTTTCAGGCCGCGCGTATCCTCGTCTCAGTTGTCGGAAATAATACGGGAATTGATTATCGTTATGCTCAGCGTGCATGCCGGAGATTGAAACGAGAGGAAAGCCCGGGGTGGTGTTGAGGGTGTATTAAAATTTCAGGTGCACCAGGAACGTCCCCGATATTCACCTCTGTCCCGAACGAACAGCGAGCTCGCCTCGCGCGCACCAAGGACGCCTGTATAATCGAAGACTCTGCCATGGGAAGTTTAGGTGCAGCGCGGCTTTCATCATCGCCGGGTTGACAAACGAGCCCCGATGACGGGGCCCCGCGCCACGAGCCCCGCTAATTGGATGCGTATTATTAACAAGATGGCGCGAAACAGTCCCGCCATGCGAAGGAGGAAGACAACGTTCCCCCTAATTGCCACGCTGTTTTTACTCGTTGCTCCCTCTTCCGATGAGCCGCGGTTAAACTGAATCCATTAGCCATAAATCACGTCCGCCGCGATAGCAATCAGAAACGAGCGTCCTTTACGGTTATACGAATTTATTGCTACCGGGACAGAGGTCGGTAGAGTGGCACCTGTGCGCGTAGCAGCATCAACCACTTCATTTTCAGTTGGGAAGTCTGTAGGTAAAATTTCGTAAGGTTGAGATTTAGAAATCAAACCGCGTTACAGTTTGAATTCGAACCACAAAAAATTAATTCCTTTATTTCCACCCTTAAAGATTGATCTGCAATTTCGAAAAAATACACGCATTAGAGGTGAAAAGAACCTAGTACGTGCAGTTTGAAGCATTCAAGTATCTTAAGGAGTTGATGAGAACAAAAATGGTAAAGTTTAGGGTTGTTATCCCCGTATGGAGAGGTGATAGAGATCTGAAATTTCTCTCAGTGGATTTTTAGGCAAAGAGGATTATTTGGTACACAGATGCTAAAATTGTTGGTGGGATCATTTTCCACCCCCTCCGCGGTGTTTCTTCTCGTCCGCAGAGATATGCGTGGGGAATTTTCGCAAGAGCCGCAGGGAGGACGCTGGTCCCTCTCGAGCATGCCTAATAAACGCTCGGCCATCCCCATCGCGTGTTCCTGGGATTCCAGCGAGGTCGAAGGGATTCCCAGATTCCACGTATTCCCTCGCGCGCCCAGCAAACGCTCCCAGCCTCCCAGAAAGAGGGGAAAAAGTTGAAAGGCTAGGCTACAGCTTCCAGGGGAACGGTTGGTCAGGAGGGAGGGAGAGATCTCGCCGACAAAAATCGTCTGAAGTCCCCGGACCGAAGGGGCTGATTCCTGTCGGTCATTTGGGGTGTGAAAGTGAAGATAAGGCTGGCCCCGAGGCCGGGGCTGTCGTAAATTTTTACAAGTATGCCGTGTCAATGTTCCACGGAATTCCTGAAACACCGGCGAAAAGGAATCAAACGAGCCATCCCGTGGATTTCGACGCTTCCGAAGCCCGTTCCACTGATCGTTATCGTCGGGCCCGCGATTATCTCGTTTATTACGCGGACGGGTCCGTCTAATTTCGTCGCTTTCCCCCGCGAAAGGGGAGAGGAAAAGAGCGTCCAACTCAACACCCGAAATTCGACTCGGACGAGGATCGTCGAGTTCGACAACTGCCACCGGATATCTACTCGGAAACCACGTTTCCGAATAATTTTCGCGAATACCCAATGCTAGTCGATTTTGTACTGCCAATATTTCCAGGAATAAGCACGCCGGGACAGGATACT
This sequence comes from Andrena minutula, assembly GCA_929113495.1. Classification (NCBI taxonomy): domain Eukaryota; kingdom Metazoa; phylum Arthropoda; class Insecta; order Hymenoptera; family Andrenidae; genus Andrena; species Andrena minutula. The sequence goes on from OV815996.1 coordinate 28,056,549, forward strand.
CCGCGAGCTTTTATCGACAACAGGGTGGATACGTTAAAAGGGAAGGGACGACGTTATATCTGATCCCGATGAAAATCTCATTTCCAGCGTGTAGCTTTTCCGGTAGCCCTAGTAGATTTCGGGTCGAGGGAGGATTGCACATCGCCTCCGCAACGGCGGAGATATCAGGACGCCCCGATATTATTGGGCAAGATGAAGTTATTTGGGTTAGGTCGGGTCGGGCTGCGTTATTGTCTGTCCGGCTCGAAACTGGCGCACGTAATCATAGAGCAAAGCTCCTGATCCTCCTACTCGCGGGTATACACGTAAGACGCAAAATGGTACGTTTCCTTGCCGGCTTTTCCCTCTGCGCGCGGGCCCCCGGCGAAATTGAAAAATGAAATTGATTCCAGCCGGGCCTTTGCGGCCTCCCGCCACCCGAGGCTCCTTGGATCTATTTCCTCCCGCGTAGTCGTGAACTTAAAAGCGATTAAAGCTTCTTCCACTATTCCAACGAGCTTCTAATCGCCTTGAAACTTCATCCCGCTGGTATTTAGAGAATGGTACTATAAATACGTGGCTCGTGGAGCACGGGTTTCGTAGATTATTTTTACAGAAGCGGGGTTAATAACGGAGGAGCGGAGTAAAATATTGATAGAGAAAATGACCCCGAGTATCGATACTGGATGGAAGCGAGTGGAAGTTAATAAGAAAGGATCGCCGGTAAGAAATTTCAGGGCCGGTGCTCGGCGATCGTCAGGTGTAAAAAACGAAGCGCAGGGACGCGTCGAGGTCCCATTCTGATCGAGCACGTAAAAAAGCGAGAACACCGATGCGACGTACAAAACAATACCCTTCCAGCAAAACTCGAAACGTCGCGTCGCGACCACCGCGGGCATTCCCTTGGAAAAAGAGACGAAAAGGGATGAGAGCGTCCTGCCGGAGAGAACATGGCAACAATTTATTAAGGTATCCTTTTCCACCGAGCCTGACAAGTCCCGGACAAATTGAGCGTGCGTTAACTCGATGGATGAATACATTCCGGTTGATGCGAGCGGAGGACTCAGTGACTCTCAGCCCTGGGCATTAATATGCCGACTATCTCTCCGCGACACGACTATCGACACGTGAATTATCTCTACCCAAGGTAACCACGCTCTCGTAGAGATACTAGCGACCGTTATCGGCGAGATACCGGCGACTATTCGATAAGTCCCAATTTACGAACGACGTAGCTACGCTCCTACACCGAAGTCTGGCTTGATAAAAAAACAGAATTACCCCTAATTAGAAGCTACCGTAATAACTATCCGAGGATTTCAACAGCTTCCTAACGAATCGACGCTTCTGTGGGAGATACGATCTTAATATCATCCCTGGCCTCGAATAACAAATTCAGACGGGCCGGAGGAGCCAGCCGGTGTCTCCTAAAAGGGGGCATTTATGGCATTTAATCGAGCCCTCGTAATAAATCCGATACCCCCAAGGGACAGGGGGAGGGAAAAGCGACTGGAGGCTGGAAACTCGCGGCGGTTGGTGGAAAAATCGCCGCGCCCCGTGACATGTGGCCCCCATTTGAGGCGGATCGGTGGAAACATCTGTCCTTCGCGTGAGTCCTGTCCGGAGAGGCTCGGGTGTACCGCGAGGGCCATATTTATTTCGGTGATTCCCTTTCGACGAGGAGGCTAAAAATTGAATGCCGCCATAAATCATCGCCGATAAGGGGAACGAGTTCTTAATGCGAGGACATCACCGGCTACCAAGGACCCCGAAAACATCTCCTCCTTCGCCACTCCCCTCCCGGCCCGCCGTCCCGGGCCAGTTGTGTCTTTCTAACCCCTTTTCCTGGGACCACCTCGCGTCCCCCGCGGTCTCTCACCTTCCCTCTCCGTCCCGTCCGCGACTATCGGCTCGCAGCATCTAGAACCCCTCCCACGGCCGGTTTGCGTCTCTTGTGTATCCTTCGCCGCGAGATCAGATAAAAAAAAGCGGGGCGCAGAGGGTGGGAAACGCGGCGGTGGAAGGAGCTCGGTTTAGTTTGTCACCATCGTTTAAGGGTAGGGCGGAGTGTGGAGCACGGAACGTGGCCGAAGGAGCCACGGAGGATTTATTGGACTTGTCTCGGAGAAGAATCAAGACTCGTTGTGCTGCTTGCCACGAGACCAGTCCTCCGCTGGAAAGCCAATTAAATCGGTCGACAGTCCCAAAAGATTCTGAGAGAGTCCTCTCCCCGGCTCCCCTGCATCGCTGGCCTTCGTCCCCGCTCCCACCGATTACTCTACCTCTCTCCTCTTCCTCCTTCTTCAGCCCTCCTCCTTCCCCAGCCCCTGACCTTTAATCCTCCCCTCCCGCGAGCCCGCGCGCGCGCTTCCCTTCTCGCGGGAACTTAAATCGGACGTCTTATCTCCCGACCCGATACAACATGCCTCGCGACTAATGTTCGGCCGCTCCAAGAGGATTTCGTACAAGCCAGGGACGTCCGTGCGCGAGAGGAAGGCTGGATAACTGTCCGTATTTTTCGAGAGATTGATCGGCGACCTGGCAAAAAGGCGAGTCCTCCTCACCGGCCAGCAAGAAGGCGGAGTCCCGTGGAACGACTCGCATTCGGAATGCTCCGCGGTCGAAAGAAAATGATGGGGTTCGCTCCTAATATCTCGAGAAACACATCTTTATTTTTATACCCGCCGCGGATCAGGTAAATTGCCCAAAGAGTTGATGCACCGAGGACGGGGGGGCGCTCGAGTCCCGGCGATAGTTGGACCGTGCGAGAAGATCGTCGCTCATAACCGTTGTTAGCGGTTTCCAGCCGAGCTCTGGATGAGGCTAACGGTTGTTCCACGCCGCAAAACCGCGCCGCTGTCCACTGAATGTCTAACGCGTGCTCGGATAGAGTCCGCGCTCCCATAGGAATGCTCATAACGCGACCCGTCCGAGGGAAAAACTCGCGCAATTGCACTGGTGTACACAAGATGATTCATCCGACCCGGCGGAGCTTAGATAAATCGTGATCCGTTCGTTCTATGAATAAACGATCCGGACAAAAGCCGCACGATACCGAGGGGGGTACAGAATGCGATAGACTACTCCTCGGTATTTTGCCCTTTTTATCGAGATATGAAAGTCAATGAAAGCTGGGCGGAATAGTAGCCCGCAGAGGGTACCTAAGGCGAACGAAATCAGGTACACGCGCCGGCTAAGGAAGCCACCGATAACGGGAATGAAATCTGTTTTAGATGAACGGGCCCGTCCAGGAGCTCCCGGATCCGAGGCTTCAAAGGATCCAGTCTCTGGGAAGATGTTATCTCTGGAAAGATTCCTAGGTAAACAGAGTAGCCGGAGTGTTTCGTTTGAAATCTGTTGCGGCCGCAGTGTTTTCAGCGTGTATCCCGGCTGTAATAGGCGCGAGTATAACCCTCGAAATCCCGTTCCAGGGACGGGGCTGCTCAATTTTTTAGCGGGCAACGGAGCCTCAAAGGGGGATCGCTCAGCCTCCTTTCACGGCGGAACGATAGACACTTTGCAGAAAGGTGCGTAGATTTTTTTTCGCGAGGTCGTTTCGGCGCATTCCTTTGCGCGGCCAGGGGCGGCAGGGGGGAGGAGGGGAGGCATGGAGGTCGGCGGGGGGCTTTTGAATGCGAGACCGCGGAATAATTTATATGGAAAGTGAGAGAGAGACGCTTCTTGAGGAAGCATTGTGCTTGGACTTGAATTAAACATCACCCCCCTCGTTGACTGTGAGGTTCTGTGCCTGTGCCTCTTGGCGATGTCGTGACTAGGAGCTCCGGGATAAAGGGGGATCAATAGGGCGGCAGGAAGTAGGGCTGCTACTATACGAACCGGCAAGGTATTCCGTATACCTGTGCAAGCACGTATACCCCCATGGCCCGTGCCTGCTGCGTAACTAAACGGAAACCACGAACTTGGTCTCGTTTCGGACGGTGCTTTATCGATAGCAAGTCTATCAGACGGTTTAAAGTGCCTTGAGTATTCCACAGAAGAATGAAATTATTTTGGATCGATCAGATTTGTATTCTAAAATTAGGGACTTGTAGGTAGGGGAGACCGGGGCTAGATGATACGTTATACAGTTTTCAATTTTTTCATTTTTATTTGCATTAATTATATAATAACAAATATGCCAAAATCTACTTTGGTCCTTCCTCTTTAATATATAGTAAACGAAAACTTGAGAATATACATACAAAATGAATGAGAAAATTTTATTTGGACGAAGGCAGAATGAATTAAGTTACCCCACTGCGGAGAAAGTTGATACTGCTCTGGGGCATGTTGATACATCTGTAAAATATCCGTTTACTGAATAACTAAGAAATTTGAAAAATAAAATTTTAATCTAGACACCTTTCCAACAATATATACTCAAAATGAACAAAGACGTATTCTAAAAACCAAACAGATATTTGAAAAACATCTTTATTTTGATTTTTTTATGACTAAAATATCCAACTTTAACATCAGGTGTCTTCTTCTTTTTGTTAATATATCTTAATAAACTCATTTTGTCAATATTGTATATTTTCACGCTTTACCTTAATGATACTGCGATATTTTGCCACGATTTGTATTTTTTATACAATTTCGAACCATTTTCCTAGAAATAAAAGGAAAAACTCCAATTAAAAGTAGGCGAGGAAAATTGATACACTATATCAACATGCCCCAGAGAAAACATATCAACTTACCCCACAGGAAGTCATTATGTACAAACATCTCCATAAAAAAAATGTGGAGCATATGAACTAAATAACAAAACGTAATTACCTTCAAAGGACTCAATGTGATGCCAAATTAATTCGGGTTATAAAATTCTCTATACCGCACAGTGCGTTGATACGTGGACAAAAATTGAAAAATCAAATATTTTGCAGAGTGATATTTATCATCTAATATTTACAAGTTTGATTATAATTGTTAGGTTACCGTAATTGTTTACGATGTTATTTACCATCTTAACCTGGAAACTAATTACTTCAAGCGTCACTCGCAATTCATACGTGGTAGAGTTACTTTCCTCTTTCTATTTAGATCTTGAGAAGATTTATTAATCTTGGTTCACTTTATTAACCATGGATTCTAGTCTTCTGGGTATGTGTGCTTCAAAATTATTGTTTAGGCTTATGACCTTACTGATCATTAGAAAACCTTTTAATCCCGTGAATGAAAATTTTATTTCAACCGACTTTTTAAAAAATACCTAACAAAACGTATGCGTGATTTTTTTATATTTGGTTCGCCTAACTTTATACTTTATTAAAATGACCCCTTATCTGCTACTACCTGCGATTATTTGAGAAATAAATTTTTTTAGAAAGAAGTGTGCAGATCTAATTTCTTCGAAAAGTGGATTTCTTTAGACCAAAGCAAAAAAATGGATGGAATTTATGACTATATTTTGGTACTTTTAAATATAAAGAGTACCCGCAAATGATTATTATATATTTAAAATATATTTTAATGAAAAAATTCTAACTTCAAATGCACGTGATAAAAGTAATTTGATAAAAAAATGTTTCGAACAAACGTTAGTCTGTATTCAGTTAACAACAAATTACAAAAGTAAATATTGATAAAAACTTTTTACTCAATAAAAAATCAAGATCGCTTAAATGTTTTTAATGAAACTGTATATTTTATTATATGCCAATCGATGCATCTTTATATTCTCTTTAAAGGAGTACTAGAGTATTTATGTCGAAAACTGATTATTTCAGAAGTTATGAGTTTTGTCCCGAACGCCCATATACTTCGACGCACTGTGCACCGTCTCAAGACGGATTGTAAATTGTACACAACTGTTTACTTTTTCTCTATATAAACGAAAACAATTAAAAATCGATTGTTAACGTCAAGGTACATACACAGACGTACGCTGGATCGTAAAGGTGAGATCAGACGGCGCGTGAATCGGCGAGCTTGCTCGGCTCGTCTAGCTCGGCAAGTCAGCTTGGCGAGCCCGATTCGGCGATCCATCACTGATCAGCCGGCGCGTGGATCGGCGATCTTTGCGCGTCGTCTGATTTCACCTTAAGGCTGGAACAGCCACGTCGAGTAATTTAGTCGAGAAGCGAGTAATTTAGTAATTTACCATTGTTTTACTAAACTACTTGACTAAATTTTAGTTTCCACACACGAAAAATTACTAAATTACTCGCTACTCGACTAAATTATTCGAGGTGTCTGAATCAGCCTGTAGTAAAGAATTGAACAACAAACTTCACATATTTCGCTCAAATGGAATGCCCCTGTATCAACTAGCTCCGGTCTCCCCTAAATATAGAAACTAGGTTAAATTAGACTTCGGATTAATGTCGATTTTCTTTCACATTTCGATGGCCCCCATTCGCCCCCTGGAATTACGGCCGCTAATAATGGAATGCTCTGCATAAATGCGCGGATTAAAAGCCGGCTGAAAGGCAATTAAAAGAAGATCGTCATGTTCGATTTCCATTTGCGGCGCATTGCGAGCGAGTAGCGGTAAATACGATAACAGCGAAAGCCGGTGAAAAGGAAAAAAAAGGCTTTCCCTCCCCCTTGCAAGCGGTCGAGTTTCCTTCAGGAGTCGATGCACGGAGAAATGAATGCGCCCGATGAACCGCCGCAGTACGGCTCACGAGAAATGCATTTTTCACGTTAATAAGAGATAACTCAGCCCCCTGCGCCACGCGTTTGATTTGCATTTACTTTCTTCTACGAAAACTAACTCCTTATCATTTAAAGCGCTTTCCAGCGAACGGCCGGCCACGAGAGAAGGCAGTAACCGGCCTGCACACTTATCGTTGACCTGAATAACTGGGGATTTACGTTGTATGCCCGCCCGTAATAATGGTATACCGTTGGGACACGATTTTCTGTCAAGCTTAAAGGCACGTGGCAAATATGCACGGGCCCAGACGTGTGGCACCCGTGGCCACCGGCGCGCTCGCGCTCGCGCAGGGTGTAACTTACCAAGAAGAATATGACAGCGAAATTGGCGAGTGAGCGGCGAGCGCGTACGTGGATTCCGCCGGTGAAGATCGAACCATCTGCCCGGCCGAAAAAGTAGCCGCAGCTTGGGCCCCGTGTCTTAAGTTTCACGTGACTCCTTTTGGAAGCTCGTGAAAGATAAAGCTGATTGACGATCTGCTCGTGTCGCTGGCTCCCCATCCTTTTTTACTTGTAAATCGACACTGTGCCGCTCGCCGCAGCTTCCTTCGCATGCGCCAGCGTTATCTCGCGTTTTTTGAAAAATGATGATCCCCGCGGCAACTGAACCGTTGCCCATCGTCCCCTCGGTCCAGCACAATACGGCAGCCGAGTGTTCTAAGACCTTACACCGAGCGATAGAGTGACTCGAGTGGATGATTCCTCGGTTACTTCGAGCAGCGTGAAATCTGCGGTGTAGCCTCGAAAGATTTCGGAAGGTGATCCAACAAATCCACCCCAAGTGTCAACAATCTTCCCATTTCAAAGGCCACATCGGTATCGTGAGAGAAGCCCACGGTTTTCACGATTTCCCTGGCCCCAGGCCGTTTCCTCCTTTATACGCTGATTGTCATCGGCAACCTGTTCAAATACGTGGAAGAGAGTTGACGGGGTGTGACGCGTCCTCGAGGCACCAGGAAACTAATCCTTATTTCAGCGTCGAATAGCGTGGGGCCCGTCGTTCAAGACCGCTTCCGTGGATGGCAGAAAGAAGGGCCCCATCCTGAAATAATATTTGAGATGTTCGGTTGCTCGAGGATTCGTCGGACGGCGAGACCGACGCGCAGGAACAAATGACCAACAAATATGTATACAAGTCACTTCGGAACACTTGGAAACGAAGAGGCGAGCAGCTGGCCCAGCGTTCTTCCTTCATTTGCATCCAGCATGTCCGCGATTTCGCGTCGCGCGTTTCGTATCGGCACCGATTGCCCGGCGCATCGCTCAGGTGCAGCGGAATGGAAATAATAAAGAGCAGGTGTCGGGCTAATTAAATTTCGCGCCTAACAACTTCGCCCCTCGCGCGGCAATCTGGACAATTTCTCGAGCCATATGCCTCGGCACGCGATATTCCGCCGTGGCGTCGTGTTACCATTTTTTTCCAGCCGCGCCTCGCGACGACAGATTGAAACGGAGACGATCGCAGTCGAGGATCGGGGGCATCAGCTGCCTTCGAATGTTCAAGCGACTGGCTAAATGGGGTGGAATGACGGAAGGGTAAGATAGCCGAGGAAGACCGAGCGTCTTGCTTCTTGTGGCCAGATTTTTCCGTCGCACGTGTCGCTTTAGATGATCTTGCAATAAAGGGCGCATTTAATGCTCGATGACTCGACCAGCCTGCATACAATGTTCCTGTAGGGATGACTGCCATAACCGATCGCCCACGACGCCAAGAAGGACGCCAATCTGAATCGTTGCCACCCTACCATCGGTGGGGTTAAATCGTCGGAGGAAGAGCGACGAAGTCACGGCTCGTTCGCGTAACTCGCCGCGGGAACATGGAGGAATATAAATTTATGGAAGATAAAGTTTGACGACGGGGAAGAGCAACGGCCCGGCGACCGTTTCAATGCACCCCGGAGGCGTTTTACTTCTCCAAGGAACTTTGTTTTCTCACCGAAATTCCGGCTGGCAGCTGCAACAACAGCATCCCGAGACTATGCCTATCCTTTCACTGCAACTTTTACCTTTATAAAACCGTGCCGAAGCTCCAGGACAAAGTCTGCGCGCAGGAATAACACGGAGATACAGAATCCCCGCACGGCTAGCCGTCCCGCGTATATAGCCCTCTTCCCATTTTTTTTTCTCTCAGATAAGCCCAGGCAACCTTGGGCGCAGAAATTTCGAAAGTTTACTTTCGCTGACGGCGAAGCGGCCGCGTAAGAAGAGAAAAGTAATTCCGCCGTGTGCCAGCGAGGACGAACAAAAGCGAAGGCGCGCGAATGGGCGAGGAATTTAAATGAGAATGCGTCGCGCCTAGGAGATGCCCGGCGGTGACGAAACCAAAGGACGGTATAATCCCTTCGCCGCGATAAGCACGAAATTTCGTTTACGTCGGGCCCGCGTCGCCCTAGGTCGATACATAGAGTGATTATATTTGAAAAACTCTTCTCATAATGCCGAGAACATTTGCTCTGCCCCGGGGCCAAATATTTACCGCGAGCCGCGGGACCATTTTAACATCCCAAAGCACACACGCGCTCGGTCCGCGGCGCGAGCTCTGTGACGAAGAGTTTCCTCTTTTTTTCTCCCTTTTTATTTGGAGAAAACCTTGTTGCCATTGTGTGCTCAAGAACGGTCTACACACGAGCCCCGTGTATAGAACGGGCCAACGGGTGGCCATTGTTTCTATTGTTTGTCTACGCGTCGCCCCGCGTTGTCTACGGATCTTTAATTTAAAACACGAATCTCCATACGGCCCCGCGACGGCCAACTTTCTAATGGAGCCTCCCTATCTCCCGAAACGAAACTGTTTGCTCCTCGATGGCCAAACGAACCCCCTTTCTTCCGACCTCTCGCCCTCCTCCGCCCTGTCCCCACCCCGCACAAATCATCCCCGTCACCTAAACGAATTCCAGCCATTTACCGTGTCGTTAAACACCCATTCTCCGTGTGTCTATGGGCGACAATCAAACCGCCAATTCCTAAACCGCCCCATAAACCAGCGTCTATCGACGACGGACCACGTGGCCAGCGGGTACGCGGCACAATGCGGCAACAAAGCCTCGTCCCGGGGGCGAAGATTCGTCGAAATCGGCGACGAACAATCGGCACAATCAGCGAGCAGCTTCTGCTTCCCCCCTCCGAAATCGTCGCGACGAACGCTCGCGCCCCAAACCACCGTGTCGGCCACCCCTGGCTAGGAGGAGCGCGTGAAAAGTGCGAAAAGTTCGCTTTCTGCCGGGATCGGACAATTATCGCCGCGGGGGGCGCGCCCACGATCGCGCCCGATCTGTACACACCGACGGCGCGTTCGTGCGCGTGAAGGGCAGGGAGCGAGGCAGAGAGAGAGAGAGAGAAAAGGGGAGAGCGACAGGGATGGACGAGGAAAGACGGCGTGAAGAGGGAGGCGCGAGCCCCGGCAGATCATAAATTATCGGGCGGCAACAATGGGAAGAGGAATCCCTCCCTATCTGCATGGCGACACCGTGGCCGAAAGGCCAAATATTTACACTGGCCAGTGGCAAAACTCGAAAGTAATAGATTCGAGATGACTTTTCATTTAACCGAGCACAAAAGGTAGCCACCCGCTGGCTTGCGGCCCACCGGCGGGCACAATGTCCTTTCTCTTCGCGGCTGCGAGGCCTGGACCACGGGACCCGGCCGATTTCCATGGGACATCCGGCCGGGGAGGGAGGGAACGCCACCGAACGTCCGCTTTGTGGGCCGCCGTTTGTCAACCGGCCCGACGCTAATTGTTATTGCCCGCTAATTTCCTGGGATACGAGGGAACTTCGGTGGAACGAATCGGAAGGGCGAAATCGCGCGTGCCCCTGCCTATCTGGGATATCTGTGCCCTAGCTGGGCAACGTCATGCAACGATGGGTTGTATCAATATGCCTTTCGTCTCGCTGTTACGTTTGGTGGTCTTTTATGGGAGCATTGGAGCACCGTGAACGCAAGAATGCAAGTAATTTGAGTGTGGAGCTTGATGAGGGATGTAGAGGAGAGAATAATGATAGCAGAGGCGGGGATTAAATTGATTCATTTTCGGGCAGTGGTGACGTAGAGTACAGAGTGTTTCTTTGTAGGTGAATGTTGGGAGAGTGAGAGATGGTGTTGGGAATTTTATGAAGAAAGGATAGTGTGATATCCAGGTGTCCTATTTTTGGAGGGTCCTTGACTCAGTTGCTCGAAGGCGCACGTCACAGGCCCTCGTCGTTCCCAGTGACGTCTGGGAAATTAGCGAGCGATAATAATTAACGTTTCCCTTTCGCACAAACGGGAATAGTTCACAAAGCGTCTTCGGCGCAGACCGTGTGGCTCCACAGAGATCGCTCTGTCATCCTTTGCTCAGGGTCCTTTTGATCCTTGCGTTTGCAGGCGCAGCGCACTTTATGAACGTCCCTCGTTACTAGTTCGGGAATCCAGCTTGTTTGTAATTTACTTTATCGACGTTGTTAAGACCGGGCGACGTTCGCAGTGAAACGCTGATCGGACCAATCATCTGACCCATATAGCTCTTAATTGATTGATACTTTTCGTTGACAAAGATCCGTTCAGCGGAGATAATTCGTCGTTACATAAATGGTTTATTTTTCATTTTCTCAACTCTCATTTCGCAAGGAAGAATTGAGAATAGCTTAAAAGACCCTGAAATTGTACTTACTACACGTAACACTCGGAGTCGATAGAATCTAAATACTTGTCTTAGGTACAGTGTCAAGCATCTCAAATAGAGTTGGGCATTAACTAAATAAAAAATTATTTAAATAAAGGATCAAATCAAAGCTACTTCAACTTTAGACTATTTGACGAATGAAGTTATTTTTTTGACACATGACGAATAATTTTTGCAACTTTTATTCGTTATTGGAAATTTTCATTTAAATGCAATTTTTGCCCTTCTCTGATCTTAAACCAGTAAATCATCTAAAATTGGAAACATTCGACAAATCCCTATTAATCCACAAAACCATCCACCTCTCCTTAAAAAACTGAGCCACAAAATTTGCCTAATTCCCACTAAACCACCCCATACCACTTTCACCCCTTTCCCTCCCATACCAAACATCACAAAATACCTACAAACTACCTAATTAATCCTTCTCCCTTGGAAATATCGTAAACGAGGCTACGAAAAGACACATAGCAGCCGTCGTTAATCTCTCGGAATCACTATTTTCTGCCCCGCTGCACCCGCAAGTCGCACGCCACTCGAGATGCATTACGACTTCCTGAAAGGTGATCAAGACTCTGACACGTAACACACGAGCGTGCTGCTCGTCGGGTATGCGCGAGGAATGGTGGGGAAAAAATTGGAGAAATCGGTATTACGGGGGACGTAGGCAGACAGCGGAACAGCTGTCCTTGACACTGAACATACTGCGGTATGCGCGCGCGCTTCCGGTCGAGCGAAGATCGAGCCACGTGGTCCTCGCGAAGGTGCGATGGCAGCTGTGACTTTTAAGGGGAGTAGGGCCCAACTTCTGACCCTGCGGTCGGTGTCATCATCGACACTTTTTCCGCCGAGAATGGGAAATGGTAAGGAACACCGCCGACGACATTCTGACATTTCCCAGCCCCCGCCGCTTAATGTGACTGGGATTTATAGGACAGATTCTATGGCCACGATGCCACCTTGACATCTCCTCGACTAAACACTTCCGCGGCTTCCCTATCGTCGAGGCGATACGCGCTCGACATCGTTGTCGTGACCCTCTCGATACACGCAGAGTTTCGTTATTAGCAGGCACGTGCTAAGGGTCCATTTATGGGATTATCGTTAAGAGACTTGATATAAATGATGACAGAGGTGTGAAGACAGGAGGTGGTCGTGAAAGATTCATAATCGTGGTCATTACACAGCAGTGATTAGATAAAATCTGGGTCAAATGATAGGCCATACACATACTATCTTAAGGCAGAATTTTCTTTTTTATATGTATAAAAGGTAATTGTCAGCTAAGCCAAATGTAAAAAATGTTACTTTTGTCCCCGTTCTCCCCTACTATTATTAAGTATTGCTTGGGAGAACTTGTACTACACGCTTACTAACACGGAGAGGTTCTCAGGTGTTTTTTTATTTTGCATATTTAGGGGGTGGAAGTACCACTCAAAGTTCATAAAACGAGCTACATAAAACTTGATGTAAATACTTGATATACACAGTGTTATAATATTCTGTAAACTAACAACTTTTCTACCTCTTCTTACGATCTTTGAGGGGTGATCTCACCCCCTAAATATTCAAACGAGCGATGCTAAAAAAGCACGTAGCTATTTGTTATTTTTTGGTTCTCTAAAACATATCCGAACACCAAAGCAATCAGAGACGGACACCTGAAAACCTCTCCTTGTAAGATTTTGGCGATGAATATGGCTTACAAGGGAAGATTCCGAACCCGAAAATTCAAAAAATTCTGAAATTTGTGAATATGTGGGAGGTTTCCTCCTGATTACAACGCAATTATTTGTTTGCTGCCCAAATTCCCTCGAAGGGGGTGAAATTAACCCCTGAAAATTCGGCTATTCTCCGAATTTGTGTTATAATTCGCGAACTGAAAAAAAAATTCAAGACAAAAGTTACTTCTTTTAATTAGATCTATCATTTGGTAAAAAATATTTTTCAGTTCAGGAATTATAACACAAAATCTGAAAATAACCCTAGTAGCATTTCTGGTTGGCCAACGGTAGCCAACAGTTGGGAATTAGTTGGGATATAGTTAGAGTTTTGCCTACAAATTCCCAACATAGGGCCTACGGCATAAAACTTACGACACTTTGCCAACGAATATTCAATGTTGGGCCTACAATTATTATGGTTGGTTAATTAACAAAAAGTTACGACAGTTTGCCAACGAATATTCAATGTTGGGCCTACAATTAATATGGTTGATTAATTAACAAAAAATTACGACAATTTGCCTACGACTATTCAATGTTGGGCCTACAATTATTATGGTTGGTTAATTTACAAAAAATCACGACAGTTTGCCTACGAATATTCAATGTTAGGCCTACAATTACTATGGTTGGTTAATTAACAAAAAATTTACAACGATAATTAAATGTTGTCTTACAAACGTCAGAAAATTTGGTACATCCAAAAACCTATTATTATAAATACGTGATGCGGACGTCTGTCTTGATACGAATGTGAAATTTTATGGAATGAGTCTAAAGGTCGAATGATGATATTTTGTAGAATATTTCGCGTCACTGTGTACTTTTTATAAACAATTAATATTTGTTATGTACTGAGAAATTAGAAGTGTTTACAAGGAAATGTATTGGGTAAGTGCGAATAACGGTTGCTTCGTAAGTGGAAAGTTTGGGTTCGATTCTCCTCACCGCAATTTTTTTTCTCTTAAACCAGACCTAAAAAGGGCGTGTTTACAACGTCTTTTTAAGTTTTTCAAGACGCCTTCTGGACGTTTTTAAGACGTCTTTTTGAAAGAAACTGTTGGACTTATGGAAAGAAACCTTCAGTTGGGCCTGCGTTGGTTACAATCGTTGGCCCATTTAAAAATAGCGCGACACTTCAACAGTTGGCCAACGGATAACACGTCATTGGCCCAACAAATTCCCAGCAAATAAGTGCTACTAGGAAACCGGATTTTCACGAGGGTCACTTACACCCCCTTAGAGTGAATTTGTGCAGCAAATACAAATAGCGTTGTAATTAAGAGTAAACCCCCTACATACTCACAAAATTACAAATTTTTTTGAATTTCCGTGTTCGGGATGTCCCCTTGTTACTTAGGTACGCTCCAATAACAACCTGTATTTCCGTTCGAGCAGCACTCGTTGCTAATAACGAAGCACCCCGTATACATCCATGATCTAAATTCCTAAGCTAATTATCCGAAGCACTACCCCGAACGATTAAACCGCCTCTCCCACGTTTTACCAACGCCCTCGAAATAAATGTCGCCGAGAAGCACGGGGATGATCGAGGAAACAAAAGTGGATTTAACCCCTTAAGTGGGTATCAGATATCCACCCCATACTTGGTAATTTGAATTTGTCTCGGAGCTCCTTCACCGTCGATTCTCATTTTCCACGCCAGAGACGACGTCGCGCCAATAACGTGGTATTTTCAGAAAATGTTACAAGATGGGAAGTATCGCTTGACGCGCGGTCCAAGTGTCTCGCGTGGAAGAAAATCTAGATACCTGATGCGTACTTCGGCCGGGTCCCGCGAGGCGACAGATCCCCGGCAGCCGGATCGAATTCCCGCGAAGGAAGTGTTTGAACAGGACGCCATAGAAGATCCTCGGCCCCTCTGCTAATGGCTGCGCACACTGGATCCCGAAAACAGGCGACCTGACCGAGCAGTGTTCGCACACAGACACCGCAGACCGTCGCCGTCCTCGAGTATTAATGCGATAACTAACAATAACAAGGTTCAACCCTCTCAGGTGGGCCCTGCCACGGCCTCTGCACACCATACATCGTGTATGTGTTTTCGGCGATTCCTCGCGATGCCTCCGGCACCGAGGCCTCCCTTTATAGAGGCACGGGACGCAACGGAGAACTTTGATCGTCGTGTTACACTGTGGCGAACCACCGATACAGCCCGGGCTGGATAATCCCTTTTCGAGTAGGGACCCGAAGGGTACTCCACCTCGAGGCAGGTTCACCCTCCTTCAACAATCCCTCTCCTCCGCGTTCTTTCTCGCCTCGGGACAGCGGGAACACTCCGCCGTGGGATTTCGGTATTCTCATTACTGTAATAGACCCGACGCGTGTTGTGCTTCGACGTGAAAACGCGAACGAATTCGCTTCTGAACTCGACAGACGCCCTTGCTGGTCGTAACGAAACTACTTAAGTGTATGTGTACGTAACGTGGTAGAGGGGCGTTGTTGTTCAAGTCGCGAGGTAAACAGATTCAACCGCCAAGCGAAGTAAACATTCCTCTACGGTGATATGAATTTCAGAGAGTGACCTTAACCTTCAGGGGTCAGGATTTTTTCATTGAAATTGTAAATTTTATTTGCATAATATTTATGCATATACATATATCATCAAAATGGCCGGCAAAGTATCGAAATTCTTAGGTGGCCACTGTAGTGGCAGCCCGGCTCTTTAAAGCTTAAATACCAAACGAATAAATCACTGTTCTCACTAATTGGAAATGGAGAACGGACGTGATATGACACGAAGAAACGCTAGGATCCGATTAGCCGTTTTCTAATAAAGTGCCACACACTTTTCTTATCGCGCAGCATTCCCTAAATGCTTCGACGGTTTCGTAACAATTTCCTAAGGCGCTTTCCAACTCAGCGTTATCGTTCCGAGACTAGCGGACGATAGTGTGAGTGAAACTTCTCGCGAGAAGGGGACGCGTCCCGGGGCACTGGGGTTTTTTCGTAATAAAATTATGAATTCCTCGCCACCGTCGCCGCCTTTCCTCAGGAAAAAAGAACTTCCTCCGTTATCGTCCCGCGGAATCGCGCGATGGCGGCGAAGTTCTGACCGCGGAGTTGGACCGGGAGTTTGTCAGGCGCGCGCATCCCTCCGCATCGAAAGATCGTACGTGCACGGCCGTGATCCCCCCGATGCCTCGAGGAAGAATTTCCTTTGAAACGGGGTTTAAACGACGCTCGGAGGACGCCCGATCGTCGCGTTACACTTTGGCTAACCGCCGATAGATAGGGGGGTGGAAAAGTGGGGAACGGGATAATCCCTTTTCTGAAGAGGATCCTCGGTACTCTTAAAGTCTCACCTCAAGGCAGGCAGGTGCTCGCGCAGCACCCTTTCTTTCAACATTCCTTTAGGTCCCCGGATCGAACGGGGAGGACGTTCTCGGCGACATTGTTGACCCTCTGCCACATGGCGTTTCGCATATGGCGCACGTTCGCGTCGGTTATTTTTATACGCTGGATCGTAGATGAAATTCAGCACGCGGTAACGTGGACGGAAAGCTGACAGATTGGAGGCTGGCCCGCGGAATGGAAGATACAGCTGCCTTCGATTTAGGTACTTTGGTCCCGATTCATTGAGCTCGTTAATTAGAGAAGAACCACGGCGGAGAATAAAAAAGGGGGCGTGACAGGCGCAATGTGCGTCGGGGCGTGTGGATAAAATTCGTGGGGAATGTGGAGACAGTAGTTTGTGGGTTTGATGGATATTCATGGGTAAGG
The DNA here is from genome assembly GCA_929113495.1 of Andrena minutula. Taxonomy (NCBI): domain Eukaryota; kingdom Metazoa; phylum Arthropoda; class Insecta; order Hymenoptera; family Andrenidae; genus Andrena; species Andrena minutula. Next base: position 28,073,319 of record OV815996.1, read on the forward strand.
GTATCGAAGCTGTGGTGCTTGGAGTAAATACAGAGGGTGGCCAAATTATTATACTCAAAGCATTTTCGTAAAAATCTGTGAAAATCGTAGCTGTAATTAAAGTAACAATGCATGGATGGTATTGTTTCTTCATTTATTGATTAGCTACAACGTCTGGCAACATTGTGAGCAATTTTTCAACATATAAATCTCATTTGTTTTTAACAGGATGGGGATAAAATTAATACAAACGAGACAAATATAATAGATAGGGGAAAGGTGGGATAGTTGATCATCGGGGATACATGATCACATCAGTTTTTTAATTAATATATTGGCCATTTGGGCCTGCTGCGACGTTATAGTGGTAATGTTTGCATTATCGAAACACTTCGTGTTGCAGTTTTCTTTCGGGAGCATAGAATAGTGGAGTTAGAAGCTTCGATCTTATTTGCAGCCAAAAGTAAATATTTCGGTCACCTTGTTCTTCCTCCTTTTCGACTGAATGTTGCATTTTCAACGATTTAAAATATATTAAGTAAAAACAGCCATATCTGGCCTATTAATGCTATTTATTGATTCATCTAAATATTTAAGGTAAGTTTAGTTCTTCACCTTTTTCAAATCGAGAGCATTGAGGGATACTTGATCAGTATGTGAGGTGGGATACTTGAACAGATGAAAAAACTCCAGAAAAAACCATAGAACGGCTAATAAAGCAGAAAAATACAGCAAAGACAGTGAGAAGGGAAATCTTTTCTTCATCATCATTTGAATCAGATGATATCTAATGAAATGTCTTTTAAGAATGCATTTATGTTGTTTTACGTCATTCATCGGTTTTATATTTTCAGTAATTCCTTCAAGTTAGTTATAGTTTACTTTTCATTTATGATATTTGCTTTATTTCATAGTATTGACTAAGATAATAAGTATTTTTTAGAAAATTAATGTGTTATTTACTCTTAAAGTTCACTGATCAAGTCTCCCTAAACTTTTGATCAAGTCTCCCCTTTAGAGGAGGATACTCGTGCATATGGTCACTGCCGGAAAATGTTTAAATTCAGTCATTAAAATTAGTTTTCAACACTCAAATTTGTACAAGTATATTAAGAATACTCTAAGAATCACAACTTAAGTAATTAATTAGAAACAAAGCAAACGATTATTATTATTTTAGTAAAATAGCAAAACTGTGATCAACTATCCCACCTTTCCCCTAATATCATCAGTGTAGATATATTATTCCAAAGAGCAGGAAGTTGTCACAGATTGTATTGAAAGCATGCCGCGCCGAATCCAAGCCGTCATAAAAGCTAAATGTGGAGTCACCGAATATTGAGTACCTAATTGTATTTCTCGTACAATATAGTCTTAAACCTATATACCTAAATGTATTTAATTTGCATTCTTAAATACATATACTAGTATTAAAATAATAATATTATAACATTAAAAACGAGACATCTATTTTATTCCATCGCTTAAACTCACAAAATCTCAAACCTTTTTATTCGAGTATAATAATATGGCCACCCACTGTACATCTACTTATAAAGTAGAACAGACCACCCCGTAGATACTCGATGAAAAAGCGCAGTAGACTATCTAGAATCTGGATCGATAAAGTTAAGAAAATATGCCATCGAGTATGCCGCGTACGATTTCCTGATCCGTCCATAAGTTGCTCACTTGTTCGGTAACTGCCCGCCCTGGAAAGGATTAATACACGCGCCGAAGGGCGGGCGAAATAAATCGAGCAAAGTCCCGCGTAAAGTGCACTTTGTCCACGGGAATCGACGTAGTTTAATCGGAAAACTGCACGGAACCGGGGCTAAACGTAAGCACCCTCCATCGCTGGAATGTAGGGGCATTTAAGTAGATGGAGGGTATAGACCCCTGTCTACTCCATTTGCTTCCAGCCCGAGGGACCACCCCGATATATATCCCAATATTCCCGGTAACAATGATGAATCACTGCGGAGCACCTCTTGCGCAAGAAGTTGCACATCCAGCGCGCTTGTAACGTCCCTCTCCCTCGCGCCCTCTCGGAGACTCTCCAACACTCGACCGGAGGAGACTTGCTTTAACCGTAATACATAATGCGTTCCCGGAGTACTTGGCGCGGTTACGTAAAGCTTGATGTAACAGTCGGATAAATAAGTGCATCCCGTTCCCGGCATTAATGCCCGCTCTGCAAACTTTCGTTGCGCTCGCTTTCGCAACGGCCGTAGCGTAGGACGCGCAGGAGCCGAAAAACACTCGAGCAATTTTCAGGGGACGAGAGGATTGCACTGGGAGGTACGGAATAGCCTCGGGGCAAGATGCGCGAGAGGACAGAGGTGCTTCAAGTGGCACGGAAACCGAAAGATTTGATTGTTTCAACCGAAATAGAGAAATAGTATATAGTGAACCTTTCGATCACTGTCTGTGCGAAATACTTGACGCATAAGTGACTATTCCAAACATGGCCAGAGAGAAAGAAAAATAGCGACGGGACTGTTTATTGGTACGATAAATCAACAGCTGAAACGCGTTCACGTCGACCAATTAGCGTTGGGACGTTAAGATCGGCCGGGTCGGAGCCCATGTAATAATGACGAATCAGTTCGGAGCCGGTCTGGTGGCATAGCTGACTGCCTCTTATTAATAAATTCGCTTCCCATGCGACGCCCTATGAATCACTCGATAGGCAACAGGGGAGATTCTATTAGGCTGATTGGTTTATGCCTCCACGGCTCAACTCGTGCCGATTCGTATTCGTTCTTAGAGCAAACGAATTCGCGTTCCACACGGTGCCCCGTGTCTAACCGAATACGAGCATACGCGCAAATAGGCGAACAGTTATTTACTTAAACCGTTCGTACGGCTGTATAGATCCGTGTAGATCGTTTTATGTTTTGCCCCTCTGTACGAAACAGAGGAAAGGAAGCCGTGAAACCGAAACATGAAGCATCGAGGAACGTAAGAACGTGTTCTCATGGGGCCGGTAAAAACCGATGAAATAAACATCTCTATCGAGCCTGCACTGCTCGAGAATAGTATAAAATCGTCGACGGTACATCCTGCATCGTAACTCTTAATTGGATTAGCACGGTACCGACTAATAACGCTAACGAGCCTCGCCGAAGATTTAATTAATTTAAAATCCTTCAAATAGATCGGTAAGCAACGGCTCCATCCCCCTCCCCAGCCGACCTAGTTTCGTCCTCTCGACACATTAATCTCGGAAACGTTCACCATCGACGAGTAGATGAGGGTGTATAATGGGAAGAATCCACAGGTCCTCTTACTCTCCTAACCCAAAAACGCGTAGCATACTCGCGGCCATGATGCCCAGCTTACCTTACGTTAAACCATACTTCATCCTCGATGGGGATTAACTCCCCTAATTTATTGACTCTGCTCGGAGCGAGAGGGGTTTCGGATCCCCATCGCCGGAAAGTTCACTACGCTTCGCAAGGGACGAGACTCGCCGAAGGGATAACGCCGACTCATCGCGCTATGAGGTTAAGTACGAGTACCGATACAGCGTACAGTAAGTTTATAATCGTCGCTGACAAGGTACTTTATGCGTATTCGTCACGGGGAGGATAATTGATGAATCGTTGCACCGTCCAGGGATAATTGGGAATATGTATCTTACGATGTTCCACGATGCTAATGCAAATGCGCTGCTGAATGCATTACGATGCGCTCGAGTTCGTGTATGTACTTACAGTTGGTAGTATGAGCAAGCGTGGGAGTGTGCGCATGGAGTGAAAATCAGCCTGGAGGCACTTCCCTCTTGTATCGCCTGATTTGGCAAGTGTACTTTGTAGATACTAAACATGATGCTGAGTAGGGAACTTACCAGCGTGACTATCAACCGATGATGAGCCAGAGTGGATTCGCAATATCTGTTGACCAACTAGCGCCACCTGCAGGAGGTATAGGAAAGTTGCTTTTCAAAAATCAGCCACGCTACGGACGAGGTATAATAGGCAAAGACGAGATATAGATTAGACCTAACATCTTATGGACTGTCGCCACAGACCAGGTATAGAACTTTGATGATGTCTGCGGTTTTAGTTTTTAAAATGTTTCAGATGACATTTAATTTTAATTCCTACCACTCGTAGCGTCACAATCTGTTTCGAGACTTCGCTGGTAACGTTGCATGTGACACTACAATGGTAAGATAAAAATCTACATATAAATATTACGTCTATCGTAAACTTCGTTCTTCGTATCACCGACCAGGTATAGGATAGACCCATCACGCAATGTAATTTTGTGTCACACGCTCGGGCCCCTTACCATTTTCATGTCACACCCAACGTTATCGATTCAGTCTAAAATAAGATTATAACGCCACGCGTGGTAGAAATTAGAAGTCAACACGGGTAAAACTTAGTTCACAGACGAGGTATGGAATAGACCTATCAACCAATGTATTTTTCTGTCACCGGTTTGGGGGGTCCTAGCACAGACCAGGTATAGGATAGACCAGGAATGGCCACATCGACTCATTTGGGAGTAAGGCCTTCATGATGTTTACTTTAGCCGCGCGGAAGGGGCCTCGAAAGCCAATGGTAACGTAAGCGCGCCACCGGCCACGGATAGGGAAAACTGTAAGAATGTAAGTAGTAGCGTGCGGTGCAGGCTCGTACCCTAGGCTGTAACCGTAGGCTGAAATAACTGGCCCTCTTAGGAGCCCAAGTGGCAGCGATCACTGGGGCCCCCAAGATTCACAGTCATTCGAGCCTATCGTACGGGCATGAGGGTGCACCGCACCAGTGGCGGATCCAGAGGGGGGCGATCGCCCCCCCTCCCCCCTAAGAATAATAAATTATTCAATAACAGGTAAGTACTGCAATTATTCTGATTTCTTGTGATGTATAAATAATTAATGTGTATTTAATTATTCAGGCTATAGTATCAGATAGATATATTAAAATATAAATTACAAGCAAATTTTAAATCTCGTAAAAGAAAATTAAAAAATGTAGGTATGTACTTTTACACGTTTCGTTTCGCCCCCCCCCCCCCCCCCCCCCCAAAGGAAAGGCTCCTGGATCCGCCACTGCACCGCACACTGCTACAGTTTTCCCTATCCGTGGCGTACTTACGTTACCATTGGCTTTCGAGGTCCCCTTCTGCGCGGCTATGGTAAACATCATGGAGGCCTTACTCCCAAATGGGTCGGTGTGGCCATTCCTGGTTTAAGTATATTAGGAGATTATTTATATTGGGCTGACTTAGAAACCATACACAGAGTGTATTGGCGTATCCCTTACAGGAGAAGATATGTTAATCAGACTCTAAATATTAGGACTGTAAAGGCAGTCAATTTAAGAAAAGTTTATTGGAATCCTTGCGTGAAGAATAATGGAAGATGCAGTCATTTGTGCTTGACTCAGCCAGAGAACAAGTATGTTTGTGCTTGCCAGATCGGATATGAGTTAACGGAGAATAAAAAAACTTGTGTTGTCTTAAATGCATTTATTGTGTATGCAAGAAAGTTATACATGCATTGTTCTGCTTTGGCAAAAAATTTTATTCCTGCAACAAGGAAATGTAACGGTCAAACAGACTGTCCCGATGGCAGCGATGAATTAGACTGCCCAGCTTATACCTGTCATCAGTTGAAATATCTAATTGGTAGCTGCATTAGTAAGAATATTAAGAAAATTAATAAGCATGGAACTGGTTTAATTTTTAATTATAAATTACAAAATGAAAAGATGATAGTATTTAAAAGAATTTTAAACATTTTAGACATAGGCTTCGCGTGGAATGAAACAGTCCAGTACCCTGCCAGCCTCGACGAAGCTTCTTGCTCCGGACCAAATCAATGTCGGTGTACCCGAGACGGTGTTTGTATTTCCGGCTCAGCTATACTCGCAAACAATCGTGGACAAGAAAATTATTTATTATCAGAAGAACAAAAGATAATTGCAGTTGTCTCTATTCTACTTACTATTGTAATTGTATCCGTTTGTTTGGTTTGTTACCATATGAGGCCTCCCTGGGTAAATGGAATTACCTAATTAAGAGAACTTTAATTTTTTAAAAGTTATTACTGCTGAGTACAGTATTTCCTCGCTGAGCCTTTTTCAGCGACTAGCGGCGAGTAACCGGCCGTGCGCCGTTACTAAGGGTAGAATCAGTGAGGAGAACTGCAATAGTGTAGGTGGCTCGTAGGCGCTTAGCGTAAGTGCATACACTACTGCAGTTCTCCTCACTGATTCTACCCTTCGCAACGGCGTACGGCTGGTTGCTCGCCGCTAGGCGTTGTAAAAGGCTCCCTGTACAGCCCTGGCGTAACGTAACGAAACCCTGCCCTCTATGTGAAACTCTCACTCTAAACAAGTCACACGTATACAAGCACGTACACACCTTTCAGCATATCAACACATTTCAGAGTAGTTCCGGAGTTGGACGCTGTTCATGAACAGAGGCCGCTAAATTCAGTTCTCCTATTATGAGTCGGTAATACAGTTTGGATGGTGACACGAAGTCCCATAAGGTGGTAAGTCTATTCTATACTTCGTCGATGCCCCAATATTGATGCACTATAGGATGGGACCACCGGGGCATCGTCTTCTTTCGAATAAAAATAAGATTATCAAAATCGGTCGACATGCTGAGGAGTTATATGGGGTCAAACAAAAAATGAAATAAAAAAATACAAACGGGGCGGATCTATGATCTCCTCCTTTTTGAAGGCAGTTAAAAATGGGAACATTTCGAAAAAGAGCAAGAGTAGGAAATATTTTGCAAAACTCTTGAACTCTTAAATCTTGCAAAGAAACTATTCTAAATACGAGAATATATAATTGAAAAGCAAAGTGATTCTATTCCGAAAACGTTAGAATGAAAATATTTCAACTCGCACAAATTGGACTATGGAAAACCAAGTACATACCATGTTAATATTCTGAAGTATAATTTTATTCGTATGAGAACAAAAATGATCCATTGAGATATGTCGCCGGCATCATTTGGAGTACAACATACACACACGTTAATATAATTTCATTGCCGTCCATTACACGATATAAAAATTGTCGTTACATCATTGCAGTAAATAGCATTGAGTTTTACATTCCTCTTTTTATATCTCGAAAGCAAGCACATCCTTATATACAAAATATTTTCTCACGTCACCGCAATATCTGTTACAATACTATGTATGTATATTCGGAGAGATATGAGTATGAAAATTTCAATTAAGGTTACTCACGAGATGGTGGATTTCGCTCCATTTCCAATAGCTCGTGTTCCCGCGCGAATTTAGCTAACGAATGGTCTCACGTGTAAAAAATCCCGCGACAGTTCCGTTCGAACGCGCCGGCGCCCCTAAATATAGCTTCAGATCATTCTACCGATGTGCACGTCTCACAAAATAAATACTGGGCTCGATTCTTTACAAAATATATATTACAATATTGCACTCAACGCGAATGTACACGATAAACCGCGTAAAAAATATACAACGATGTTCCTCCGTCAAGAGGCACTAACGACAAGGAACACGGAAGTGTCGCGTACATAGACCATACGCGACTACTCGTCACATACACATATGTTCAATTTTGCACTTAGAAGATTCCGGCTGTTTCCATGCACTACTCGTTAGGCATATTAATCTCAATTTCAGCTAAACAACAGAATTAATAAGACAAGATACGTGTAGGTATACTCTACGGTGTACTTAAAGTCGAGTAAAATAAAAGTCCATCTTTCGATACATCCAATTTGGGTGTGTTTAAAAGTAGGCTTAATGGTTCACGGAGACATTATGTCGAAATACTCGAAATTCGTCCATTTCTTGTTGGTGCACTTTCCATACGATTTTACGATAAATAGAATATGTTAGATCCGAAAGATATGATTCTTCGTAAAGACTTCGTATTTACACGACATTTGTCGATGTGTTCCACACAAGCTCATACAACACATTTGCACGCGACAGCACGTATAGGTACGTACAATTCGTATTTACGCTAATGTTAATTAATTATCCCTATAATTACAATCAGATTGTTAGAGAGTGTACTAAATTAGTAAGGCGAGAAGCTGACGAGATTCTAAAGAAAATACAATTTGACACTCACTTAGGGCTATTATAGTAGCTGAAAGGACACGCCGTACAAGATGTGCACGGAGAGACTTCGAATTATCCTTTCGTCTATTATTATAGTACAACCATTGTACGGTTGGCACACTTTTGTAGAAATAGAAATTACGCGCATCCAGGTGGCGCTTTTACGTGTTAACTCTCCGAGAGGAAATTATGGGAATAGTAGGAATATATTCATAGTAGAAGAATAAAATGAATATATTCCGGTGATCAGTACCTAGAGACATCGTTATGAAGATATAGTTAATAGAAACATTTCACATTGATTTATTTATAAAACCGTTCGATATTTCAAATAGAGGTTCGTTTAAAATTTCATTTTAAACGATAAAATAATCTTTATCGTCGGTCATCGTACGTGCGTCATAGTACGTCAATGCATAGTACGCGTGGACTTATGTATATATACGTACAAGAAGCAAATTAATTACGACGTAGTTATAATCATTTTGTTACTTGCCAGTACATACTCATTATATATTTACAATTGCATCGATTAATTTAGATACTTATTAACGGTCGTTAAGTAGTCCGAATAGTGGATGGAATGAGAGTATTGTCAATTAAAAATTAGGATATCGCGGATTCCCATGGGGATCCGTGTTTACGTACAATTTTCCACTATTCTTTTCAAAATGAAGTATGTATCTAGATGAGATGCGGAGTGTAAATATGCGTTTAATACACGTCGATCGTAAAATATAATATTCGCACACGTGCAGAGATATCGTTTAGACATACGGGCTTACAGTTCCCTCTTATAACTGTTCATTGTCATCTCTTTGCCGAAATTTGGTACATGCTTTGGAAGGGTTCATTTCAATAGATAATTATTCCATATACCTTACAAGACCCGAAGCGTCAAGCCATGCTATAAGCAAAGTTATTGCGATGTGCTTGTATTCCGAAATATTTTTCGAATTAATGATTTAAAAATAAAATTCATCAACGGCGAAAATTACTTTTCGATAATGTTCGTTAAATCAGACGCTACGTAACAAGCACATACAATAAGCTTACGATAGCTAGATTGTAGGAAAATATGTTCTTGAAATTTGTTCGTAATAAAGCTCAATAATTAGAAAGGTTTCGTAAATTCTTAAGTGCGGAATATATCCTATCTTCGTTACAAAGGCCACTTAAAAGACGGGATCATATTAAGTTCTTGCGGATTTGTAACGCAATGCTTTCCAATCATGATTATGACAAATGAAACACGGCGTAATATGAAATCTCAAATGATGGATGAAATTTAAATTGATATTATTATTTAGATATTCTATCTCTATTGCACTATTTTAAAAATAGTTTATTGATCCTATTTATTCCTATTTGCATTAATGGAAAAAGAATAATTAACTGGAGTGACAAAGACAATAAAGAATAATTTAATTTAATACGTGAGGTGTCTGTCATCGAATATTATTTAACTTTGTAAATAGTCTTTAATATGTTATATAATATATATATGAGCAGATAAAGTCTTGATATAATCTTATACCATTTACGTACATCTTAGGAGATTTCTTAAACCGTTGTATAACTTATTCGAAATTAATTTTGTCCCATACTTGTTCATAGTCGTGATTATTAATATTATTATTATAAAAGTATAGTTAGCTTGAATCCCTTTCACTCCATCATGTTATAGACACTTATTTTATGTTCAGTACCGTTAAAGCTTAGGAAGTGTATTCGATAATATTATACACTAAATAATGTATGATACTCGTTGATCTCTTTTACAAGTTATACTTGCACCAGTCAGTTTATAAATCAGAGATCAGCTGATATTCACTAGTATCCGTCTGAAAGATATACATTGTGGCACATAATTTTACTATCTGCATTATATTCGTGAATGTACCTGCCATTGATAAATACATATAATAAGTATATGTTCAAGTTCATTGAACCTCGTTCTCCTGCTTATTTTCCGATATTACGTGTGTTTGTTACGCTCGATCTGGATACAACAATTATAGTACGTCTGAGCATATTCATGAGTATCGTTTAAAATATTTCGCATTTCAGCAAAGATCTGATACACGTATGAAAGATATTTCAAAGTATATTAAAATAATGGTGCAACGATATACACTGTAGTACATTTTTGTACATATACCATTGTTCGCTACATGCGCGCGGCGATAAAACTAAAAGATCGCAATCATTTTCTGCAAATAGGTCTCATAATCTCGATTTAGGTCAGCGGAACACGTCATGTGTTCCAGATTGTACCATTTTTAAAGCAAAAGCATCTTAGTAAAAAGAAACAACTAATAAATAACAAAATTTCGTAATAAATAGAAATCTCTAATTGTATAATAATTCTGTCTTTTTGTTTCAGTATCGTAATAGTATTTCAGAAATTATATATTTTAATACATTTAGTTGAAAATAGAGTATATACATATATGCGTATCAAATTTATGTGAGATTCTATATTTCAACACTCCTCCTTTAATTTTTGTCCTTCGGTAGCAGAATATCTTTGCATGTCTTGTTCAACGCGTAATTAACTCATTAGAACATACTGGTTATAGTTTTGTGGGAAGCTCTTGCCCTTATATATCTTAAATGTATTAAACAGATATCACATCTCAGCGTTTTAATCCCAAATATAATAAAATTCAATAACAGATCTGTGAAGAGAATTGCATTAAAGAGATTCCTTAATATCCATTCGCAATAACTAAAAGAACATAATTCACGATTTAAAATTATATGAAATTGCTGCGAAATTTCATTCCTTTAAAATCTACACAAATGATATTAAAACTTTCAGCATAGAAAATATCTCTTGTTGATCACAATAACAAAAATAGTATTCGAGATTCGTTCATTTAAATCTGTCTATTCGTCTACATTCTTCACCATAATTCACAAAATTACAATGAAGAGAATTGAACTAACATTTGCTGGAACGTCGTTGTTCCAACAGTAGTAGACATTTGGCTAATACTGTTGAATAAAGCTTCCACCTGCAAGTTCTCTGGCAACCTAGTAAGAAATTGTGCTCCGTGTACAAAATCCATTTTCAATAATTCTTCTTGATACAGGTGCAAAACACCGAGCGCTGTTCTAAAAAGGAACTCGTCTCCGTCTCTGAGAAAAACATCCCAGACCCTACATGCAACGTCCAGAGGCATCGCCTTAGCGTATATAGTGTACAACCAATCTAGCAAATATAAATCCGGGCTAAGACCGGCCACCGTGAAATGAGAAAATACTTTCGGCAGCTTGTGTGCGAGTGCGCTAGAATATACTTTGTAATAAATATCCATCTGTTTCTGGTCTAGCGTGAAAGCAGCTCTGTGGCAGGGATGATTTAACAAATTAGCGAAGCAGGTGAAGGCATCCGGAGGTTCCATGTTTAACGATAATACAGCGCCCACAAAACTCATACCTTGTACGTAACCTACGTCGGGCCTATAAACTGCATAGGCTGCCAAAATACCTTGAAGGCTACGAGATAATGGTCCACCCTCTTGAAAGACACATAAGGTAGGAAAGGTACGAGATACATCTAATTTGATTGCAGCTAATGTGTCGCTTACTGGACTCGTCATTGCTCTATCCAAACATATATTATAAAGATGCGCCGTTACATTCAAATTATTCGGAATCGCTAGCTTCCACACTTTACCGCGAACACTTGGCGGAAGGCCGCGCCACCATAATTCGCGTACTTTCTTCGTATTCTTAACACTTTCAAATTTCGGAAGAACGTGCGCGTTCCAGGTATGAGAATCTTCCGCCAATCTTTCCTCTTCTTTAAGCTGTACTTCCCTTTGCTGTTTACGCTCTTTCTCCTCCCGTAATTCACGCTTCCTCGCCGCCTCTAGAATAGCGTTATATTGCTTACGATGCCGCTCCTCCTCAAGCGCATTTTTAGCCGGTAGATTCGCCGGTCTCGGTTGCTGAATCAGAGCCGAACTTCCGCCTACCTTATCTACGTTCCTCGACGGACTACCGCTGGGAGTAGATTGTTGAGAATCTTTGTTCTTCCAAGTGAAGACGTTTTTCGAGAAAAGAGTGTTCAGTCCCCAGCGCTTGGACTTTTCAGCTTTCTCTGAAACTTGCTGCTCGTCCGAACCCAGGAAGCTTCCGGAAGGGGAGACTTCGCTAAGGGAAGACACAGTACTGCTGCAAGAACGTGGCAAACTGTTTCTAGGACTACTGCCGGCGCTTCCGCTCTCTAATCTGGTATATTTGTCTTCTTCGACCTTGGAAATCCCATTTAAAGATTCTTCTTTGTAGTCGCAAGAGGAATTTAAATATTGCGCTTTACAGTCAAGCTGCGCGTCGTTAGATACATTTACATCGTCCAGAGAATACAGTTGTTTTGTTGTAGGATTATATGCTAAGGATATGCTCTCCAATGCATGATTCAAGCTAGTTCCGGCGACACCGACGGAAACTACATTCCCAGCGTCGTACCATTTATTCTCACGGATATGGACGCACAGCGCCTTTGTTTTCACAGCAGGCATGGAAGCCACGTCACACGCCAGAGCCTCGTCGACATTCACGCTGTTACAGGATATAGAATCTCCGTTCAGCGACACTAACTGCTGCTTCCCAATTTTCGGAGTAATATTATTCGCTACGTAGCAGTTGGTATCCTTTCCAGATACTTTTAGCACCTGATAATTATTAGGCATGTTTCCATAATGAGAGACGACGCACGGAGGGACATTCTGCGGCGAGACAGGATGATTATTTCCATGTAAATGACGAGACACAGGACTCTTCATGATTGGTGGCCCTTTCCTAACCTTGTCAACGCATTAAATACTCTTTGGACCGGGGCGAACCAATCGTGAATCAATTGCTCGTATATGGTGTCCGTGGAGTCGTATTCATGCATATTTTCTCATTGCTTTCCGAGGAATTTGTAAATACACGCCGCCGATGTTTTGAGTCATATCAATGGGTGTGATGAGACAACACCCACCTATAAAATTTGCTAATTGTGGCATAGCTATTATATCGCGAAGATCGTCTTCGATGGCAGCTAGCTCGTGGATTATGTTCTGTCATGAGTGGTAAACAAAAGTAAATGCAACAATCGTGCCTTTTTAATTCGGATCGACCAGCCGCTGCGAAGGAATCTCTTCAGTTCTCGTGCTCGTAATCGCCTTTCGTTGGACCCGTTGCGTTAAAAAACGTTGAAGAGCAACAGCTTCGCCTCGCGTGTAACAACAGCGATAACATTCTGCACGGAGCGGTTCAGTTCCATTGACGAATACTTAATATAATGCGATATCGTACGCTGTTGTGGGAGGAACTTGACACTGAATCGAAACTGACAGATGCGTGTCCACGGCGGATATATCGGATAATACTTTGTACTTTTCTATTTACAAGCACGACAGAAATGTTGGATAAACATTCGGTTAATATATTTTAGTGGGAACGAAAATAATCTGACTGCTCGGCGACACAATAAATTCTGAATAATAGAAAACTTCTCTCGTGCGTGATCACTAATCTTTACCACTGCGACAGCAACGAAATCACGTGACCACTTTGCCGTCCCTTGTATCAAACTGATAACTAAATAAATTTTTAATATTTCATTCGGTAAGCGTTTACGTATCGCAGTATTATTGTGAATACCTTGATATAAAATGTAAGGTAATTGATATGAACTGTAAAGAAGTTGTAACAAGTGTAACTTTGGAATTTGTTTATTACGTAGGAGAAATACATATAAGAGTCCGATATACAAGAATCTCGGTTGAAAATAGTAAGGGTGTATGGATAAAAATATGTAGGTGTGGGTAATCTCCGAATAAAATGAAATTTTGATTAAGTTTTCGAGATAACTTTTTAGTTGTTTGAAGCTTATCTGGCCATTGTGATTGGCTGCGCACTACGCGCTACTCGTAGGCAAGTATTTTACAGATTCAAATATAAAATTTTGTAGACTGCAATTGCATGCACAAAATGCAATTTAACCAATCAAATCTAGTATCAATGGCAATTATTTACAATTCAAAATTGAAAATTACACTGCCGAACAAAATACTTATTTACCACCCCACTCATGCCTCCCGAGACACGCTACGGAAAATGACATTCCCATCTATGACACGAGATTCTGTGGCGATTTTTTTGAATTTCTGACTTTGGTTCTAACAAAATTTCTTTGACTTCCCACACAGCACAACGTCTGGCAAAGTCTTAAAGACGTTGTGCTGTGTGGGTTTTACGCTGTCAGAAATTACAAATAAATAGCACGCAGAAAATACATTAAAATCGGACTACATAAATTTTATTTCCACCATTTTTATTTTATTCTCCAGAAATTGCCTTTGTATACATCTGCTATCGAACATGAATAAGGAAATTAATATCTTGCGAAATAATGAATGTAACTATTTAACCCAGATAGCACACCTCATCTTAGAGACGTCTAGTTTATGTCCATTTTAGGTCTGAACGTCTTGATTTGTAACAAGACGTCTTTAAGACGCCTTGTGAACGTCTTTAAGACTTTACCAGACGTTGTGCTATCTGAGAATATTTACAAAAACTATTTTTATTATTGCGATGAAGAAATAAATGCCTGCTGAAGAAGGCTTTGCATAGCGCTATTTATTTGTAGTTTATTAATATTATACGTAATATATTATATATCCGTAATATTATTATCAGTATAAAGGACAAAGAAATTTTGTTAATTCAGAAGTCAGAAATTCAATCGAGTCGATTATCGACAGAACGGCCACAGAACCTCGTGTCACAGATGGGAATGCCGTTTCCCGCAGCGTTTCACGAGAGGCAAGAGTGGGGCGGCCGGGTATTTTGTTCGGCAGTGCAGCTTATGATAAAAATCCCTAGAACGTTTGTGTCAAAACAGCTGATTGCAGAAATTGATGAAAACGAAAATTCGTATTAATTAAAAAGCCACTGGAAAGTAGGTTAAAAAAGGTCAAATATCAATCGCGCACATT
This sequence comes from Andrena minutula, assembly GCA_929113495.1. Taxonomy (NCBI): domain Eukaryota; kingdom Metazoa; phylum Arthropoda; class Insecta; order Hymenoptera; family Andrenidae; genus Andrena; species Andrena minutula. Next base: position 28,088,391 of record OV815996.1, read on the forward strand.
ATTGGATCTTAATAAACGATTGTGACTATTTCAGTGAAGTACAATTGTTAAGTGTGAATTCTTCAACATAACAGATGTTTGTTGTAAGAAATGTCACAAATTGATATCCAGGATTTATTTGATAAAAGCAGGTAAAGAGTAAACATCTGTGAAAAATAAATATTAATAACATTACGATAATAACGATATCAGGCTACCGTCCTTTTTTTTTTAATAAAAATCGGTATTATGAGAAAGTTGCAATGACTGTACCCAACTTTCTAAAATAATGAATTTTACATCATTAACATATGGACGCTGTAGAAGCGTACAAAAGAATTCATTAGAAACTAATACTTTGAAATTGAAATTGAGTAATCTGTAATTGATGTATGATATTAGCACGTCGGTTTATAAAATGTATTTGGAATCTGTTACCTATAGCAACCTACATTGCGCAAGCTTCTTAAAAATATATTTTTACTATATATGTTACCTATTTCGCAATCATACAAATGTATGAGAAACAGTTAGCGTAACTATTTATGGGTAACATTATTAATAATTAACGAATTAGGATATTGTATATCGTTGAATTTTATATGCGATGTTATAATGATATTTGTATTGATTGCGTTATCTAGGTTTCCCAGTGGTTGGCATCTTTTGTCTATATTTCTATATACCCCAGTGGGTATTGTACTTGTACTGTTACGGCTATTAATTGCTTTACAACTTTGGCTTCTTGCATCATTGTTGCCTGATTGCAATAGCCTTCGAGCGTTCCTAAATCATGGATTTAGTTTTGCGTTCGGCATCGTGGTGAAGATTCCCGAAAAGGAAGTTATAGACAAGCAATCGAGAATCATAGTCGCCAACAATGTCTCGGTCTTGGATCACTTCGCACTGTATAAAGCTACGCAAGCTCTGACGCCCAGCGTCTGGGAGCTGCCTGCTGCTCTCGGAAATGCACTGGGTCTGCAAATGATGGATATGAGCAGCAAAGAAGCTCTAATCGCAAATATAAAGCAATTCCTTTCTACTTCGAAATGCAACGCCGCGCTGCAACCTGAATTCGGTACAACCAATAGCCGTGTTGCCTTGTTAAAGTTTAACTCTTGGCCGTTTACCATAGAAGCGTCGGTTCAACCAGTCGCCCTTAAAGTGCAGAGACCAGAATTTATACCTATCTGCGTTACCTCGTTGGCGTCTACGTGGTGGACCGATGTCTTTTGGTTTATGTTCGTTCCTTACACGGTCTTCACATTCAAGTACCTGAAAGTCAAGAAGAACACAGACTCCGAGGTTCTAGTACGAGAAGTAGAGAAGGATATAGCGACTAGTCTTGGACTTCGAACAAGTTCTCACACCGTGTCGGATAAAGCGGAATTTGAGAAACGTTGCATTATAGAGAAAACACAAAATAGAAGATTGAACAGAAGAAGCTCGCCAAATTCGCAAGTCATACATAGCATTGAAATACAAAGGATGGTACGGCAAGTCAGCGAAGTGCTTCCATTGGTCCCACATAATGTGATTCTTAGAGATCTCTGTACGTTTAACAAATAATTCTTAGTTAACAGACTGTGTCGTCAATCTTCGTTCCTTACTAATGAGTTCGATGATAATTGTTTCAGTGAAAACGCGCAATGTTGATATCACAATTGCTAATATTCTGGATGGCATAGTTACTTATACTCCAGAATCAACTCAGACGCCTGTTACACCTCCAGTGGCGTTTAATCAGCCGCAGACTGGTACAGTGAAGGATAACAGTAACGTAGGGTCTTCTTCTTTCCAGGAAAGAAAGGCTAAAATGATAAGGGAGGCTAGGGAAAGGTATATTCAAAAACATGGACTTAAAAATTGCTGACATTCTTACTGCAGTTTCATTGTGGTTATTGTATCTTTATTGAAAACAAGTACGTAATGTTTTGCTGTATGTGTATTTACTATTACATAATACGAATATAATTTTATTTCTAAAATACAATTGTATATTTGCATAATTACCTATCCTTTTACACATGTGTATTGTATAATCATTACAAAGATCACATTTCGGAAGACTGTATTTCATATGGTTTCACATATGTATTCCTAATTCTTACTAATACCTATAGTATAAATAAAGTAAACTTTATTTATATTGAGCATACACAAAAATAAATTCATTAAACTATATTAGCTTATAGGTTTTCCATTGTTCTTGTTACATCTTACTGTACGATATAAAAATAAAACTACATAAAATAAGGAGTATAAATTGATATATTAACATTTGCTATTTATATACTGAACTATGTATTATTTGTACTATTTGGTTAATTTATAAACCGCTATAAGAGACTGGAAGACATTCAGTTGCATAAATAATACATCGTGCAATAATAATGCACTACTGCGATTTGATTCTACTAATGTATAACGTAGAATAATATATTATAAAAAATATTTTCACTTTTCTTATGCCCCATCAATTATAATAGTACGAAAATATAATGGTCTTGGACACATTGCATTTTGAACAAGATATAAATAATAAGATAATAAAAACAAATTGAAAAAAGCAAATCTTTGATATTTGAAATTCTTTAACGATCTTGTGTTAATCCGGCTCTTTTTAAAGAGTTCACCAATGCGTAACATTTCCAACGCACATGTATTTTATGTCAAGGAACTCGTCAACACCGTGTGTAGAACCCTCCCTTCCTAAACCTGACTCTTTTACTCCCCCGAAAGCAGCTTCCGCGCAAGAAATTAACCCTTCGTTTATACCAACCATCCCGACTTCTAATCTCCTTCCTACTCTAAATATTTGCGATACATCTTGCGAATAAAAATATCCAGCTAAACCCACAGGCGTGTTGTTAGCTTTTTGTATAACTTCATCTTCACTTTCGAATTTATTAATAACAGCTACGGGCCCAAAAATTTCTTTGTTATATATTTCCATATCCTCGGTTACATTTGTAATAAGCGTAGGAGCGTAGAACAGTGGTCCCAGCTCAGGTAACGGCTTACCGCCGCAATGTACTTTGGCTCCTTTTTTCACCGCATCGGTAACTAATCCATGTACCATGTTTACCTGACTTTCCTTAATAAGAGGACCATGCGTAACGCCTTTCTTACTACCGTCGCCCATTTTTATATCACTGTTAATCCTTGCCAGGAACTTTTCGACAAACATATCGAACACGCTAGCTTGTACAAAGAACCTGTTTGCGGAGACACAAGTCTGACCAGTATTACGGAATTTGCTCGCCATGGCACCTGTTATAGCATTCTCTATATTCGCGGAATCAAAGACAATAAACGGTGCGTTACCGCCTAATTCGAGACTCAGTCGCTTCATAGTCGAAGCACATTGTTGGTACAGTATCTTTCCCACAGGTGTCGAGCCAGTAAACGACAAGACCCTTACTGTAGGATTCTCGCATAACTCTTTACCAACAGCGGCAGAATTTTTCACGCTTGTTGTGAGCACGTTGAAGATGCCGGGAGGGAAGCCTGCCTTTTCTGCGAGATCCGCCAATGCTAAAGCGGTCAGAGGTGTGTCCTCGGATGGCTTCACCACACAAGTGCACCCAGTAGCGAGCGCGGCGGCTGCTTTACGCGTAATCATGGCGTGAGGAAAATTCCACGGTGTGATTAAAGCAGCTACGCCCACCGGTTGTCTCAATATAAACAACTCTCTACTAGGTACCGGTGTTTGTAACACTTCTCCATTAATTCTCCTAGCCTCTTCCGAAAACCATTCGACGAACGAATTTCCATATTTAATTTCTGCTAGGGACTCGCTAAGAGATTTTCCATTCTCTTTGGTCAGAATTTGTGCCAAGTCGTCTGAGTGTTTCACCATTAGATTATACCAATTCCTGAGTAAATCGCTTCGTTCTTTCGCAGTCGTCATGCGGAACAATTTGAAAGCTTTAGAAGCCGCGCTAATCGCCGATCGAGTGTCCTCGACATTCATATCAGGAACATTGTTAATAACAGACTTATCAACTGGATTGTGAATAGAGAATGTCTCCTTTTTATTTCCTTCTATCCATTTTCCATTGACGTACGCTAAGTCTCTTAAAAGGTGCATGGTTCTGGTTAATACAGGAGTATGAAACGAGATGCCTTTCTGTAGTGTATGTACACTGTGCAGCATTGTGGTGAGTCGAAGAGTGATCTGTGAAGAAAAATTTATATTATATACTAAATTGTAAAAGGTAAAAGAAATAGAAAGTAATACCATGCGAATTGCTTTTCAATAATAGAACACTGGAGCAGATTGAAATTTAACATATTCAATTTATGAAACTGGCGTGAAAGAAAATCGCGCGAATTACTTCAACCATTCATAATTTGCACACAACAGAAACCAATCAATGATGCATTGTCAAACAGACACTTGCCTTTGAACAGGAGACTATCGAGGGAAGAAGACTTGTATATTCAATTTAATACAAGCCGTGCGTTTATAAACGGTTGTTTCGAAGTGACGTTATCAATTGACGTTATCTTTCATCGGCAAATCTAGCTTATGTAACTTACCGCTACTTTATCCCGATTAAAGCTTTTGTACGTGCTTTTAGTGTATTGTATTTGTCACAGCGTAGTGTGCGTAACCGGCGCGCCGGCGTCTTCTGGTCAATAAAATTGTTATCGGATTTAATTGTTTATTCCAATATCATATTCAAAGAAAGGAGAAGCATACAAATATTTTGCACACCATGAGCACAAATACGAAGAGGACGATTTACGTGGGTGAGCAGCGGTTTGTTATTATTTATTCTGAAACATAACCTGCACTGATGTACAGTGAGTAACGATAATATTCGGACACTTTTTAAAATCGCATAACTTTTTCAAAATTAATTCAAACGAATTGAGTTTTCTCGAGAAGCTAGAAGGATTAGTTTGGTAAGTGACGTGTTTCGTCGTTTTGAAGAAAAATGCACTTGGTCGGAATAGCGAAAAAAATAGAAAAGGACGTTTTTTAAACGTTTTATAAAAAAAAATTTTGTGAGCCTGTAATGAAAATTTAAAAAACCCGTTTGTAGATTGAAGTAAGTTGTGTACATGTTCAAAATTTCATCAAAATCGGTTAACGTTGCTCTGAGCTATAAACGCTTAAAGATCGCGAATCGCTGATTTCGGAAATTTTGCGATTTTACCTCAGAGCAACATTAACCGATTTTGATGAAATTTTCAGTATGTATACAACTTACTTCAATCTACAAACGGATATTTTGAATTTTCGTTACAGACTCACAAAAAAGTTTAAAAAACGACGTTTACTATTTTTTTCGCTATTCCGACCAATTGCATTTTTTTTAAAAACGACGAAACACGTCACTTAGCAAACTAATCTTTCTAGCTTCTCAAAAGAACTCAAGTCGTTTGGATTAATTTTGAAAAAGTTACGTTATTTTAAAAAGTGTCGAAATATTTTTGTTCACTACAATACAGTTTACAGTTATTACATTCGTTTTCTATTTTGTTTTTAGGAGGCCTGGCCGAAGAGGTGGATGAGAAAATATTGCACGCAGCGTTCATACCTTTTGGCGAGATCGTTGACGTGCAGATACCGCTAGACTACGAATCAGAAAAACATAGAGGATTCGCTTTCATTGAATTCGAGAGTGCAGAAGATGCAGCAGCAGCGATTGATAATATGGTACATATATAAAACACCATACAGAGCTCTGTGAGTTATCTAACAACATAGTTTAATAAAAGGAATTTGCCGAAATGACTCTTTAATGTGTACTCTTTAATTGCATTTAGAAGTATAAAATGATCATGAAGTAACTTCAAACGTAATCACAATTATTAATCGTCATTGAATTTAGATAATAATACACTATGTATTTTCATTTATCCTTGAAGAATGTATATGCAAATGGATTAAGAATTAATTCTACTTATCTAATCGCTATAATATTGATGATTCTATGTACCAGAGTCGTTTAATCCTTTAATTTATCAAACTTTATCTGATAAACAGAACGATTCCGAGCTATTTGGGAGAACGATAAGGGTAAACATTGCGAAACCGCAAAAGATAAAAGAAGGTTCATCGAAACCTGTCTGGGCTGATGATGCATGGCTGCAAGAGCACGCGGGTGAAACTCTTAAGAGCGATGATAATGCAAAGCAGAGTGATACGGTGCAAGCTAAAAAAGGAAAACAGAATCCTCAAGTCTATTTTGATGTCAGTATTGGTAAACAAGAATTAGGTAGAATTATCATGATGTTGAGAGCCGACATTGTGCCAAAAACTGCTGAAAATTTTCGTGCTCTCTGTACTCACGAGAAGGGATATGGCTATCAAGGAAGCACCTTCCACAGAATTATTCCAGATTTTGTATCCTTTATTTATTGTTTCTATGAAAATTTAAGGGCATCCGCCGGCCAAATCGCGCGAAAACATAGGTGACTTGTATGATTTTTTCTAGAAAAAAGTATACAATGTATGGGTCTAAAACTTTTTGCACTTTATTCTGCTACAAATGTAGAGTATAAAACAATTTTTGGATTTCATTTTTAACCAAATGAAATCCAAATGATTTTCATTTTAAACTCTGATATGCATTGCGTGCTGCATCGTTGTAAAAAAAAACTGGCCCCCACTGTCGCCCAAGATAACTTTAGACAGGATCATCCAAAATCAAAAAACCAAAGATATTCCTTAATTACACATGTGTGGTTATCGCGTAGTGTTAAGAAACAACTGGCCGATGATTGCCAATTGTTTAAACGATATAGTCCCTAAAACATAGGTTTTTCGTACAAAAATGTTTCGTAAAAAGAAATTGAGTGTATGAAAATAGAGGGTAGCGCGGAAGCCAGCGTAATTACGAGTAGAATCCCGTTTGAATTCTTAGATTCGGTAAAGAATTGCAGTTTTTATCGTGGCGACAGTGCGTGAAAAATTGTTTTGAAAGAAACGCACTTAAAGTTTGACGCCGAGCGCGTTCGTCAACTGCCGGGGACTTGCCTTATTTTCCATGCGTTTATTCGATTAAAACAAAAATTGATTCATTTTTTAGATCAATAATTGTATTATTAATTAAAAGAAAAATCACATTTCTGCCTATTATACCTGCGTCACAATCCATCTTCAAAAAATATCTATTTTTAAGGCCGTCACACTGTTGATCCCCCTGAACTGTCTATAAAATCTATACTATTAGGAATTTCGATCCAAAATTTTAACTGGGCTTTTTTGTGATGTTGTTGAATGAAAATATGCAAACAAATTTTCGATTTTTTGACTGGCGGATACCCTTAAGGCCGTACATTTTTTGCATATTAAGGGGGTATTCTAGTCTAGACACTCGTTTTTGAAGGTGATATTTGGAAATTAATTCTGGAAAACTTATCATACCTACAGGGCAGGGGTTTTGCACACATATTTAGTAGCGTTTGAACTATCAACACAAATTTTTGAAATGCATTATATTGAAATTTGTATAAGTTACACGCCGAAACGCACGTCATGTCATCAAAAAACCGGCCCCATTGGGCGCACGAATTGCGGCCGTGCTAGTCATCTGAAACGAAAGTACCAAAGATTTTTGTAATCTATATGAGTGTAGTTATCGCCCGAACTAGAATTATACCAATAGTTTTAATACAACCTCCCCCACATCTTGTTTTAGCTCAAGAAAAGTCGAAAAAATAAAATTTAAATTTTTAAACAGCTGCGATTTCGGTAACAATGTCCGGACTTGGTTACTTCTAGTTCGGGCGATAACTACACTCATATAGATTACAAAAATCTTTAGTACTTTCGTTTCAGATGACTAGCACGGCCGCAATTCGTGCGCCCAATGGGGCCGGTTTTTTGATGACATGACCTGCGTTTCGGCGTGTAACTTATACAAATTTCAATATAATGCATTCCAAAAGTTTGTGTTGATAGTTCAAACGCTACTAAATATGTGTGCAAAACCTCTGCCCTGTAGGTATGATAGGTTTTCCAGAATTAATTTCCAAATATCACCTTCAGAAACGAGTGTCTACACTAGAATACCCCCTTAAGTAAGATTACGTGATTATTATGAATATTCCTTATATAAGCATAGATGTGTCAAGGAGGAGATTTCACAAATCATAACGGAACAGGTGGTAAATCAATTTATGGGAACAAATTCGACGATGAGAATTTTGAATTGAAACATACGGGGCCTGGTACCTTGTCAATGGCAAATTCAGGCTCAAACACAAATGGATCACAATTCTTCATATGCACAGCGCGTACAGATTGGTTAGATGGAAAACATGTTGTATTTGGACACGTTCTCAGTGGCTTGGATGTTTTGAAAAAGATGGAAAAATGTGGGTCAAAAACAGGCACCGCCACCCAAAAGGTTGTTATAACAGCTTGTGGGGAATTAACTTAAATAATTTCGAAAACAATTTCGCAGCAATCTTGCGTTAATTAAAACTATAAATATTGTAATAATAGTGTAATTTTAAGAAAATACAGTATGAATATATTTAAAATATTTACCAAAAATTGAATATCATATACGGTAATTTTTAAATGAATAATACAGTATAGAACATCTTAAAAAAAAGTATATGAAAAATAAAGAAATTAAGGAAAAACGTAGTGTAAAATGTTTATTTCATTTTTAATCGATATTCATGAGTTTAAAGAAACATTCCTTATTATAGATTCTGCCTCATCATTGATATCAGTCATAGTATGTAATTTGCATGATAAACCATGATAAACTCAAGTTCCCATTTTGTTTAACGAATGTTAACATCATATATTTATATATAAAACGTGATTCATATTGAATATAACTAAAATTCGGCAATTAAAATATGCGATAAATTTAATTTAAATGATGTTTATTTTTCATTGATAAAAATATGCACTGTCATACTTTAATCATTTTGCACATACTTTAATCAATCGCAAACCTATCTTTGCGATAACGATAGTGAACATTTAGCGACGAAAGTTTGAAGAAGTAAGAACTGCTTGAGCAATTTAAATATATTAGCAATATTTAATAACATTTCGCTGTCATGTTGCGCACATCGCTCAATCAAAATATACGGAAATTTAGCCTCAATTCGGCAGGTATAAAATGCAATCGGCTAGAAGGGAAAACAGCAATCGTCACAGCATCGACAGACGGGTAAATAAAACTGTTAAAACAATTTAAAAATAACCCACTTTATTATGCAGAACGTATAACTTAACCTTTTGTATTAAAATTTTAAGTTCAATTGGATACTTGTACACTTTGTAATTGTAACAATAAAGTTTAAATGAAACATATTCTATTGCAGAATAGGCTTTGCCATAGCAAGACGTTTAGCTCAAGAAGGCGCTAAAGTAATGATTAGCAGTCGCCGAGAATCCAATGTAAAGAAAGCTGTGGAACAGCTGAAATCTGAAGGTTTACTTGTGTCTGGTACCATATGCCATGTTGGCAAAAAGGAAGATAGAGAACATCTTTTCCAAAAGGTAAGAATAGTTCAAATAATAGTACAAGTATTACTCTTTATGAAGTGAAATAATTTATCGATGTTAATAATATTGTAGACAAAGCAGGAGTTTGGCGGTTTAGATATTCTTGTATCAAATGCAGCTACTAATCCAAGCTCATCTACAATTTTTGATACCTCGGAAGAAGTGTGGGACAAAATCTTTGATATCAATGTTAAAAGTAGTTTCCTTCTGATGAAGGAATCTTTGCCACTTCTGAGAGAGAGCAAGTCTCCTTCTATGATCATTATATCTTCGATATCAGGATATACACCGTTTGCTGTAAGTATTTCAGCCTCGTGTTTACGACAAAGTTTTATAACATTATGATTAATACGCACTGTGCACATTAGCTGATAGGTGCGTACGCTATCAGTAAGACAGCGTTATTAGGTCTTAATCAAGTTGCCGCTGCTACTCTTGTATCTGAGGGAATTCGGGTCAATTGCATAGCACCTGGTATTATAAAGACCAAATTTTCGCAGGTTGTACGTATTTACACGTATTTTTGTAAACTATCTTTATGTAACAACGTATGTATGTATATTGCATATATCTGTTTATTTTTTATAGCTCGTTGAAGGTGAGATAGGCGAAGCAACTCTATCCACAATACCGATGCAGAAATTTGGCGAACCGGACAGTATAGCAGGAGTTGCCGCATTTTTGGCAAGTGACGATGCTTCTTATATTACTGGTGAAACTATTGTTGCAGCTGGGGGAATGCAGTCTCGACTTTAAACATTTGTCATGAAACTAAATCTGAAATAAAAATCTTTTATATTTGTTTTTATATTATGTAAATTTTAATAAAACGTTACGTATACATGCGAATCCTGAACAGTGTTCAGAGGACTTCGGTTGCAGTGATAGAGGGGGAAGTACCTACAGGAGCGGTGGTTATGTATGCGTGAACTGACACCAACGCCAAGTCAGCCAAGTGGCCAACCAGCATCGCCGGGAAATAGATTGTTGACGCTGATTGGCCGTACTTACAATTAGCTTCGCGTTCAGTGATGAGATACCGGGCGGGTTTTCTCGCGCATGCACGGCGATTTTAGCATCAGTATAGTACAAGTTTTGGTAAAATGGGGCACCTTGAACACCCTGCTGCTTTCCCGCCAATAATACTACACCTATTAGTTGCGCCCCAACATAGATACGGTACTGCAAATAGAGATGGAGTGCAAAATCACTAACAGTGATTATCACAGTGATCGCAAATTCACGATCACGGTCGTGATTGAAGTTAAATCACGACTGTGATTGTCATTTTTTTAACTTGAGTGAATTGTGTACTGTAATCGTAATTCTTGATCTTAATTGAATTATTTTTTATGAAATACTTTAATAGAGCTGATATTACAGTCAAAACGTGCTAATTCAGCGAATATATAGAATATTCATTCATAAATAGTCAATATATGCGCGCACTGATTTGATTGGCTAAAGTATTCACATATACATTATACTTTTTAACTAAAGTGAAGAAATATTCGTTAATTTAAATAGATCAAGAACGATTACATTGGTTGAAAATATACAACTGAGATTCTATAAGAACAGTGGGGACTTAACAATGTTTCGAAAGTATTTCGCGGTATTTCCATTGTTTGAAGATTATTTATCAGTTTTGTAGGATACTCAGGATATACTTGATAAAATTACAGCCAATATTATATTTTTATTAAATGTTTTTTTTACAAAACATGGGGTATTTCAACATCATCGATCGCAAGATCGTCAAGCATTTCTTCGAGGGTAATCTGTGGACAGCTGGGATCAGATAATTCATTAGTGTCTACAGGAATCGTTTTCACGCGATCTCTGAATACATTTATATTTTGCCTCATTTCTGGATCTTCCTCAATGTCTTCCAAAAACTCACAGTAATCACTGAAAAAAACGAAGGAGTAATAAACAAAATAAACTAGTTGATCAAACATTGTTTAAAAAAATTTAAATCATGAACAATAAAAATAGGTATATATTATCCCATCCATTTTAGAAGGATAATAAAAAAATCACTTACTTGTCTGCACTCATATTGTCTCCATCTTTTACCATGTGCTTTAGCTTCCAAGCTCTCATTCTACGGCGTGTCACTCTATCGTGCGTATAGCTCTTTTTCACTAAAATTACATCCGGCACTAAATCCTTATTCAACGCCTCGAAATTCTTGTCATTGATATTGCTATCATTAAGAGCGTACCTAAAAATGTAATCATTTCCTCACCTTTAAAATCATTATTAATTGTTTGAGTCAACACTTTGCCGAACAGTGGGGTGTTTTTACGGCGGTACAAACTATTGTCTAACAATCACAGAATGTTTACTTTGAAAACAAAGCGAACTCAGACATCACTTTGCGCACAGACGACCCTTCATTCATATGCAGCCATTGATTACTTGGCAGCTTAGAACAATAGAATCTGTGAGGGGAACGAATCGCCCACTAATGAAAAGTTCTATATGTTTCAATAAATTTTCATGACAGTATTACCAACGGATTGGCGAGTTTTTCCTGATGATAGTCTAATAAGTCATTCAATCAGAAGTAATTCGAATTACTTATAATTAAAACTAATCTAATTAGTACTACTTGCATGAAGATCTAATAGAAGATACAGGCTATAGACATCTTTTTCATTAGTGTCGGTGTGTATTCAAAGTCTGGAAACGAGTTGGACAAAACTTTTCCGGCAAAAGCAACCGCGCGAAAGGAGTTTAGTGTTTTACAACGGTATTTTTGCGACCCCGGTGTAAGGCAAATGGTTATTATTTTGTTATTATATCTTCGTTACCCTAAAGCGGTGTCGCCTGGCTTTAACACGTGGCCAAGATGAGTACGTGTGTGAATTAAGTTGTCATTTGTTCCTAAATCAGAACTTTTAACCAACCACACATCTGCGATTACATGCTAAAAAAAAATGAGAACAATTATAAACCGGTATATGCGACGATTACAATATACTGTAAACTGTTTTCTTACTCAACATTGTTGAGTAAGAAAATTGCAGTCACTACAAACATAGATAGGAAATGTCTGGGAAGAACATACCGGAGGATGCACAAAAACTTGTAGGAAATGAGGAAGATTATATACAGTGATTCCAAACATTTGGGCATAACTTGAGTGGTGCACTAGCGGCATAAAAACAATGAGAATAATTCATATAAAAATTAGTCGTATTCGACCTTGTTTCCGGGTTACAGGCAGTTTTGTATTGTAATAATTCTTGGTATAAACTGGAAGGTCACACAGTCAACGGGGTCGCAGATGAGGTATAAAGTATTCGCAATACATGTTCACACAGCTGAGCGAGATGGGTTATACTACTTAGCTCAGTTTCTAGTGAAATACAAAACTGTGTAGTAACTCGGAAACAAGGTGAAATAGGACAAATATTTATACGAACTTGTTTCATTATCTTTATGCCCCCAAGTCACCCCTCAAGTTACGCCCACATATGTGAAAACATTTTGTATATTTGATTAGTCACTGATAGGGAGTTCATTTGCACCTTGAATATGCGTGAAAAGATGCGTGAGGGGCCCTTACGCTGGAGAGCCCTGCTTGTAAATAGTTATCTTCTAAATCAGGCCTGGACAACTGGCGCTTTAAGAGCCACGGTCAAATGACGTTTGTAGCAATAATGAATAAACGAACAATGGCGAGCATCTCACAATTTTGCGGACCTGTTACCAGTTATCAGATACCTACGATCTCTACATTCATAGAATTACCCAACACGGAGGACTGTTGTCCTGTTATGACTGTTGTTCAATTAGAATTGAAGAGTGTAAAAAACATTATAAATGCCAGAAATCAAATTCTATATTATTGGCACGTAAAACATTTTCCGATAAAAAAGCTTTTTTTTTTTAAGTTTAGCACTCACAGTGTTTTCTACAAGGACTCTTCCATTATGTAGTAATATTTACTTTATTGGAGATGGCTCCTTGTCCTGGAAAAAATTTTCTGTCCTTGAATTTTATTGGTTCAACATCCATCACTGTATACTCTATTAACTGTTTCGGCTCGCAAATACTATTAAAAGCATGTCTCCAGTAGAATGTAGCATTCACTTCTGCAACTGCATTAATAATATTGTTTACTAAATTAAATTTTTAAGAACTAGAGCAATTTTTAAAAATCGGCAAATAAAATAATAGAATTTTAGAAAAGTACACGTACTTTGTCCACTTGACACATCTATTAAGTGAATAGAATTTGTAATTTTGTATACTAAACAAATGGAATTTATTCCCCCCAGTTGATGACTTAATTTTCTTGGAAGACATATTATACTATCTCTTGACACTGGAACTATCTCCACGCTATAAAAGAGGTATATTATAACAAAACGAAATAATTGCACTGAGCAAATAATGTTCGTTTATATCATGTACATGAGTAAATTAAATAAATTCATTTTAACTCTCGTACCGTATTCAGCTCAACAGATTTAAGCTGCTTTTTTTATATAAAAATATATAAATATCATGTCTTACCTGTATGTGAATTTATAATTGTAAATATTGCTATGAATATCATGAGATATTAATTTCTTGGAATGATCGTAGCGGCAGGGTACAACACTTGTAAGAAAATCAATCATTTTTCGAGCTGCTGCTTCATTCGCATAGAAAAAGTCCAATCCCTCTGCAAAAAATACAATTTAGTAAAAAATTTATTATACAAATTAAAATGTTTATTTTTTAGAATTTACTTTATAATATTCTTAAATTATTCAAATAGATTCGTTACCGTGGATAGGTTTAATGCCCAAAGTTTGTTCATGCGCTTTATATTTTAATATCAATTGCTCTAGATAATAAAATGTCTTTTTATTTATTGCCCGCTGTCGTACTTGTACCTATCAAAAAAAATTGTAGAGAAAATGGGAAAGAACTTTCTTCATTATAGATTGGGCTCATGACAAGCAGATTATTTTTGCACGAGGCTCACCAGAGCACGCCAATAATCCTTTGCCTCTGTTCGATGACAGTCGTCGCACATTTGATGGTTCACTGTGAACTCAACTATAAACACTTGTTGGAGAAATGCACCACCTATTACTTCTGCTTGTACCGTTAGTTTTACCTAGAACAAATTTCATTATAAGGAAACAGTTTTTCTGCAATGAAGTCGTTAGATAAGGAATACCTTTAGTCTCATTGAATGTGGTTCGGTCCATACAAACCCTGCATCAATTAATTTCACACGATTCAGACCTTTTAACTTTTTTAAACACAATGTTAATAGTTCTCTAGATTCTAATGCAGCATGTATCCATTCAGCAGGTGGCTGTAAATATCTAAATGAAAGAATTGATCATTGTTACTCGTAAAGAAAAATAATAAGAAAGAAGACATTTTATTACTCAAGTCTGGTTCCATTTATATTACCTTTCACATCCCCTGCAGAAATGAATTGTTGCCTGCTTTGGAATACCTTCTGTAATGTCAATTTGTGTTCGTAAACATGCTACGCACATATTTGCTGGATTCGGTTCAATACCAATGCCGCAGAGGCAACATAATCTACAAATGTAATCACATCACTTGTAACTTGTATACATATTATCTATCACAAAAATATTATTGTTGGAAATCAATTGTATGTTGAATAAAGTAGAAACGAATAACAGAGTATAGTCAATATTTTAAAAATAATTTCGCTTAATGAATAACAAAAAGAAATAATTACCTCGTAAACTACAAAAGAATTAAATCTATTGATAATTTTTAGGTTATATTGACTTACACCATCGCCTGCTGTCTGATAGGTTCTTCTAACACTTCCATGATTCATATGTATATATTTCCTTAAAATATTTTCCAAATATTTTTGTTAAATATAATAGAATTGAATGAACGAGTATAAAAGTACTAGAAAATGTAACGTACAATCTGTCTACGTAATCGACCTTTTAACCATAAAATTCCGAGCACGTGTAATGTAAAGTATGTATATAGTGACAGATAGAGCACTAAAGAGTAGTGGTGGAGAACTATCGATGGTACTATCGATAGTTATCGATGGTTTTCACTATCGAAAACTATCGATGGCTTATTTTCACTATCGATAATTATCGGTATTGAAAATCGTAGGTTAGCTTAGAGCATATACTATGGAGGCTTAGAGCATATACTATGGAGGTCTCATTGAAAGCTTGAAACTGTCCCCAACATGGTGCGAGAGAGAAAGACGTGCGAGCAAGAAAAGTATGTGTCCTATTCGACCAAAATCGATTAAAAAATCGAAAATCGCGGGGCAAAAGATCGATCTTTCGATTAATCGATCTCAAATCGGCAACCCTATATTACGGCCGATTGTTCCCCTATACTTCTCTCGCTCGCACATGTCTTTCTCTCTCGCACGATATCGGCGCATGCGCATATCGGTCGAATAGGACATATACTTCTCTTTTTCTCTCTCGCGTGATGTTGCCCGACAGTTTCGAGGCAGTCACTCTAAGGCAATGATACCTCCATGTATATATACTCTAAGAGGTTAGTCCAGGCCTTCCCAAGTAGGGGAAAACCACTCTTGAAACACGTTTACGTACACCTTTACGTACCAAGCATTTGTGGCTTAAATAATCTTAAATTTGTATTATTTTCTTTATATATATAGTTTATATTATATAGTATAGTTTATTAGTTATAATATAGTTTATATTACCTATATAATCTACTGGTGTTTTAGTAGTTCAATAGTTAATTTTCTTTTTATCTGGTTTGCCTTTTGCTAATAACGGATAATAATGGATTCAACAAGAAATGGTAAGTTGTACATTAATAAATTTTTTTTTAATGTACATTCAAGACGTCTTAAAGACGGCTTATAGACGACGTGTGCTATCTGGGTACACTTTTTTTCTATATATATATATATATATTACAAATATTTTATAAAGAGAAACAGTTTTAAAAAATTAAATTTGAAGAAACAGGATCAAGAAAATGAAAGTATATATAATATATAAATATATATAAAAGTATATATAAATTATAAATACAAAATATATTGCATCATACTGCCACTATCGATAACTATCGATAACTATCGGTGGTTAATGACCCAACTGTCGGAAACTATCGATAGTGCCGACTATCGATATTTCTCCACCACTAGTTCACGCACACATTACCACCACTCCTATAGGTGTTTCCCCCTCCACTCACTGCGCTCAATCCCTGTGAACTCTGCTCCGAACCAGCGTGGCGTGGAAAGTCACTACCGGGTGGGGAGTGCTCATGGACCTAAGAATTAAATGGACAGAGCACAAAGGGCTAGTGATCGGACTGATACCAATACTATTGATGATATTCAATCAATTCGGTACTAAAGTACTCAATGGACAGTATCGATACGTATTGAAATTTTAGATACTTGGTATCAATTTTCGATACTGATATTTCTTGAATCGATATCAATTCCAAAAGTGCTTACACCGAATCAATACCCGTTTGATACCTCATGAAAGTATCAATACCTCATGAAAGTATCGATACTCGTTTGATACCGCAGAAATCAACAGACGCGTCGTTGAGCGTACTTCATATAGCACGTATCTAAGGCATAATGGCAACTTCTGTACCGGCGGAACGCGTATTTTCAAAAGCCGGAGAATTATTATGTAAAAAGAGAAACAGACTGAAAGACACTACAGTTGATAAAATATTATTTCTTAATTCTTTATTATAATATTATGATATTATTAATATTTAGTGTTATTGATTTCGACGTATTATAATGTTACCTAAGAATAAAAAAATTAAGATCAATGAATTGTAGGTTATTGAATGCTACAACTTCTCTGATTTAGATATTCATATTATGTACATTCAGTAATGTTAAATGAGTATCCAAAACTTCGAAAGATATGAAACGGGTATTGCAATTTTCATAGAGGTATCAAATAGGTATCAATACTTTCATAGAAGTATCAAACGGGTATCGATACTTTCCTAGAAGTATCGAATGGGTATCGATACTTTCATAGAAGTATCAAACGGGTATCAATATTTGTGATACCTACGTCTTGGATATTATTCGATACCGAATCATAATTTCCGGGCTGGTATCGATAGGATTGATTTGGTATCGGTCCGATCACTACAAAGGGCGGTATTCTTAGTCGTTGCTTAAGAATAAGCAACGACTGAGAATACAGCCCAAAGTCTCAAAATAGCCTCATTTGGCTACACTCCACTTGGCCTGGCTTGGCGCTGGCGTCGGTGAATTTTCCTCTTGGCGTTGATTGGTTCAGACGTGGGTAGCACTCCCCACCCAGTAGTGACTTTCCACGCCACGCTGCTCTGAACACTGATCCTGAAACTTAGTACCAAGGACCCCGTTCAGGTGGCGAATGTGGTTTATTCTCAAAGATGGCGCGGTTCAAATTGTCACAGAGGTTATGTTCCACGCATATCCAGTATATATAGATCAACGACATGACCTAAAGTAAAGACACACCTTTGCTTATTCTCTGAACATATCTAATAGCAGTTTCTAGTTAATGCAGATGGCAGAAGAAAATATGGTGCAGGATGCAGTGCAACCCGAAGAAAATCATAACGAAGACGGAGCCGATTGGGAAAATGATGAAAATTTTAATGACGCTGGTAAACATGTCTGTTCTTTCCATGTCATCTTTCTATTCTGCTCGATATTCCAGTGTATAGATAATTTTGAAGAATATCTTCTAATAAAAACATTTAAACATGTAAACTTTTTTACCATATTTAATGCTTATCTAACAGCGTTGCATTTGCAGAATTTCAGGCGATAAATGATCAGTTGGATCAGCTCAATTGTGTTTTGGATAACCTTGAACAGAAGAACGATAACATACTGGCGGAATTAATTGATCTATTGCAATCAAATCGAGAGGCGAGGAGGCAATTCCAAGAATGTCAAGAGTCATTAAAGTCGGATGTATAAAGTTTTATTTATAAAAGGTACATAACCTATTGCCTTACACAAAACGGGCAATATTTACTGTACCCTGATGAAAAGAAGTCGGTCGAAATATCACAGGGGCAAGAGGGGTTTTTCGCTCGCATTGGCTCCTGCCACCTGTGTCCCGTTTTCTTACGCCAGTCAATAGGGATATACTAGTCGGACCCTGATTTGGACCCTAGAGTTTCTCAACAAACTTCTTTTTATTGGAGCACAATACATAACATTCGTGTATAATCGACTAATATCAGTGTTCTTCCAGATCCTATAATGTAAATGTATGTGATAACAAATTAGACGACAATATTGTACCATATTTGTACTACTCTGTAGTATAATGTAGTACATTGCTTCGACGTTTGAAGATTGAACATTCCTATTGAAGATAATTCAATGGCATGTAGAATTATATTTGTTCGAATGCTTATATAGCGCACTATAGTGCAAATTTAGGATTATACATAAATATTTATATCGTTTGTGTACATATGTACAGTTCTCTGTATTTTATCCTATTACATGGCTGTATTACCATCTGTGTCAACAGAGGAGACTAAAGCTACTTTAAACATTTCTGAATCAATATCTTGAATTAGAAACACGTTTGGCTCATTTGATAATAAATGATCGAGCACCACTTGACCTCTTGTTCTATTACCGCTTAATTCGATATCAGCATGATACGACACTACATTCCGAGCAATCTTGGGATTCAATAAAATACCAGCTAAAATTGCATCGCAGGTGATGTAAGTGGGAAAGTGTTTCTTTCGTATTTTGTTGCATCCATTTTCGATATCGTTCATGAACTGCACGCAGGGTTTATTTATTTTGCCAAATATATCTTTTCGCCATTCCTAAAAGGCCACCAATTAGTTTGCGCTCCCTTGTTGGGTTCTATTATTATCTTCGTTATACTTACATGCGAAATACGAGATTTCAAACACGTTTCCCACGGTAATAACCATAAAGGTCTTTTGTTGCTATTGAAAACTATGTGCACACTTTCTGGATCCACGTAAAAGTTAAATTCTGCTTGCGGTGTTATATTACCCTGCGCTAATAATAGATTTTACTCAAGACTTATTTTTAAACCTACCCGAGTTAAAATAAATGGAAACAGAACTTGCGATATAGTTACCTGTTGCATTTCCTCCCATAATGTAAAATTCTTTTACGTTATTAACAAAATCAGGATACATTTTTATAGCTAATGCCACGTTTGTTAATGGACCCAGGCATACAACGGTAGTTTCACCGGGATCTTCCAGGACGATTCTGTGCATAGCACAAACGGCATGTTCTGCTTGCAGTTTACTTGTATCCGGTTTGGTTGTATACACATCTCCAAAACCATCGCTGCCATGATATTGATTGTCGGCTGCGTGCTTTGCATTTTGAGTACAAAGTAAAGGTGCGTGTGCTCCTTGAAAGACTGGTATCTTCAAAGCGATTTACAAAGACAATTTAATGTACGCTTCGTTCAAGTTTAGTAAAGTGTACGTAGAATGAGACTTACATCCGATGCTTTGCAAACATCTAATGTTCTAAATACATTAGTGACTACATTATCCACTGTTGTATTTCCATTTACGCAAGTGATTGCTTTAATTTGAATTTGCTTTTGTTTGTGAGCAGTGATCAGAAGTATTAACGCTAATGCATCATCTACGCCAGCATCACAATCAATGATAAAACTTTTCCCCATCATTGTAACTGGAGAGTATGTTACCTATTACGGTATAAATGATATATTACCTTTCTACTTTGCACTCTGCAGTTTCTTTTATATATAAATGTAGAATGTATGTACCAAAATTAAATTTAAATTCAGTAGTTCTCCGGAAACAAATATCGCGTTAGCGGAGAGCGACACATTTACCATTTAGTTCTTATTTTATACTGCTGATAACAGTTTTGCATGATTACGAAATAATCTGATACATGAGTGATAAGTGATTAGAAAATCGGGCCTGTGTCTTAATCGCGTCAGAACCACATGTGTCCTGATTTTTTACTAAACAGTTTCGATAGAGACAAATAGTAATTGCATTAAACGTGTTGAATTTAAATAGAATTAAGTGTAAGCTCAATTCATATACATATAATGTGTTTTATACGTTTCTAGATCTGAAATATAAATCTAGATAAAAATACTTATCAACGGCTTGTTACTTAATTTATACTTTCGAAAGATTGGGTAGAAAATTAATGATATTCTTTTCATATAAACATTGACAAGTGTGCCCGAATTATTTAAATTTTCTAGAAAACACTATATTCGTGTTTATTAATATATCGATATTTGCCTGTCGATCTATCGATATTTCAAACACTAATGCCCGATTTCTTCAACTTCGATTAAAGTCCCGGTCAGTGAACGGCCAATTAGATGCTATTATGTGGCACCCGTTGGATGCTATCATTTGGAACATAACTCTAACTGGAAGATTACTGAAGGTGAAGAAATCAGCCATAATATAATTACAGATATCAATAAAATTGGTCAAAATATCGATAAGCATTATCGATAGTTGGGATCAATATCACTATATAGTGTCTCGTGTATTTCGATTTTCGAGAGATTAAATTTCAAAGAATTTACTAGCGAGAATCGATTGCCCTTGGCAGCCCTCTAGTAACGAGTTTATGAAGCAGCGCCACGACGTAACGATTGAAAATGGATGACAAGCATCTCGCGCAAACTGTAATCGGTGACTATCCAAGTTGAATTAACTATTAAAAATTGACAAGACAGTTGTACTTTCATGTTTTAAATTGTGAATAAACTGTTGAAATGGACGAAGCAAAGTTTCTGAAGCGGTAGGCATTTTACGGTGTAATCATATCATCGATCCATGTGTTATACAACTGTCACACACACGAATTTGACACAAGCCTAGAAATGTTTTGTATATGCTTAACCATTTCGTATAACCTAAAACTGTAGTAATTTGTATTAATAATGTTCAGGAAAGTGAGATCCGGTACTTTAGATGTGCATCCAACAGAAAAAGCTTTGGTAGTGAATTACGATGTCGAGGCTTTGATCCTGGGTGAACTGGGAGATCCTATGTTAGGAGATCGTAAAGTAAGTTTAGTTTATTCTTAATTATCGCAACGGAAATATATAGTTATGTTTAAAATAATCGTTTGATTATAAATCGAATATATTTATAGGAATGTCAAAAGATAATTCGACTGAAAAGTTTGAATGCAGATACAAATGTATCTATGTTGGCTAAAGAAGTGATCGAAAAATGTTCTCTAATACACGAATCGAAGCTTCGAGAAGTGGAACAATTGATTTATTATCTTCAAACCCGACGAAGCAATGATACAAGTACAAGTAAGCTCAGACGCTTGAATGAAATTGGTTTTGGTATTTCAGTTGCTCGTTTAATACGAGTTACCTTTCGTTACAGACAGCGACAATAATTCGCAACCTTCGAGGCCAGCATCGTCGAATTCAGTGTCTATAGAGAACGGGGAAATGGAGCGTGCAGTCATTAGTAACGTCGATGGTTACATTGAACTGTTATATGAAGAGATACCAGGAAAAATCAAAGGTTCATCATTGATTTTGCAATTAGCAAGGGTTCCGGATAATCTCCATGAATTAACGAAGAACGGTATTGGATATTTTTTAGTGGATAATTATTTACATAGAATTCAGAATTTGTAATCGATTTTTATCCTCCTAGAATCTCTGTTAAGTGCTTTAGCCAGAGTTCTGAGGGAAGATTGGAGGCGTAGTATAGAACTCTCTACGAATATCGTCTATATATTTTTCTGTTTTTCAACCTATAGCCAATTCCACAATATCGTTCTTGAATATAGAGTAAGTAACGTAGAAAGATTTGAGGAGGGAAAGCACGTTTAATGATTCATTTTTTTTACATCTAGATTGGGTCTTTATGTATGGACGTAATTGACTTTGAATTACGACGGTACGACCAGTGGAAAGAGGATATGGAGAAGCGTAGGCGTCATTTTGAGAATACGACTGGTTTAACATTCTTCTCCAGTGGAAATGATAACTGTGATAAGAAGACAAAGGTTATTGACGATATTTGGAATACAGATGGTCCTCTGGATTGTGAAGTGAAAAAGCGATCTAACGACATAACTGCTACTGTAACTGAAAGTGATATAAAGAAATTAAAAGAAGAGCTTGAAAAGAGTCGAAAAAAATTCAAAAGTTTAACAAAAAAGCAAGAGCAATTATTGCGAGGTGGGTAATTTTACATTTCTGTGTTATTAAGGGCATCCGCCGGTCAAATCGCGCAAAAACATAAGTGATTTTTATGATTTTTTCTAGAACAAAGTATACAATGTATGGGTCTAAAACTTTTTGCACTTTATTCTGCTACAAATGTAGAGTATAAAACAATTTTTTTATTTCATTTTTGCCTACCCCTGCCTCTGATATGCATTGCGTGCTGCATCGTTGTAAAAAAAACTGGCCTCCACTGTCGCCACGATAAATTTAGACAGGATCATTCAAAATCAAAAAACCAAAGATATTCCTTAATTACACATGTGTCGTTATCACGCTACCCTCAGGTAGTGTTAAGAAACAACTGGGCGATGATTGCCAAACGTTTAAACGGTATAGTCCCCAAAACAAGTTTTTCGCACAAATTAAAAATTGAGTGCATGAAATTTCGCAATAGATGGTAGCGCGGTAGTCAGTGTAATTACGAGTAGAATCCCGTTTGAATTTTTAGATTCGATCAAGAATTGCATTTTTTATCGTGGCGACAGTGCGTGAAAAATTGTTTCGAGAAAAACGCACTTAAAGTTTGATGCCGAGCTTGTTCCTCTACTGATGGGGACTTGCCCTATTTTCAATGCGTTTATTCGATTAAAACAAAAATTCATTCTTTTTTTAGATCAATAAATGTATTAGTTATTAATTAAAAGAAAAATCACATTTCTGTCTATTATATCTGCGTCACACTCTTGGTTCCCCTGAACTGTCTATAAAATCTGTACCATTAGGAATTTCGATCCAAAGTTATAACTTGGCCTTTTTGAGACGTTGAATGAAAATGTGCAAAAAGAAATTCGATTTTTGACCAGCGGATGCCCTTAATGCTCTTCAACCGTTACATAAAAATTTCTATTACAGTGGCCTTTTATTTATTACTAAATATTGCTGAGAACATGGAAGTTGAGAGGAAAATGCGAAAGAAGAATGTAATTGGTATGCTGATTAAGACACTGGACAGGACAAATACTGATTTATTGATACTTGTCATTGCATTTTTGAAAAAGCTATCTATATTTCGCGAGAATAAAGATATAATGGTAAATGTTTTTAATAAAAGCTTTAAACAACGAATGACATCATTAGTCATGCATTGTTTTTGTTTTAGGCCGAGGGAAATATTATTGAAAAAATACCGAGACTTTTACAGAATAACAACGCAGATCTTGTTCTAAGCACTTTAAAATTACTCTTCAATCTTTCGTTCGATCCGAAGCTTAGAGCAAAAATGATAAGGATTGGTTTATTACCAAAGTTAATTAAACTGCTTGGTCAAAGCGATATTAAAAATAAAACAACAATCATGGGATTATTATATCATGCCAGCATGGATGATAAAGTGAAGACTATGTTTACAAATGCAGAATGCATTCAAATGGTTAGTACAATAAAATTCTCTCGTAATTAAGGTTTATCTAACTTGCAAATGTTTCTTAAGGTAACGAATATGATCTTGAATTCTGAGGATGATCAACCGAAACTGGAATTGCTGGCACTCGGTATAAACCTGGCGATTAATAGTAAGAATGCTCAGCACATGGTTGAAAATAACCGTTTACAAGGTTTCATAAAAAAGGCATTTAGAAATCAGGATCCTCTGATAATGAAAATGATTCGAAATATTTCTCAACACGATTCAACTAAAGAGAGTTTCGTTGTACGTAATTATTTCATTATATAATATAATATTTTTAACGAAAGTGTTAAAATATCGCTTTCTAAATTTTAGGAATTTGTGGGCGATTTTGCTATGGCCTTAAATCAATCAGACTCTCAAGACTTTGTGTTGGAAGTTATAGGCGTATTGGGCAATTTAGAATTACCCGACTTGGATTATTCGCAAATACTTCACCGATGCGATTTGATACCGTGGATACGCAATAATCTTGTTCCAGGTACAGTTTTTATCTGGCATTTAAATGCATTTGTTCATAAAATTCTTTCGTAAAATATAATTGCTGATTCATTTGATTAGGTAAAGCGCCAGACGATCTAGTGCTCGAGATCGTTATATTCTTGGGCACAGCAGCGTACGATGAAGATTGCGCCCGTTTATTATGCAAGGCTGATATATTACTTTCGCTTATCGAACTTCTCAAAGGTTTGCATAACAATTAAGTATGCGAAGTAAATGTCAATTCTCTAATGATTTAATAATTTTCACAGCGAAACAAGAGGATGACGAAATGGTGCTGCAGATAATCTATGTGTTTTATCAAATATCTAAACACGATTCGACAAGGGACTATTTAATACGCGAGACTGGTAATGGTAATAATCAAATTCTTTATTTCATTCTCACAGAATACATAATTAATGTATAAAGTTGGGTGCACTGAAGTCAGGACACTTTTCACGTTTTATGTATCAAAATACAAATTTTACTTGCAGAAGCACCCGGATATTTAATCGATCTGATGCATGACAAAAATCCCGCGATTAGGAAAGTCTGTGATGCATGTTTGGACGTCATCGCTGTAAGTATATTTCTCCGATAATTTCATTATGCAGTGACTTTTCAATATAACAGACGGAACTGGATTAATCGTGACATTTTAGATGTGCGATAAAAATTGGGCAGCTCGTATAAAAGTGGAAAAGTTCCGATCACACAATCAGCAGTGGTTGGAAATGGTCGAATCCATAACAAATGACACCACTAATCATTTGTTGCCGGAAGAAGATGATAGTCTTTCGCCATTCATGAACGGTGACCTATTAAAACATACGATGTTATTTCCATCTGGTAAATAGTGTTGCTGCACGTGTATTCTCGTACATTTTGTATATAGTTATCAGCGTGCTGTTATAACAGTATTAAATTTGTAATAGGTAACGTAGCATCGTTTAGTGCAGACGACAGATTTTCAATTATGAAAAATTCATCAGAGTCGTCTGAAAACCAAAGTCGCCCAGTCAGCAGGTAAATTTTCTTCGCAATTCACAGCCCTCGGAGTCTGTAGATTTTAATTTATATTTTTAACACGGTGATGTGTTCCAGGTATAAAGATTTCGATGAAATAGGCGAACTTATGGCGCGTTCCAAATCTCGAATGTCTGTTGGCTCTGGCATCGAAGATCTCTATTATAATTCTAGAGTTAAATTTGCCGAATCAGACAATTCGCACGTATTGATATGAAAGGTGACGTGCACTAAGATCGTGAACTAGTTGCAATAACAATTTCGTGATTCTAAATCATATTGTCCCTTTTACGTAATAAGTCTTTACAAATATGCATAATGATTCATGGGGTGGTTGCTCCGTTCGTTTTATCTTGCTTTAAGAATGAAGTCGACACTTTTTGAATTTCATAACTGTCCTAACGCTATGTAAGTTTTATATAGTATGCACTATTGCATCGATACGAATGGACGCCTTCAGCGACCCTTGCGTGGATCACTCTGTATTTATTTATTTGCAAAAAGTATTTATTGAAAGCTTTAAGTGATAAGTTACTTCGATCTCATAACGGTATCCAGCCAATAAAATTAATCGCTCGGTATTATTTGCAAAAAAAATTTAGAAGGCTTTTTCTGTATGTGATAAGTTACTTCGATCTCACAATCTAGTATGTTTTATACTTATTTCAATGAGTCAATTCAATTTATATAGCAACGCTCGATATAAATTGATTTCTAGTCTCGTAACATTACGAAGTAATCGATACGATAATGTGATATCATTTTTTCCACTAGGTAATTTTATTATGTGCAATAGCGTAACACTAAACTAAATCAAGTTATTAAGGCTTGTAAAGCAGGTTCTTTAGATTGCGCTTATTTCTTTACACTACGAAAATATTGATGTAAAATGATATTATATTGAGAAAAAAAAGACATGTTATTCGTAAACGTTTATTATCTTCTATACAATAATAAACGATGTATAGGTTGCAATATATAACTGCTTTTTCATACCAAAGGTCTTATTTGTAATGTCGATTGCGGCGTGCGACAAGCTTAATGGTTATTTAAAAAATCCTCGGCTTATTATTCGAGCTTAGACTTTTTCGTATAACAGAGTTAGCAGCTGGTCTAAACAGAATGGTATAACTATTGTCGCCATCGGTGTAAAATGTGTGCTCTTTCAAATCCCAACTGACAGGACTGTCCGAAAATCCTTGTACATGTAACGCAGCCCAGGGTAAAGTGTCTCGTGCGGATACATATTTTCTCATGGCGTTATATAAATCTGCTATTTGTTTCCTTGTAAAAAAACCAGTCCATTGTAGGTATTGTACTTGACCAACGTCTGTGGATGGAGATGGACACGTGTACGTGTTCACGTAGTCGTCTGCCTTATTATTCTTCCTGAAGAAATCAGTGTTTCGTTAAGAGTATTGCTTCCTTTTTAAATATCAGCCTGAGATATTTCATACGTACAAAGCGCCGGATATACAAAAAACACCGAGCCACTCGAAAAATTGATCGATATCCAAGTCCTTGGAAATTCTTGGTACTTTTAAGGAATATTCGAGCTTTTGCGAAAAAGTTTGATGGCAAAGGGAAACATTATACTGGTGGTCGTAAAACCATGCTGCTACTGATGACGGGCACAGATTCTCATCTTCAACAATAATATAAGTTATAGAAAAAGAGAGACATGCATAAACATAAGAATTACACTTTGAAAAAAGAGAAAGGAGTTACCTGGTGGATTCCACGCTACGATAACATCGAACGTCTGCTTAAATCGCTCCTTCAATGCTGCTCGGGTATGCTCGTAATTCTTCTTGCCGGGCGTAAAGCTTTCAGATTTTAAATCAATAGTCACGACTTTTGATTCATGTTACCGGTAAAAAACAAAAATAAACGAAAAATAGGAATGGTGAAATGTGAATCTACTGATTCGAAGATGAAAAGCATAGAAATTTCGTTGAGAAGCTTCGATTAGAACTTATGGTAGCAAACGATTAAGATTTTTAGTTACTCGTAAATACACATTTTCTAGTAAGATCTTTTTCTATGGAAATATATAAACTTCTTTATTTTAAGTTTCTTGTTCCGTTAGTTGATCTACAAATATCTGTACAATCACTGCAGTGTTATTTATCAAATTTATATACAACTTTATTCAATTCGATTGTATAAAAAACATATGCTCTTAAATTTCTCGCAATTATTGTATCACTTTCGGCATCTGACTTATGCAAAAGATAGACTTGGACTTATATCCAGATTTGTATTGGTGCTTTTCAATTGTTCTTTGAAACTATTTAACTCTGCGGGCGAGATTCCTTGCCAACTCTCTAACTCTGACAGACGTCGTAAGTTATGACAGTATTGCATTAACAATTGCACAGTTTTCATCGATAGATCGTGACTGTATAATATTTTCAGCTCTTCCAACTTGCTCAACGGGTTTCCCAGAAATATTCTTCTCATCGTCTCGTCCCCTATACCGGTGGACGAACCCAGCTGAATGAATCTGATGTTTATACAGCAAGAAAGCAAAAATTCTAAGTGCATGTTTGCGCATTCTGCTACACACTTGATCCTTTCTAAAGAACGGAATGGCGGGACTGTAAGCCTTCTTTGATAAGCCGGTGCGTGTTCTAAGAATTCGCAGTTGTAAAAAACTAGGTTCTTTATGTCCGGGCAATACTGACTTATCGATATAAGTGCATTCAAGTCAATTTGCTCTACATGCTCCAAGTGCAGACTCGTAATTGCACGACCCTTTATTTCCAGCAACGTCTTTATCCCATGGGCATAAAAGTCGCAAGATAGAAGCTTCAATTCTTTTAAATAATCAAATGTAGCTAGAACTGTTAAATCGACAATTCGCTCGTCGCGCAATAAACAAAGACTCGTGATATACGGGCACATATCGACTAAAAGACATAAATGTTCCATACTGAAATTTCGACTTTCAAACGTTCCGATATGAAAAGACCTTTTAATGTCCATCTCCTGATGAATATGTTCTAAAACATACCCAAACTCGTCGCATCTACCGATATCCTCTATATTTAAATGTTCTAAAAAGAGGTTCGCATAACCGAGTACGGTCATAGAGGTTCTACATAGCTTAATCTGTTTTAAATATTTACACGAAAGCAAAGCTTTGACACTGCGCTCTGTCACGGACCTAGACGCAGTTACATCTAGCTTCTGCAGTTTCTTACAATTCTGAGCTAAAGCTGCTATAATATTGTCTGTACAGTCGAAGCATAAAATAAAGCATACTAAATTCGGCATAGCGGACACTCCATTGACAATAATCTTTTCGATATCAGACGTTCTCCAACCAGCCGAGCCTGAGCCTAAATCCAGAACCTCCAGGCCGACCATCTCGTGCAACTTATTATAAAGAACGTGTCTCATGATCTTAGGCCAAGTAGAAAATTCGATCGCTTTCAGATGCGCACCTACAGCCACTTCTGTTAAATGAAGAGCGATCGTCATTTCCGACAGAAAGGCCGTAGTTACAGCGTAATCGTTGTATGTACCTCTAGTTTCTTTAACCAAATTGACAATCGCAGTTAGTACCGCTTGGGACAGCTTGTCGTACAAGTGTCTAGGTATACTGGAGCTCAGTAAATGCCTCATAAATTCTAACATCGTGCGCAGCGTGGCGTGTCCGTAGTCCGGATTAGTTTTGGAAATCGTGCAAATAAGCTTTGTCATGTATCTACCGAACGTAGTCACGTATTCCCCGACGGAACGTAACGCTAGATCCACTAGCATAGGTACTTGGTGTTTCCTTGGCATTCTGATCTTTTCGATTCTCCTTCTTAGAACTTACCATAACGTGTATGCACTTTACGATCAAAGAAGGAAACTTTGCCTTCTAAGCCGAGTCTTTGAAAGTCTTCTGTTAATAACGATAGTATCAGTCGCCCGGTTGGTGTGATAGCAACGAAATTATCCACGTCAATCTTGTTCCCGATCGTCAGAAGACTCAATTCTCCTGAAAACATTATTCAAAAGTATATATAACGCGATGGAGCGCTATCTTTTACACGTATACCGCATAAAAGATTAGCAAGCTGTCGCGTCGTACAATTATAACATTGGCACTGATCCATAAGAATTTCCATTTATAGTGTAAAGATAAAAATTTCTATTTCCAATGTAATCAAACGTTTGGTCCTCTTTGACATAATTAAGTTTCATTAAGATTTTTTTTCTTTGTCAAACGAAACCACGAACTATTCAGGCGAGATATGTTTGTATTCGTGTGTCTTCGTTGTTTACCTTTTTTAACAAATGCCTCGATAAATTCTTTATTTACCAAATCGAGCACGTTCACCGCGTTGATACGATAATAGTCGCTGTCTTCTGCGATGCACGCTCGCAATACATCTGGAATTCTGATTGTGTCAGGAAGCACCAAAGATACCTGGCACAAAGCCAATTGCGAATTATGCAAATTCCTCAAACCATAACCTTCACGATATTAAAATTAATTACAATTAATCCATTACGTACGGAATGGTTAAAATAATGCGATTCCACTGCGTTTGGCAAATCAGTCCTCTTGTGATCCCTCTTTTCTATGGAAAAGTGATGTTGAGGCGGTTTAAAGTCCCATACTTCTGGGCTGAGCATTTTAATCGCGAGAGGGTTGCTTTCGGAAATAAAGGATCCTTACTTTCGCATTGCTACATTGAAATACACGCGTGTAGCACCATGTAGCACGCATTAGGAGCTTTTAAAGCCCAACGAAGCACGTTGCACGTGCTTCTAATTACCTTACATATTAATAAAACTTTATTAAAAAATACATGAAATGCCGCGGTAGCGCAGATGGCAGCGCGTAAGTCTGAAGTCTGAAAATGGCCGCACGCAGGTCTGGACGTGTGTGAAATCCTCTGTTCGAATATTGCAAATTTTCATCAATTTCTGATAGTTTATAGTGATCTCTACACCTTATCACCTACCAGTATTGTATACCGTAATAGCTACGAACTTTTTTGTGCCGGGTATGGCCCGCGAAGGACCAAGTTAAGTCAGACGTAATGTCTTCGCAAAAACCACATGGCGCAAAGCGGAATATCACATCCATGGCGGGAGACAAAGAGAATGTCTCACCAGAGCCCCAGCTTATATCCAGGCAACCAAAAGCACCTAAATTAAACTCACTTCAACTGGATAAATTATACAAAGAGCTCCGCAAGGAAAATAACCTATCCACCAAAAAAAAAGTAACGCCTAACCTCAACGTCAGTCGAAAGCATGGACAGGCACCATCTGCCCAAGTACTCCAACAGATGGCGGAAATATCACAGGCGGGTGCATCGACATCATCGTCATCAGATTGGGTTCACCCTAAAAAAACAGCTAAAGCGAACAGCTCATCGTTGACTAGTTTGACTCCTGCTTCAGACGAAAACCGATTCCAAATGTTATCCAACGAACTGGATATGGATACTGAGGATAATGCTCCTACTTCAGGACCACATACCTTAACAGCACCCAAAAAAGATCACAAGCAACCTCCCATATATACTATCAAGTCGAACATCAACTTTTTGATAAATATAATAACAAATGCTAACATCCCAAAGTCAGCTTTCTTCATTAAGGAGACATCCAAAGAAACACACATTATTTATGCGTCGTCCTCTGACCATTATAATGCTATTGCAAAATTGCTTATAGACAATAAAACGCAATACTATACATATACACCTAGAAACCTTAAACCTAAGTCGATAGTATTAAAAGGTATTAAAGGAAATTTCTCCACTGAACAAATCAAGTTAGAGATTGAAGAATATAAATTACCAGAGGTGGAAATTACTCACCTAACTAAATTCGAATTCGATAGAACTCGACCTGAGGCATATCACTATCTCCTACAACTTTCTGCCAATAGCAAAACCAAAGAATTATTTAAAATAAAGTCTCTGGCTTTCCAAAAAATTCGATGGGAGCACTTAAGAAAACCTAGTATTTTTCAGTGTCGTAAATGCCAGCGACTAGGTCACGCCAGTAAAAATTGTTTCCTGGACTACAGGTGTGTGAAATGTGCCAAAACCCATGAGCCGGGTAAATGCCCTATCCAGAAAATGGATAATAAAAACCAATTAAAGTGCGCCAACTGCGGGCAAGAAGGTCACCCAGCATCATATAAAGGATGCCCATATATTAAGTTTGCCCATCAACAAAAGAAGATTAACACTGTGGCAAAAACTCAAGATACATCAAAAAAAATAAATAACATCTGTGCATCAATTCGAGAAGACATTTCTTTCGCTCAAGTTGTTGCTAATGGTGGAAGACTACGCCCTCTCCCCCAAAGGATGGCTTCGACGTGGACTCCAACATCTCCAGACATTGAGGTGACAGAACATCCCAGGGACCGATACCCACAACACTCCAGGGATCATCAACAGCATCATGATAGCCAGCAAACTTCACCATATCCTACTTGGGTAACGGAATTCAAAAACGAAATCACGAAGATAGTGACCTCGCAATTTAAGTTACTAGCAGATAGGGTTACAGAAAATTCTCATAAAATTGAGTTCATTCTGAACTCATTACATTCTAAATAAAAATGTCCAATAGTCTAAACAACAATAGTCCAATAAGAATAGCTGCAATCAATGTTAATTCTCTGATTGCTAATCATCGCAGATTTGAATTAGTTCAATTTGCAGAAACATATAATCATGATTTCATATTCCTTTCGGAAACTAAACTTAATAAAAGTCATGTAATTTCTTTCAAAAATTATGATATTATCAGGAGAGATAGACCTCATTCCGTACAAGGAGGAGGCACAGCTATCCTTATTAAAAAGGGAATACCGTTTGAAATAGTGGATCTGCCATCTGCAACCACTAACGAAATTCTCGAACACGCTATCATTAAAATTAGTATTAGTAATAATAAATCTTTATTTCTAGTAAGCATATACGCCAGGAATGATCACAGATGTATTTTCATAAACGAGATCAATAATCTCTTCCAAAAACTTAAGCTAAATGAGAGTAAAAATTATTACATAATAGCTGGAGATTTCAACGCCAGGCGTAAGGCATGGGGGGACTATGCCGACAACCAACGTGGAAAATACATACGCCAATGGGCAACTGTACACGATACTAGCTATAAACTTAGAATAATAACACCGGCCTTTCCCACCTACAAGCCAGCTCAATCATTCCTTGACATCTGTCTAGCGGATGCCCGTCTGGTTTGGACAGATGATCTTTGTGACAAGGCCAAGACGCTACCATATGACAGTGACCATGCGGCCATATCCCTGACCTTTGAAGTTCAAAATGAGAATTTCATACTGAATGGACCTACGAGTCAAGGTATTAAATTTAACTTTAAAGCTACCAAGTGGGACGCTCTTACGAGCAAAATGGCTGAGTTGTATACACGTGATATCCCAGTGGACATTAACCTTTCGATAGAGGAAATAGACAACCATTTAAAATTTTTTTCAGACACCATTACACAGTCAATGTCTGCTATAATTCCTAGACACAAACAGATAGATAGTGTCAACAAATACTTAAATAATAAAATCAGAAAATTACAAAAGAAGAAAAAATATATAGTCTCACTGTTACATAAATTACATATTATAGATCCGTCTGCTCGTCGAAGCATAACTAGAACTTCAAAAAATACTCTAAAAAAATTAACGAAAGCATTACAAAGAGAGTTCAAATCATCAATTGAGAGATATTGGACCAATAGGATTAAAAAAATTGATTTCAGGATAGCCGATAACTTTTTCCCAAAAATCAACGCCATTTTCAGACCGAAACAATTCTCGAACATTGAAAATATACACATCAAGGAAAATGAAATAGCAATTCTTGAGAGAAGTGGATGTAACCTTAGGAATATAACTAAAGCAGGAGATGAGTTTATCTTTACTGAGCGTTCTGACAAACTTAACGTTATTGGAGCTCATTATGAGATTATCAATTCCCCCCGCTATCTAAACAACGGCACCAGATTAAAACAGTTGGTTGATCATGAGGCGGAAGAAATTAAACTAGAATTTTACAATAACCGTAATCAAAATGTCTCCCTAGTCCAATTTGGAAATAATAACCCCGCTTATGAGCCCACATTATCTGATGAAGTGTTACAACCTTTTTGTAACACGGACCGGATGATTGGAATACTTAAGCGTCTACCTAATAAATATTCTTCCGCTCTTGATGGCACCCCGCCGATTGTACTCAAGCATTTGCCCCTAAAAATGATTTTTGACATAACAGTTATCTTTAATAATGCCATTAATCGGAGTTATTTCCCTGTGATTTGGAAGGAGGCGAAGGTTTTGCCCATACTCAAGAAAGGGAAAAATCCCAACATCCCAGCTAGTTATCGGCCCATCAGCCTTACTCCAAGTTTAAGTAAGGTTTTTGAAGCAATCTTGAACGATGCTTTGAATGAGCACTGTAAATTAAATAAAATCATTCCTGAGAGTCAATTTGGTTTCAAGCATCGCCATTCTACAACTCACGCCATCCATAAAATGCTGGCAGACATAAATGGTCATGTTGCCGATAGCCATCCTGTTGGAGCTGCGCTTCTAGACTTGGAAAAAGCCTTTGACTCGGTCTGGTTAAACGGCCTAATAGTCAGACTAAACAGGGGCCATTCCCCTAAATGGCTTACTCATATAGTTTGGGATATGGTCAGCGGAAAGAGTTTTGTCACTTGGGATGGTATCGATATTTCTAAAAATAGATTTAGGATAGAGGAGGGCCTTCAACAGGGTACAGTCAATTCACCGATTCTATTTAATATATTTATTAGCGAACTACCAAAGTTATTTAGATTTAATGAACCCGGGCAGCCAGCAATGCAGTCGTTTGCGGATGACATTGTGATATATGTGGCAGACAACAGGGTGAGCCGCATTCGAGATGGTCTGGAGTTAGCCGTTGATAATGTAAATAGTTATTTGGCGATGTGGAATCTGAGAATCAATCCAGCCAAATGTGAAACCATCTTATTCCGTAAGCCACTGGCCAGATTATCCAATAAAATCACAGCGGGCCAAAAGGATTTTCAAATCTCAACACTTGTGCCCGGTTCCAACATCAGAACGCCGATTCCGCATCGAAAAATAATTAAATATCTTGGAGTACACATCGATTACCTACTTAGAGGAAACAAGCATATAGAAATTCAATTAAATAAAGCAAGTAAAGCCTTTTTAAGTAATAGCCGGATTTTTCACAACAAATATTTATCCCGAAAAACTAAGACAATCTTATACATGCTATTAGTCCGTCCTATACTCACATATGCTGCTCCAGTGTGGTGGAACTTTAATCATACTAACGCCGAGCGCCTCCGGTGTTTTGAGCGCAAGTGCTTGAGGGCATGTTTGGGCCTTTACAGGTCACAAAGTTCTGATTGGCAACATTATGTAAGCAACGAAACATTATACAATATAGCCGAAATACCACGTATAGACAACTTTACCATTAAAATTACTAGGGAATACTTCTCGAACCTCCCTAATATTGATAATGTATTTCTTAAAGCTTTAGCTATTAGAGACGATCCGACTGTTTTTAGAAATCTGACCACAGGTTATTTGTCACCACAAGCATTTCTTACTTGCGATGCTTATGGCCTTATCCAAGACGACAGAAACATCCCATGGATTTATCATTGGAGAAGGAACAAGGCTGACAAGCGTATTGCGCTCACCCTGAATGATACGCTCTATGACCCCGATAAATTTAAGTATTCCACAAAAGTACCTGATAAAGACCTGTTTGATTATCACAGGCTTGTTTTTGCGAAGTATTGGTGGCTGGATAACACCTGTCCTTTCATACGCGAGCTGACCGAACGTCAGCAAGCAGTTATTAGATTTAATTAGCATTAATTTACTCTGTAAGCTATTGATCCCATTGGGTTCTTTTTTTGTTTGTAAATATTGTATATATGTTATAGATAATAAGGCTTTTCTCTTCTATTTTTCTTCTTTCACCTCGCATAGTGATAATAGAGTGGTTTTTTCTATGGACATTTTTTCCACTACTTTATCCAAGGCATCTTTGTGCCGACGACTGAGATCGCAACTGTGATTCTAATTTTATTTTTTCTTTAAGTATCATGTAAAACAGATAGTTTAACAGTGAGTTATGTAGGCATCGTACAAACTGTTAACAATGTCATTTCGTCGAGATCGTATGGCAGTTTTTTTACTATGTTTATTATAAGCCATTAATGTTACCGATACCTGTCCTAAATAAACATTTTCAAAAAAAAAAAAAAAAAAAAAGCAGCGCGTAAGTCTCATAATCTTAAGGTCGTGAGTTCGATCCTCACCCGTGGCAATTATTTTTTAACTTTTTTGTTAAAATTCTCTCTGTAACTCAACATCGACGAGATATTTTATATTCGAGATTTTCGTCAAGGAATTAAGTGTTAATATTGGTATTAACATATGTATTTTAGAAAATTTTACAGTTTTTACAATGTGTAAAGTAAAAGGTCGTATTTAAATTAGAGTAATTATTTCGGGTTGCTTTCGGAAATAAAGGATCCTTACTTTCGCATTGCTACATTGAAATACACGCGTGTAGCACCATGTAGCACGCATTAGGAGCTTTTAAAGCCCAACGAAGCACGTTGCACGTGCTTCTAATTACCTTACATATTAATAAAACTTTATTAAAAAATACATGAAATGCCGCGGTAGCGCAGATGGCAGCGCGTAAGTCTCATAATCTTAAGGTCGTGAGTTCGATCCTCACCCGTGGCAATTATTTTTTAACTTTTTTGTTAAAATTCTCTCTGTAACTCAACATCGACGAGATATTTTATATTCGAGATTTTCGTCAAGGAATTAAGTGTTAATATTGGTATTAACATATGTATTTTAGAAAATTTTACAGTTTTTACAATGTGTAAAGTAAAAGGTCGTATTTAAATTAGAGTAATTATTTCCGCTTTCTTCTAGCTTCGTTCGGATTTTTCTTCATCCAGTACTTCACAGGGCCGCTCGATCGTATACCTAGCATAGCCGATTTAGAATCCACATCGCGCATAATGAATGGAGAATATCCAGCTATATAATCATCTTGTAAAGGATCGTTTTTAGTGCGTGCTAGCCTTGATGCTTTTTGATGAGGTAGTGGTTGATCCGCGCAAAGAATAGGATTGTTCGCATGTTTCCCGCCCTTCGGCATTGGTAAAGAGAACTACAAATTTGTTAAGTTATTGCATCGAATATTCTTATCAGAACGCGAGTTGCTAAATTACCAGATTGGGAATCTTACTCTTTTTCCTTTCTTTGAGATTGGTTTCCGGAAGTTAATATGAATCTCTTGCTTTCCTTCTTCGTTTAGTGTGACTGCCACCTTCTTCAACGTTTTATTGCCACAACTGGGGCAAAAGACTGTGGTCATAATACTTGTAGTGTTAAAACATGCGTAACATCTAAGGATGAATGTTTTCATTTGCTTGATTACTCTCCCGTCTAAGGCTACCACGTGCAATCCAATCTGCTTCAAAACATTTTGCATCGCAAAGTCCATTGTCAGACACGCGACAGTCGCAGGCTTTTGTTCAAGAAAGTCGGAATCAATTTCTTTCTTAACTTCGCGAATGTTTCCTGCAATGGAAAAAATTCTCGTATAGTTTACGTAACCGTTTCATGTATAAGATATTGAATGGATCTTACTAGGTGTGATCCAACCACTATCATCATCGTCATCGTCCTCGTCTTCTTCATCTTCATCACTTTCGTACAAATCATCTTCATTATTATCACGTTCAACGTCCGACTCTTTTTTAACGAGAGCAAGAATGTCATCAACGTTGTGCTGACAATTATCTTTATCTTGGACTATGAATTCTGATGGCTCGCAATTTAATTTCGAAAATTTATCAGACAAATCTTCTGCTCTATCATTATCTATATCAGACTCTGCAGTCTCATAATCTGATTCAATATCATTGGAAGATTCACTGAAATAATCTTCTGACTCTTCTTTTTCATTATCTTCATTCTTTACATTATCTTCTAAGTTTATTTCTACTTTTTCATTATCATTATCTTCTATGCATTCCTGATCCTCAGGTTCTTCCAAATTATCTTCTTTGTCTTCCTCATTGATACCATTCTGTGTATTAAAACTTTTTAGTCAGTATGCCAACCACTTGATTATACTAATAAATAGTACAGATAACCCTTGTATAACGCTGTGTTTAAACAGTGTGGTTTTGAAATTCAAGTAATAGTCCTTGTTTTTTTTATTTTTAACTTTTCACTTGATCTATTATTTAAAATTTAAAATACATTATATGTGCGACATCGTCAGAGTCACAAGTGATGAAGTGCTTTATGTGATGGGCTCAAAATGCCCTGTTTTTTCTATTAGTTTCACATAATGCGATTTATATAACGTGGCATTTTTATGGAACAGAATATCCACGTTATGCGAGGGTTACTTGCATTATCATTGTATTAGCATGAAAGAAAATGCATTTACCTTTTTCTCGGGCATATAAAAACCAGCTACAGGAGTACACAGTTTCTCGTCTTTATTAGCATTGGAATCAACAGTGTTTTTCACTATTGGATCGGTTCTTAAATGGTCTGTTCCTACTTTTTCCTTCTCTAACCGATAGGTGAGGGCAATTACTTTTATATCAGTTGCTGATAAACTAGCATAATCCCCAGTTTTTTTAGAGAATTCTGTAACTATAAAAGTAACGCAAATTTGTTATATGTAAGACCTGTGGTATGAACGTATTATATAAACGTACATATAAAATTATACTTTATTACCAAATTTAATGTCTTCGGCGTGTGCATTTTGTATTGTTAAGTCGTATGGCAAAACAACCAGCCTTCTCAGCTGTCTTTTGTTCGTAACTTCATTCACTACATCTTGCTCTGTTATTATGTTAACACCGATATCCTGCAAATATATTAATCTGTGTTATTATGAAGATATTAAATTTCAAGCACGTACAAGGTGAATGTTAAACTAATAGTTGCAACTTCGAAGTTGTTAATATGAAATTTTTCACTGAAATATAACAATGTAGAACCTGTTGATCGTATTCAGAAAACATTTTACCTGTAGGGGTGCATTCCTGATAAATGCGCTCGTATCGACAACCAAATATTGCGCTTTCTGATTTTCATTCATA
The DNA here is from genome assembly GCA_929113495.1 of Andrena minutula. Taxonomy (NCBI): domain Eukaryota; kingdom Metazoa; phylum Arthropoda; class Insecta; order Hymenoptera; family Andrenidae; genus Andrena; species Andrena minutula. The sequence continues at coordinate 28,127,236 of OV815996.1, forward strand.
TTTATCAACTTTTATACACGAATAGTTTAAGCAAGTTGAAGAATGCATGTGCACGTGTTTAGAGAAGAGTTACGATTATCAACGTTAATGCACATTTCTATGGACGTCGTATCACGTATGTGACAGATACAGCGAGTTCGATATCCCACACTGACTTAGCGCTGGTGTCAGAAAATTACTTGGATTGGTTGCTTCGGGTAGAGACGAAGATGGCTCTATAAGAATCAACTAATCAAAGACTGCAACTCTCATCATAGGGAGGTATTCTCAGTCGTGGCAAAGAGGAGATATAATAAGAGGCGTCACTCGACAAGGACAGAAATAACCTAGGGAAATCACTATACAACCAATTTAAATGCCCATTCGGCAATGATCGCTAAGCTTCGGCAATGATCGGTCAACTTCGGCAATAATCAGCCAATTGTAGTAAGTACATTTAGTCGATTTGAATATCCCGCTCGAAATATACAACCAATTTAAATGCCAAGGTCAAGTAAGGACTTCAAAGGTTCCGCCCGGAGTGACGCCACTTATTATACCTACTCTTTGGTCGTGGCTTATTCTCAGTAGAGAGTCTCTACTAGAGACTAGTGGTGGAGAACTATCGATGGCTTATTTTCACTATCGATAATTATCGGTATTGAAAATCGAAGGTTAGTCCAGGCCTTCCCAAGTAGGGGAAAACCACTCTTGAAACATATGTTTCGGTTCTTCCTCCAACGCTGCGCCTTCAGCTAAGATGGGACGATTCCTACTACCCTCTCTCCGAGGCGACAGTAACGCCGCCAGGAAGCATGTTGTGGCGCTTTAGGGTGAAAGGACCAAATGTGTCAAGTCACCCTAAGGATCACCCGTAGGCAGGGATTGGAGGACCCCGGCGTGGCACCACACCTACAGGAGCGGTGGTAATGTGTGCGTGAATTGAAGCTGGCGCCAAGCCAGCCACGTGGCGACATCGCGAAACGAATGTGACGTCACAGGTGAACCCTGTGCCACGTAAAAAGTGTGCTTCGGAGGACTCCGGCATAGCACTTGGAAATTTCAGGCAGGGTCCACCGGCCACCGCTGCTATTGGTCAGGAAGAAACAACCAATGACGGCCAATCAGCGTCGCCGGGGAAATAGGTTGTCGACGCTGATTGGCCGCGGTGTCACTCGCTTGGCGCTGGCGTCGGTTCGTCTCCAATCGAGTAGTAGTTCCTGTACGCGCCCGTCACGCATTTGGCTTGGCTTGGCGTTGGCGTCGGTACATTTGTGACGTCACATTCGTTTTGCGATGTCGCCATGTGGCTGGCTTGGCGTCAGCGTCAATTCACGCACACATTACCACCGCTCCTGTAGGTGTGGTGCCACGCCGGGGTCCTCCAAACCCTGCTCGTAGGCCAACACACCGTAAGGATCACTCCCGTCGAGCAGATGACTCAGAGTTGAGTTGCAAAACCTCTGAAGTGCCGTATCTCCTGAACGGTTGGTCCTACGTCATTTTTGACTGATTTTTTTAGAAATCTAGTATGAAGGGGTTCGTGACGCTTGCAGTTTGTTAGAGATAAATAGCGAAGCGACCCGAGAATTTTTTTTTTTTTAAACGACGATCACTCCCGTCGAGCAGATGATTCAGAGTTGGGTTGCAAAACCTCTGAAGTGCTGTATCTCCTGAACGGTTGGTCCTACGTAGTGATGGGATCTGAAGCACTTCGAAGCGCTTCGAATCTATATATATGACAAAAACTTCGGAGCGTTTCGAACATGATTCGAAGCTCTTGAAAAGCCTTGGTCGGCTTCGAAGTCTGAACGGATTCGAAGTCTGTTCGGCTTCGAAGTCTCGAAACTCTTGGTTCGATCCTTGGTAGGTACCCCGTGGCGAAAACAACACTCCTCAGTGCCTCACAAAATTTTATGGCCTTCGACCCTCCAAGGGGTTTGAATACCATTAAAAAGTGAGAAATGTCTAGGATTTCCGAGTTTCTCATCAGATCTTTGCGAAAACGACGCCAATCGATTTCGCCGATTGTTTATGTTTCGCCGATGAAACTAACACCTAGAACGACGTAATTCTGACCATAATGAAGGAAATTCCATGAAAAATCGAATTATATCATTTGAAGCTGCCTTCGTTAAAAATATTCCGATTTACATGAAATTTCATATGATTTTCATCGGAAAAACATAAGGAATCCATCGGTTTCACTTCCATATCCATACGATAAAGAATAAAGAATTATGTTATTTCTGAAACAGGTATGAATCCTCCGGCCGACCGCAGGCTGTGGTCCGCAGCGGTTCCAGGTCGGCGCCCCGCTGTCGAGAGTGATAATGTGAAATATTCATTTTAGCGTAAGAAAAGAAATTCTTTATTCTTTATCGTAGCGATATGGAAGTGACACCAATGAATTTCTTATGTTTTTCTAATGAACGTCATGCCAAATATCATGCAAATCGGATTACTTTTGCACAAGCAATTTGGGTTGCTTATGCTGTCCAGACCACCACCGCTGGTTCGCGGGACAATACAGTCCCAGTCAATACAGTATGTGAGGAATAATGTATGAATATTGGTTTCTTCATTTGTGCATTCATGAAGAAACGGGCTTCGTCGAAAGTTAAGAGATGTTATTTCGCGCGTTTCTTTCCTTACCAGTTTGTGAAAAATCGTTCGTTTATCAGCGATTTTCGAATCTTTTAAGGAAATTGTGTACATTCTTGTATTATGGAAGCTTTTCAGGTAGGTATATACTGCACTTTGAAACAGTTTTTACTTTTTCATCATATATATTTATATAGTTACTAATATTTGAAGTTAATGAAGAATTCATTACATTTTTTATGATTAGAAGATTTCATTAAGGATTTTGTTATACTACATGGTAACCAGATGCTTTTTCAGGCATAATTATATGTACTTGGTAAAGGTTTGTGTTTATAATACAACAAGAATTGGCAATAATATTGAAAGGAATATTCAATGTTGCACAATATTATTGACCGTGTGGGGGCACACAGCAAAATATTGTGCAATATATCGCACAATAATATTGAGCGTCTACAGACCGCTTTATAAAGAAAATTGTGTTTATTATACACTGGCTTTAAGTCGAACTTAACCTCGAGTTCATACCTCTTCCAGAAATAAAATAATTCTTTATTCTTTATCGTATGGATATGGGAGTGACATCGATGGAATCCTTATGTTTTTCCAATGAAAATCATATCAAATTTCATGTAAATCGGACTATTTTTAACGAAGGCAACTTCAAATGATTTAATTCGATTTTTCATAGAATTTACTTCATTAGGGTCCGAATGACGTCGTTCTTGGTGTTAGTTTCATCGGCGAAACATAAGGAATCGATTGGCGTCGTTTTCGCACAGATCTGACGAGAAATTCGAAAATCCTAGACATTTCTCACTTTTTAATGGTATTCAAACCCCTTGGAGGGTCGAAAGCCATAAAATTTGGTAAGGCATCGAAGAGTGTTGTCCTCACCACGGGCTGCCAGGCGGTATTCTGTAAATATGGGTCCCAAACGTACCGAGCTTTCGAACCAAAAGATTCGAGACTTCGAAGCCCACCAAGACTTCGAAGCCGAGCAAGACTTTTCAAGACTTTTAAGCTTCGAATCATGTTCGAAGCGCTTCGAAGTAGTCGCCTGACATTTAGGACCGATTCGAAGCGCCGGGAACCGCTTCGGAGTCCCATCACTATCGGCAACCCAACAGGCAGCTCACGCGGATAAGAGTAAAAATATTATTATTATTATTATTATTATATTCACGGGAAAACCCTTTAGGATACAACATGTGACCAGATTTGTGTAACAAAAATTACAATAAAATAAAAAATGAAATAGAATAAAAATAAAAATAAAATACAAAAACATAACCATAGCAAAAGAGAAAAACAAAAGACTAGTCTGAGCAATCAGCAGGCAACGACGTGATTACGCAGCAAACAACGGACATACATAGTAATACACTAATAATTAAACTAAGTTTGGACTCGAGTTGACAATTGTCTCCGGAACGAGTCGAGCGTGATCGAGAATAGGTCAATATCAGATATATAACTGTTGACCTCCTCCATAGCACGGTTTACCGGATCAGCAGTGCAGTGTCTATAATCGGGGACCCTCGCTTCGAAAAGGGGCCTCTGACGCAGTGATTGCTGTGGGGCATGAAAATTTATAAGGGACACTAGCTCCTGGCAATTAGTCTGACCGCGAATTAATTTATACAGGAACAAGAGGTCCAAACAGATACGACGGGCACTGAGGGTAGTGAGCCCTAACTTCTGTAAAGCAGGAGCATAGTCGTGGTCGAAAAACTGCATAGGGCTACCAGTTGCTCTCATAACTAGCCGACAGAACTTATGTTGTACCCTTTCGAGTAAGCTAGAGTATACAATATGCCTCGGACTCCAGATTACCGACGCATACTCAATTTGTGGACGAACAAGTGTGACGTACAGCAATTTAAGCGACTTGACACGCTTGAAATGTTTAGCAAATCGGGCAATAAACCCTAGGGTTTTCATCGCCTTACACGCGATAATCCGGTAGTGGTTCCGGAAATCAAGCCCAGACACAAAGATTACGCCAAGATCCTTTATTTCACCCACCTCAATCAAGGGGGTACCACATAGAGTATATGTCGATAAAATGGGATTAACAGTTCTATGCGATCTCGTTACAACACATTTAGCAGTGTTAAGCTGCATCATATTGGCAGTGCACCACTGCTCGAACCTGCAGAGGTCGTCCTGCAACTCAACCACGTCCAGACCACTGCGAATAGACCGGAATATCTTTAAATCGTCCGCATACATGAGAAAGTTACTATTCACGAATACATCTTTGAGGTCATTAATAAAGAGAATGAAGAGAAGGGGACCAAGATGCGAACCCTGAGGGACGCCGGAGCACACATTTACCGGAGTCGATAACTGGTTACCGACCCTGACAATCTGTACTCGATCCTTTAAATAGCTATGGATCCAAGACAGGAGCGGTCCACAGATCCCAATCACTTCTAACTTCCGCAGCAGGATATTATGATCCACTGTATCAAAGGCTTTACGGAAGTCCGTATACACAGTATCGACCTGTGATCTATTGTCAAGAGCCGCTGAGACGAGACAGTGGTATACCGCCAGATTGGTTACCGTCGAGCGGCCAGGAACAAATCCATGCTGCTCGTCACATATGACATTCGTTAGACAGGGCGTCAGGTACTCAGTCACCAGTTCCTCGAACAACTTAGGCAGAACGGATAATTTACAAATCGGTCTGTAGTTCCTAACATCGGCGTGGTCACCTGCCTTAAACACCGGCGTAACTATGCTAGATTTCCAGGCTGAGGGGAATATACCCTTTGAGAGGGAGGAATTAAAGATATGCCAAAGAGGCCTCGCCAGAATGAAACTACATTACCTAAACAACAGCGGCGGAAGGCCGTCCAAGCCAGGGCCCTTGTCCATATCTAGCGACTCTAGCCTGGAGTATATATCCCCAATAGGAACGGACAGCGCGTGAATATTGATATTACTACCAGAGGACATAGCAGGATTTACGGCAGGCACCACAGCGGACGGAGAAACATAAACAGAGCTAAAAAATTTCGCAAAGAGGTCAGCGGCTGATTCCTGTGTCGAGGCAGACAGCTGATCGAGATGCACCTCTCCAGGAATGGTATGCCCACCACGCTTGGTGTTTACAAACTTCCAGAAACTCGATACATTGTCTATGACCGCGCTCTCGACATCGTCAATATAAGATCGGTGATCCCGCAGTAAGACCGATTTACACTGCGATCGGAGATGGGAAAAGTTAAGGTAGTCGCTGTGTGCGCTTGAACGCTTGAAGGCTTTATGTGCCCTCTTTTTTTGTCCAATAAGGACTCTCAGTCTTGGAGAGAACCAGTGCGGAAACTAGGGATGTTCGATTCCGATTCGATTCTTCAAAAGATCGATTTTTTAACAAAAAAAATCGATCTTTTGAATCGGATCTCCGCTGTTCGATTTTTCTGAGAATCGATTCTTTACACTAAGAATCGAGAGTCGATTTTTCTTTCTTCAACACGTGACGCAGAACTGCGCATTCCCACACAGCACAACGTTCGGCAAAGTCCCAAAGACGTCTACAGACGTCCCCAAGACGTCTTTAGGACGTTTGTAGACGTCTTTGGGACTTTGCCGAACGTTGTGCTGTGTGGGTTACTGCGGACAACTGCGGAGGACGACCAGCGATGAGGCTGGTTTAAACACGTCGAGTAATTTATAGCGAATTCGGGAGACCCGCACTGGCCGCACTGAGTGCGACTTTTAGCCAATTGGAAGCGAGAAAACTTGCACTCAGTGCGGCCAGTGCGGGTCTCCCGAATTCGCTATTAGTCGAATAGCGAATAATTTAGTAATTTACCGCGTGTGTGTGAATTTGAGTTTATTCCTCGAGTTTATAAACGCTAATATTTGTGATTCTACAAACTGTGATGTTCAGCAATTTCAGTAACAAGCTTAATGAACAAGCGTTTGGGCATTGTAGTAAAATCATCCGCGTATAATTAAACATCCGTATTTTACATGTTAATGTAAGTCCAGTATGTAAAGCTAAATAAACACAGTTTATTTAATACGTTAAAACAACGTGTAATTCTGTTTATTTTGTTCTGTCAAAATTCCGCAAGTTCTGTATTAAATTGGAAAACAATTACTTCGAACTGTATACACAAAACGAAAATAAAATTAAATGTTGTCTCCAGTATCTGAGATGTTTTTAATGTATATATATATATAATTTTTTACGATTTTTAGATCGATTCTTGCAAAATCGATTCTTTGGTTTCGATTTTCTAAGAAAACCGATTCTCATTATTCGATTCAAAAACGATTCAAAAATCGATCTTTTAAGGTGAATCGAACATCCCTAGCGGAAACGTAGAATGCACAACAGTCCTTACTGGAATGAAGGCATTAATTGCACAGTTAATATGGTAGTTCAGGCGTTCAAGGGCTACACACGGATCAACATTGCCAGTCTCCGCATCCCAATCAACAGAATTAAAGTAACCCAACATACCCTGATAGTCGCCCCGCTTAAAGTCCTTAAAGACAACGTTTTCGCTCGCACTTACATCGGTGATTGCAAGATCATTACATAACATGTACAATGGTGGGTGATAGGCATCAGGCAGAATTAAAGCGTCGATAACACGGTCCGATGACATACTAGCGCCAGTTGCAAAGATGAGTTCAAGCATAACGTCAGAGTCATTGAATACAGTATTAACTTGAACTAGATTACAATAACCAGCACAACCAAGAAGAAGATCAATAGCGTTCGACTCATTTATCGATAAACCCGGCTTCCTAAAACACGCTAAACCAGAGTCGTTATACCACACAGCATGCGGCAGGTTATAATCGCCGAACAGCGCGAAACTATCCTCACTAAATTTGTGGAACACTTCCATAATAGTATCGACATGACTGGCATAAATAGTTGATTGCGACGCTGGCGGTATGTACGTAGCACCCAGTGTTAAGTATTTATTAACGTGAAAGCGGACTCTGACAAAAAGCTGTTCAATATCAGGACAACTAACAATAATAGGACACGCAGGTATCGATTTCTTTACGGCGATGAGGACACCACCACCTCTCATGTTGCGACTAGTTGCTGAAGATCTATCACACCTGAAGACAGCATAGTTACTCAAACCCAGCTCAACAGAGGAGATAGCAGAGTTTAGCCAGGTCTCAACAAAAATGATAACGTCGTAAGACACAGAGGGCGATAAAAGGGAATTGCACAATGTATACAAATTTAGTACGCAAACCACGGACATTTTGGTAATACACTAAAGGGTTCCACTTGAGTTTTTTTGGGAAGCATCCCGACGGTGGTTGTTCGGTACGATCCTAGGTGTTCCATGTATGTAACGGATCGTCATATGCGACTCCCCATATGCTTGTGTGCAGTGCGGTGAGAAGAAAGTGGGGGATGCCGGTAGGGCACATTGGGAGATGACGGTAGGTCATAGAAGGGGTAAACGTTTGGGCTCGCGTCCCACGATTCTGGCATCACTGGCAGTCAAAGTACGGTAATTGGGTCATCTACCCTAAGTTTCGACTCAAGCATTTACTTTGTTAAGAAATCTTATTTATTCAAGATTCTCAGTCGCTTCTTAACACCTCTTAACCCCTTCGCGACCGTGGACGAGATATCTCGCTACACGGTATCTGTTGTACGATGCCACGGACGAGTTATCCCGCAACATTATGTCGTTCGTACGATGCCACGGACAAGTTATCCCGCCACATTATGTCGCCCGTACGATACCACGGACGAGTTATCCCGGGACATTATGTCGTTCGACGATGCCACGGACGAGTTATCCCGCGAAACTATTGTGATTCGCTTGTTACGTGGCCGGCTGGTGCAAGTCTCTCCGATGCAAGTCCGATACAAGTCTCTCGAGAGCACAGCACTTCATTTAACACTAAACCTACCGACATTTAATATATACCTGTTTCCACCGATGGCGATCAAATGACCGCTCTTCAAATAAACGTTATATTTTTTTCCAATTGATTATAAGTAATACAGAATTTAGCAGGAGCAATAAAACACAAAATAATTGTCATGTATTAATTAGAAAACATTTCTGATTAAAGTCTCCAAAGCGGTCGTTTGACCGCTCTGGTAGATTTAGTGTTAACAATCTTTCAATATGCCAACGCTTTTCAAGGGAAATATTGTAACTTGATGATGAAGCCATTGTAATAAATATTGAGACTAAGTACGTGACAAATGAGCAAAGGCCTCAACAACAATCGCACTTGGCTTGGTGAAGACGGTTCGCGTCCAGTTTTTGTTACCGTATCCATATATATACATTTTGAGGTCGATATCGTACATTGTGTTTTCGGCTATGAAACAGTCGCCGGCGATGAGAAGATGGTTGTGTCATTACCGACTGAATAGGTAGATTTCAATGTATTATGCCGTAAGTTTTTGTATTAATATCTAAGAAACTAACAAATATCCGCAGCTAAAATTTTATATTAGAGGTTCTCTCTCCTTCCCACCCAACCCTTCCAAATTTCTTCATACCGTAGTACAGCCATTATGTACTGTGGTTTGCAAAATTGTTGGCAGTCGAATGCTTAGCGGGGCAAGGGGACTACCTCGCTCGCGTCGCCCCACTCTCTGCCGCGGAACTCCCCAATTCCCCCGCTCGCTCTCTTCGTCCCACGGAGCTGCTGACCGATTCGTTCACGTGACGCGTCGGCCAATAGCGACAATACATCCACGTGCGTTACGAAAAGTAGCACGTTTCAATTTTCTTACGAAAACTAGCACGGTTTTCGCTGCGAAAACTAGCATGTTTCGGTTTTCGCTGCAAAAACTAGCACGTTTGAGCGGTTTGCCACGAAAAATATACCAATTAAACAGCTATAATTTTTTTTTATAACAATTAACTTAAAAAAATTGGAAAAAGAATAAATAAATAAATGTAAAAAGCATTAAGTTATGCACCATTAGAAGGGGCTAATTTTTTCCTATTTTTTGGCGCCAATTTCATTTCGATATCTTTTATAGTTCAAAAGTTATAGACAAATGTCACCAAATTATTAATTCGAAACCACTGTGCGACGTCCCCTCGAGTATAGGATAGGTGGGGGTTCGTTGGTAGAGTTAAGGAGTAAAATCCAACTTAAAACTTAACAATTACTTTATTTAACCCTTTCGCGACCGTGGACGAGATATCTACACGGTATCTGTCGTACGATGCTACGGACGAGTTATCCCGCAACATTATGTCGTTCGTACAATGCCACGGACGAGTTGTCCCGCGACATTGTGTCGTCTGTACATCGTGTAAATTATCGTAAAACTGGCACTGAACCATAGAAGGAACATGCAAATGAGTAGATTAAGTATTTAACTCTAAAATTTTGACACATTTTAACCATGATTGGCACGATTGAATACACGCAGAAAAAGTTTTGCAGATTGACGTTTTCTTCCTCTGCAGATTATGTCGAAAATGTAAAAATGGCGGTTCATCCACAAATGTCATTAGTGAACAGGTCATTAGCGCCCATAATCTACGGTGTTACAAATTAAAAAGTGTTAGTAGTTTATTAGATACTTCAGTATTCCAAATTTCCAACAGTATTCCAAATATACTGCACTTCCTCTACAAATTAAACTTGAGTTTCAAAGCACATATGGACAAAACTTAATATTAAATAAGTAAGGAATTATAATATTCCCTAAAATATGAAATATTTTATTTAAATTTTCAGAAACACACTACTCGTTACGTTTGGCGCGCAGTTACTCCTATTTCAAAACTTCGCATTCGATGTGCCACTTCTTCCCGATGTCCAATCGATTTTAAATTTTGTACAAATTATTTTTTCATGAAATGGAACAATTTTAGGCGGCGGCGTGTTAAATATTTTATGGTCGAAAAATAAGGTCTACTCTATTGGCCATCTGCCCTACGGCATCCTATGGAGTGTGTATTTCGTCTATGTATTACCACAGAGCGTTCGTCATAAGGTGACACCATGAAGACGATTTCGTATGGTTGACAAGGCAATGTCGTAATGATACATGTCGTAAAAATTTGTGAGATTATATGTATGACTGGTTTCCCTTGATTTATCTATAAACGATATTTAGAAAGCGATTATTCCTACATGATCTTCTGCTGCGAGTTTCTCTAAAATATTCCTAGCAAAAGGTGCGGAGTGACATCACTGTTGCATTATCAATCAAAAAGAATTAATATTCACGATTATGAAAAAAGTTTATCGATATGTTTTAAGAATGTTGTGCATATTTATAAATATGCATATTGCATTTTGCTTCCACTCGCCAGCGCCCGCGAGCTACAAACCCTCACTTCTCAACAAATAATCTCGTGGTGGGATACCCTGTAATGTAGAGACGTGGGTCCGCTACACTGCGTATAACACACACACACACACGCGCGCGCGCAGAAACGTTCCACTCCACAATTCCAGTTGCTCTTCGCTCTGATGTCGAACTCGTTGGGCCTTGAATGCTCCTGCGGGCACTTGCGGGCCTTCGCGAGCGCTCGCGCCCGCCAAAAATGCACCACGAGCGCTCGCGCCCGCCAAAAATGCACCGCGAGCATGCCTATAGTAGAGGAAGGCATAGTCAGGAGGTACATACGAATTTTTTAGATTTTGTCTCTTAAACGTGCTTTTGTTCATTAACTGTGCGTTTTTATTACATTTATTAATGATAATTTCAAAATGTTGGATATACACATATTTATGTTATATCTATTTAAAAAACATATCTTTTGAGGGTTTTTTTATATCTAATTCTGTTTATTACGCACTGTGTATAATCTACTAATAAAATACAATAATAAACATTTCGATTTGGCTGCAGTATAAATAAAGAACGTTGTTTTTTTAAATGCTGCCATAGATTATTTCAGTCGTAAATTAATACCTATTTGTGTAGTTTTTCGAATGGTTACTGAAGAGTATTCTTTCATGAAGAAAACTTTGTTCTTAAATATATATGCAATAATATACATACACTAGTATATAATAATGTAAGAGCATATGTAAATAACAAGATGATCATAATCTTATCATCAGGACGAAATTAGTTCTTTTAATAAATTTTGGTAAATAATTTTAAATATATTATTTTATACCTTCTAAATTTATTACTTATAGTACTATGTAGGAACACATTAAAATTAAAAGAATAAGATAATCTTCATTTTACAGATATTATATTTACATAGGTATCAACTATTTTTTACAACAAAATAAATTTCATCTAAAAATACAGATTATTTTGATATACGATTATTATTAGTATATTATTATCATAAGTAAATATAATTTCAACCTTTTTAATTAAATAGGATTTATAAATTAAGTTATGCTGCATTAGCACAGATTATAACCATACGAAATCCTATAAAAATATCGAAATCTTCGATTTCCCCAGCGACTCGTACAGTATTACGATGAAGGTCAAACCATCAGCGCTCGTACCTCTAACATAATGAGGAAAGGTGAAAGGTGAATTTATCGCGGAATCGTGCGAATTTTGGCAGAGGGAGGGCCACTATAAAATTACAGGACGTCCTGAGAATCCACATCAGTCTCCCACACAAGACTAGTACAAGTACACCGACTTCCAACATGAAAACCGTAGGTATCACAAAATTTAGTATAGTGATTACGAGTTCATTAGATTTTAATAGCAAATCGCTTCACAAAGTAATTGAAAATTACAATCATTTACGTTCGTTTGATGTCTAAAACAATAATTATATTGTATTAAAATGCTGGTTTTAATTCGTACAATTCATTTTTCAAATTTACCTACTTCAAATGCCGATACAGATTGCTTATTTCCCTCTTTTAACATACTGTACAAATATACTCGTGTGTTACATTGTTCATTAAATAATTATTGTCTCATTTGCGACAGTAATACATAGTCGTATTTTCTAAGCTCATATTTGTGCCTGTAGCAGATACATACGTCAAATGTTTATAATGCGCATGTACATCTATTGAATAACCTGTATGCACCATACTTTATGTATGTACATGCTACATAGCATAATTTTACTTAGAAATAATGAACCATGTACGAAAACTGAATCAGTGATTTGAATCCTAAAGTTTACAGCTGATATTTAAATGTTTGCAACCCAAAAATTTAGGGAGGTATGAATTTTAATGTTATATAATATCATATACAATTTAATATTTTCCAGATCATTCTTTTCGCCACCCTTCTCGCTGTCGCTCTCGCAGGCCCCCTGGCTACGCAACAGCAACCCATACTCGTAAAAGAGACCCCTTCTGATAATGTTGGTCTTGATGGTTACAATTACGGCTTCGAACTCTCCGACGGGCAAACCAAAGCGGAATCCGCAGAATTGGTTCCAGGCGGAGCTGATGGTCAATTCCTGAAAGTTCGCGGCAGTTTCTCGTTTGTCGACCCCGTTACCAACGTTGCATACACTGTGAACTACGTTGCCGACGAAAATGGCTTCCACCCTGAAGGAGAGCACTTGCCCCATGCCTAAAATTTAAAACGATCGCTTGACTGATTAAAAATGAAAACATCCCTCGACCTACCATGCTGCAATAGGCGATAGTTAAATCTAAAGAAGAGTACGACCTATTTTGACTTATTGTTTTTGGCGAAACAATAACGGTGACCACAGTTTTGTACAATACAAACATTTTGTTAATGTTAAATAAATGAGATGATTTTTAAAAAAATTTACTCACTTTTCAGTAGCTGTTACTTGAATGAAACTATTATGTTTACGAAAATTTGATATTTATTCCCATAAATGGATTATAAATCTTAGGGCCCAAAGCCACAGATACATACAGTATTGTCTCCGTGTGTGCCCGCTGGTCGGGACCGGCGATGGGTACTCAGAAGGCGCAGATCCCTAATTCCGAGTGTGCGTTTCTCGCTTCTTTCTGGCCGAAGGAGTGAGCGAGATGGACCGGATTTCTTGCGCGCGGGCGTGCGAGCACTCAGAAGGCATCGTGACTGCCCAACGCATGCGCCCGACGGTCAGATAGCCAGGCACGGCACAAGTCTTTCTTGCGCCCTAGACAAACTTTTCAAATTACGACCTATATTATAATACATTTATTTGAGATTATTAATAACCTTACTTTGAATTTTTATTCGTAGTTTAATTCACTTATAGTACAACTTGTAATATTTAATTCTAAAGTTTATTTTCAGCAATAGCAACAATTTGAAAAGTTGGCCTAGGGCGCAAAAAAACTTGAGCCGGGCCTGCGTCAAGTTTTTGTGTTGCGGTCTCGTGCTTCCGTATGTGCCTGCGACCATCGCGCACGCCCGTCGCGCACGCAAAGGACGGAGTGTCACGGCGCCCGAAAGACGGAGGGAGACAAAACATAAACGCTGTCGTCTGTCTCGTACTGTCCTCGCTCGGTTTTAGTGGCTCTCGCTCGCTCTCGTTCCATCTCGCTCTCGCCTTCGCCGGACAAGAGTGAGACAGAAGTGGTGGGGATAGCGACAGGGCTATATCGGATACACCAAATCGGGTACATATGGAGACAATACTGTATGTATTATTAGGGCGAACCTTAGCTGCTCGTGACAAAAATTATTTTCTGAGATTCTTTTAGCCTCACCGTCCAGAATTGTGACACTTCTTGGGAAACGGATCTGGAAAAAAATTGAGGCTGATCGGACCACAGAAACCTGACGCGCATTAGCACGTTCACGGACGTGAATGCTATAACATTCATTTTCATGATGATACAGAATGACATGAATGCTATAGCATGCAAATCTTAAAGTCAATTATTTTGAATTTAATTTTATATAACCTTATAAAATGTGTTTAATCAAATTTCGGATATCACAACCAATTTAAAAATAAAATGACTGTCAATTTTTGCACCTCGCTGAAACTTTTACTGTCCGGGAACGTGTTAAATTTGAAAATTTTGAAATTTTTAGCACTTGACATAAATATACATTATGGTATATCGTTGAATTTGTTTTTGGAGTGAAATCTCCTTAGCCGCGGTAGCATAAGTTTTCTTGGGTGTGGCGGAAGTGTGAAGCATGGAATTCTGCTCCTACTGTTGCGTGGCCGGCTGGTTCTCCTGGATCCCTCGTAGGGAATTCGGCGAGGTGTCGATGCCCGTGGAGTGCTAAGGCACTCTGCTCCTAGGACGAGGATTGTTCGAGAAATAAATGTAATTAGAACGGATAATAAATAAAAGGATAATACAATAAAAGAACAAAAGGAACTCAAAACTTGTAACTTTAATGAATGAAATAAACGTTTGTAACACAATATCGACTCTAAAGAACTTTTTATGCGACTGCTCGTTACAGCTTTTGGGGCTCGACTGACGCTTCCGAAAAACCCTTCGCTTTTTCTCTTGTTAATTTCAAAATGGCTTGGTTACCGAAAGCCAATCGCAAATTTACTATTTATCTAGCTAAATTCTTATTCGTTGATCCGATTCCTTTCGGTTATCAACTTTTACGAAATCAAGCGTTTAACAACGTTGCGCTGGAATCGCACACCTAGGAGAAAGGAGGAAGGAGAAGTTCATTTATTCAAACACCCGTATCCAAGTGGGTATCGATTAGTATCGACTAGTATCGATTAGTTTATAATCTTGAGGTTCCCTTATTAAAAGAATATTTAACTATTTTCAAACCCCTCGGCCTTGTGCGAACTTCACCTAATCTCCCTTTCCTATTACATTAGTGTGATCCGATTTGAACTTCGCGCATCTAAAGCTTAAACTACACGCCGCTAGACGGGAGTCGCAACACTACCAAGAATCGCTATACCCACCACTTCCGCTTACTCTTAAGACCCCCATAAGTACAGCCGCCAGCCTGCTGCGGCCGCGCCAGGATTGCTATAGCCTATGCGCTGAAATAATTTCAGCCCAATCGGATTTGACCGGTTTTCGGAAGTATAGCCCAGCTCATTTTGATTTCACACCTTTTTTTAATTTTGTAATTATTATTATCTTCTATTTTTTGTGATTTCATGTACTTGGCGTAATTTTTTTTACTTTTTTGAAGTTTTTTTGTGGGGATCTCACTTCTTTTTACAAAGATAATTTGCATAGGGATTGATATCAGATCAATTTTAATATTATTTTTTATAACTTAAAAATTATCACAGTACAGAATTAAGTATAAATTCTATAAATTCTACGTAAGTTTAACAACTACGAAAAGAAACCGTGTGCACCGTATTGCCAGTCTATATGTATTATATGTATAGTATCTTGTGTACAATACATGGTGCGCGGCGAAACAGCTTATGGCGCTGAACGTCTTTAACATTTTTAGTTTATATTATACATATCATTTGCTCGTGCAGCAGGGTTACATTCTCTCTCAGCTCTTGAAATAATTCTCTTTGCCTGCATCGTTAACTGAAAAATAGGACACATTTACTACCCTGATAACCAGGTCTGCCGGCAGATCCGGCGCAGTTTATGTCCGCGTTCAACTACGGATCTGCCGGCAGACACTGACAAGGCAGGATCTGCTGCGGATCTGCCGTTCATCTGCCGGCAGATCCGCAGCAGATCCTGCTGCCCGTCCGACACATCCAATAGCGCCATCTGAAGGCAGGGTCTGCTGCGGATCTGCCGTCCATCTGCCGGCAGACCCTGTCTTGTCAGACCCTGCTGTCCATCTGCTGACAGACTGCAGGCAGGGTGGTTATCAGGGTAATTATTTATAAATTATCACACGTGCTCATATGTCAAACATCATTGAATGAATAATTGCGTATGCAAAACCCTACCTGCAAATTTGTGCGTACATAGTCTGACGTAGATCACACTGCATCATCTTCTGCTTCGATTATCTGTAAATATATTATAATATAAAAGCCACATTTTAGTTATATACAACTTAACGTAGAACTTACTTATATAGAAATTATATAGAAATAGTGGCTTTTTGCTATAGTAAGTGTAGAGACTACATAATGTGTCCAAAGGAGGTGAGAGCATATGATAGAAAGTCTTGTGACAGAAATTTAAAAAATGTTAATGGTAATTTAGCGAAAATGAAGGAAGAGATTCAATATTTTTACTGGTGTTGGTTTAGTATAGTATAAAAATATTTATTGGTGAATTGAAATATTGTTAATGAAAAACTAGCAAAATTAATGAATAGCGTAGCAACTATATAGAAATAGAGTGGCATTTTGCTATAATAAGTGTAGATTACAAATGTGTCCGGAGGAAATGAGAGCGTATGACAGAAAGTCTTGTTGCGGGAAATTTAAATGCTATGGTACTAATTCAGCGCAGATGAACGAAGAGATCCAATATTTTCAACACACAATTTATTGGTTTTGGAATAAAATTAGTTTAGTACGTTTATAATTTTGTCGATTTACCTTATTTGACTTTCCCGAAACTTGTGCGAAGCAAGATGCTCTGTCTATCTATCTATTCTTCTCCGGACAACCTCCACGCCTGTGCATTCCCTTCATTTCTATCCATTCAAGCCTGCGCGTCCCCTCCAATTCTACTATCCAAACCTGTGCATCCCCTTCATTTTTATCGGAGTCCTGTGCGTCCCCTTCATTTCTATAATATTATAAGCTTTACATAAATACTCTAAATTGCTGGCATACATATACAAATATCTGGCAATTTAAATGCAGTGCAATTTTTTTACTACAATATATATATTATTTTGTACATGCATAGTACAAATTTCCAGAAACTTGTGTGAAAGGAGATGCTTCTCAGTCGAATCATCTCTGGACAACTTCCAAGTCTGTGACTCTACATAAGAAATCTATTAAAAAAATTTTGGCGACTTACCTTATTAATTGAGACAATAATTCAGTCTCCTATGTAGTGTAAAAACTCGTGACATTCCAAATTCGGACAACTTACTTTATTTGACACTTAGCACTTGGTAGGTTATAAAATTCAAAATAGTATATATAAGTATGTATGTACAATGACGGACGACGATCCCTGCCGAATAATCCCGAGAGTCGACGAAAGAACAACGAACATGAGTTGGCTGAAGGTGTGTGTAACGCGTATATACGTATTATGTTCAGTGTGAATGGGAAAGGGCCCCGTAGCTAACTGCTACGCTTCGTTACGCATGCGCGTGACGTCAAACGAATCAGCGCTGAGATGGGAAACGAAACGGCGCTACTGTTAAGTCAAGCGAAGTCAGGGTTTGGAGGACCCCGGCATGGCACCACACCTACAGGAGCGGTGGTAATGTGTGCGTGAATTGACGCTGGCGCCAAGCCAGCCACGTGGCGACATCGCGAAACGAATGTGACGTCACAAATGTACCGACGCCAACGCCAAGTCAAGCCAAATGCGTGACGGGCGCGTACAGGAACTACTACTCGATTGGAGACGAACCGACGCCAGCGCCAAGCGAGTGACACTGCGGTCAATCAGCGTCGACAACCTATTTCCCCGGCGACGCTGATTGGCCATCATTGGTTGTTTCCTTCTGACCAATAGCAGCGATGGCCGGTGGACCCTGCCTGAAATTTCGAAGTGCCATGCTGGGGTCCTCCAAAGCACACTTTTTACGTGGCACAGGGTCCACCTGTGACGTCACGTTCGTTTCGCGATGTCGCCACGTGGCTGGCTTGATGCCAGCGTCAATTCACGCACACCCCATACAGCACAACGTCCGGCAAAGTCCCAAAGCCGTCTAAAGGACGTCCTGGGGACGTCCTGGGGACGGCTTTGGGACTTTGTCGGACGTTGTGCTGTGTGGGACATTACCACCGCTCCTGTAGGTGTGGTGCCATGCCGGGGTCCTCCAAACCCTGAGCGAAGCTAGCAAAGCAGACCAACCAGCGTCGCCGGTGGAGCATATTGTCGACGCTGGTTGGCTGCGGTTTCATTTACCTTGGCTAGCTTCGCGGATTGGTGCTGGCGCCGTTTCGTTTCCCATTTTGGTGTTGATTGGTTGATTACAGCTAGCCAACCAGCGTCGACAATATGCTCCACCGGCGACGCTGGTTGGTCTGCTTTGCTAGCTTCGCTTGACTTAACAGTAGCGCCGTTTCGTTTCCCATCTCAGCGCTGATTGGTTTGACGTCACGCGCATGCGTAACGATGCGCAGCAGTTAGCTACGGGGCCCTTTCCCATTCACACTGATTATGTTGACGAAAAGTTTCTTGGAGAAGAAGGAGAAAAACCTTATCGGATCCGATCGATCCATGAAACTATATTACGATATCTCTGTCATGCGTGGACCGATTTTATTGAAATTGGTCTTGTTCGAAAGCCGATATGCGGTTTACATAAGAAAAATGTTTTTAAATTTACAAAATATTGCAGGCGTGATGAGATATTAATGTATAAATGTCAGAATTAGGTTAGAATGTCTCCGCGATGAGTAAAGGTACAGTGGGTCCAGGGACAGTGTGGCCAATGAGCCGGAAGCCGCCATTTTCAGTTCCAGCCTGATGAAGCGCGCGCGATATAGGGTGCGTTCCAGTTGGGCCCAAATCGCCCGCAACACCCATGATTTCCATTACATATCGCGACCGTGCGGGCGATTTGAGCCCAACTGGAACGCACCCCTTGAAAGCAAAGCCACAGATTGCAAAGGGTGCGTTTCAGTTGGGCCCAAATCGCCCGCAACACCCATGATTTTCATTACATATCGCGACCGTGCGGGCGATTTGGGCCCAACTGGAACGCACCCATAGAGTACAACTCTGAAGTTGTAAGAAGTACAACTTGAGAATGTGTAGGTATATATTTATACTATCTATACATAAGATCTGCTGGAAGTTGCCTGAAAATGGCGGCACCAATCAGCGGCGAGGAACACATTGGCCACACTGTCCCTGGACCCACTGTAAGTAAAGGTACACGGTAGCGACAGTCGACATATACAGGGTGTTTTTCATGTACTTGGCGTCGAGACGTTACCGCGTCTCTAGATAGACACCAGTATTATTTTAAGTAATGATATTGTTATGGGTAATGTCTTGGGGAAGGAGAATACGGGGCTGACTACTAATCAAAGTAAGTCGAATGATCTTAAAAAAATATAGATTATGATACACGTATCAACCCAGATAGCACAGGACGTTTCGAAAACATCCAGTTTACGTCCATTTTAGGTCTGAACGTCCACGTCTTGATTTATGAAAATGTACGTTTTTAAAACATTTGCTGGACTTTTTCTGGACATGTTTGGATGTTTCGATGTTTCGAAAACATCCATAAAATGTCCAGAAAACATCCAGAAAAAGTCCAGAAAACGTACTTTCCAGACGTTTTAAAAACGTATTTTGCAGACGTTTTAAAAACGTTTCTTTGCATACGTTTTAAAAACGTATTTTGCAGACGTTTTAAAAACGTACTTTGCATACGTTTTAAAAACGTATTTTGCAGAGGTTTTCAAAACATCCAGAAAAAGTCCAGAAAACGTACTTTGCAGACGTTTTAAAAACGTATTTTGCATACGTTTTCAAAACATCCAGAATACGCTTTGGTTACGTCCGAAACAGGGGATTGTAAGACATTTTAAAAACGTTGGTTAGGTCTGGAAGAAGCGTTTAAAATATGTTTTTAAGATATCTGTGTGTTATTTTAGAGATTAGTTAAAGGAAACCAGGGATTGTAACCGCTGTCTAAATAATCCTAAATAACCCAAACCATCCACGAAGTATGGATAGATCGAACAGATAAAGCCTAATTAGATCTACATACATACTGTGCTCCGATGGAAAGATGAGACTCGAGAAACTCTAGGGTCCGAATCAGGGCCCGAATAGTATATCCCTATTGGCTGGCGCGACAACGTCGACGAATACAAAGTAAGGAAACGGGGCACAGGCAGCGGGAGCCAATGCGAACGAAGAACCCCTCTCGCCCCCCTGACATTTCGGGTTTCATCTTTCCATCGGAGCACAGTACAAATGTTTATGAATGCTCCTAGAACAATGGAAAACACAAAACAGATGCATTTGTTTAAATGTTTTTTACGAATATTTGCAAATAGGTTTTATACAGTTTTTATATAGCTTTCATAATGTTCTTGTACAGTTTTTGTATATTTGTTTCAGTATTTGCGGTCAAAAGTGTGTAGTTCTAGGTTAGGGTTTATGGAGGTTTGTGTCTTCAGCGAAACTGTGTTACCGACCTGTAATTTGAGAACTGAATTTAGCGTCCTCACTCATCAACAGCGTCTAACTATTGAACTACTCTAAAGTGGTGTGAAATGTTGCATGCGTGCTGCACCTGTTAGACTATTAGTATTTTTATTCTTCATTAAACGAGCTACGTGTTCCGCTATTACGGTCGACTAAGAGTAGATAAATAATAGAGCTGCTAAATCCTTAAAAAGTTCAAGTACTTGAAATTTAAACCGAGTAAAATTCTTTTTTTCCCGAAGCGAGCCAAGTACTTGGTTAATCGAAAAGTTTGGAATGATACGTGTAGTTTGTTGCTTTTCAATTACCTTGGAGAGATTTGAGTAATTATTTCAATTCGAGTAGCTTCCCAGATAGCACAAAGGCGTTTTAAAGACGTCTTCAAAACGGTACTGGTTAGATGTAATATAAATTTAACTAAATAGCTTTCAAAAAAGATCGAACTTAATAAGAATTCATTTTCTTTATTTAATTGCAATTACAATTTTAAGTATAATCACATACAAAGACAGAGACAAAGTCTTGATCGTCTTCATCGGTCAAACATATCAAGCTTTTGAAGACTTTCAAGATGTATCGAGACTTTAAACATTCAACACTTTCAAGAATTTTAAGCTTTGAATCAGGTTCAAAGTGATTAGATTTTTCGTCATATGTATGTATCTGTATAAATCAAATCTGTAAAGATTTGAAGCGATTGGGAGCTAATCCCTCACTACATCATCCTATCTACTGTTACATCCTGAAGGGATTTTTCAATAAATCACCCCGAGCGGCTGGAATGATCTATCGGGTTCTTACTCTATCTAAGTGCTTAGGCACACCTTGACTATACTTACTATGGGAGGATAGGGAGGAAAAGGGTTGAATGAACCAATATACGAAATTAAAAGGAAAAACAATAGGATGAAATATATTCTGGGAGAAAATATAATAATTACACTGAGCAATACATACCACGGAAATGGCGCTCACATCTCCGTTATCGCTGGGCGCTTGCGTGTCGCTGAACCTTGAGGAAAATACCCACACAGCACAACGTCTGGCAAAGTCTTAAAGACGTCCAAAAGGTGTCTCAAAGACGTCTTTAAGACGTCTTTAGACGATTCGAAAAGGGGAAATCGCCCCGTCGGCACCTGTCGATCGCTCCTTATTAGGAAATTCGTGGCCCGGGCCGTCAACGGTCACGTTGTGCTTACAACGATAAGTCCTGGGTTCGGCGACCGGATTGTCGCAGTGATACCAGATCGAGGACGGGTGCCCTCGAGAATTTCCCCCACCTCGCGCACACTACGCCGGAGCAGCGTGTCCGTGAGCTCGGCGCTTCGGAGTCCACCTCACGGACGCGCTGCTCCGGCATAGTTTGCGCGAGGTGGGGGAAATTCTCGAGGGCACCCGTCCTCGATCTGGCATCACTGGATTGTCGTTCGCGGTGCGATTCCGCTGAATCGCCGATTTCGCAACGGAAGGCGGCGCGTGGACAGCACGTACGGAATGAACCGATAGGAGCATGTAACACTACGGAAGTGAAATTTCCATTAAAATTTTTTGGAAGCGGCTTTCTTGAACGTAGCAGAATATAAGTACACGTGATGTTGCTCAAGCGTCGATGTGTCCAGGGAAGGCGGCAGCAGTGCATTTTCTACAATGTTGCGCTTCTCCAGGCTCGTGAATCGTGCTTTGTTGCGGGATGTTGACTCAACTTCAGGGATGCACAGACTTATTAAGGGCCGCTAAAGAAGAAAACATGAAAGTTTACCTATCATATATCGCTAATAATTCAACCGCATCAACAAATAAGATGCAACGTAAAACCAGGCCCCTGGCGCCACAACTAAGTAGCTTGTTGTGCGCTTTAAAAATTACCTATCGTGTGACTTGTTAAAATTAAAATAACACATGGTCCTGCGTCCTATTTCATCGGGAGGCGGCCAGTCCGCATCCATCTTCAGTCAACCTGCTTTTTTTTTTTTTACGTGGGGAAAATGCATTGCGCACACCCGGCGAGATGTTGTGTGCCGGGTAGTGTGGGACTCCTTGCAGGCAGAGTTGGGCAAAATGTATTCTAATTACAACTTACAAATTACGATTAAAATGTAATTGTATACAGTAATTCCCCGTTATGAGCCCGTTTTTCTCCCCCGTTGACAGCCCGACGACTATCCCCACCATCTCTTCGAAGCCTACGGACGAGAGTGAGAGAACCGGACAACGAGCGAGAGGAAACGAAGGAGTCAGACACGAAGTTGCTGTCGGGTACGAAAGAGGGAATCATGTCCGCAAGCCACTATGAGCCCGCCGCCAACCCCGTTCGTCGGGCTCATAACGGGGGAATACTGTAGTTGATTACACATTATTTTCTGTAATCGTTAATTTAGGTGGTTGCCCATAATTTTGTCAACTACCTAAATTAACGATTACAGAAAATAATGTGTAATCAACTACGCATTTACATTTTAATCGTAATTTGTAAGTTGGGATTAGATTACATTTTGCCCAACCCTTGTCGCAAGTTTACCCACTAAAAACCACCATGATCCCCTCCCTCTTCGCCCTCTTCAACCGCAGTTGTATGTTGCTCCCTGTTTTTTTTTCTGCTGCACCTTCAACAAGAATTTCGATAAGACATTACATTCGATTCAAAATCAATATTATCCATAGTGAGATAATGTTACAAAGTAATTTCAAATATGGTAACTGGCCGCGGGCGCGCGAGAGGCGCAGTCGTCGCACATGGGCATGTCTAGCAACGGTGTACAAACTTCCGTGGGGTTCGGTGAAATTGAGCTAGAACCTTTCTCATTAAAAGTCTACCATGCTCAGAGATCTACCATGCACTGAGCAGAATCACGCTCTGCTATCAGTAAAAGCAGTGACGAGATCTTCCACTGTGCCGTCTTCGATAAATTTGACGATCGTCCATGACGGTTTGATGGTCATTTCTATGGCAACAAATGCAACGTAAGATAAATAATAAATAATAAATTTGTAACTATGTAATATGTATTCTTAGCTTAGAAGTATGAACATTGAACGCAGAATACAGTTCTGTAGCAGAGATGGGCAAAAAATTATCTAAAAGTTTTAAGGAAAGATAACTTTCGGTTATCTTTTATCTGTACTTGTTTTTGTGAAGAATATATTCAGGCTAGTTTATCTGTGAGATTTTATAGCAGGATATACATTCGTCCGGTATAATTTATTCGATGCTCGATGTAACGCGTATCTGTATTCGACGCCCCTATAGCGGTGAGACGTTATTCGAGAGGCATTATCCGCAACAGTGTAGCCGAGAGGTTTCAGCCAGGGGGACCAAGCCGTCATTCATTGGCCGAAGTTCCCGTTTAGTTAGCGCCTTATCGGTAGGAGGCGCTAGGTACATCACACACACATACCTAGGTGTATCAGTGAGCACGCACATAACCTTTCGACGTTGGTGAAATGTTACTTTGGGTGCGTTCCAGTTGGGCCCAAATCGCCCGCACGGTCGCGATATGTAATGAAAATCATGGGTGTTGCGGGCGATTTGGGCCCAACTGGAACGCACCCTTTGCAATCTGTGGCTTTGCTTTCAAGGGGTGCTTTCCAGTTGGGCTCAAATCGCCCGCACGGTCGCGATATGTAATGGAAATCATGGGTGTTGCGGGCGATTTGGGCCCAACTGGAACGCACCCTTTGGCGCCATTTGGCCACATTTGGCGCAACGCGAGGAAGCATCAAGCATAACCTTCAAATGGCGTCTTCACTTTCCCTGGTTTACCTTTTCTAAGGCCGTCTGACCATGGATCGTCGCGTCAGTGACGCGTATGCAGCAGATAGAAGGATATACAAAGAAATTGAATATATTTTATTTTCCTATGAAAAGAAGAAATATTCAATTTCAATGTTTATCCTTCTATCTGCTGCATACGTGTCGCTGGCGAGATGATCCGTGGACAGGTTTTAAGCCGGTATTCATAGTCGCTATTTATTCTTAAGCAAATGCTTAAGCATTCGGCATCTTTTACTAGCTACTAGGTTAATAGAGGATGACGCATGCTTAAGCATGTTTATATATACATAATACTTTAAAGTAAGCGGTGCATTACACGTATACACATACACATACGTCCCGATTCACACCAATTCACACACCATTTCCACCAATTTTTATATCGTAGGAACAACGCGTTCCATAAAAAATGAATTAAGTGATCAGTGTTAGTAGCCGTGCAGTGAAGTGAATATTCGATACATTAACCCGGACACAATTGACGTTGCGACCCTTACCTTCGGGGGGTGTCCTGCGAATACCTGCGATCAGCTGAGCACTGGGCGCTACCCTACCATAAATCTCTACAGTGACCTAGTGACACAGGTTTTCGAAAAGGAAGGAA
This sequence comes from Andrena minutula, assembly GCA_929113495.1. Taxonomy (NCBI): domain Eukaryota; kingdom Metazoa; phylum Arthropoda; class Insecta; order Hymenoptera; family Andrenidae; genus Andrena; species Andrena minutula. The sequence goes on from OV815996.1 coordinate 28,152,339, forward strand.
AGGAATGTCCGAAAGGGTGAGTTTTATTTAAAATGTAACAAAATGGGACCTTTTAAAATTAAACAATTTGTGTATTATAAAAGTTTGAAAAGTCGCAGCGTTCGAAAATAAGAAATGTGAAAATTTGAAGAAAACAAAATTCGAAATGAAACATTTTCTGAATTATAAAAGTTTCCAAATTTTTCTCGTAGGATAAATTCGATAAATAAATCGACAATTGAAACGAAAAATGTAAGGTATATAAAAATATGAAGAATATGTGAATGTAGAAAATTCCCTATCCAAGTTAAGTCCCTATCCAAAAATTTGTAAATTGGCGTTGTTTAAAATTGGAATCATGTTAAAATCGAAAATATTCAAAATATCAACCATTTCAAAATATCTCAATTCGGAAGTTTCATGTCTGCTACGTTTAAATGTCAATACAATTCTAAACTCAAATCAGTAAACTATCGCGTAACTTACAGTATTGTTAATCATTCATAAAAATTAGAATTAGATTATAATTGTACTTCCTTATCGCTTATTTACCACGCTCACATACGAAATAGTCAATGCCTAATTGTACCTCATAGATGCATTTAATTAAGTATAAGGGAAGGAATTGGTAAAATGAGGGAATAATTTTATTAATAAAGTAATTCAGTTTACTTGTCAATAATGTTTAAAACAGTATTTGCTCGTGAAATTACATGATAATTTTAGTTTGTAATATAATTTGTACTTATTCGTATAAATAATTTGTACTTTTTTTGTATAAATAATTTGTACTTATTTGTATAAATAACTTGTACATGGTGTATAAAATGTAATGGTGAGTGTTTTTAGGGGTGAATCTACACCTCTGGATCGGAGGATATTTATAGAAAAAACTAACCACAAAATTATTTCTATACATTGAAAATTAATGTTAAAGTTTTTTCACGTCAACGCACTCTGTTCAATGAAATGAAAAGAAGTTTAAAAAACCATATGTCGCAAATGCATCGTTAAGGCACAAAAAGTTATTAAGGTTTAATACAAAAATTAGAATGTATAGTTATCGTTTCCTCTCACTCACGCTCATATCCTTTTTTTCTCGCCTTTAAAAGAACAAAGGCATCATGATCAATATATCTATTCACGAAAAACAGCTGGACTTTGGTACGAGTGTGAGTGAGAGAAAGAGGAGCAAATAGGAAAACTATATGAAGCTCCCGAAAGAGCAAAACATCTACATGGTACTGCTTGTGTGAGTGGCTCTACACACTCTAATTTTTGCGTAAGCTTTAACAATTTCTTGCGTCGAAACGGTACGTTTGCGGCACATGGTATCTTTTGAACAATTTTTCTTCTCATGGAGCAGAGCACATTAATGTAACAAAAAAGTTAAACATTAATTTTCAATGTTATAAACAATTTTGCGACAAGTTTTTTTTACAAATGTCCACCAATCCAGAGGTGTAATTCCCCCCTGAAAGCGGTGTCTACCACTTTTTATACAACCTGTACATACACGATTCATGCCCGGTTGTAGCATCCTCCTTGCTGCCTCATTGCACCACCCTCCTGGCCGCTTGCAGCACCCGCCGCGGCCACTGCTGTGTCGTCCCGTCCAGATCCACCATCGGCCATCCCATACTTGTGCCTGGTCGTATCAGGGTTTGGAGGACCCCGGCATGGCACCACACCTACAGGAGCGGTGGTAATGTGTGCGTGAATTGACGCTGGCGCCAAGCCAGCCACGTGGCGACATCGCGAAACGAATGTGACGTCACAGGTGGACCCTGTGCCACGTAAAAAGTGTGCTTTGAAGGACCCCGGCATGGCACTTCGAAATTTCAGGCAGGGTCCACCGGCCACCGCTGCTATTGGTCAGAAGGAAACAACCAATGACGGCCAATCAGCGTCGCCGGGGAAATAGGTTGTCGACGCTAATTGGCCGTGGTGTCACTCGCTTGGCGCTGGCGTCGGTTCGTCTCCAATCGAGTAGTAGTTCCTGCACGCGCCCGTCACGCATTTGGCTTGGCTTGGCGTTGGCGTCGGTACATTTGTGACGTCACATTCGTTTCGCGATGTCGCCATGTGGCTGGCTTGGCGCCAGCGTCAATTCACGCACACATTACCACCGCTCCTGTAGGTGTGGTGCCATGCCAGGGTCCTCCAAACCCTGGGTCGTATTAACCTCCTGTCTGTGTGAATTTCAATCTGTTATATACTATATATTATTTATGTAATATATTTTCATAAGTTCCATTTATTCGTTACTCACTTATGCATTTTCAATGATGATTTTCATATCTTCATATACTGATGATTCCATTTCAAAACTACTCTTCTTTCGAAGAGTTGGTCCGAGGTCCTATTCCTCTTCGGTGAATTTGCCATTGTGGCGTAAGAAAATAATCTTCCCACGGGTGCGGAAGACGGAACTGGAGTATTGTATTTGTAGAAGATAGTTTTCAAATGAGGATATTTTTCCAACACTGGCAAATCCTTTCGACAATCTTCGAAAAACTGTAGAATCTGGAAATAAAATTTGAAAAAAAATTAGAATTTTACATTATCCATGGGTATCTTTATCCTTTCAAACTATTAATTTATTAAGGTGAAAGAAATTAACCAACCTGTAATGAAGCTTTCGCGGAATAATCTGTCCTTTCTGCTGTCACAATTTCCTCCCCGAAATAAAAAAAATCGTCGGACGACGTTGATGTTGATGGCACTGCTTGTGTTGCTGTAGGCACGTTGTCCTTCATTTCCTGGATTACTGCAGTCTCTAAATTATTCTTTAGAATAGTTGTGTAGACATTTTCTACACACGCAAACCATCGATTTTTAAATTTTGGATGGCTCATGGCAGCTATTGCGGCACATTTCGATTCTTCCGTAGAGAACGTGAATATATTATTGAACCGTTTATTAATACTTGCTAGTAGCGAGGCACTTATTGTAGTACAAAATTTCCAGTCATTTAATTCTAATATAATTAATTTCCTTCGCAATGAGAATAAACATGGGGCAAGCGTTCCATAAAAAATATCTTTCTCTCCTTGCAAGATGTCAATTGCTTGGGCTATTGGTGCTGTGCATTGTATATGTTCCTGTATGTATATTATGTCATTATCTTTTAATATATTCTTTGTCCCCAAAGCTTTACCAATTTCTACAAGTTTTGGCTTCAGTTGTACTATTTGTTTTAATGAATCATACAACGAGTTCCAACGAGTGTCCCCCCGGCTTTTTCAAAATCTGACCCGTTATGTTTTTAAATATTTCGGATGATTTCGGTCTGTTGCACGCTTTCCATAACACGTCGCACTTCTCCATGATATCCTTATGCGTTGAATGTAATGCTGGTGTACTCTTCATGGCTTGCATCAGGTCGCTTGTGACGCACAAATGCAATGTATGTACAGCGCATCGAATATGTCGGGGTAATACATTCTCTGGAACTTCCCGTATGGTTACTGCTGCTGCTTCTTCTTCTCTTTCTTCTTCTTCTTCTTCTTTTGCTTCTTCTTCTTGTTCTGCTTCCTCTTCTTGTTGTGCCTCTTCTCCTTTTTCTTCTTCTTCACCGTTGACCGGGTTTACTGTCTCATTGTCCTCTATGATGATACAAAGTAGTTTGACACCATATTCCTTGAAAGCCTTCACGAAATTGCTGGCATTATCGGTGACAGTTGCCACAATTTTCCCGGTGTCCAAATCAAACTGATTGTGTATGCAATGCAGTAAATTTTTAATCCGGTCGTAAGAATGTGTTCCGCAAAATCGTCGACAGCCTAAGGCTGCAGATTTTCTTTCATAATTTTGGGTTATCCAGTGGGCAGTTACACCCAGAAAACTGCGGTTTTTGCTACTCCAAATATCCGCTGTGGTGCAAATAAATGGAATACCTGACAATTCTAATTTTATTGTTTGCGTTGTTTCCACATATAGCCTGCCAATACACCGGCCTATTGTCCGTCGGCTAATATTTTTAACTTTATTCGCCAATCCTAAATTGTGAAACATCCTTCTAAATTCTACATTCTCGACAACTTGTAAAGGAAGCATGGCACTAACGATGAATTTCGCCATATCCATCGGAAATCTGTTTTGAGACCCTGCACCTTGATCGACAGCATTCCTCCGTTTTATTCGTTCCATTTGATCTATATATTCCACAAATTCCGTATAGTGTTTCCTTTTCAAGTGAGAGCGAAAGTTGGAGGTTGAAGACCATTGTCCTCTGATTTCTTGCTCCGGGCGGCACAAATTACATCGCACAATCGCGTTGGTTTGATTACATTTTTCATGTAACACGGTGTAGTATCTTCCCCTTAAAATGGCAGGGAGTACTGTACGTATCTCTAAACTTCCTGACGACTGCGATGAGTTGCTTCGCACGTCCAAAACACTTCCTTCACTTGTGCTCATAATTGACTATACTATAGCACTACACTTATTGCTAACACTAAATGTAATTAACACAAAACGTATTGTAGGATCACGGAAAAAAGGGAAGTCGCCTAAGCGGGACTCGAACCCGCGATCTCTGGATTTGCGCGCTGGCCAGCTTTTTTTTTTTTATAAAAATGTTTATTTAGGACAGGTATCGATAACATTAATGGCTTATAATAAACATAGAAAAAAAACTGCCATACGGTCTCGACGAAATGACATTGTTAACAGTTTGTACGATGCCTACATAACTCACTGTCAAACTATCTTTTTACATAATACTTAAAGAATAAAAAAGTAAAATTAGAATCACAGTTGCGATCTCAGTCGTCGGCACAAAGTTGCCCTGAAAAAAGTTGTGGAAAAAATGTCCATAAAAAAAACCACTCTGATATCGCTATGCGAGGTGAAAGAAGAAAAATAGAAGAGAAAAGCCTTATTATCTAGAACATATATACAATATTTACAAAAAAATGAACCCAATGGGATCAATAGCTTACAGAGTAATTAATGCTAATTAAATCTAATAACTGCTTGCTGTCGATCGATTAGCTCGCGTATGAAAGGACAGGCGTTATCCAGCCACCAACACTTCGTAAAAACAAGCCTGTGATAATCAAACAGGTCTTTATCAGGTACTATTGTGGAATACTTAAATTTATCGGGGTCATAGAGCGTATCATTCAGGGTGAGCGCAATACGCTTGTCAGCCTTGTTCCTTCTCCAATGATAAATCCATGGAATGTTTCTGTCGTCTTGGATAAGGCCATGAGCATCGCAAGTGAGAAATGCTTGAGGAGACAAATAACCTGTGGCCAGATTTCTAAAAACAGTCGCATCATCTCTAATAGCTAAAGCTTTAAGAAATACGTTATCAATATTAGGGAGGTTCGAGAAGTATTCCCTTGTAATTTTAATGGTAAAATTGTCTATGCGTGATATTTCGGCTATATTGTATAATGTTTCGTTGCTTACATAATGCTGCCAATCAGAACTTTGTGACCTGTAAAGGCCCAAACATGCCCTCAAGCACTTGCGCTCAAAACACCGGAGGCGCTCGGCGTTAGTATGATTGAAGTGCCACCACACTGGAGCAGCATATGTGAGTATAGGACGGACTAATAGCATGTATAAGATTGTCTTAGCTTTTTGGGATAAATATTTGTTGTGAAAAATCCGGCTATTACTTAAAAAGGCTTTACTTGCTTTATTTAATTGAATTTCTATATGTTTATTTCCTCTAAGTAGGTAATCAATGTGTACTCCAAGATATTTAATTATCTTTCGATGCCGAATCGGAGTTCTGATGTCGGAACCGGGCACAAGTGTTGAGATTTGAAAATCCTTTTGGCCCGCTGTGATTTTATTGGATAATCTGGCCAGTGGCTTGCGGAATAAAATGGTTTCACATTTGGCTGGATTAATTCTCAGATTCCACATCGTCAAATAACTATTTGCATTATCAACGGCTAACTCCAGACCATCCCGAATGCGGCTCACCCTGTTGTCCGCCACATATATCACAATGTCATCCGCAAACGACTGCATTGCTGGCTGCCCGGGTTCATTAAATCTAAATAACTTTGGTAGTTCGCTAATAAATATATTAAATAGAATCGGTGAATTGACTTTACCCTGCTGAAGGCCCTCTTCTATCCTAAATTTATTTTTAGAGATATCGATACCATCCCAAGTGACAAAACTCTTTCCGCTGACCATATCCCAAACTATATGTGTAAGCCATTTAGGGGAATGACCCCTGTTTAGTCTGACAATTAGGCCATTTAACCAGACCGAGTCAAAGGCTTTTTCCAAATCTAGGAGCGCTGCTCCAACAGGATGGCTATCGGCAACATGACCATTTATGTCTGCCAGCATTTTATGGATGGCATGAGTTGTAGAATGGCGGTGTTTGAAACCAAATTGGCTCTCAGGAATGATTTTGTTTAATTTACAGTGCTCATTCAAAGCATCGTTCAAGATTGCTTCAAAAACCTTACTTAAACTTGGAGTAAGGCTGATGGGCCGATAACTAGCTGGGATGTTGGGATTTTTCCCTTTCTTGAGTATGGGCAAAACCTTCGCCTCCTTCCAAATTACAGGGAAGTAACACCGATTAATGGCGTTATTAAAGATAACTGTTATGTCAAAAATCATTTTTAGGGGCAAATGCTTGAGTACAATCGGCGGGATGCCATCAAGAGCGGAAGAATATTTATTAGGAAGACGCTTAAGTATTCCAATCATCTGATCCGGGTTGCAAAAAGGTTGCAATACTTCACCAGATAATGTGGGATCATAAGCAGGGTTATTATTTCCAAATTGGACTAGGGAGACATTTTGATTACGGTTATTGTAAAATTCTAGTTTAATTGCTTCCGCCTCATGATCAACCATCTGTTTTAGTCTGGTGCCGTTGTTTAGATAGCGGGGGGAATTAATAATCTCATAATGAGCTCCAATAACGTTAAGTTTATCAGAACGCTCAGTAAAGATAAATTCATCTCCTGCTTTAGTTACATTCCTAAGGTTACATCCACTTCTCTCAAGAATTGCTATTTCATCCTCCTTCATATGTATATTTTCAATGTTCGAGAATTGTTTCGGTCTGAAAATGGCGTTAATTTTAGGGAAAAAGTTATCGGATTTCCTGAAATCAATTTTTTTAATCCTATTGGTCCAATATCTCTCTATTGATGATTTGAACTCTCTTTGTAATGCTCTCGTTAATTTTTTTAGAGTATTTTTTGAAGTTCTAGTGATGCTCCGACGAGCAGACGGATCTATAATATGTAATTTATGTAACAGTGAAACTATATATTTTTTCTTCTTTTGTAATTTTCTGATTTTATTATTTATGTATTTATTGACACTATCTATCTGTTTGTGTCTAGGAATTATAGCAGACATTGACTGAGTAATGGTGTCTGAAAAGTATTTTAAATGGTTGTCTATTTCCTCTATTGAAAGGTTAATGTCCATTGGGATATCACGTGTATATAACTCAGCCATTTTGCTCGTAAGAGCGTCCCACTTGGTAGCTTTATAGTTAAATTTAATACCTTGACTCGTAGGTCCATTCAGTATGAAATCCTCATTTTGAACTTCAAAGGTCAGGGATATGGCCGCGTGGTCACTGTCATATGGGAGCGTCTTAGCCTTGTCACAAAGATCATCTGTCCAAACCAGACGGGCATCCGCCAGACAGATGTCAAGAAATGATTGAGCTGGCTTATAGGTGGGAAAGGCCGGAGTTATTATTCTAAGTTTATAGCTAGTATCATTCACAGATGCCCATTGGCGCATGTATTTGCCACGTTGGTTGTCGGCATAGTCCCCCCATGCCTTACGCCTGGCGTTGAAATCCCCAGCTATTATGAAATAATTTTTATTCTCATTTAGCTTAAGTTTTTGGAAGAGATTATTGATCTCATTTATGAAAATACATCTGTGATCATTCCTAGCGTATACGCTCACTAGAAATAAAGATTTATTATTACTAATACTAATTTTAATGATAGCGTGTTCGAGAATTTCGTTAGTGGCTGCAGATGGCAGATCCACTATTTCAAACGGTATCCCCTTTTTAATGAGGATAGCTGTGCCTCCTCCTTGTACGGAATGAGGTCTGTCCCTCCTGATAATATCGTAATTTTTAAAAGAAATTACATGACTTTTATTAAGTTTTGTTTCCGAAAGGAATATGAAATCATGGTTATATGTTTCTGCAAACTGAACTAATTCAAATCTGCGATGATTAGCAATCAGAGAATTTACATTGATTGCAGCTATTCTTATGGGACTATTATTGTTTAGACTATTGGACATTTTTATTTAGAATGTAATGAGTTCAGAATGAACTCAATTTTATGAGAATTTTCTGTAACCCTATCAGCAAGTAGTTTAAATTGCGAGGTCACTATCTTCGTGATTTCATTTTTAAATTCCGTTACCCAAAGAGGATATGGCGAAGTTTGCTGGCTATCGTGATGCTGTTGATGATCCCTGGAGTGTTGTGGGTATCGGTCCTTGGGATGTTCTGTCACCTCAATGTCTGGAGATGTTGGAGTCCAGGTCGAAGCCATCCTTTGGGGGAGAGGGCGCAGTCTTCCACCATTAGCAACAACTTGAGCGAAAGAAATGTCTTCTCGAATTGATGCACAGATGTTATTTATTTTTTTAGATGTATCTTGAGCTTTTGCCACAGTGTTAAACTTCTTTTGTTGATGGGCAAACTTAATATATGGACATCCCTTATATGATGCTGGGTGACCTTCTTGCCCGCAATTGGCGCACTTTAAGTGGTTTTTATTATCCATTTTCTGGATAGGACATTTACCCGGCTCATGGGTTTTGGCACATTTCACACACCTGTAGTCCAGGAAACAATTTTTACTGGCGTGACCTAGTCGCTGGCATTTACGACACTGAAAAATACTAGGTTTTCTTAGGTGCTCCCACCGAATTTTTTGGAAAGCCAGAGACTTTATTTTAAATAAATCTTTGGTTTTGCTATTGGCAGAAAGTTGTAGGAGATAGTGAAATGCCTCAGGTCGAGTTCTATCGAATTCGAATTTAGTTAGGTGAATTATTTCCACCTCTGGTAATTTATAGTCTTCAATCTCCAGCTTGATTTGTTCAGTGGAGAAGTTTCCTTTAATACCTTTTAATACTATCGACTTAGGTTTAAGGTTTCTAGGTGTGTATGTATAATATTGCGTTTTGTTGTCTATAAGCAATTTTGCAATAGCATTATAATGGTCAGAGGACGACGCATAAATAATGTGTGTTTCTTTGATGTCTCCTTAATGAAGAAAGCTGACTTTGGGATGTTAGCATTTGTTATTGTATTTATCAAAAAGTTGATGTCCGACTTGATAGTATATATGGGAGGTTGCTTATGTTCTTTTTTGGGTGCTGTTAAGGTATGGGGTCCTGAAGTAGGGGCATTATCCTCAGTATCCATATCCAGGTCGTTGGATAACATTTGGAATCGGTTTTCGTCTGAAGCAGGAGTCAAACTAGTCACCGATGAGCTGTTCGCTTTAGATGTTTTTTTTAGGATGAACCCAATCTGAGGACGATGATGTCGATGCACCCGCCTGTGATATCTCCGCCATCTGTTGGAGTACTTGGGAAGATGGTGCCTGTCCATGCTTTCGGCTGACATTGAGGTTAGGCGTTACTTTTTTTTTGGTGGATAGGTTATTTTCCTTGCGGAGCTCTTTGTATAGTTTATCCAATTGAAGTGAGTTTAACTTAGGTGCTTTTGGTTGCCTGGATATAAGCTGGGGCTCTGGTGAGACATTCTCTTTGTCCCCCGCCATGGACGTGATATTCCGCTTTGCGTCATGTGGTTTTTGCGAAGACATTACGTCTGACTTATCTTGGGCCTTCGCGGGCCATACCCGGCACAAAAAAATTCGTAGCTAATACGGTACACAATACTGGTAGGTGATAAGGTGTAGTGATCACTATAAACTATCAGAAATTGATGAAAAATTTGCAATATTCGTACAGAGGATTTCACACACGTCCAGACCTGCGTGCGGCCATTTGCAGACTCCCCGCCAGCCGCCTTAGCCACCTCGGCTACCGCCGACTCCCCCTTGATCGTCGCTACTCCGTGTCCTCTTATGGTATGGGGGTTCCTGATCCCACATTCGGCCATCCTGCGACGACATTCGCCCTCGAATGTCATTCGTCGCACTTGCTTGTGTCACGTTATTTTTCGCGTCGCGGACAACGACCGTGTGTCTATTATTTTTCGCGTCGCAGACAACGACCGTGGTGGACGGCTTCGTGTGGCGATCGGTGCTCCCCCCATCCCGGACGAGCCCCCAAATGTAGGATCACGGAAAAAAGGGAAGTCGCCTAATAAGCGGGACTCGAACTCGCGATCTCTGGATTTGCGCGCTGGCCAGCCGCCTTAGCCACCTCGGCTACCGCCGACTCCCCCTTGATCGTCGCTACTCCGTGTCCTCTTATGGTATGGGGGTTCCTGATCCCACAGTATCTTAACAATCAATGTATTAGGTGCAGTAACAGTATTCTATCTATCCTACACTGTATAACTATATTAATTTAAAATACACTTCTAAATTAATACTATACTGCCCTATACACTATACTATAGTCGTGTTCAGATTTATTGGCCGGTGAGTTCGGTTTCTCGAGCAGCGCGCAAGGAGAAATCAGCCACTACCACCTGACGATCGTGGATTGGCAGTCGAAGATGCATGGCCCCCGAAGGGTATGGTGGAGTAAGGGGAACGGTGCTCGACTCCGCCTCAACGATGCCGTGTGGCTGTTGTTTATTCATAGCGTAATAGTAGTGTGCGTTACGAATCGTATTGGCTACGCATAGCCAATACGAGACGAAGCTACGGCAGAATCCCGTTAGCCGCTGGCCAAGCCTTAATTCCGAGTATGAGTTTCTCGCTTCTGTCTGGCCGAAGGGGGAAGCGAGATGGAACGCTTTGCAAACCGGTTTTCCAGTGCTCAGGGAACCGTACGACGGCCAGGCGTAGCCCGAGAGAGAGCGAGAACGTAGATACAGTGGACGCTCGATAATGTGCCGCAGTGGGGCTCTAGAGGCGGTGTTTTCTCAGAAGCGGCATATTAACGAGAGCCAATGTAACGCGCGCTCTCCCCATAACTCTCCTGTTTTCTTTTCCGTGATGGCTGCCCCCTACCAGAATACTCTTAAGGTGCGTCACACTGATGTGAGAAAAAGAAAAAACACATTCACGTATATGTATTGCTTGCGAATTGCTTGCGAACTCCAGTGTGGAGGCACCATTAAGGGTTAGCATTCATTGGCTCGCTGAGCGTGAGAGAAAGGGAGGTGCACACACGCGTACGATTAATGCGTGTGAGCTGGGGCGTTCCTAACGGCACTTTAAACAGCGGCATATTATCCAGCGTCCACTGTAGCTTTTAACCGACGAGAGTTGATACCAAAGGGTTTATATAATCCCAAAAATGAGTGGGGGTTCGTTAGGGATTTCCTTATAAGGAGATCCTTCGGGGTGGTCGTCGTGTCGCACCCGTTCCCGCGATCCAGATGGGCGAGATCATGACCCCCCTTACTGGTGTATGATAAGCAAAAGGATTTTAGGGCGTTTTCCCTTCTCAGACGCGAGCTCGAAAAGTGGTTGAGAGCGGCGTATGGGAAAATTCCACATACGTAACAAAGTAATCACGCTCTAACTATTTACGCTTGTAGTTTCTTACGTGCTTTGGCTTTGCAATCTGTCGCGTCGCATGCAGTTGCATGTGCGTGATGTGACACACCGCCTGAAGCTTCACCACGCGGGCTTGGGAAGTTCCACCAGAGACAATATCATTATTATTTTTATTGTTTTTATTATTCTTCTTGTTGTTGTTGTCATTGTGACGTCCCACTATTTTTCGCGCGGTATCATTTCAAGTCTCCCTCATAAATCACACCACAACTCCACCAAAATTCCCCAAACCTCAACTCTTACCCCTTTTCCCCCATCACTGATCAGCTTGACGATGTACCTTAGCGGCCCCCCTCTCAAGACTGTCAACCACTAAAATCCCCTTCCCCTATTCGCCCTATGAGGCAAAATCTCCTCCCTCATATCTAATCTAAACAAGTCCCTCGTCCCAAACGCACTCTTAAATCGAGACTACGTCTCACCCCCTCTCTATGACCAAAGAGGTCAAAGCCACTACCACCCCTTTCTAATCAAACCACCCAAACTCCATCAAATGGGTTAAGTTTTCCCTTTGCAAAAGCCCGGGAATCCTATTGCTGCGCATATTCCGTACAAGCGCATATAAAAACCCCGGAAGCCCAAAATTCTATTGTCTACAAGTATAATTATGGACTCACCTTTCGTACCTATAAAAACCCCGGAAGCCTTACTGCGACGCATATTTTGTACACGAGCCATGGTGCATACCGCGCACACCCTTCATACCTGACTATCTCGAAAAGAGTATAAATACGAGGGCCCGCGAGACAGGAGCCCTCTTCTACGGAAATATGCCAACGAAGGTTTGCATATACTTTAATTCTAAAATAGAAACAGTGTTCTACGGATTTTCGACAGCAACAACTGTAAGCTTTTATAATTACCATTGTTACCACGGCATATCATCCTCATCCATATTATTTTGTATTATTAACGCTTATTGCTTATATTATTTTCTTGTGCCACGCTTATTGTATTTCATATATTATTTTGTATTAATAACGCTTATTGCTTATATTATTTTCTTGTGCCACGCTTATTGTATTTCATATATTATTTTGTATTAATAACGCTTATTGCATTTCATATTATTATCATTGGCTTATTCTCATGTATCTCACGTTCATATTCTTATATCGTTACTAATCACCATTATATAAATGTTATGTGCTAATGCTTAATGTCCGACGCATTATACTGTTAACCTCGCTACCACATTAACAGTGCATGGCGTACCAGTGCTTCTAACTGAATAAACAGTTTTACTTTAAATCACTCTCCGAATTCTTGCGTCAATCCTTCGGCTACGAAGATCCCAAACCATAACAGGCCGCTGCAACAGCTGATCTCGGCTCGGGAACGCAAGTGTTCTTACAGTATTTACAAACGTACTTTCGCATACATATCTCTTGTACAGCCATATGGCTAGACGTATTTCGCGGAAACATTACGTGCGGCTTTCTTATCTTAATGCAACGGTAAATCTAATTCCGAACCTAAACAAAAACCCACAAGTGACCTAACGGGTGTCCCCCAGGTGCGCTTTCGCCTATTAAACCTACCCTGGTCGCTCAGTGTGCAGAATTTCGCATTCTCGCTTAACCTCCACCAACCCTCAGTGTGTTGAATTTCACATTCTCGCTTAACCTCCACCAACCCTCAGTGTGCTGAATTTCACATTCTCACTTAACCTCCCCTACCCGCAGTGTGAAGAATTTGAGATTCTCGCCTAAACATCCCTCCAACCCTCAGTGTTACGAATTCCATATTCGAGCCTGGCCTCCATCATACCCCACATTGTCATTGTCCCCAAAGACCTCCTCCCGGGACGTGACATAATCATTTTTTAATTGGTTGTTATAGCATATGTTCAAAATGATAAATGAACACGTACCACTGTGTGTATTTAAATTTTCTCGGGTATTATTATAACTTTAATTCCTACAGCTAGTAATGCTGCACTCTTTTTTCATGCTTATGTGCTAACGTTGGACGTGACATGGAAATGGTAATTGGGTTTATGAGCCCAAAGCCGTCGGATACTTTTATCGGATAGAAAATAGCACTGGATGACAAATCTATTCTACAGGGTTATCCACTGAAGACTGGCGGCGCTCGATGAGAACGGCAACAACGTCACACGCATAATTTTATTTTTAGAACCTATACTTTTAGCAACAGCCCATAGATGACGGATGTATCGACATATGATTGTAGTAGTAATTATGCGTGTGACGTTGTTGCCGTTCTCATTTCTACTTGCGCGAGCGCCGCCAGTCTTCAGTGGATAACCCTGTATACCCCATCTTTGGTAAGATATAAGACGTTTGTATATATATTTATTTGCACGATTGGTGGTTTGTTATACATTTGTATGAGTACGCGTATAAAACAAAGAAATATTACTCATTTTCACGCGAATGCTAAACCGTACAAATGAATGGTTCGTAGTCGCCTCTCTAATTGTAAAAGTGGATTGTGAATGAAACTTCTAACGTCTCTCGTTTGCAATATGTTTCTGTAGTTTCTCAAAACTGTATAGCTTTAAGAGATAAAATCATTACAGCACATTGGCACGCATTATACAATTCAATTTGACATTTACTTCGTTATACGTTTCCAATACCCCTGTTTACAGTAAAACAGGGAACTTAATTGTTTTAACATTCCCTCTTTAGTTTTAATGTTCTTGTGCTTATCTATACGATGGAGAAACTCATTTTGCGTGCCCTCTTCCATTACAACTTTCAATAACAATCATTGGCGGTTCACCTTGAATCGGAGATCCCGTTTTTAAACAAAAGAAAAAACGAAGTGAATACATTTCAACAATGACAGTAACGAAACTACAGATTTATGAAGATGAGCAAGTAAACCGATTGCCTGGGGCCAACGATTGATACCTTTCAGGGCGATCACGTTTAGCGATCAATGAATCGCCTGCTTCAGGATATTAATGTACTAATGTACAGTAATTCTAAATGCACTGATGTCGGTGGTCGGAAAGTCCTAGGTACCGTTGGTAGCGCAGAACTTCGGTTCTCAAGCTATGTAGTTTATTTCGAAACGAGATTGATGGTAGGATGGAAACCATCCTTGTCAGCTGTGTAATCGACCCTTTAAGTAATGATCCTTATTTAGTATTATTAATTATTCTTATTTATTAGAATTCATTTCAGCACTAATTTTCAATAATAATTCATTTTTAATATATACGTTACCTGTAAGTATGACCATCTGGCGCTGTAAAGGAGAAACTACCGGTAACATCGAGGGACGCATCATCTGTACCCTCATTTTTCAATTCTGCTGTTTCTTCCCTCTTTTGACCGTCGCTTTGCTCGTAACTAAAGTGATATCCACCTACTCCGATATTATTTTGCTCCTCCTGCTTTGTAATCGTGATTTCATTTGGATTAACTTGAGGCGCTGCAAGAGCTCCCACTATCGCTCCCACGAAGATGAGAATCTGCGCAACAAGAATTACCTAACGACTTTATGTGATTTAAAATTTAGTCATTTTTATTTTCGACAACGATTTATAGAATTAATTTTATTTTAGTATTTATATACGGATATATAAAAGTTCATTTCAATGTTTACAAAAGTAGTTTCTTACTCTTCTAATTACCTTGAAGATACCTACAGACGGCGAAATACAAAGTTTCAAATTGATTCAACTACTGAGATACAATTTTAAATATGCAAAAAACTAGAACATTACTCAGTCACCACTGGTTTTCAAAAAAGTGCTTTCATAAAAGTATATTTGAAGAAAATTGGTCATGCACGATAAGACTTTTAATTAAACCACTAATCTAAAGTTTAATCCTTACTGCCGGAAATATTTCAATAATAAATATGTTGTATAATTAAGAAGTAATCAATCGATCAGGTTGCTGGAATGCTATATGAACCCTGATCTCTCATTACTCAGTCCATTTTACTAATTGTATCATCTGATAGAACCATCCGCATATTTGAAACTACTGCAGCAGTTTCAAGTTTCAACGAAAAAATTTCTAAAACTCAAGTAATCCAAGAATGTTCGTGTAGCTTGAAGAAATTTGAGAGAAATTGAAGTTAATATAATTTTTTTGCATTATTCTTATATTTTTATCCTTTTGAACTACATATTTCGAAATATTCGAATTTAGAAGCCGCTCAGTCCAAAAACTCGGCTTCGCTTAAATATTCATAATAAAGCTTAATTCGATTTTTTGAATGTCAAAACAGCTCTTATTAATTAATAACAAATTTCTGCATTCGAATCCTAATGGTCGAAAATGACCACTACCAATAAACAAGTAGAGGCTTGTTGCGATTCGATTTCATCGAAGCACAAGTGCATAGAAAGTAGGGCTGGGACTATTTGTCGAATTATTTGGTATTCGAATATTCGAATACTTCAGTTATTCAATTATTTGGCGAATATAATTCGAATATCCAAGTATTCGAATACTATTCGAATATTTGAGTATTCGAATACTGACGTATTCGAATAGTATGGTGTGAATTATAAATCAAGTTGTTGAGGTTCATTTGTCAGGGTGAAATCTTGTAAACTCATTTTGACCCACTTCACACCATACTATTCGAATACAGCGATATTCGAATAGTATTCGAATACATCGATATTCGAATAGTATTCGAATAGTAACATTCGAATACTTGTAAAATATTCGAATATTAAATTATTCGAATAATCCCAGCCCGAATAGAAAGCAGAATCGAATCGAATAGAACCTTACGTAAATTTACAATTAACGATTACGAGAATTGGTTGGTTTGGAAAATAATGTGACTCGCCGATCGGTTCGATACTGTCGCGAACGATACGCGAAACATTTATGATTAATCGTCGGGTACGTGTAACATTGCGCACGCACAAATGTCACAGTCCTCTTCACTTTCACTGTTACGTAACAATATCGGAATCTGAACCCCGCAGCCGAAATCCTTGTTCATATTTCCCTCTTCGATTCGTGCGAACGATCACGCGACGGGTTTACAATACGATACGGTTAGCTTGTTCCCTTTTCGTATGGTTTCTGTGTTCTGGATGTTCCTGGAACCCACCGTTTTCATTGCGAGGACTCTTCGTGCGAACAATTCCTGTCCCTTCGTCCTTAAACGACGACCAATACGTGTTACCAAGGATGCACAGTGCCTCTGCCTTTATATAGCCGGAAAATCACAAGCGTTCCATCCCCACCTGCATTAGAGATCTTCACGGAGATTCACGGATGAGTCTCTCCCCTAGCCTAGCTCGAATGCATAGCTACGATACAACGGTCAGGTGTCCCCTCTTGCAATTAGAAGCGTGTTTGCATTCTTCACTACATACTGCTTGTTCACCGCTTTTGATATTTTACCATGGGATGTGAAATCTCTACACGCGAATGGCTCCATAATGTTCACAAAGCTGACAAAAGTACTATGACTATTAGGGTAAACGTTCTCATTGTCAGATATATGTATACGAATGTTATTGTCTATATGTAATTATATCGCCTCGATGTAGAAGAATACTTGCGTGACGTATGGATTATCCAAAACACTGGTTCTTTTATTATAGTTCATTAGTAAGGTCAATTTTTAAACATAATCTGAATGACAATACGACCTGATTAAATTGCAAAGTATATTTTATTCAGCTTCTGGTCCCTTTTATTGGTGTGTTTACATTTATGAACAACCGATTATCTAATTCTAATCATTCTAATCCGAAGTACTAATTGAATTTTGTATAAAAATACATTTCATAATCTCTCTTAAAATTTTTCTTCTTTATTTTATCATTTGTTTTCATTCCTTTTCTCCTTCCATCTTCATCCTTCGCCCTTCCGTGTCTGAAACTCTCTGATTGTTTGTCGTGTTCTTTTTTTACTTTTATGCGAAAATGTACATGCTTTCTCTTTTCTGTTCTTCAATGTTATTTTTCTTTGTTTTTCTTTTTTCTTAAATTTGTACACAAGGCTCAAACGATTGTGGCCGATCGCGTTTCGATTGCATTCGAGCTTACTAGGGCTGGCTTTTTTACATCGCTAAGATTCTACAGTATTTCATGAATATGGTGAGGGCACTGCCAAGCCATAGGTTCCCGTCTAAAATACTTTTAATTCATGTTGAAACACCACTGTGGCACCATCTGTCTATGATTGTCATAATTATAATAAATCTGCGCGATCGGTTCTGTTCGCAATGCTGTAGCGAAAATGACACATAGGATAATTGTCAAATGACTTTTATTGCAATGAACCTAAAAAACTCATAATAGTTTTGCCACTATAAACGATAAACTTGTACTGTCCAATGTAAATAAATCGACGGATTTATAATGGAAGACACAAATAAATAAAGCGGGATGGCGTAGACCAGGCCTGCCCCAAAGGGTGCAAATACCTCCTGAATTTCTGGGACCCGGGCAACAGCCTAGCGCGGGACTGTTCCATTGCTGCCCGTTGCCAGATTCGTGAGAGAACTGCACGAGTGTGCGAGCCTATTAGGATGGCACACGCATGCAGTTCTCTCGCAGCCCATGCTGTGTGGTTAGCAACGTTAAGGTCTGCGCACACATTTCCGTCCCGTCTCCGTTCCGTCTCCGTTCCGTGGACGTACAAGGTATCGGTTGCTTGTTTTAGAATGGAGCAGCGCACACTTGTCAGTTCCGTGAAATTCGCTGGCCTCTCCGTATCCGTCAGGTCTGGGCCGTCCAGATCCGTGTTAAAAAATATCGTTTGCGTGCTTTACAATGGAGCAGCGGACACTTGTCCGTGTCAAGGATGTCACCCGATGTCAGTGTAGAACCCCTATCCGTTCGGTGAAACTAAAATTCGGTTGCCAACGATATTTGCGCATTTGGACTGACGGATTCCGGAAATCACGGAAAGGTCGACCTTTTTTTATGACCATGAAAGGTTCTCGGGTCGAGGCTCTCGCACCACGCGCTTCAGGGGTCCTAGAGCCTAGAGTCATAAAGACAAGGACAGCAATAGGCCACTCAGTAATGGAAATGGTAATTTCTATAATTAATATTAAAACTCCATAAAAATACCACCGATGCATTGCTGGAGTTTTTACAATGAAAATTATACCAAACATGATATAATTCTGATCATTATTAATGATTGTAATGAAAAGATTGTTTTTCTTTCAAAAGGACGAAACACGCCACCTACTTAGTAAACTAATCGTTCTAGCTTCTAAAAAAATCACGTCGTTTGGACCAAATTTAATGTTGTTATTCTGTTTTAAAGGGTGTCCGAATACTTTTGTCTGTGAGAAAAAAGGAGACTACCCACAAGCTGAAATGTCACAGGGGCAAGGGGAATCGCCCGTTCGCTTCACCCTATCCCCTCCAAGAAATCTTAGTTTTCGGTTCTTAACGGCTGTCCATATCCGCGATTTGTCGCGAGTAGACACAAAGTGGTGTTTCCAATACGACAGGTATCACGCTACTAACTGAGAGGATTGTACAGCAGGCTTGCAGGAATGGCTGAATTGGTACTTACCGGACCAGAGCAGGCCCCCTACACAGTTGTCAGTGAAGTTAGGGACACCGCAGGGAGACGGAATGGACACCATACGGAGACGGAACGGAGACGGAACGGAAATGTGTGCGCAGACCTTTACAGTCCCGCGCTCGGCTGTTACCCGGGTCCCAGAAATTCAGGAGATACTTGCACCCGATGGGGCAGGCCTGGTGTAGACCAAAAAAATACGCATTTATTACAAAATCTACTATCTGTTATTTTATGTTAACAACGTAAAAATAAACATTACCGAAAATTAAATTTTGTGACAGGATTGCGCGAACGTATCTCGCATTAAACGTCATCCGTTTACTTTACGCTATATCTGCCGCAGATGCCACCACAGCGGTGTTTTAACTTGAATTACAAGTATTTTAGACGGGAACCTGTGGCTTGGCAGTGCCCTCACCATATTTATGAAATTCATGAAGCCAGCCCTAGTAAGCTCGAATGCAATCGAATCTCGATCGGCCACAATCGTTTGAGCTGAGTGTACTGTACTTGTCATACTTTAGATGATACTACGTATTGTATATTTTTTGCCGTGATCATTAATGGTCATAAACATCCCAAATGTCAAATATTAATATCATTGTTTAAGTTTAATAATGTCTGTGAAAATTAAATATTCTCAACGTATTAATGTCTGTGAACTCTATTAACAGCAATTGATGTTTTTTTTATTCAACCGTTGCATCTTATTTGCTATTTTTAGTAAGTTATTTCATCACCTGATTTTTGTTTTTACGTCCTACACTTTAAACAATATGTGTTTTTTAACCCATATTACTTAAGTTAACCAGTAATTTTAAACTCTTTATTAATTATACTTAGTAATAAATATAATTCAGACTATTTATAATAACAATCATGTGTAATGCTTTGTACGTTTTTTAAATTAATTTTGTGTCTCGTGTTATTAAAAATAACTCGAATAACTTCATCTGTGGACCCATTTTAATTCCGAAAATCTCAGGAATCCATTAGTACTACTTTCATGAAGATTAATGTAAAACAGAAAACTTGAAAGTTTTAGTAGTGCATGCGTTACTACGATCTCGGAGGTTATCACTGCCACTCTTGGTTTCCTTGTCGAATCGTTCACGCAGGGGCGAATTTAGAGATTTTACGATCCTACGCCAACAAGCGCCTACCGCCGCCCCTTGCGCAAAATACCATAAAATATTTTAATTTAAAAGACGAGACAATGTAAAAATTAATCCTACATGACAATTCACATATGAGGTATTGCTAATTTTTTACTTGAAAAATTAACGAAAATAAAAAGTCGTCCTTTCTATCAAATTATGTTAAACATTTTATTTGTATATTGAGCAAATAGGCATACAGGTTGCTGCCCGCCAAAGGCCAATGTCAAGTCCCTAAGGAGATTACTAACCTACGAGCGTGGAGTGATTATTATACACCATTTGAAAAGTCTCACCAAGACGAATTGATTAGTACTATTTTTAACTTCAAAATCAGATGTGATCACCTCGAAAAATGCCCTCTAATTTCGAAATTTTGCGGTTTTGAACAGAATTTTGTAAGAAGCATCACCCGGCCCAATTGCATAACGCATTCTGTGCATATATTCAATACACTTCTCACGTTTAATACCACAAAAATTAAATTACTCACGCAGCATATTTTGCCACATTTATCACACTCTTTAAATTTAGTTCTTATCCTCTACCACTATTTCACGTCACATGAACAATTTTAGAACACCTGGAACTCATACGAATGGAATTTAAAACTGTGAAATTTGGTTGGTAAAATGTAATTATTTAAATGGGGGACATTTTTATTAACAATTTTTTGATAATAAGACGAACAAGATTCGTGTATAGGGGAGACCGGGGCAAATCGGCAACTGGGGTAAATCGGCCACATGAAGTTTTACCAAGTGGAAGTTAAAATAAAAACTCGTGTTTGCTTTTGTAAACGTCTCTCTATGTGTCTACAGTACCAACGGAATTTGATAGCATTTGAGATTATGTTGCACTTTGTAGAAGGCAAAATACGTTTTCGGCAGTGATATAAAAATTTCGTGACTTGTGGAAAAGTTGCCTTTATTCTGTAATATTGGTATTCTGAAGTTTGAGGTGAGTATGTACTGATTAAAATAGCGGTACCGATTACGATTCCGATGATAGTTTGAGTTATTTTGGAAAATCTCTTTGTGTTTAAGTGATTGAAGTTAGAGTTTACGTCTGGGGCAAAACGGCCACTTAACACCCGGGGCAAATCGGCCACTCACTGATGATGCCGAACCATAGTAAATAAGTAGTTTTATTAACTTTTGTGGTAAAAATATTCTTCGATGCAGCCCCGTCAGTGGATCCGACGCTCAACAATGGAAAACAGTTGACGGTTTCGAGACGGGGAAAGGACGGAAGCACGGCTACGCAGTGCAGTTCGATCTTTGGAAAAAGAAAGTTACATATATCCGTGCGTTTAAATATTGATTGAAGCGATTGTAGCTTGAATAGTTGCGAGGAGAAATAAATATCGTCTACATTTTTCAACAACATGGTCCGTAATTACAATCGCAAGAAACCTCCAATCGTCGTCCAAGAAAAGCTGTTACGACCACCAATGTGGAATTGGTATCTCAGCCTTTGACGAAGACAGGGTGTTCAATTGGACGTACGTTGCGTAAACGCAGGTGCCAAAAGAAGCAACTGGAGAAACTAAACCTCGGAAACTGAAGATGACTGAAAAATGCAACAATATTTAAACCGCAGTATGTGTGCGTTAAAAACGTGAACTTCTCAACTTTTCAAACAGTTTTTTGACTCTATTGTAATTTGTAATTGAGAAATAAACGACTCATTTTCATTTATGACTAAAAATTCATCAACATCCAGCCCGAATAAAAGGGGTCCGTTTTGCCCCGAAGGAGTGGCCGATTTACCCCGGCATTTTTCGAAACGGCGAATTTACATTATATTACAAATTCTCTGGAATGACTTTAGAAAAGGGGATTAATGAAAATTTGTTGTAGCAATTATGTACTATAGGGATTACTCTTTCGGATAGTATAATTCACATAATTGAAAAATTAAATTTTGTTTGTTAAATTTATCAATGAAAAAAAAGTGGCCGATTTGCCCCGGTCTCCCCTACTGGTCTAAGAAAGTGAAAATTGAAGAGCCCAGTGGAAAACAGATACATGCTACCGTTTTATGATTATATTAGGAGGTGATGGAATTACACTACATGGCAGGAACGTATTTTTGGAACAAAGAAATACAAATTTATGGATATGTGGCATATGCCTGTTTGCAACTGAGACTATCAGCTTCAAATGCTGAAATCCATATGTCATAATAATAAGGGGTGACGTTTCGTTCGTTACTGTATACGCGTTTACAGATCTGCCCGAATACAGGCAATCCGCGTGCAGCAGTGCACGCGAGACAAGCCAGACGAGTGATCGGGCAATGACAGTCAAAGCCACTGTCGACGAAGTTTACGATACTCGACGTGGCGTCATACGATTCAACGGTAGTGTGTCCAAAATTAAAGGGTATCGCTGAATTACATCAGACCTGCCTACTCGCTAAAATCCACGAGTGCAAATCAAAAGACGCCCGATCGGATTATCGAGTAGAGATGGTTATTGTTTTCACCTTCACACAAGTGTATTCACGGCATAATGAACAATGAATAACGATTGTATTCGACGGAAAATTATTCGTACAGAACGGATAAATCTGTAGCGCCAGATATATCAAGAGGCACGTTAGTATCTCGCGCCAAGTATATATGTATAGGTATATGCGCAGCGCGAGATACGGAGTGTATCTATTACGCCACGACTCGCTATCAAGAACCGAGAGATTATCGAATCGCAATAACGGCTGATCCGATTAGATTTTGAATGGTCTTAATGGATAGTTTGGGTTTGATTTATATAAGAAAAGTGTCTTCGTTTTGTTCCTACTGGCCTTGTCAGCTGAGATATTTCGATGTAAAGTTGCAATATGCCGAATTTTATGTTCTTAAGGTTAAGAATCGTCATCGTCCTACACTTCTAGACAAGGGGAGAGTATGAAAGGGTGAGGATGTGCCCACGAGGCACGTCGTTCATTGGTTGCGTGTATTAGCCAATCGGGTAATAAATTCTTTTCACGTGATAGCCAGACATAGAGTACATCTGACGAGGTAAACGTAACCTAGCTAGTGTCAATCAATCATAACCTGCGAAATGTCAAATAAAGAAACTTATCAAAATTTGTTAAATGTCACGAGTTTTTACACCATATAGGACACTGAATTATTGACTCAATTAACAAGGTAAGTCGCCAAAATTTTTTAATAGACTATTTATGTAGAGCTTATAGAAACGGAGTGCACGCACAGACTTGGAAGTTATTCGGAGAAGGTTCGACAGAGAAGCATCTTCTTTCGCACAAGTTTTTACAAAATAATATATTGTTTTTATACCAGCAAACTATTTTCACATTAGAGTTTTTATGTAAAGCTAATGGAAATGAAGGGGACGCATGGGCTTGATAGAAATAAAAGGATCACACAGGCTCGGATAAAAATGAAGGGAACGCACAGGCTTGGAGGTTGTTCGGAGAAGGTTAGATACACAGACAACCATCTTGTTTCGCACAAGTTTCTGGAAATTTGTCAAATGAAGTAAATCGTCAAAAATTTTCAAATTAGGGTAGCATTAAGAATTAAGGGATCATGCTCAGTCACAAACCTTCGAAAAATCGATTTTTCAATTTTTGTATTTTTAGAGGCTTCAACTAGTGCTGAAGGTTTATAATACGGACCTGGTATCGATGACACCGTATAAGTTGAAAAATGAACATTTTATGTAAGAATAAACTTGACTTGAAACTTCAAACACGTTTTTCTTGAAACAGCATTTTCAAAATCGGTGACCAAAATATTTAAAAAACCATTCAACCGATTTACTTAAAATTTTACAAGCTTACTATAGGAACAATAAACTAGTCTTTGAACGAAGGATTTTTTTTTCCAATGCTTAGTTTTCTTTTAATTGACGAAAATCAGACACAATTTATGATGAAAATTGAAACTTTTACTTTAAATATCCGCCATTTTTTCCCAAATCAATATTTCGAAAAATCCTTCGTTTAGAGACTAGATAATATAATATAATAAGTAAATTCTTTTGAATTTTTTATTTAAGATGGTCGACTTTCGAGCAGCAGTGGTCATCGTAGAAGCCTTTTTTAGAGAACCTTCGAGTGATCTACAATAACTTAGTTATTGATAAATACTTTTAAATAAAAAATTTACGATGCACGGTACTAAATGCAATCCTTAAAAGGAAAAAAGATTTTTTGAGAAATGTGTTATAGCTTTCGAGTAAAAAATTTCCAAAGACCGCCCTTTTTCGACCTCCTGACTGAGCATGACCCCTTAAGAAAATTATGGCGTACTGCTTGTAATGTAGAGTAAGTCACATTAGTGAAGAAAGTATGCTGAAAATGCATCTCCCTCGATACTTTCCAATATTTTGTGAAAGATATTCGTAATACTTTATTAAAATCCACAGTAATTCTCACGCTATTTATTAATTATATTAGTTTCCCCCAACAATATTTCAATTCGCCAATAAACATACTAAATTAATTTTATTCCAACACCAATAATTTGTGCGTTAAAAATATTGGATCTCTTTGTTCATTTTCGCTAAATTACCATTAGCATTTACATTTCTTCCAACAAGACTTTCTGCGCTCTCACTTCCTTCTGACACATTTTGTAGTTTCCACACTTACTATAGCAAAGGGCCACTCTATTTCTATATGTTCTACGTTAAGTTGTAACTAAAATGTCGATTTTATATATTTACAAATAATCGAAGCAGAAGATGATGCAGTGTGATCTGCGTCAGCGAAAAAAGTTTATTGTGACATAGTATTATATTGATTAAACGATTTTATTCAGTTTCGAACCTCTGTTTGCGTTTTGTATGTTTGCTTCATATCTGAAAACTCAAATTTAAACCAATTCCATCAATCCAATTGTCTTTTAGCTTTTTTTTTGTCGTTTGGACGACAATATAATATATTGTTAAATAAAAAAAAGTAACCCCGAGGGGGAGAAAAAATTATCCAGTCATAATAAACACTACAAAATGTGAGAAATCCCCACAAAATTACCCTTTTTAAGAAAATGTACAAAAAAGAGCACCAAGTATATAATCTCGTCAAAAAAGATCCCATTTAAAAACATTGTCGTAAATTAATATAACTTTATTAATGTGTTATATTTAACTTAACAAAAGTAATGATATAGAATAATTGCGCCAATTATCACAATGGGTATTTATACAAAGAAAAATCACAATGGTACAAAGAAAAACATGTATTAAATAATATTGCGAAGATACATTTTTATACAAATAAATGTTTTGATACGAATAAATATTTTATTCAATTCAAAATATTTGGCGCTACTCTCCGAATTAGTGTTGCTAAACTGAATAAATATGTATCAATTGCTTTAAATTTTTTTCTTTCCTTCTTGTCTCAGTGGTGTCTAGTCTTGTTTTATTTATTAACCAAGACAATTAACATTGTTTTGGTTTCGCAGCGCCAAGTATTTTGAATTCCATAAAATATTTATTCGTATTAAAATATTTATTTGTATAAAATTATGTCCGCTTAATATTATTTTATACATTTTCTTTCTTTGTACCATTGTGATTTCTTCTTTCTATAAATAGCCATTGTGATAATTGGCACAATTGTTGTATATCATTACTTTTGTAAAGTTAAGTACAGAACATTACTAATTTGTATTAATGTACGACAATGTTTTTAAATGGGATTCTTTTTGATGAGATTATATACTTGGCGCTCTTTTTGATACCTTTTCTTAAAAGAGGTAATTTTGTGGGGATTGGAATAACGCCAAACTCTGGTTACAGCCGAGCGCTGTGGTTATCAACGTAATTGTTATTCGGGTCTGACAACCTAAGCAGGTCTTCGACTCTCGACTGAGGAGGCCTGGTGTACGGAATCGCGAAACATGCTCGCTTGCTTACACGCGAAAAGGGAATGAGAGAAGGACAGAGAATCACGGTTTTTAGTTCTCCATCAGTCACAGGAAAGGAAGGGATTGGAAGAAAAGTGCGAAGAGAGGGAAGGGAAGGGAAGGAAAGAAAAGAAGACGAAAGAAGACGCCTGAAGAGACGCGGTCGCCGGAGGCCTCCTCGGCGTTTTCTTCGTTCGCGCGGCGCATCTTCTGAAATGGCAAGGTCACCGCTAGTTACGTCACTAACTTTCCTTGTCTCCTCTCTGTGCGTATAACATACTGAGAAATCCAAATGTCACAATGACCAAGGACGCTGGACCGCGTGTACGTCGCCTCGAGGCTCTGCGAGGAATCAAAACGAAATAACAGGGGTAGGAATCCTCCACTCCACAGATTCGGCTTTCACATTCGGACTCGCTCTCGCTTTAACGACAGGTGGCCGGTGTCTCTAACTCCTTGGTATTTGCGCGTCCGAAGATTCTCAAAGGATCATCCGGATGACGAAACCGCCAACATCTTGTAATTGACTGTTCCATCTTTCTTTCTGTCAAAAGAAAAAAGAATTACTGTTACGCGACAGAATACCGTTCGCATGAAATTGAAAGTAATATGATTTGTGGGCGTAAATTTTGGTGAAGAGAACATTGAGTACAATAACAAATGTCGTGCAAAAACGTTGCAACTGCGTAATGTATATATACCTACATAT
The DNA here is from genome assembly GCA_929113495.1 of Andrena minutula. NCBI lineage: Eukaryota > Metazoa > Arthropoda > Insecta > Hymenoptera > Andrenidae > Andrena > Andrena minutula. The sequence goes on from OV815996.1 coordinate 28,179,269, forward strand.
AAGAACACAATTAAGTTTCGGAGTTATATGAATTTAAAAGAAATCACCATTAAAATCGGTTATATATGTACTTTAACTTCTTTTCAAAATCATCTCTTGAATGTGATACCATATACTTTTTTGATCATTGCTAGGTTTGAGAGAAACATATTTTGAACTGATTTACATATTATGTTGAAATGCATTTTATATTTCTTTCAATGTTCTCCGTGTCTTCAACTCTTCTGCGTTTTAGTGTGTATTTCATATTGAGAACAAAGAAAAGTCTGAGGGAGATAAATCAGGAGAATATGGAGAGTGAGGTCATTCTGCTTCCTGAATTTAACGCAATTTAACTTCCTATTTCCCGCAAACGAGATTTATTCACCTAACAATAATAAATTGAAAGTTGTTCGTGCTTGCTTGTATAACATGAACATAACATACAGTAATAATTTTTTATAAGCAGAGGTGCGTCGACGATTTTAAGTGTCACTTTCACTTTTTTGTATATAACATGTTATATTTTTTATCCTTACTTGTAGCACAAAGTCGAACTAAAGAAAATGGTAAAATAATGATTCGCATTATGTTGATAAAATAATATCATGAGATGATATACCTAAATAATGATAGGTAAAATACGCTATAACAGGTGCTCGAAGTAATGTCTGTTTACATCGATATAACATTGCAATGGTCGAATTGCTAAAATACGTACATTTCTTATCATTTCTAGATTGATTGTAATAGGTATGCTACCGTTTGTGAGAGGCACCGTTTAGGCACCGGCCCAGCGGAGAGTTGCCAGCGATCGCTGAAAAAGAGCGATGCCCGAGCTTCGAAGATTTTAGCGTCGCAAAGAGCTAGGTATTGGGAATTTCCCGGCCCAGTTAATCGAGTCGCGCGCTCCGCGTTTATGATCAGTTTACCACTCGCACCCCAGATTACTATAATGAGGTTTGAAAATAATGTCAACTGATCTTGTACTCGTCTTAATTTCAAAAATTGGCACATCGTTCCAAAAAATGATATTAACGGAAGCTGGTATAGGCGTGGCATTGAGTAGCTAAAACATTCAAACACAAAAATTCTAGAAAAAAAATCAAATACCGCTACAATCAAAGACACATCCCATTAGTTACCCCTTACGTCTGATCTAGGTATGCACCGCATTAAGAATAAAATCATAAAAAAGAAAACCAGAACAATAGATTCTGAGGACTGCAGGACTAACACATAATTGAATAAAAATTTAATTTCTCAATTTATGAAAGTAATGATACAGAAACAACTAGCCTATTGTTTATCAACACCACGAATTTTAAAAGGAGCATTAAATATAGTATCAAATAAACAGTTTGCAAAAGCTTTTCACAATAGGGACATTCCACGCGAACTCGGACACTTTTTGGAGTAACATTTCGGAAGTGGCTCAAATTTGAATATGTTGTAGTCTTTAGGGATGCATAAACATGTGTAGAAAGATTTTTGAAAATTTTGAAAAATATAGATTTTACAGCTGTTTGAAGGTAAGTGCTAACTTTTTTTCAATAAATTATAACTATGGAAGTAGTAAACGGATGGAGATGAGCTTTACGCGGATTTGTAGAGAAGACATTGAAGTTTTAAGGAAAATTTATTTCAATTTTTAAAAAAAAATTTGAACCATTTCTGTGCAATTATTATAAACAAATGCATTTTTTTAACATGGGGCGCGATTTTAAAAATCTGAAAAAAAATCAGAATATAGCCCTATCCTTCCCCTTCATGGTCTAATTGTCAAAAATATGGACATTTTAAAATTGGCCCTGTAAAAATTGCCGAAAGTTGACGCTGTGTCAAATCACACCGGCTCAACTGCCTGAGCCGTGCGGTACTCGCAGCGGCCAAGCGGATATATCTGCTATTCTTATACAATGTTCTCGAATATGGTAAGTATTTGTAAAAAACTGAAGAAAGACAACTTTTACTGTTTTTTATACACAACATAATACGGTAACTCAATTTTTGGTGTTCGCAATATTTTCCGCGAAACGAAGGTGACCCTCAGTTTTTTAAATGGAATGCTATATATTTGATTATCCAATATGAAAGCGACTGTCAAGACAAATTCAACCATATGGTATACTATGATCTTCAAGACTACACATGGTTAGGAATTAAATAAATATATCGAACTATCTATCTAGTAGATTGAATTTCATATTTCATTCCTAACCATGTGTAGTCTTGAAGATCATAGTATACCATATGGTTGAATTTGTCTTGACAGTCGCTTTCATATTGGATAATCAAATATATAGCATTCCATTTAAAAAACTGAGGGTCACCTTCGTTTCGCGGAAAATATTGCGAACACCAAAAATTGAGTTACCGTATTATGTTGTGTATAAAAAACAGTAAAAGTTGTCTTTCTTCAGTTTTTTACAAATACTTACCATATTCGAGAACATTGTATAAGAATAGCAGATATATCCGCTTGGCCGCTGCGAGTACCGCACGGCTCAGGCAGTTGAGCCGGTGTGATTTGACACAGCGTCAACTTTCGGCAATTTTTACAGGGCCAATTTTAAAATGTCCATATTTTTGACAATTAGACCATGAAGGGGAAGGATAGGGCTATATTCTGATTTTTTTTCAGATTTTTAAAATCGCGCCCCATGTTAAAAATATGCATTTGTTTATAATAATTGCACAGAAATGGTTCAAATTTTTTTTTTAAAAATTGAAATAAATTTTCCTTAAAACTTCAATGTCTTCTCTACAAATCCGCGTAAAGCTCATCTCCATCCGTTTACTACTTCCATAGTTATAATTTATTGAAAAAAAGTTAGCACTTACCTTCAAACAGCTGTAAAATCTATATTTTTCAAAATTTTCAAAAATCTTTCTACACATGTTTATGCATCCCTAAAGACTACAACATATTCAAATTTGAGCCACTTCCGAAATGTTACTCCAAAAAGTGTCCGAGTTCGCGTGGAATGTCCCAATAATTAGGGATTTAGGGATCTTCGTAACCGAAGGATTGACACATTAATTCGAAGCGTGATTTAAAGTAAGACTGTTTATTCACTTTGAAGCACTGGTAATATGCGAAAGCACGTAATATTTACGTAAATGGTTATTGTTTGGGATTGGCCCAAACGGCCACGGGCCAAGCCTGCGCGGAGTCGCCACCGATTCCGCGCGCTATTCAAACAGGCTAACGCGACCAAATCGCGGTGAACACGGTCGCGGTGATGTGATCGGCCGAGCCATCTGTTGACGTGCACCTCAGCTAATTAGGCAGCTGTCCCGCTTCATCGCGCGAGATGCTTTGTCTCGCCGGTGGGGTCTTTGTCCAGCTCAGGACGAACAGCTGTTGAGTGGGGTGCTGACGTTACAGAATTCGGCGAAACGGCCCGATCCATCACCGCGATCGGCCTCTCTCTTCCAAGAATCGTCGGATAGGAAAGTACTTGCTATCTTATCTCGCGTGCTCGCGCTTTACTGCATTGTACCTGACTCTTGGATAACGAAACTGCTTGGTTCAACCGTAACTTCTTGCGAACTTTCGCCTTATATTGAGTACATTTATGTGTTAATTGTGATTCGTTTAACTAGACAAACGTGTAATATTTTGTGCTGCGTTTTGTAAATACAAGGTGTGCGTGACCTTAGGTTAAACAGAACGACTATACTTTGCTGCTATTCTTAAAGGACTACCTTATACGCTATATTAATCCAAATTCTTAAACTAAATCGCGAACGTTGAAGCTTCTACGCTTCGCTCCTGAACAGTTATCAATATAAAATATGGGTATGATCATGAAATTCAAAATATGTTAATAAGTTAGAATGATATAAGCAATAAGCGTCGATAAGAAAATAGAATATGATCGCAATGAGCGTTAATAAGACAAAATAATATGAAAAGCAATAAGAATAGCAATACACAATATATGATGATGGTGATGTGCAATAGTATTAAAGGTAATTATAATCTCTCACAATGAATGATTGGCCGATCAAGATTCAATCGCATTCGAGCTTACCAGGGTTGGTTTTTTCACATCGCTAACATTCGACGGTATTTCATGAACATGGTGAGGGCACTGCCAAGCCACAGGTTCCCGTCTAGAACACTTCTATTTCGCGAGGAACATCACTGTGACGCCATCTACTATAAGACACGTTCGCGCAGTCCTGTCACAAAATTTAATTTACAATGCTTCGGTTATGTTTATTTTCCCCGTTGTTAACAAAAAATAACGGGTAGTAGATTTTGAAATAAATGCGTATTTCTTTCCGCTGCACATTTCCACTAATAATGGGCCTTTTAGATTTTAATCTATGAAGGCTGCTATGAATAAAATAACATAAGACTTTACTCATCCCAGTATTCTGGTGTCTAACCCTTGCCATCTCTACGAAATACAGGGTGTTAAAAAAGTAATGTTCACCGCTTGGAGGGGTGAATCTACACCCCCGGATTGGTGGAGATTTGCGAAAAAAATTTGCTGCAAAATTGTTTATAACATTGAAAATCAATGTTAAATTTTTTTTACATCAGCATATTCTGCTCGGTGTAAGGAGAAAAAGTTTGAAAGGAGCCATATGTCGCAAATTAACCGTTTCGTGGGGAAAAATTGTTAAAGATTTCGCAACGATTTGAATGTATAGAGTTGCACGTAGATGCTTGGGCCCACCACCACCACTTTGCCGTTTGCCAGTATTTACTACCTGAAGGGTAGTGGCCCGGGGTTGGTAGCTCCTAAACTCTACGCAGACACAACACGGCGTTTAAAGGGACAGAAGACCGTGCAAGGTGCATTGACCCGGCTGGGCCTGAATTAAGTGGTGTTTTCCCAACAGAAATTCGGAGTTGGCAATAACCAGTTTGAATTTTTACCTATCTTTTGATTTTTTTTTTTTTTTTTTTTTTTTTTTTTTTTATAGAGGGGGAAAATGCATTACACATACCCAGGCAGGGTTACCTGGATTATGTGGGACTCGCCGCTGCCAGCGGGATACCCACTAAAAACCCCCTCTTTCTTGGCCTACTTCGTATGACTCCCTATGCTACGGTGGGGACTTCACCTATTTTTTGCCTACGGACATTGGAACGGATAGGGCACAACAATAGATTCTGCTGATTGACAGGAGGGAAAGTTTAAAAGAAACCATATGTGGCAAACGCACTATTTTGTAGGAAAAAATTGACAAAGTTGAATTGTGAAGGTTAGACGATATTAACTTAGTAACTTACCAACGTTCTCGATGGTTTATCTCCTGCGTCTTCTTCTCACCCACAGGACACTCCCATCGTTGTTGATGGCGCGTAGCATCCGCGCCTGTCCGGTGGCTTCGATATGACCACCGTCATTATCGAGACATTGTTGCAATCTTCTCTGCATGTTCTTGCGAACTTTTTCAAACGTGTCCGGCGAATTTTGGATTGTTCGGAACGCTTCTGCTATTCGCTGTTTTAATTGTTCCCGCGTTTCAATTTGGCTCCCCGATCTATAAACAATGTCTTTCACTGCTCCCCACATAAAAAAATCCAGGGGATTGAGATCGGGCGAACGTCGTGGCCACACATGAGGTGCGGGCGAGCGTGCTATCCACCATGTGCCAAACATTCGCGGTAAGTAGTCTCTGACTATCAGGGTGAAATGTGCTGGTGCACCATCGTCCATAAAATACAACGACCGGTGTCTGTTTCGTGGTACTACTTGGCGAAGTTGGCCTAACAAATTACGTCGTAAAAAGCGCAAATATGTTGCACCGGTTAATGTGGGCAAATAAACAGGGCCAACGATTTGATCTCCCACAATACCTGCCCACACATTTACTGAAAAACGTCCCTGGTTAAACCGTTGGACGGTTGCGTGGGGATTTGCATAGGCCCACACTCGTGTGTTTTGCCTGTTTTGTAGAGTCGCGCTGGAAAAACTGCTTTCATCCGTGAACAGCACATTTTCCAGGAAGCGGGGATTCTGTTCTAATTTCCGCAGCATCCAACGACAGAAGGTACGCCGAGCAGCGTAATCACCTGGACGGAGTGCTTGGACCCTTTGAATTTTTAACGGTCGTAGACCTTCTTCCCGGATGATGCGTCGCACCGTCACGTGCGAAATATCTACGCGAGGAGCAATACCCCGGAGGCCTATTAGTGGAAATGCACGCGCTAACGCGATCACGCGTTCTTCCGTTCTCCATGGTACGCGGGGTCTACCTGGTCTCGGGTGATTATTGACTCTCGCATTGAACTCTGCTACATTTAGCTCCGAAAATCGGTGGTCGAGACGTTGAAATTCCCGTCGGTACGGGATTCGTGTTTCCCGGTCACTGTCCACCAACCATTGTCTATAAATTTCCCGGGCTAAAGAATAGTCCCTGTTTGCTTCGTCAATGGTGTAGTGGCGCGAAACCCGGCTAAGGTCGAGGCGTGTGTGCGCGTGTGTGTGTGTGTGTGTGTGTGTTGTCTAGTCCGTACTATGTATGTATTGGGATGTTATGAGAGACTCCAGGTAGCACGACTCGAGGAGTCAGTCGTCGTCGTAACGAGAGAGAGTACGTGTGATCGTTACTACAAGCTGTATATTTTCTCTATTAATTATATTCATCTTTTCCTCGTCCAACGAGTTGTGTAGCCCGTTAAACTTTCAATCCAAAGATTCCACAATGGTACGAAGCATTTGGCGAACGTTTCCCCCATCATTGCGACCTCTGCCTCTTAAACGTCGCTCCATGATACTCGGGGACCACTTATAATCACTAACTATTAACTAATAACTAATAAAGGATAACTATACTAATCACTAAACTACACTACTACACTATGCAATAGCTGTTCCGTGTGTGTCCAATACACGCAACCACTACACGCGATGCGACGCGAAACCCGGTGTCTCAGCAATGAAGACTCTGTTTGACTGATGTTCGCTCCTTAGGAGGCGACGAAAATCCAACTGGTGGCATTTCCTTGGTGTAGGAAGGACCTTGAGCTTTGGAAATTCCTCGAGTATTTCGCCGTCCGTGAGGCGGTGTTGCCATTTTACAAGTTCGCGCGCGCGCGGGTTGCAGGATTAAACGATGACCCTGTATATGACTGGGTTCCTTGTGGGGCCCCAGTGTAAAACAGGTCCCGTAATAAAATTCGGGTTATTTATTTGTATATTGTTACGTGTAGAAATTTATTAGTTATGTAATTTTCTTCTTGTAAATATCGCTAAATGTAATGACGAGCACCAAATGTGTGTACATATGTATATATTTATTTATATATAACTTTCCGACTTATAAATGATATACATCCTTAATTAAAATTTGGTTTTCTTTGAGTCAGAGTTATTTATTTGTATAGTTTTAACTTTCTATAGTATATTGCATGACAATATACACGCATTATATTTTTTTCAACACCTGCATGAAAGGTGTGTTTTTGAAAGCCTGCTCAGCGATTCGCAAAAAATATGCATGTTGGATTGCGTTTTTATTCTGTCAAAATTAATAAATACGTGTATTTATTTTCCAACAAATCGATAACGATTAGTGGAACAACTGCATCTTCATACCATAGGGTAACGTCAAACTCCAGTTTCTTTGGGAGGAAAGTAAGAAATTGCGAATACGCATACGCGTAAAGTATTTTTCCGTTGGGAGATAGACTTTACGCGAATACGTCTGAAATTAGTCATTTTGCTCCCGCTTAGCAGGCGTAAAAAACACACATTTTCATGCAGGCCCCACAAGGAACCCAGTCATATATCCCTATGCTACGAGCCTACGAACACACACATACACTACTGCAGTTCTCCTCACCGATTCTAACCTTAGCAATAGGAAAGGCGGGTTGCTCGCCGCTAGGCGCCGAAAACAGCTCCTTGTGCAGCGCTGCCTTAAGGGGAGGTTCTGGTCTATAGCCCCCAAAAATAGGTGATATTTAGGAATTAATTAAAGGAAAACTACTAGATATAATTTAATGAGACTTTTTGCATTGTATTAAGAATGTCTTAAGTTATAGAAATATATTTTTTGTTTTATAATTAATCATTGCAGACAGCCCTGGGGAGTCGTTAAAGTCAATGGCGTCAAAAAATTGATCCAAATCAGTGGGACCTGTATCTATTTTGATATTCGGAAACGTGTTTATGTACCAGAGATAAGGGATCGGCCTTTAATTTGAAGTGAGGGCGCAGCAGGTAGGGACCACACGCAGTCAGCGGACTACCCCTTTTCTTTCTGTGTCTCTTCGCCAGGCGTAGTGATGTCGGATTATACTTTTTAATTGTTCTGTTGGGGGCATCTTTCTTACATGTGGCATATTTAGGTAAAAACTGAACAGACTGATCGGTCAGAGTGATTCACATTAGGGACGAACACGGGACGAACTGAACAATAGGAAACAGGAAATACCGAAAACTCTCGGCGAAGGTACCAGGCCAAAAACATTTAGGAAAGCGTCGTAAATATAGCTAATAGGTTCGCGGGCCTTGTAATCCCTAATTTTCGCGCGTTTATGTCTTTTGAATAATTTTTTCTCATTTTTCGGCGCAGATTGCATTCTGATATCTTTTATAGTTCAAAAGTTATACGAAAATGACCCCAAATTCTTCAACCCGGGCCGGAAAATTTCAAGTAACTCTTTGCGACGATAATTTGAAGGAGACCATCCCAAAATTTTCGAAGCGTGGGCGTCACTGCTGCCCGGCGGTCGCTGGTAACCCTCCGAACCCCGGGCTGGTGAATGGTAGTAGTGGAATGCGTCCGTGAGGCGGTGTTGCCATTTTTGTCTGTTCGCGCGCGCGTGGTTTGCAGTTTTAACGGATGACCCTGTGTGAATACTGTGGCACAGTGGCGGATCCAGGAGCCTTTCTTGGGGGGGGGGGGGGCCGGGGGGGAGGCGAAACGAAACGTGTAAAAGTACATACCTACATTTTTTAATTTTCTTTTACGAGATTTAAAATTTGCTTGTAATTTATATTTTAATATATCTATCTGATACTATAGCCTGAATAATTAAATACACATTAATTATTTATACATCACAAGAAATCAGAATAATTGCAGTACTTACCTGTTATTGAATAATTTATTATTCTTAGGGGGGGCGATCGCCCCCCCCCATCGCCCCCCTCTGGATGCGCCACTGCTGTGGCATATAAATAAGGAGAGGAAGGTGAATGAGAACAGGACGAAAGTAAATAAACCAAGTGTTTGTGCGAAAAATTTATTTAAACTAAGGGTATGTACAGTTTAAGCGGGGATGTGTTCACCCTGCGGGTGGAAACCATTCTCATCGGCGACGTAGTTGACGGTGTACCTGATGTTGGTGTGCGGGTCGACCCAGGTGAAACTGCCACGAACGGCCAATGCCTCGTTTTCAGTTCCCTGGTTGACTACCTCCGCCGTTTCTTGATGAGATTGACCATTCGAGAGTTCGTATCCATAGTTGTAACCGCCGACGCCAATGTTGTCAGAAGGTGTCTCTTTGACCAGCACCACATCCTGGGGAACGCTCTGAGGTACGCCCTGAGGAGCGGCATAAACCACAGCGACGACGACGGTGAAAGCAACGAGCTGCAAGGAAAGGAAAACTGTTAGCGCTTCGATCAGGAACTAGAATACATCATTAGCGAAGAAATCTTATTAATTGGCTAGGTACATATCGGCCTCTTATATCGCGTATTTGAACAGGAGACATCATTGCCACGAAATATGCGCGTAGATGGTGTGTAAACCACGTAACTTCGAGGAATGTAGTTTCCGATAGTCGAGGCCGTCACTATTTCAACGGTATGAGAGAATGTGTTGATCTAGTGATATTCCTTTAATCGTATGGTGCGATTCGTCACTGTCTTCTTATCGTGAGGACGCTACTTTTCGCGGTTATGTAATCCGTTAACCGACGGTTTACTTAAAATAAGTCTACGAAACGAATTTGCATTTCAACGGAAAGAACAATGATAACGATTACACGCAATTGCTACGCGTATCTTTGTATCGCGAATGATACATAACGATCCTAAGTGGATGTTAATTGCACGCTCCGTAACCGTAATCTCACAAACAACGATTTCCAAGATGAGGAGTCTCCGCTTAGGAAACGTATCGCGATCGTGCGAAGAAATTTCAAGTTCCGTGAATTGGAAGGTGGGAGCATTCCATTTTCGAATTGGGCACGGTTACATTTGATATCCGGTTCAGAGAATCGTTATTAAAACGAAGGCAGCACGCACCAGTTTCATGGTTGGTTTTTGGATTGGTCTCTTTTTCGTTTCTCTGAGAAGATGAGGCAGGTGCTACCGTGAGTAGAGCTAAATCACGATACTGATTCCATGGTGGTCCAACGGCGATTATATACTCGGATGTCGATATGAATCGTATCCCTTCCTTGCGTTGGGTTCCAAAAATTCTGCTGCGAAGATGTCGAAATCTTCCTCGAATGGCATTGGCCAAGCCAGAGATGGTACAACGATGCTCGACAAAGGAAGAGGCGGTGAATGTTAGGTAGAAATTCGAGAAAGAGCAGCCAGCAACGAGGATTGTGGTTTCACTGTGGGAATACACCTCGACGAATCTCCAGGGGCTTTACTAAAATTGGTTGGTATAATGAATGCCGGCTGGCATATCAGGAAATCTTTATAAAACGTGTGTAGGTGAACTGTTTGGTTCAGAGTTTTGGATCCAAGAAACGATTATTTAACGTCTGATGCGCCACAAACGCATGAAATGAAATCGAATTCAGCACCCGATTAAGTATCAATTATGGTAAAAGATACAAGTCTAACTTTTTTTAAGTTAAATGTGTGTGGTAAACCAATTATTTACAATAGAACATCGATTATACAAACGTCAAATAATAAAAATGTGGGTTATGGAGGAATGAATTATCGATGATTAATTATGATGATTAATTATCGAATGTGTATACACATTTATAATTAATATACGATACTTAATATATATGTATACCGTTGATAGAAAACGTTGACAAAGCTGCGGGCAGAAAAGATCAAACAAAATACGAATCTACTATACTACATATGTATCGCTGAGTTCTATATTGTATTAAAAGTGCATTTAATGAGAAAAGACACAGAAAGAAGTAGAATTTAGCTACATTTAAGTGTACAAATCTTGAAATACATTAAATTCTTATACTACACTTTGTAATGCAATTTCTCAATTATAATTTATATTGTATTAATTCTTGGTAAAAATATGTTTTTCCACTCATGTCTCACTTCTGGCTTTTATGATGGATTATCTGAAAAGTTTGGATCAATTGTATTGTGGGGCTATTTGGAGAATGTGTTTTTCAAACGATTGCATAACGATTTAAGGAGACATGTTCTCCTACATCAGTCATGTTTCCATAAATCGTTATGTTATCGTTTGAAGTGTGAATGTGTTTTTAACTGACTTCAAAAAGAAAGAGGTTCTCAGTTCTAGGTGTTTGCTAATATGTATGTATGAATGTATATATGTATATAACTACTGAACCGATTTTGGTGAAACTTATTGCATTTAGTTTGACTTCGATCAACTTAGGTCATGGAGAAATTATCAAAATGGGTCAAGTAGTTTTCAAGTTAAACAAAAAAATAAGAAATCTATTTCAATATTATACAATATATGCACGGGCAGGCAAAGGATGGAGTATCAGATGTCCGAAAAACAGAGCGAGACAAAATATCAACGCGTCGTCTGTCTCGTACCATTTCTTTCACTCCCTCTGATTCGCTCTCGTTCCATCTCGATCTCGCAATCGGCAAGATAGGAGTGAGAACGATGGATCGGAATCGTGTCCCCTCTACGTTAAAATATAATATTATATATATATATATAATATTATATTATTTAAATAACTAAAAAGCACAAAATAAAAAAAAATTAAGAAATTAAAATCGACTTCAAAATTTAAAAAATGCGCTAAAAAGTGAAAAATAATTTTGTTCTTTATTTATTTTACGACTCTCGTTTTGTTTCAGTCGGTGCCAGATTTACACAGTGCAAATGATGAGGCGCCGACATAAAAAATTTGAGAGTCGTAGATTACATAAGGAACAAAATTATTTTTTTACCTTTTAGCGCATTTTTAATTTTTTGAAGTCGGTTTTAATTTTTTATTTGCATGGACACTGGCCGGTCGCCAGCACCCGCGTCCGCCAAGAGGACAATTGAGCATGCCTATCCTAGATGAAGATACGCGGTTCAAAGTAAGCACACTTCAATGGGATGCAAATTTAATTATTTTAAACATACATTCTACAAATCTGTTAAGAATAATAATAATTATGAAGATGTCAAAATATCAAAAATCTCATTTCAATATGAATTTCAATATGAATGGCATACAGAGTTGTAGGGGACTTAAGGATATAATCTCATACATGGATCATGTTCATATTGACTTACCTTTATACAAGTGAAAAACAGAATTCCAAGTAATATTATATTTTGACTTATATCTGTCATTAAAATTAGTGTAACACTATTTGAAGCATTAGGGTGAAATAAATGTTCTAGTATACTAAGTTCCAAAAGTTTAATCTATTTTTAATTCCATCAAGTAAATAAATCATATCCTTATCAACAAGGACAGCAATTGCAGTGCATAGTTGGCCGTAGTTCAATCATGACTGACGAAAGAATTGAGAATAGTTTTTTACCAAATAAATACACCATTCTGTTCAGTTCGTACCTAATTCAGTACCAGAAATTATTTTCAATTAAAAATTGTAAAACTAGATAGAGAATTTAAAAGATCTGATATACATACATGTGTTTTTCATTTACAAAAATTTCATTTTCATTTTTTTTAAACGAATCTTATTATTTTCACCCATCTGCATCAGAAAAATGTAGATCGCACTAAATTTTGAACCGTCCTTGGCGTCTGCAAACGAGAATTGTTTCTTAAGAAGTTGGAATGACTTTTATTGTGAGGTGTTTATTAAGATGATTATAAGTAACGTGATATCGTATGTTCAAATTCTTTTAATTCAACTTATGAATATAAGACGAGACACTTTACATACGGGTATAGCATCTCCTATACAATTATGAATATTAGTAAAGTGACAAAATTTAACATAACTTGCATTGGATATGTTCGTGTCGTAGTTTTAAAAGACAGTAACGAAAATTGATCCATAGTTAATTTTATTTTCCAGTGCTAAATTCACTGGAAAGGATTTACAATATTAGGGCAAGTTTCTAAAAAGAACACGGTGAAATGTATCCTCATTTTATACAGCTTGTTCGCCAAGCTCATGCAGCAAATCAAATATTCACGGTCGAACACTATGAAGAATGGAGGCAATGATTTAGTAATTTAGTAAGGTTCATCTTCACGGAACACTCACCGATATTTCACAATGTCGGCCTTGCGTTACACAATCGAAGAAACTCCATTAAATGAGAATATCAGTAAAAAACAGCCTGTGTTTCAGAGTATCAATGTAACTCATTACAAACTGAATATGGGCTGTTGATTTATGACACATCCTTCAGCGTTCTGTCATTCTTATTTGTTACAAATTGATCATCCATCGTGACCGTAAAATTCGGAGGTCACGCAAACAGGTACTCGCCTTCCCGAAAGGTGGATCTTGATATCAAGTTGCAGCAATTTCGTCCAGCATCCTTTGACATATATCAATCTCGCATCTTTATTCATTGTTTAACATTAATAATAGTTCCGCATACCGAGAAACCGGTTCACGGATGATTCTTTTAGCTTTGTCAGTTGCTTCTTATTTTTACTGAAGGTTAAGGGAGATCCTTGAAATCTCCTGGGTGACAGAATCCATTCGAGCGGATCAAAACATCGTGTTTTATGGAATCAAGCGAGTCGACGCGTGTAAATCTTGCAAATATATTCAAAGCTGTAAAGGTTAAAGACTAAGTTCGTGAAGAGAGACGAGGAGGATTGCGTTAAAGCGACCTTGCCTCTAATTGCAAGTCGCTGATTCTTCCGTAAGAAAAACCGAAAACGCTTTTTCTGCTTTTGTCTAACTGTGGAAGAGAAAAAATGTCTGCTAGGCTTTGTAAAAAGAAAGTTTCTCCCAGTTACATAAGCTGATCTCTTATGCTAATGCTGGAAAGAGCAGGCATCGCTGCAGAAGAACGATCGATCGGACGTAGAAGGGGAAGGAGACGACTCTTCGATGCGAGAAGATCTATGTTGGCTGTGTCATGCGCGCGTGTACATTTTTCTTCTTTTAATATCCTTGTAATTGATCGAAAGTTGTGGAATGGAGAACGACGTAATCGAAGATACTCTGGTTTTGTCCCGAAGACTTATTGCTGCGTGTACTGACGTAGCATAGGTACTTGACGTTCTTATAATAATCTTTTTGTCTTTTGTAGGTGCAGCTTCTTCATTTACCGTGGATGGAAAATTCACTGTGCAAACAGGCGAATACGCTCTTCAATTGCTTCGCAACGTCTTGTGTAAGTTGTGCAATAAAACGAGTTGGTTACTGTTGATTTAAATTGGAATTTTAATATCCTGAACGTATTTATTCCAGATGAAAATGGACAATATAAGCATTATCGCTCTTATAAATATAAACCATGTGAAGCACATAAAACATTTCCTTAGGCTGTTTTAGGATAGATAAATAACTTAAATTACTTTTTTATTTTTATCTATATTACTGATAATAATTTAAGAATAAAATTTTTTACACTCTTACACTCTTGATGTCAGTAATATTCGAAAATATTTTCAAAAATTGTCAAAAACTTAGCAGGTGAAATACTTATTATTAAAGAATAAACGGATTAATGTATTTCGTTGAAATATATCATCAATGGTAGTGTAGGATATTTGTTATTAAAAATATATATTTGTATGAAAGGACGATACTAGGGGACACCGGGGCTAGTTGACTAATTTTTTACACTCCTAATTTTTATAAATATACCATTGTTATTTTTTTGACTTGCTACATACCAAAAGTTTACAAATTACATTAGGTATACAGGCTTAATATTTAAAATCGTTTTAATTGAGTCTACGTTGTAGTTTTTATGGTATTTAGAGTAGGGAGACGAATAAGTCAACAAACCCCGGCTGCGGGGTTAGTTGACAAATACGATGGGGTTACTTGACTTGACATTTACTTTTCAGTTTTAAACCTTTGCTTGCGCAAGGCGTATATATACGCTGTCACAGTACATCAATATATATGAAAAGCGTATATATACGCTGCCAATTCCACCAATATACTATATGGTGGATCGTATACTACGATCAAAAATTTTTTAAATTTTTTTTACTCCTTCACAGTGTTATTTTTTATTAATTATCATGGTGTTAGATACTTAATTATTTTGTACTTATTTGTTATGCTCTATTTGGAAGGCCTGAGAGTTTGAAGGGAGGATAGGGTGTAAAACTGGTAGGGGTGAGTTTGGAAGAATTTTATGGTGGAGGAAGTGGACTTGAGCAGCTAAACTCTTTGCCTCGACTGCATCTTGAGGATAAAAATGCAATTACTAGTGGTATTCCTATGCTTAGTCAAGTAACCCCATCCGACATTGGTAACATGTTAATTATAGTCAAGGTATCACGTTTTCACAAAATATTCATGAAAAAACATCAAGCAGTACTTAGTGAGCAAAAATTCATAAATAGTCGAAATAAAAATATTTACTTCCCGCCGACCTTTTTAGATTTTTCATTCTCACTGACAGAATACGCAAGGTTTTGTCACGGCGACACATTAAATGGCAAGCTGGTCATTCATATGCTTCAATATCGCGAATCGCCGAATAATTTATTCCATAATACAACAATTAAATGGAATTAGTCAACTAACCTCATTAGCCAACTAGCCCCGGTCTCCCCTACTTCGATGTTTCCGGTGTGTTCTATAATCAAAATACCATGACTCTTAATTATTATTAGCGGGTCATTCGACGCTAAATCGATCACTTTTGTCCCTCGATGTCTCGGATTTTTTTTAAACTTCAATATGTTTTAGTCCTTGTGGAATTGGGGAGGGTTTAAGCCGTCTTTTTGTCGATTTCGAGTTTGTTTAAAAAATACAGGGCCTTGAATTTTGCAATTTTTGCCTATTTTCGTGAAAATGACCCAGACAGCACACGACGTCTTTAAGACGTCCATTTTATGTCTGTTTTACGTCTGAATGTCCTGATTTGTGACAAAGATGTCTTTAAGATGTCACGCGGACGTGTTAAAGACGTCTTTAAGATGTCTATAAGACATCCACAAGACGTTTTCAAGACGTTTTCAAGACGTTTTCAAGACGTCTTTAACACGACCATAAGACATCTTAAGGATGTCTGTCAAAAACCTCTTAAGGGGGCAATCTTATTTTTGTTATTGTCCGTCTCACCGGGCCTTGAATGTGTGCGGACGCTCACACAAGCTAAGTTAAGCGTGTACGTATACGCGTGTAGTAAACAAACCGTTTCAACCGTCTTTCGTCCTGGAATCGGCCAGAAGGAAGTTTTTGCGGATACAGTTACCTTCAGTAAACATCTGTGCAGGGTGGTCTGGTGTGTTTGAACGCTAAACACACCAGACCACCCTGCACAGATGTTTACTGAAGGTAACTGTACCCGCAAAAACTTCCTTCTAGCCGATTCTAGGACGAAAGACGGTTGAAACGGTTTGTTTACTACACGCGTATACGTACACGCTTAACTTAGCTTGTGTGAGCGTCCGCACACATTCAAGGCCCGGTGAGACGGCCCCCTTAAAGACATCCGTAAAAAGCCATCTCAAAGACGTCCGAAAATAGCAATCTTAAAGCATGACCGGCCCGGCGCAAGGATTTGCAAATTATTACACCATTTGCATGGAATATTAAACATACAGTAACACAATTATTGTACATTTGTTTCGTCAATTTTTCTTCCATACAATTATATGACAGTGTGTGAAATGAGTCTAGAGGTCGAATGATGATATTTTTTTGGTTTTGGTTTTTGGTTTTCCTGTTAAACAGGATGGCGTTTCAAGCATTTCGCTTATATTGCCCAACGAACTATAAGTTCTATCTTTTTTCCCTTCTCTCTCTCTCCTTCAGGTCCCACCAGCAGCGGCAATTTTTCTAATGTTTTTGTTGTCACTGAAGAATCAGGCCTGCACAGCAGGGCTGTGACGGGCAAGAGCGCTCTCGATTGCTCGTGAGCAAAGCGAAGAACGACGCCGCGAGCTGTTCCCCCACTCTGTGGCTACTAGCTGAAGTAGTATGCGTGTAAACTGTAAGGTGGGTTGCTAACGTTCAGCGGCACTCTCGGCCAGCAGAACGTATTGAATCGAAATGGGGTGAAATGCAACAAGTCATTGAGACATCGACAGCTAACTTTCTTTTTAAAAAGTATTGTAATTTTTAGATATCTTAACGTTACAAGGAAACAACAGCATTTTGTCGTATTTATATACATATAATATGGATTAGCGTTTACAATACGGACATGAGTTTTCACGTTTTCCGTGAACTGCCGTTCGTAAAGGATATAACCAGTCGTTTCAAAATTAGGCTGTAATAAAAAGAAAAATATTTAATTTAGTGCTGAAATTCCCATTTTCTGAGAGAGAAAGAGAGTTTGACGTAGCTATAACAGGGGAACGTCTTACTAATCATCGAAGCAACACCTTTATTGCAAAATTATACAAGATGTTCCCGAACTTGCGTACAAAACTGTAGGTATCAGTTGATTGTAAAAAAATGTGTAAAACATAAATAACGTATGATTATAAGGTTTCAAAGAAAGAGATACTTTTAATGAATGCTGCTCGTAGGGTTGCCACCTTTTTTTACAGGAAAATAACGTAAATTTGTGTTCGTGGAGTATAAAAAAAAGTACGCTTGAAAAAACTAAAAGTACATTTTAATTTTATTAGTGTTTATTTCTTCCAAACATATTTCTTATTGCCTTTATCATTACAGAGCAACTTTTTATCATTTTTAATAAACTTAATGGCATTATTGCACTTAAGGAGTCTCCTTACTTTGACGGCCTGAAAAGGAGCGCGATATTTGTTTTTTTTTTAGGAGAAACCCTCAAATTATATTAATTTAAAAAACATTTAAAAAAATTAATTAATAACGATACCTGAAACTTTAAACGCGTTTTTCTCAAAACGATGTTTTTCGAATTTCTTAACATGATATCTCAAAAATCAATCACCTGATTTACTTTAAACTTGGCACATTATCATGTAATAAAAATAATAATTTAGGGAAATGTAGCCACTAGATGTATATCTACTACTACTTGTATATATTGTATGTACACATGTATTATATGTACACATGTACTGATTACATATTTTTCTCACTTTTAAATGTAAATATACTGGTCATACATATGTATGATATATGTTTATTATATATAATTATTACCTCTATGTACTCCTTTCTTTAAAAAAATATTGTTAAATAAAGAATTCTATGCGTGGTGTATGCATCAATATTATCAGTATCAGTGGCTTTGTTAATTTTGTTCGGGAAGTTAAAAAACATTCAAGAAATAGCGAAACAAATTTCTGTACGCATCCAGTTTCTCGCTATACGTCATACATCTGAGCAAAGCTGGTTGCTAGCTGTAATGGGCATCCGACTCCTCACTCACGAACACTCCCCACCACGGCACTGTTTCTCAGAAAGGCGTGGCCTAGCGGTTCACGATGCTAGCGAAAAGTTTTGCCCGGCGGGCATTCAGCTTTGCACGCCTGGGTTACGCTTTGCGCCATGTGCTGGCTGGGATGACATGATATCAGTGATACCAGATCGGGGACGGGTGCCCTCGAGAATTTCCCCCACCTCGCGCATACTACGCCGGAGCAGCGTGTCCGTGAGCTCGGCGCTTCGGAGTCCAACTCACGGACGCGCTGCTCCGGCGTAGTGTGCGCGAGGTGGGGGAAATTCTCGAGGGCACCCGTCCTCGATCTGGCATCACTGCATGATATTCGCCGTCTCCCTTGGGGCTCCCAAAGCCTCATCCGGGCCGAATTGTACTTTGATATAGTCACTATCGGTATTGTTAGTGATATTATTTAATCGATCGCACTTTGTACTAATGATGTATCACGATATTAATAGATACTGGAGAGCTTTCGTAGACACGTCTGATTCGGACCACTGCTCCACCGGAAGTCAAACCACTCCGCTAACTGCGGCGCTGAATAATTCTTTCGTGCCATATGATATATGGTGCGTATACACTTCCAATTAATCATATTAACTTGATTCCCTCCGTTTACATATTACTCTGTCGAATGTAGAGATATTAAAAATCATATACTGCATTCACTGTATGACGGAAATACAAAAATTGAATGTAGTTATCACGTTTTCACGCGAAATATCACGAAAATATCGTTTTCTGATTTTTTTAACTATGGCGCACCTTACCGAAAAATCTGAAAAAAATTGTAGATAATAGTCATGTCAATATCTAATTACTGTAAAATTAAAACTTCAACACGAAATTGCATTTTTCGAAATTTTTTTGCGTTTTTTATTTCTTACACTTAGCAGTTGCAACGAAAAAATCTGAAAAAATTCACAATCATACACAATCATGTCTACAATATTTCAGATTTTTTTTTAGAATTTTTGCTGACCATTAAATAGGGAAAATATGGCAAAAACCGAAAATTCGAATTTACCCTATAACTACCCTCCTGGTTGAGATAGGGGGTTGAAACTTGGTGTACAATGTTTTCCTGTGCTACACTATTGAAAGGTGCATTGCCAGCTAAAATCGGTACAAGGGCACTTTTCACTATGCTTATCCAGCTAGACACTTTTCAGGGAATATTCGTAATCAAGAGACACGGTAGTGTCTCGCGCCAAGTATATATGTATAGATATATGCGCAGCGCGAGAACGGAGTGTATCTGTTGGTGTTTTAAGTGTGAAGTGGAAACACGTGCCGCAGAAGTAGGTTAATATATATATATATATATATATATATATTTGATTTTATACACTTGAAACAGCCTTGTGTTTTATAGTAATGCAATTTTCATTATAATAGTACACTTGAGTGTAATAAAGACTCTTATATTTGTAATATATAAAATACTGTTCGTTTTAACAATGTGATCTATATTGACTTGTCGGCGTACATTACAGTTCTGATCTTTTTTTTTTCTCCCTTAGTAACTGCGCACCAACCCTGCGCGTTGCCAACCTGCTCTGAATTAATTCCTATAGTCGTGTTCAGATTTATTGGCCGGTGAGTTTGGTTTCTCGAGGAGCGCGCGAGGAGAAATCAGCCACTACCACCTGACGATCGTGGATTGGCAGTCGAAGTTGCGGGACCCCCGAAGGGTATGGTGGGGTAAGGGGAACGGTGCTCGACTCCGCCTGAACGATGCCGTGTGGCAGTTGTTTATTCATAGCGTAATAGTAGTGTGCGTTACGAATCTATGCGTAGCCAATACGAGACGAAGCTACGGCAGAATCCCGTTACCGCTGGCCAAGCCTTAATGCCGAGTATGAGTTTCTCGTTTCTTTCTGGCCGAAGGGAGGAGCAGGATGGAACGCTTTGCAAACCGGTTTTCCATTGCTCAGGGCACCGTACGACGGCCAGGCGTAGCCCGAGAGAGAGCGAGAACGTAGATAAAAGGAGCACCGAGGCAGGCAAACGGTGTGGTGGGAGAATACCCCTCACGAAACTCACCGGCCAATAAATCTGAACACGACTATAGCTACACATTGCCAACAGTATCTATTACGCCACGATCAAGAGACACGGTAGTGTCTCGCGCCAAGTATATATGTATCCCCATAAAAAAAACTTCAAAAAAGTAAAAACAATACGCCAAGTACATGATACAAATACATCACAAAATATAGAAGGTAATAATAATCACAATAAATAGAAGATAATAATATAAAGTGATGAAAAAAATATATATATAATTACAATATAAAAAAAGATGTGAAATCAAAATGAGGTGCAAGTACATCACAAAAAAAAAAATATATAATTAAAATCACAAAAAATAGAAAAAATAGTAGTAAATAGGTTTATTATTCGCCTTTCGCCCTCAAAATGGGGTTACATGTGTTATGTGTGTAAGTGTTTCTGGGGCTGTTAATTCAAGATTGTGCTTTCGTTTTGACTTCTTCCTTCATCTTGATCTTCTTTTCTTCTCCTTTTTTCTAGAACCATTCGCATCCACTCCGCTCCTTCTTCGTCTCCCTTTAGTATCCCTCTGATCGTTGCGTTTTCTCTTTTCAGATCCTTACAGTCTTGTAGCATGTGACCCAGCGTCTCTCTAGCCCCAATAATGTGTGAAAATATTATTTAACATCTTATGAATCAGTTGTATAAGCGTTACTTCTTCAATTTTTAATACGATATACATATATAAGAAAAGAGAGTGGTACATCGGAAAATACTCCTGTGATGCGAGTAGTACATCTAACGTAAGACAAGGATGGCCCCGTCATGATTGTACGTTGCCATTCTTTAGTACCTGTAACAGAATCAAAATTAGTTTCTTATCAAAACAATTTGTGGGGAAAGTAAATTGAAGGATCGGATGCAATAAGAGGACTAGTGGTCGAAAATGGGAAAAATTGTTGTTCAAACGCTAAAAAAGATTGGAAAATTAAATGTTATTAAAATGAATTTTAAGTTCGTTGTAAAGTTCGTCACGACATATATTTTTTCTATTTACAGTTTATTTATCGAATCATTACTATTCAAGTTAAAAATTATGAACCAAAAATTTTTCATCGTCCAAAATCATTATTTCTTTAAAACATAAATTGCGATAACTTGAATAAATATTCACGGATCGTTATGAGATTTAAAACATAACTTCAGAAAACTCTAGCGAAGCCGTAAAATGTATGCACAAAACCCTTATGTTAAAAAATGTAATAATATTTAATTAAAAAGTAATACTGGACATGACTCATGTTTTTCAATGTTCGCCGTTAAAAAATATCGAGGGAATTTTGAGGTATATATAACATGCTACGACAAAGTTTTTCCTTAATATACAAGCAAGATTTTCACCAATTTTCACACTGATTACTACATAATTGTAGAAGATATGGCGATATATATATAAATTCCGCGCGGTAATATTCGTGGATCCATAAAAATCGCGGCCCGAAACACATCATTCTTAAATAAATCACGCTCGCGGTTTTCCATGCTCACTATTAATGCTTTTGACGTGACGGTATCGAGCTTCTTAATACTAATTGTACACGTCAGCCATGCTCTGAAAAAATCGCCAATTACGAGTTGCTCCTCCTGCAACTGTTTCGTCGCAATTTTCGCGGGTCCTAACGCGTCTACAGTCTCTTCTTATTGCTTCCAGGTCGCTTCGATGAATTCGTCGGAATTGGAAGCAATTTCGCGGCACACATCTCGCTTGTCGTAAACATACTTACACATATCGTAGGTCGAATTCCAACGCGTCGGGCAGTCGATTGGCGGTTTTAGTAAACCTAGGGCCTTTAGGGTCACCGACATTGAGGGTAGGCGCACTTGTTTGCTAAGTTCCCTAACTTTCTCGATGATCCCTACGTATGGATCATTCTTAATTACACCACACACTGCGAGTTGCAGTGTGTGCGCAGCGCATCTCACACCTTTTATTTCCAAATTCTCTTCCAAATCCCATAACGGCAAGTTCTCCGTGGTATCCTCTTCGCCGCAGTCCTCTTCCAATTCACTGGGTTGTTCCTCTTGAATTTCCTCGGCCATAAGTTGTACACACTTCACCATGTTACTCGCATTGTCTGTTGTAACTGAATACACATTACGCAAAGTTAGTCTGTACATCGCTAATACACGCTTAATTTCTGATTTCAAATTCGCCGCTGTATGAGACCCGAGTATCTCTTTAGCGCATAATGTTCGCAACACTACCTTACCGTCCTTAATATATTGCATATTCAATCCGAGAAACGATCGCCCAAAACGCGACGTGGTGTCGACTTTTAAGCATACCAAACGGCCTATAATTTCGTTCTGAATATCACGCCGAATACACTGTGCCCGCACTGTTATTTCAGACCTAATGTTCTCCGCGTTTATAATAATTTTATTTTCCAATCCTGCGAGGATTGGATTTAATAACTTTTTAAAACCACTGTCTTCCATTAAGGTAAATGGACGAGCGTTTACAGTTACTAATTCTACACAAGCGTCAAGTACGTCATTGTCACTTAACTGCACTACACACACATTTTGTTTTTTATTTTTTTTGCACCGCAGTTCACCGTGTCACTGTTGCTCCTTCTTCTTTTCTCACACACTTTTAATCTACTTATACTCGAAGTCATGTAAGAAGGATTGTGGCGACCGACGAGTTTAGACCGGTTCTGCGCATGTTGGCGCTCATTGGCTACGTCACCACCAATGGTCTTTCGGCTGCGCATGCGTGCTGCGCCGAAAGCATTGGTGTGGCGCCACTTTTGTATATACCGCGTGTTTCGACTTTTTGTCGGATTTGATTGTCTCTTTTTTACTGCAAATTTATTAGAATACACGATTTATTTGGTTACCCGGTATATGAAAGAGAATCGGAACGGTGCATCGAGAGAGGGAAGCCTGGGTGGTAAAGTGGGGGAACAGAGACCTCGCGACAGTTGAAGAGCTCATTCTACATGCGCGAAAAAGATCCTTCTTACATGACTTCGAGTATAGATCACAATATTCACTTGGGTGTTTCAATGATATATGCCGCTCGAAGTTTGTTGCATGTTAAACTTGTACCCGCAAATCTGATTATCGACTTTGATAATACATTCCGATGTATTATCTTCCTCGATATACGAAAAATACGCGCGAACCGGATGGCATTGCTTTCTAGCACGAAATGCCATATTGCAATCACGATTAAAAAAATTACGAAACTTATGAAATATAACGAAATTACACTAAACTCCGAGCTCTAAAATAATTAAAATTCAGTTGGGCTTGAAAAAGTCCGATTGAATGTTCAAACACAACACGATCGTGTCAAAGAGATTTTGGGTGTTCACTTTAGCGTTGCCAAAGTGACTCTGCCCTTGTCGCACGAATTTCCTCATTATATAGGTAAACTCAGAACGATTCTTAGTGGTTATTGAAAAGTTGTGGAGGAACGGGAAGGGTAAGAAGGAAGTAAGGTGGGTGATAGTTTTATGACAAGTACGGCTCCATGGCCCGCGGTTAATTACCCCGCCGGTAGACGCTCCATTTAGGATCATATAACTGGTCATCGTTTGAACTTCGACAGGGAAAGCCATGGCGGATATGGGACCAGTCGATTTTATGTTTCGTCCTCATTGAAATAATAGCGAGTGCGAATGATATTGTAAACCGTCCGCAATAGTGCAGCGCACCACTCGCTTTCCTAAAACGGGGCGCACCGCTGCATCCGATGGATCATTGCGACGTTAATTTTGAACATACCATTTTAGAAAAAACCTTATTTTGTAAACAGTAGGCTACAAACATAGTCATATTTATTTAGAATTTAAAATATATGATCTTGCAGGCAAAATTGGCAAAATAAGAATTTGTTTATTAATTACAATGTTACAAAAATCATTTTTCAATTTAAAAAAATATTAATAAAATGGGCCAATCCTTCTAGATGACAATAAGAGAAGAATAAACTCAATACGATAAATCAGTTTCGAAGATATAAATGCTTAAGCACAGCTCGGGCTCACGAAAAGATGTAAAAATTGCAAACTTTGATGGCCGATACTTTTTAAATAAATGCGAAAACAGCAAAATGGTGATCTAAACCCGCGCACCTCCCATGATTTCATGTGGACTGCATCTTTAAAAAAAATGCCTGGCATCGAGTGCAAAAAGTAATCGCGTTGCCGTGGAATTACCCGTAGAAAAGAATCCCTGTCCAAGTTAGAAATTTTCTGTAACTCAGGAACCAATTTCACTTTTATGAAGAGAGTACACGGTGCGTTTATTGTAAGATGTTTGAAACGGTTTTTAGTCGACGATGCTTGAGCTGTCTGGGAGAGGAAAAGCTCTGCTGTCGACTGTCGAGAACGCCCAATCCTACAATAAAAGCAACTCTTCGTAGTTTACCATACCATTCTTAACATGGAAAATGTAGTCCCAGCTTGTTAAAGGTTTCAAATTGTTTTTAGTAATTGCTATTTTACTCAGGGCTTCATGGTCGTGATTTAGCCACTCGTAAACAGCACTTTATTGTTATAACTATAGACCCTCATTCGCTCACGAAAGGACGCATCGCGAGATTTTGTCCATGGATCATTTCAAGGCTTAAGTTTTTCTAAGGCGAGGACAAAACACCCTGTATTTGCGTTGAACCATAACATTATATGGAACAGGGACTTTTGGATATAATCCCTACTGCGATTCAAACAAAAGCAGTTAAAGAAACTCTTTCGCTGGCATAAATGACACCATTTAGGCGGATACGGGACCAGTCGATTTTATGTTTCGTCCTGATTGAAGTAATACGGGGTGCGAGTGGTATTGTAAACCGTTCGCAATAATGCAGCGCGCCCCTCGCTTACTTAAAACGGGGCATGCCAGAACCGTGAGTTTTCGCCCACGGATCTTACCAACACTCCAGGACCAAGCGTACCCCCTTCTAGCGCCTGTACCGCACCACACAAGCATACCCGTCCGTGTGCCAAAAGGGGTATAAAATGTGCAGATTTTATTTTTTAAGTAATTTAACCATTTTACCTTTTAAGTAAAGTTAGAAAACCCTACGTGCTCCGTAGAGATCTAGAAACAGTCTAATGTATTTAACCTAACATGTTTTAATTTGTATGAAGAACGGCAGAGGGAAATAGTACAACTTCAGTTTTCTCGATTATTTCAAAATGTGCCCGCCAATTTGCGACTTCCGCTTTAGGCCAAAATGGTGGACACATCTGCCGATCACTACGTAGGGTGCGTTCCAGTTGGGCCCAAATCGCCCGCACGGTCGCGTTATGTAATGGAAATCATGGGTGTTGCGGGCAATTTGGGCCCAACTGGAACGCACCCCTAGAGGATCACTACGCTTGACTTAAGGGGTCTCCCTAGTGTGACGCCTGGAAAATAGGGCTATATTTGGGAATTTTTTTGAAGGAAATGTACTTGATATTGCGGTTTCTAACTTTGGGGCATTTATTCAGTTACATTTTGACAATCTACTTGAATTTTTTGAAGCATTAATGATAATTATATTTTATGTTATAAGGGTTATAATGAAAAGCTCGCAAAAAAACGCCTGCTGCTGGCGATCACGATTCCGGCTGCCATGGTTATCTGAAACAAAAAACACAGTTATTTTCTTAAGCTATATGAATGTAGCTAGGACTTGACCTAGAATGAAAATAGAAAATCACCAAATAAAAAAATGGCGGCACTTTAAAGAAAAGTTTTCATTTCGCGGCAAAAAAGTGGTCAGTTTTTTGAGCTGCAAAATTCGAATTTTGCAAATAATGACTTCATTCTAGGTCAGATCCTAAGAGAACACGCACTCAATATATATGTTAAGTTTTAAGTCGTTTGGTTGAGTAGTTTTGGAGATATCGTGATCGCCGGGCCGAAAAATGTAGTTTCGAGTAAAACGCGTTTAAAGATTCAAGTACCATTTTTCAAATAATAAATCATACTTACGATTAGTCTCCGATGCCTGGCCCATAGAGTACACCTTCCTCTTCTTCATATAATTCTTGTAAAGCTGCATTTGCTTTCCTTCGAGCAGTTCGAGCTTCTTTTGATGCTTCCTGATGCCTTTTCTCTCCAAGGCAAACTCTGTTCACGTCTTGCGTATCGGCAAAACTTTTGGCTTCTGGGCCAATTGTTACTCCCATCGTATTTAATACTCTTAATAGTGACTGGTAGCCATCGTTAAATATGCCAGTTGCTAAATATGTTGCTACTTCAACTGTTTTTGGCCCAGAGTATATATGTTTGGGGGCGAAATGCCAAATTAACTGATTAAAACTTTCGTTATTGTTCTGTGTGTTTCCGCCTAGACATCGCTCTATCAATTCGTGTTGGGATAAATTGGTATAAATGGGCTTTATAACCTGCTGTACGAGTTCAGTAAGGGGTGGATCATGAGTGTAATTGTCAAGGGCGCCTTTTGCTTCAGCGCGGCGCCACGAACACCAGCTGTCGGCTCCGGTAGGGCAGTAATCATGTTCGGGCGCTGTATCAGTGGAGCACTTATGGTGATACGTTGCCCAAATCGCATTCTTCATTTCCTCCACTGAATCCGTGTGTCGTGTAATTGCTAACCCATAATATGCTGTTAAATCATTTATTAACTTATCCGTTAATTTTCCCGGACCTTTTCCCCCTATTCCTTTATGTTTCTTTTTTTCTGCTCTCAAACGAGAACCCATCCTTTTTTTAACGTGTAAAACACACTCTAACTTTTTCACCTGCACGTCATATGGATTCAAATCCACAATGCCCTTATACGTTTTACTGTCGCCATCGCCAATGTAGCGGGTATACATGGCGCCATATCGGTCGCGCGCTACTGTTCATAGCTCACAGCGTTGTCAAAATTTCGAATTCAGCTATAATATTTTAGGAATATGTTCTTAAGATGTTGAACTTTCAGAAAAAACAAAAAAAAAAAATCGATTTTTTTGAACCGTCACACTAGGGAAACCCCTTAACAGTAGCGCCGTTTCGTTTCCCATCTCAGCGTTGATTGGTTTGACGTCACGCTCATGCGTAACGAAGCGTAGCAGTAAGCTACGGGGCCCTTTCCCATTCGCACTGCTCCGGCGTAGTGTGCGTGCGAGGTGGGGGAAATTCTCGAGCGCTCCCGTCCTCATTCTGGCATCACTGGTATGAACTGCGCAGTAGAGAAAAATCTGTCAGAGAGATCGTGTAAAATTTTGAACCTTTTTTTGCTTATCTTAAATGTTAAGAGACCACGTGTCATTACTTAATAAGAGTTTATATACAGAGAGGTGGAGACAAATAAATACATAATTGTTTACGACCATCTGCAAATTTCACTGTTATTTAATTATAAAACAACACTACCTAATTCGCTCTAAGTGGAAAGTACTGAACCCACGTTTCAAATTTCCCTCTTACTAATTTAGTTTTACCCCAGCCCGCTTAGATGGCGCTGACATAATTACAAAATAATACATTGAGTGTCAGCACTCTGGCCAGACCCTGATGCTATGTTATGTATGTATGTCAATTACCAATGGTGGATTGGTCAGAAAGAAACAAGAACGACAATTTACAGTATAGATAAAGTATCTATATTGTAGGAGTTAAATGTGTAATTCGTTAATATTTTATTTATAACTGTTCTCTGTTAGTTTCGCTTTAAAATGTGAAAATGTTTCTTAATAACAACTCGTACTTGGCTAGATCTCAGTATTTATTAAAAGTGCAGTGGTACTGATACTGACAGCTGACGAAGCGCCGAATTGTTGCGTAGGTGGCTATAACTGCAGTGGAGATTATTTTAATGCGTTTGCATTAACAAAAAGTAAAAGTGTTAACAGTAAATTGTACGTTTGTACAATCATGAGTTCCAGATGTACCAAAGTTATTATTTTCTCCTATTAATTTCATTGTGTTTACTGCTCTCTATAATAATACCTATTCAACTTTATAATAATATTTGCAAATATTCCCGAGTTAATTTGATGGTATGTAATAATAACGTTTTGCGTGATGTAATTTCGTAATCAATAATTACTATTACAGTTTTTCTTACTGCTCAAATTCCTACTATCATTTATAGACTGTATACAGAAAAACTGTCTTTTCTTGAACTCTTTATTGTCTTTTTATGAGATTTTAGTGTAGAGATATTTACAAAAAAAATATTCTAATATGTATGTCAAAGCAATAATAATAAATACTGAAAAATATATGAATGATATAATATAATATAGTATAAGTCTTATACACACAAATCTGTGATAGAAATAAGAATATCGTGACTCTTTCTGAAAAAGTACACAAACAGTGCAGAGTAAATATTTTACACGCTTCGTTTTTGAGAGAATTAATTTTAGAAATTTCCTAAGTATGCGTATACTTGTTCATCTTTTTAAGCGCAGGTATTCAAATGCTTAAGGTGTATACTATGTAGAAGTGATCGAGTCATATTTCTTTGCCATATTAGATGAGTAAAGTTCAAGAGAAGTTAGTTCTGATACAGATACGAAAGAATTTATCTTTACTCTAAGGTCCAAATGAAGATCCAGATTCATTAAATAAGTTGTCTTACTTCCCTATCGTGACAGAATAAAGCATCATCTTTTCATACTCTAATTTATTCAATTTATATGCCTCATGTAATCAAACTGTATCAATGCTGCTGTAGCTCAAAATTGATAAACCATAGCTGATAACCTCATAAGAGACTATACAGTTAAAAGAACTAATACTGCTTCCGAACATTATGAATATTTTGGAAAATTAATGTTTTAAACAAAAGATGAATAGAGATGGAATATAGCGGTTTATGAAATAATAAACCACATTCTGGTTATGCAGTACATGTATAATTATTGGTGTTTTTACGCCTCATTTTCTTGAAAACAAAGTTTCGATGAAAATCATTTTTAATTTTTCGTTTGTTAGTCAGTTTTACTCTGAAGTTGTCTCTACTCTGTGTGATACAGTATTGTATTTTATTGTTTTGTATTGTTTATTGTAACGCTATATTACTTTGCGTTGCTGTAAAGTTTTCCTATTGCTACTATTTGCAGCGTTCTTAATGCATATGAAATATTGACACAGATATCATTCACATCTGTGTAAAAACAGTCGATTCGACGTATAGCGATCATGGAACAAATGATTGCTTTAAGTACGCAAAATCCATTGACTTTATTAGTAAAGTTTGGAATGATGGCATGGAACGACACTTGTGGCCAAGAAAATTGTTCTGGACACGGAGAATGCCATAATGGTACTTGCTTGTGTGAGGTAATATTCTTAATAACTCTAATAAAATTTTTATTCTGTCCTTTGTAATTATAAATATTTTTTTCTCCTCTATCTTCGTAGATTCAATTTGATGGCTTAGAATGTCATGTTCCAAATTTGAGCTATTACATTGCGTTTGCAACTATATTCTTCATGCTGGCATTTGTGTGCCTGATACAACTTATCATGTGTATCATTGCTGAATGGCAGAAAATGAAAGCACCCTCTTTTCTTAGAGCTTGTAGAGTCACAACACAGAAAGTTTTATATTTTATTGTGTTTTTGGCATCGCTAATTCGTGGTGCATATTTTACCTCTCCGGTAAGTGAAAAATTACTATTAAACACGTATAATATTTGTTGAAGCGTTTAAACTATGGTGATCTTATTTTTCTATAGACTGCATTCAAGGAAGGATGGTCTAAAAGTTTATTATCCGCGTATTATCCGCTTGTTTTAAGTGGATCATCGTTAATCGTTTGTTTTTGGGCTGAAGTATTTCATTTGAGAAACATGTCATGGGACAAGCCACAGTTTCTTTCAAAATCATTTATGGGTTTCGTTATATTTAACGTGCTGACATATTCTTTGCTGTTGGCAGAATTTATAACAGCTCAAGTATATTCAGAGGAGGATCAGGTATATTAAAGAAGGATTTAGTAATTTATTAACTTAATTATGCTATGCTATTAATATATGCTGTATTTATTCTCTTTTCAGAGCTTCTATACTCGTGTCTTTAATGGGTGTTACGCAGTTCTCTTGTTTATTGTTGTGATTTTCTTCTTAATCTATGGAGTAGAAGTATTTTTTAAGGTATGTTAGTTTACACACAAATTAGGTCTATAAAAAGTCAAACTACTGAGTTAGTAGGTATATAAATATTATTTTAAATCAACTTTCTTTTAAGATTCGAGGTGGATTTTTGAATGATGGTCAAAGTGCTATAAGCATAAACAAACGTATGATCGCCGACTTAAAAGTTAATGCCGAAGAACAAGTTACTGCGAAACTGTTTGATCCAGTTCCAAGTACATCAAAATCATTGCAAGTGCAGCAACAAATAAATCTTTCCCAGCTACATCAGTCTCGTGTTGGATTATTATCACAAGCATTCATGCTTTTCATTGTTGTCGGATTTTTGTGCAGCGAAACACTTAGTGAATTTTGGAAAACTAAGTAAGTTCGAAGATACATATATATATATATATATATATATATATGTATTCATTTATTCATTAATTTATTCATTAATTTTTATTACAGGGTTCCTTTATACAGTAGGAATTGGCATGACGTTGTTTTCCGTGTGATTGAAGTTGGTGTAATACTGTGGTTCCCATGTGTGTTATGGAACTGTTTTAGGTGTGTTTTTTATATTAGCATCAAAATTGACAGTACACTCAATTGAAGTTAAACTTTGATTTTTTATATTACGAACTAGATGTAATTGTTTTTTCTATTTCAGTCCAGAACAACTATGGATTTTAAATCCAAAGCGTATTTTCAAACGATTAGAACAGTCGAAATATGTAAAAGAATTTGAGTTACATGACAAAAGTGGAGAACAGGATGCTGCACTTTTCTCAGATGGAACATCGATTAGTAATAAGGACTGTTGGATCTGTTATGATAGTGATAGGCAAGATGCTGGCCCATTAATACAGCCTTGTCAATGCAGAGGCGATGTTAGCGCCGTCCATCATAACTGTTTACGTCGTTGGTTAGTCGAGGTAAGATGATAATATCTTAAGTTTTCAAGTGGTTTAATTTCTTTACTATGCTGTTGTACACAATGTCGTTTTCTTTTTTCTTTGTTTAGAGCTCTGTGAATGCTGATAACCTCCTCTGCAAAGTATGTGGCGCAAGGTATAATGTCGAACATGCAAATAGGCTGGATTGGCAGAATAGTATAACTTCGCGACATTGTTTGCAAACTATTGCTATTGTCACAACAATGTGTGGATCATCAGCTGCTGCCTGGACACTCATTCAATTAGTAGAGGGTCCTATTATTAGAATGCTTGCAGCTGGTACTGCATTGTTGGTAATGTATGTTTGTATAAGGTAAGCTACAAGTGGTGAGTTTTAATACCCCATATTTTTATATTGGAATTACATTAATCGGAAAACTTATTTTTAGGTTTTTAAGTTTGAATACAGTAGTGGCATATCAACGTGCGAAGATCTCGTCTTTAAATATTATTAGTTCTGACAATAATGGAACTGCACACGTTTCTACTATCAGTCACACGGTCTGTGTGGACTTGGCGAAATCTGAAACAGCTATGATATAACCAGTTTACCCACTAAATAATAAGACGAAGTATATCCTTAAAAGTTTAAATAGATGTAAATAATATGTGTTTGCCACACATTTATCTACGATTCTTTATATAACATTTAAAGTAAGTAATGTTAATAGTGTCTATATGAATTGTGCAGTGATTTACTGTTTTGAAGAGAAATGATTGATTTCGACTAATAAGTCAAGTTATCATAAATTTAAAAAAGGTTTTAGTTATATTTATGTTACGGTAATACTGGTGAAACATTTGTATGTATAAAAGTACATACTACTAAGACTTGAAACACTTCAGATTGTTTCATTTATATGAATACGTAACGTGATACCTTCGAATGTGTAATTTCAGGGTAATACGAACTTAACTTTGGGCGTTTAATATCAATATTATTCTATTGAGATTATGCAACAAAAGAACGCGATTTTTATAAATGTAATTTGGAGAATTACGTTAAATAACATGTCTCATTTGAGTCGAAAAGTTTATTTCTGGAGTGGTAAATATTCAACATTAGAATTGGTATATATGAATTAAACTAAGATTATTTAGAAGTAGTGAAAATTTCGAAGAGGAGAATAATCCTAATTTTAGACAGAAATGTTACCAGCATACAAGTGTTAAGTACATGCTTAGTTTTGTATCCTTTCCGAAACTACCATATCCATGTAGGTGTAAAAACGAAATACTTTTCTTTCGTCGTGTAATATAAACATGGTGATCATGTTGTTAAATATGTAGATTGTATGTAGATGTATGACATAGATAATTTGAAGTTGCAAAATTAAATTTTAACGTATAATTATCTTTTATAAGAAAAAAGGAGCTTGTCTCGTTACAATTATACACGGGTTTACGAGAACGGAAATACTGTGCATAGTGGTGTATGTTTAAGAGCAATTTATTAATATGTAACATTTTTAAAATCATAATAATAAGAGTTACGTTGTCTTTGCGATATATAAATTTTACATCAGAAAATACTCGTATTTCATATGACTTTTAGTTCTGTAGAGTGTATATATAACCGTTATAACAAAAATATAATATGTATATTTCCTTTTTTTTATTATGCAATATACAGTGTAATACAGTAAGACTAGCAAGTGTGATACAAAAAAAATTTACCTTTAACCATTTACTCTATGCTACCATAGTGGCTTTCCGTTATGCAAGTAATGGCTTGGAGCAAAACGCCACTATAATCGTTTCTTATCAAATCTTGCGTTCGGAACAACTGTGCAGCTCATCATTGCTTGTCAGCAACTCGTACATTTGTTTCTCGATAGGTTAAAGAATATTTTAACGTCATAGTCGAGAAACGCTATTCATTAATAGTGTGAGCTTGTCTTTTATGTTATTTGCATTGTAAACTATGTTTTTTTTTATTGAAGTGGCGGGTAGGGTAAGTATTTTCGGGTGAAACGGAAGTATGAAACGCTTCCGCCACCAAGAACGCTTCCCCCGCCAAGATACCCACTTCCGGTTATTCCTACCCTGCGAAGGCGAGACTGTGAACCAGCTTTGGGGAGCGGCGGACACGGTCACGTTCCACTGGTTCCAATTGGTTCTGATCATAGGTTCTGATTCACTCTTACTCGATGAAAATACCGTTGCGCTTGCGCGATCAAAACCAATCGCCAATGCGGCACCACGTTACCATAGTTCACCCTCCCCGGAGCTGTTTCACCCCCCTCAGCCATTGCTTCGTTCCTATATTCCTATGTCCGTGCCTATCGCCCTTTAAGGGGGTGAAAACTAACCTCAAAGACAAATTAGCACTTCCAATTTTTCGCGTATAACTCTCAAAGTACAAGAGACAGGAAAAAATGTTTCAAACAAAAGTTTAATGGTGCAATAAGCGCTACAATGTTGCGTTAACAAAATTTTGAAAATAGCTTTAAAAAAATACCTGAACGAAAAAAAACTTTTTGAAATTTTGTTAACGCAAGTTTGCAGTGCTTATTGCACCATTAAACTTTTGTTTGAAACATTTTTTTCTGTTTGTTGTACTTTGAAAGTTATACGCGAAAAACTGGAAGTGCCAATTCGACTTTGAGGTTAGTTTTCACCCCCTTAAAGGGCGATAGGGCACAAATGAAATACACCGTTGTTCTTGTCTTGCATTCCAATCGATGAGTTCGGGTTCGCGATCTTCCCTTGTTAGACATTAATAGTAAAGACAGTGTAAAATTTAGTAAAGCTTATAGTTTCCTGATTTTAAGTACAATTTTAAAGATAATTATGATGAAAGTCACTGAAATCCTTAAAATGGTCACAAATGGTGCATCTACTCTATATACTTTGTCTCACTTCGTCGTTCACGTGCGTACATTTTATGTAGTTGCACGTGTGGGTCGAGCTTGATTTTAATTCTATATAGCCTATGTTACTCAGACTTTTAAGACGAATCTAATGCTACCTTATTTGTCAAAATCGGTCCAGCCGTTGTAGCTGTAGCAGGGAACATAGAGGAATTCTGATGGATACAAACATGACAGTCAAACACATTACCCTCCTTTTCGGCTGCGCCGCAGTCGGGTAAAAATTGTATAATATCCAAATCAGTTTACTATTAAATAAAAGTAGCACAACTGAAAATTCTATGTATTGATTATTAATTTTATTATTGTGTTTACGAAGGAAATAATAGCTTAATAATATTACATGTAGTATATCAAATGAAAACACACATTACCAAAAGGCAGAAGTAAAATTTTAATTAATGAATGTGGAAGAGCTGATTATAATGAGGTGTCCGAGTTTTAGGAATGATTCTGAGGTACTGTTTATTATTATATTATTTTTCAGACAATTACTTAGATAAATATAAGGAATACATTTTACCAAATAAATTGAATATTTAATAAGTAATATAATTATAGATATACAGATACAACAGAACTTAAAATATTATTTAATACGAACTACTAATTTCAAGTTTATATTTCTTGACATTAGATCTGCTGTGACTGTGCAATAATATTACCTGCTACCATGTGTAAGTGTAAATATTATGGCAGGTTACTTCTTGAGATTGAGGTTGAATATTGATGGGTAATTTTGAAATGCGGTTCTTTTTGTTCAACCTACGCTGGAACATAGTACAAGTTTCATGACAAATACAAATTTAAAAATATTTAGCAACGTTAAAAGTATTCTCTTTTGTTTCAGAACAGTTTAATTAGAATGTAGAATAAAGAGGAACAGCGGATAATTGATATTGACAAATATATATTATCAAGAATAAGATATAAAACACACAAAAAGTAAAACGCTATTTTTAATTTTAACAAATCTTCTGAATTTATAATTTGCTTCTGTATGTTGTACTAAAAATTTTACCTGCGATGCTTGCGATTGCTTCTGAAGCAAAGTATTTCACATCGACATCACTATCGGTATTGAGCTTATCAAGTATAGGCTTGACCTGAGTTTGCACTGCAGACGGCTCAAGATAAGGTCCAATTTTTTGAAGAGTTTTAGCAACATTAAATCGTACATTGGCAACATTGTCAGTGGCCATTCCGAGGACAGTAGGAAGCATCACCTTTGTTGTTATTTCTGGACCACATACTTCTGCCAATACCTGCAACAAACCAACCAAACCAGAAATAAAAACATGAAGATAGAGATATAAGCAAGTCATACCTTTGCAAGTACTCTAATAACATTACTTACGTTAATACAGAATAGACACGTCATTCTGTGAAGGTAATTTTGATCCCTTGACATTGCTAAAACTTTAGGTATTACAGTATTTTGTGCCCATTCAGGGCCAAATTTTTCTACTAATTTTTTCAGATTTAACGTAGCCGCTTCCCTGATAGCATAAACATGATCTACCAACCAAGTCATACACAAAGAATTTAATTTCTCATCAAAAAATTCAACTCCAAGTTGTCCAGCTAGTAATGGCATGTATCTAAAGCGTATACGTCCATTATAAATTTAATATCATTTTATGTTAATCAATGTACAAATTTATGAATAATATAACACAAAAAATACTTACTCTATGATGGCTAATCTTACTCGCCATTTTAAATCCTCAGCTAACTCTATAATAGCTGGCAAAAGAGATTGTGAAAGTTGTTGTATGCCAATAACTTCGTTCACACACTCTAAATTACTGATAATATTCAAACGCACGTCTGAACATTCATCTCTGAGTTGCGACAAAAATAACGGCAATAGATGCTCGATTGTTCTGTAAATTTGAAGTTTCTGTTACAATTCACTAATTAACCTTTTAGCGCCCACACCTAAATCCCGTTGAAGGAAAAATATCCCATTTTGTTTTTATCGTTAAAAATGGTCTGAATTTGTTTTTATAATTTTTTTTTTATTTTTTTAAATTTATTTTTCAGAGGTCAAAATGCATAAAACCAAAGAATACGGGTTTCAGATACAGTGGGTGTAAAAAGTATTAATACACCCTTTAAAATCGCATAACTTTTTTCAAATTAATCCAAACAACTTGAGTTTTTTTTGAGAAGCTAGAGGGATTAGTTTGCTAAATGATGTAATTCGTCGTTTTAAAAAAAAAATTAACATGGTCGGAATAGCAATAAAAAGTAGTAAAAGTCGTTTTTTAAACTTTTTTTGCGAGCCTGTAATGAAAATTCAAAAAACCCGTTTCTAGATTTCAGTAAGTTATATACGTGCCTAAAATTTCATCAAAATCGGTTAATGTTGCTCTGAGTTATGAACGCTTAAAGATCGCAGAATAAGATCGAAAATCGCTGATTTCGTGAATTTCCGCGATTTTCGACCT
Source organism: Andrena minutula (assembly GCA_929113495.1). Classification (NCBI taxonomy): domain Eukaryota; kingdom Metazoa; phylum Arthropoda; class Insecta; order Hymenoptera; family Andrenidae; genus Andrena; species Andrena minutula. The sequence goes on from OV815996.1 coordinate 28,216,249, forward strand.
TATTCTGCGATCTTCGCATATTCGAAATTCGCACAGGTACCCGGGTACCCGGATACCTCGAGTACCCGGTCCACAGCTATAGCTCCATCATGTACCACTTAAACTGTTGCAAACAGCGAAATGCGAATGCAAACGGCAAACAAATGGAATGTATCATATATGATACGTTTGGCCCTAAAGGGTTAATATCAACTACGTTTGCATAACTATACCGGAATATTTACTCACTTGTGTTTACCAAGTATTGGACTTAGGCCCATTATAACACTTGCAAGAGCTGATTTCACATGCGGATTTGGATCTGATACAAGTTCTTTAACTATTGGTAATATATTTGTCATAATGATAGACTCTTGATTGAATTTATCCAGATTTTGACAGAAATCACGAACTTTATCAGCCGCGGCAGCTCGTACTTCAGCTTCTACATCTTTTAATACTACTTGAAATGATGGTACAAGATCCATTTTTGTAATTTCGGGTCCCACAGCTTTTTGAAGCTAAAATAAATGACAATTTAAGTTGATAAACAATACTAAATATAACTTGATAAACAATATTAAATATACGCGTATAGCGATAGAAGAAAGTATCCACACATCTCAGCTTCTTAATTTCAATCAAAAGTAATTTTTTATATAAAATTCTAAATTACAAACTCTGTACATATATATGGTATGAAGGCACTTACTACAAAATGTAACAGAAATATCATAGTGTAAAGCAGAAACTAGTAGGTAAAATTTTGAATACGTTATTGTCGATTGAAATCACAGGGTTGAGGTACATGGATACTTTTCTCTGGGATTATATACTATGAGTATGTATAAAGAAGTGTTTAAAAATCTTACATCGGTGAATTTATCAGCCACCATATAGCGGACACGCCATGACTGATCACTTACACACTGTCGTAGGGTGGGCATAAGTAATTGTTCGACATCTTCCTGGGGTAGTAGAGCTGCAATGCTAACGCAAGCTTCAACAACCAAAAGACGTACTGAATCCTATGTAATTCAATATACATGTATTAGTAGAATTATAAAATTAATATAAATAAGTTTTATATCATCTTACTTGTTCGTCTTGAGCTAGAATAACAAACATTGGAATTAAATCTGCCTTCACGTGTTCAATTTCCATAACCTTTGCAAATTCTCCCAGATTTGAAGCAGCAGATCGGCGTGCCATTGGTGTGTCATCTTGACACAGATTACGAAAGTGACTTCGTAAACAAGCTATAATAGCGAAATAAATAAATCAGTATCGATACCATAAAATTGTACATTCTCATATCTTGTAAGATTTAAATTATTCTTTGCTTGCCTCTAGTTTGTGGACTGACTCTTGGGTAACAAATGCTGAATAGGCTACATGCAGATGTTCTTGATGTAAACCAATCTCCTGTGGCTAGGCGATGTATCAAAGGAACGAATTGCTCTTCCAAATCTGTCGGGCTGTGTTGAACAGCAATAGTTCTTAAGGACTCAACTGCTTTATCTCGAACTACAGTTTCTTCGACTGTTGCTAAACTCTCTAAAGGTTTCTAAATTAAAACAAATTCCTCGTTATAATTCCCTTATTAATACCTACTTAAAAATTGCTTAATAAATTAATATCAAATCACAGCAGCTTAGTTTCAAATATATGTAAAAAAAGAGTATTATTACACATTAAAGAAGGAAAGATCAAATTTATATTATCTCTACTCTAAACTCTGTTTTACATGTACGATATTAAAACTAATTAATACCACTAATAGAATCTAGAATTATTTTTTGAAATTATAATTACTTGTATAAATTATGATCTTATACACATGCACATACATTATACAATAATTGTACCATATAACATTAATTCAGATAAAAAAAATGGGACGTACTTCTTGCATGAATCATACTTCTCTTGGAAAATGTATTTCATTAGAGTAGAGAGATTATCAATTTGACATTTATAAAACAACTGTGCACCATTTATTTGCAAATCTCAAAAATACTGATGGTAATATATTATTGTCACCAGTTAAAAATATAATTCATTTTAATGTTCTTTTAAAAGAACCATTTAAAAGTAAAAAAGTTCTACTTGACTACATTTCTAAATATACCTGAATAACATTCTAAATAATGATATATACCAGCAAGCAATGTACATATTCCGGGCCTCCTACAAGAGGAGTAAATTGTCCAAGTTGTTCTGCTAATGCTAGTAGAACTTCATCCTCATCGTACATAGATTCCGCCAGAAAAGGTATTAATTCGCTACGTGTTCGTTCAATGCCTAAAGCAAGAGCAATCGTGGATAATTTCTTTATCGAGTTCAGCCGTAGCTGTAACAAAAAAATTCTATGAAATTTCAAGTTAATTGTAAAAGTTCTCTGTCATTAATTTGAATAGCTCATCAAATGCTTTGTGCCATCTAAGCAATGGAATACATTTCTTTCAGCCCAAGCCATGTATTGTTGAAGCCTTGTTCTCGTTACCCAGGCAAGTTATTATATTAGACACGTTAATATCAGAACCAAGTGCTAAGAAAGCAGTTTATTCGATAGTACGCTGCCGCTCCAGCTGCCTTGACACTTTGTTTTCTTCGGTGGTTGTGGACGATATAACCACTCGATTGTATCGCGATCGTAAAATACTACTTCCAGATACAATTAAAATTACCTGTACATCTTCGTTTTTTAGTTCGTCAATCAAAACTGCAATCGGATAAATGCTGTCGTCTGTAATAGAGTCGCTCGCTGCCATTTTGCTGCCGATCACAAACCACAGCTTGGAAACTCCCGTGCATTCAAGTAGGGTTTAGAGACACTATAATAAGAGTCTGGACACGAGAAGGCAACTTTTTGATTGGTCCGCCATTTTTGATCGAAATCCTGCGAGAGAGAAAGGGATATACACCATTTCGCACTTAACCACTCTTAACAACTCTTACGTTTATGGCGGTATTTTACTATCTATTAATCTGAAAATGTGCATTTGGGTTTTTGATTGGCCAGTCATTTTTCATCTATTCCCGCTGATTTTTAAATCTGTCAATTATACCGTGCTATACAACGTGGCAATACCGCTCATGTGCGGATCGGGAGTCCTATTTTCAATGGTGGAGTTTTGTATTCAGCATTGTAATTAACGTGATTTTACGGTGTAAAACTATACTAATATACAGTATTTTGTATTAACTATGTATAAGCAATACGTAAATATCATAACTATAGTAAGTAGAAGTAATACAGAAGTATATTAATATTTATAAATGTGGTATATATTAGGGCTGGGACTATTTGTCGAATTATTTAGTATTCGAATATTCGAATACTTCAGTTGTTCAATTATTTGGCGAATATAATTCGAATATCCAAGTATTCGAATACTATTCGAATATTTGAGTATTCGAATACTATTCGAATATTTGAGTATTCGAATACTATTCGAATATTTGAGTATTCGAATACTATTCGAATATTTGAGTATTCGAATACTATTCGAATATTTGAGTATTCGAATACTATTCGAATATTTGAGTATTCGAATACTATTCGAATATTTGAGTATTCGAATACTATTCGAATATTTGAGTATTCGAATACTATTCGAATATTTGAGTATTCGAATACTGATGTATTCGAATAGTATGATGTGAATTATAAATCAAGTTGTTGAGGTTCATTTTTCAGGGTGAAACCTTGTAAGCTGATTTTGACCCACTTCACATCATACTATTCGAATAGTGCTCTATTCGAATACAGCGATATTCCAATAGTATTCGAATACATCGATATTCGAATAGTATTCGAATACATCGATATTCGAATAGTATTTGAATACATCGATATTCGAATAGTATTCGAATAATAACATTCGAATACTCAAATATTCGAAGTTTATTCGTAGCATTCGAATACTTATAAAATATTCGAATATTAAATTATTCGAATAATCCCAGCCTTAGTATATATTTTGTGGACTCTCGGAATAGTTTGGTGTTGTGATGCATTATATTTGAAATATTTACAGAGATTTCAAGAAACAAGAAGTGGGAAACAAGTTAAAACCATCTTTGAACTATATTGAAGGATTTACAAATTGATAAAGGTACGTACAAGTTAATAGAGACTTCAAATAGACAAAATTATTTGTACAAAGCCAAAGAGGTTAAGTGTACGCGGAAAAAAGGTTAGCATAATTAGATATTGAAAGGAACAATTGTGCAGTTAATTATAAAATCGTGTTATAGGACAGTACGATAATTGTGGAAAATTTCCTCACCACCCTAGGGGTATTTACCATGGCGCGTTACCTTTTTTTTATTATAATGGGTGGTTTGCCAATAGCCATATCATCCCATTTCTCTAAAATAAAATTAATATTTTTAAATAGAACAGAACAAAAACATAACTTTTGTATTTTTAAAGAAATAAAGTACTACATTTTGAAATAATAACAAAAAATTTACTTTGACATTCTCTCGAAATACTACTAATAAAACCTTGAATCTTGTGAAATAGTATTAATAATAAAAATCTACTAAGCAAATAAATAAATCTCTATTAATGTATTAAAATATATTGAAAATAATAAGTTAAACACATATAAAAATTAATGTTTTAAGAAAGATGAAATTAAATAAATCATTGAAAGTCTAGTTCCTATTAAAAGTTTTTAATTTGCGATTTTTAGACGCGATGTCTGTACGCATTTCCAACTGACTATTATTTATAGTTTTCACGTATTCGTTTAATAAAATATTTGAAAAAATTGATAATAATTTAAACAAAATACTGTGGTTAGCTCGACCACAAACACATGTATCTGAAAATGCTAAACAGTGTATGTCTGATTGAAAACTATATGTGAATTTACATAAAATATATTTATGATTTTTAGACTGCAAAAATTGAGATTCCAAAATGCCATCATTTATTATGATAAGGCTATCACTTCTTCAGTGGGAACAGAAAGGCCCCCTCTTTGTAAGTGATCAAAATATATATCGCCTACAGTTTTACCTTTATCCTCCACAACTAATAATCGACAAATATTGCAATTTAATTTTTTAGCAACAGAATGGGACCCGTAACCAGAAATATAAATTTTAATGGAATCGTCTACAAGACAATCGGACAAGTATTCGGTATCGAAGATTCCTGAGAAGCAAGTCACATCAATGGAAAGATCATGAAGATCGTTACAATTATCATCACAAATTCGAAATTTATTTTTTATTTCAGTAAGAGAAAACGAATTTGCCGATTTTGTAAATATATGTTTTAATCTAATATTTTTTTCTGCATGAATTACTTCGTTATATGACACATGATAATTACAACCAGATAAAAGTCTATAATTTCCAAATCGTTTTTCTAATTTTTCAGTTGTAAATTTTCCAGCTAAAAGATATGATATATAAAAATTTTGAAAACAGTACTCTGTAAGTAGTATAAAAGAACTGTAGTACTTTGGTGCAGAGCTTTGAAAGTATCTACTGTTAAATGGCCATTTGTCTCTAAATTTTGCCAAAAATTTAACCGTAATAGAAATTTCTTTAAAAATTTACATCTAAAATCATTAACATTCAAAATCGGTTTACAAAATTCATTTCTTTTCCTGTTACCTTTTACACTACTTGTATTGTTCACAATGTCCCACCAATTGCGAAATATTTCTAAAAAATGAGCAGTAGCGGTATATTTGAAATCTTTCATAGCTGCTATTGTAGACTGATGAAATATATTGTCAACGAGGAAAACTTTTTGTCGGTCAAAATTATTTGGATATACTGATTTATAATTTAATTTATAAGCTTTCTAGCAATTAAATGTTTTTCGAAATCGTAAACCGTATGTAAATCATTAAACTTTGCTAATCTTTGTTCGTTTGTATGAATGTCGGGGAAAATAAAAGTTTTATCTACATTTTTCAAATTTAACCAATTATTTCTAATATTTTTCATTATATGAACAAAGTCGAAAAAAAGAAAAATTGTTTTATTAGGTTGTGAAGGATTAGGAAAACTTATGCCATTATTAGATAATTTATTAAACATATTTCTATTGATTCTATGATTATCTGCTACAATACATATTATTTCGAAACCACAATTTTGTACAAATTCTATAATTTTATTAATAATCGGTATCATTTCAGCCCCGGTAGTATTAAAAACTGGTATTAATTTAATAATTTCAGAAAGCTGAACTTATCATAAAAGCTAAAATGGTTTTGCCAATTCGTTAGAATTTGTAGCGCAACCCGCAAGTCTGTTTGATTTATACTGTAATTTTGAAGTAATATAAATTTCATCAATTAATAAAATCACTACTTTTTCTCTGTTTGTTAAATTAGATGATATATTAATAAGATAATGTTCATTTGTTATATCATTATCTGGTGTAATGGTCATATTGGCTGAAAGATATTGTAAATATCTCTTATGATGTAAAATAAAAAAATTTCTTAATAAATTGTATGCAGCCGACGATTGACTATATAATGAGAAAGCCATAATAATGGTGCATGAGCTATATCTATTGTTTTTATTTTTTATTTTTCTTACTTGATCGGTTAGTATTTCGAGATTTTTGGTATAAGCGAAATCAATTGATTCTGCAATAATATATGCCTTATTGAGTTCTTCTAGAGACTTCTCAAGATGTTTTTCAATAAGACATATATCAGTGTCAGAATGTGTATTTTGTAATATTTTATATCTACTTAATATATTCTGAAGCTGGGACCACCTAGACAATTTCTTGTCAATAGGTAGTACCCACTTTAAATTATTAAGTGATACTTCATTACTTTCTTGAAAAACTTGTAATTTCATGTCGTCACTAATCACAATCTGTGTATTTAGTACCAAAAGATCAGAATCATCATTACATACAAGCATGCAAAAATAAAATTTTGAATTTGTTATTTTAATAGTCCAACAGTTTGAAATTGCAAGCTTTTCTTTATAATTATTTATTAAATCCGCGAAATTACTAATCAAATCTGAATTAGTAAATTCGTGAACTAAATTTTCATGCCTTTGGAGCATTTCTTGTACACGCTCTACAGGATCTTTTCTTGGTGGTAGCACTCGTTTTGCAAAATAACAAGGTAAATTGGGGAAAATGGATGGTACTGCATTTGCTATAAGCCTTGCACATCTCAACAAAACATTCTTCACTACACCATTGGCCGATAGAATATCCTGATACCTTTCAATATCAGTTTCTGCAAAATGCAGACTATAGACAGCAGAATATTTTGATAGTGTCCAATTCTTACGAGGAATAGCAACCATCCATTTCTCCCGCAATTCCTCATCTTTGGGGAATAAAAATATAGAATTGTAATTATTATCTTTCAAAGTACTATCATAATTTCCCTTGCAATTGGAAACGCAGCAACACCGTGGCATTATTAATGATTATTTCAAATTTATAAAAAAAATGTCCAAAATTGCTATAGATTATATTAAATAAATGTGCTACACACAAAAATAAGGATCTGTAGAGTTAATATAAATAAATAAAACACCTGAATTATTGCTCCGTTTCTCACGTTTATTGGACTTCATACTACATTAATATTTGAAACATTTGAAAGATAGGCAGGAGACTAGAGATGGAGTGCAAAATCACTTAACAGTGATTTATCACAGTGATCGCAAATTCACGATCACGGTCGTGATTGAAGTTAAATCATGACCGTGATTGTGATTTTTTTAACTTGAGTGAATTGTGAACTGTAATCGTAATTCTTGATCTTAATTGAATTATTTTTTTATGAAATACTTTAATAGAGCTGGTATTACAGTCAAAACGTGCTAATTCAGCGAATATATAGAATATTCATTCATAAATAGTCAATGTATGCACGCACTGATTTGATTGGCTAATATATACATTATACTTTTTAACTAAAGTGAAGAAATATTCGTTAATTTAAATAGATCAAGAACGATTACATGGTTCAAAATATACAACTGAGATTCTATAAGAACAGTGAGGACTTGACAATGTTTCGAGAGATAATAGAATTTGGGGTTATGTGGCGTGTGCAAAGAGCAGTTATGCTCTCCACCAATCAGAAGCGATCACTGTTCTGCCTGCACCAATCAGAGGCGATCACGGATCACTGTTGCACCTGCACCAATCAGAAGCGATCACGGATCACTGTTCTGCCTGCACCAATCAGTCGCGATTACGAAAATCACGGATCACTGTGAAAAATCACCGTGGTTGGGAACGAACGTGATCGGATCACTCGTGATTCACAAATCACGGTTCTAGCCATCACTACAGGAGACCGTGTAACCGGGAGGCGGGGTTGGTACTGAGAGGCTGAGAGGCTGATACGGTAGGTTGGGTTGGGTATATCAAAACCGGACTCCTGCGGTGTTGCCATTTTGCCTTCAGCACGGCTAGTACTAGAGTCGGCTGTGCTTGAAGCGATTTGAAGGTGCTTTTGGCATGGTGCGCCACCATCGTTCGACCGTTGTACTTTACTTCCCTTCGCCCCGCGATCACCCGCGGTGCTCAACACTTTGCCCCACTTCGCCACGTTAACCGACGCCAACTGCCGCTGACGCGAGTATTTCCTTTAATACATCGGTCGAACGGTGGCGGCGCTGGCATCTAAAATCACTTAGGCGGCCTAAGTTAGGCCGGTATTCATAGTCGCTACTTATTCTTAAGCAAATGCTTAAGTATGCGGCATCCTCTACTAACGTAGTAGCTAGTAAAGGATGCCGAATGCTTAAGCATTTGTTTAAGAATAAGTAGCGACTATGAATACCGGCCTTAGTGATCCTCTAGGTAGTGATACGCAGATGTGTCCACCATTTTCCCCTAAAGCGGAAGTTATAAATTGGCGGGCACATTTTGAAATAATCGAGAAAACTGAAGTTGTACTATTTCCTTCTGCCGTTCTTCATACAAATTAAAACATGTTAGGTTAAATACATCAGACTGTTTCTAGATCTCTACGGAGCACGTAGGGTGTTCCAACTTTACTTAAAAGGTAAAAGACTAAAAAGGTATATTTCGGGTCAGGCATAATAACAGCGACACTGAGCCTCGCCCTTTCTGTACATTGCGTTTCTAACTCCACTACGTTGTATCGAATATTATAAATGAATAAAGACTAAAAGAATAAAAAATAATTTATTATTATTATTATTATTATTAAAAGACGTGTGGAACTTCCAATATTTTAACATAGCTTGAAAAATGAAAAAATGCTAGATAGGATATTTTAACTGAGGAGAGCAGAATATAGGAAAGATTTCTGGAAAAAATCAAATCTATAATTCAGTTTCTCACATACCTTATTACATTTGGTAATTTTGTTATTTACTTTTAATCTACAGGTACAAAATTTTGAAATAATTTTCATCTGCCACACTTTCACTGCAACTGTCACAAAAAAGGTTAAAAAATATGTCAAAATATCAAAACTTTATTTTTCTACTTATTTACTTGCTCTCTCTACTTCCGGTTTCGGTTACTAATGGTGTCGACCAATAGAAAACAGCGGCCACATCTGCGTATCAGTACCTAGAGGATCACTAAAATCACTCTTCAATTCGCTTCAACCGCTGTACAGCCGGCTTATGGGAATCTCGTATCCATAGTATATATATCAGTGGGTACTACCTACACACGTGGTTTTGTATACGTCACGCAAGACAGCGATTGGAGACGAACCAACGTCAGCGCCAAACGAGTGACACCGCTGCCAACCAGCGTCGACAACATATGTCCCGGTAACGCTGGTTGGCCGTGGTGTCGGTTCGTCTCCGATCGGGGCGTCTCACGCACACATTATTACCGCTCCCTGTAGGTGTCAGCGAGAGCCGGAGTCAACCGATCACCAGTGATATACCTAGACATACCTGGATATTCCATTGACAACGTTTCGTAACGAAGTATATAGTCTAAAGTTCGTTAAAATATTGTACTATATCATTTACAAAAGTATGTATTACTTTTACGATTATATTTACTGATTCCCCTTACATTTGAGTCAGTTTTTACTTTTATCTGGAAGAATATTAAGTGTTACATAATATCTATTTCATTCTTGTGAATCTTCTGTTAACCTGTCATGGTACAATGGTATTGATTGTTACAAAATAATAGGAACTGGACGATGTGTTCCTTCTAACTGTTTCAATTCATTCTTATTTTTTTCACATAAACCATACTGACCTGCTTCCTCTATAAAGCCGGGATCCACCTGGAAGCCAAGCTACGTTATCCTATGCTATGCTATGCTATGGTATGCTAAGTTTTAAAAAATTAGCTTCAATACATCCTTATGGAACCATTTCCAGCAAAAGCCAAGCTAAGCTGTATTGTGCTTTTTGTTTTATATCCCAACCCGACATAGCATAGTATAGCATAGCATAGCATAGCTTCCATACGGATCTCCTGATTTATATTGTTTAAAGTTATATATTATTGAAAAATAATGTTAATATAACTGCTGGCAACACGTTGTATACATATTTATTAGCAGTAGCAGAATGGACATAAATTTTTATTAAAATAGCAATACTTAAAAGTTATTTATTATGTATGCAAGTAAATTTGTCCTTCACTATATATTTATATCTACTCTAATGTCTGAATTTCAGATGCCAGAAGGACGTCTTGCAAAACCTCAACTTCGTAATCTTCATATTGCTCAGGTTAAAAAAGGTTTAGTAGGAGCATTGGCATTGTCTTTCATTGCCACTTTTTCCTTAAAATTTTTCCTTACCGATGTCCAGGAAAGAAAAATCGAAAACTTTTACAAGTAATTAAAATCATATGAAGATTATAATTGCTTTTTGTTTTTTAACTTATGACCTAAATCTGCATCTTTATTGTAGAACTTACGACCCAGCGAAAGCACTAGAAGTAATGAACAATGCTGGACTTATGCAGTCTTGTCCCAAAAACTAAATATCATGTACACAGATAAAAGATTAGTGGTAATACCGAATTTCCTTCACGAAGTCATGTATGTGTTTAATAAATAAATGCAATAGAAAATCATCATGCTTTTAACATTGTGAAAGACTTGTATAGGTAGCTTAAGTAGACCAAAGTTTGTCGAATAATACATTTTCAGTTTGTTTAAACTATTCTCTAGTAAATTACTATTTATTTTTCTAAGTGCATTGTATGTATTTATACCAATAATTCATTTAAGAAATAAACACAACTATGTATATGTATAGATATTTCTTTTATCTTTCAAATGATACGTATATGTTTAGAAAAACTTTAAATTGGTTATATCCTGACGTGTATATACATGCATATAAGACTTTGGTTTCAATGATTTAATCATTTCCTGCATGTGTATAAACACTAATAATTTATTATTTTTGGAAAATTTATTTTGCTACTGATCATACGAAATTGTGAATCAATAAGGGCGAAAATTCATATCGTATTACAAATAGCGTTGTAATTCGTATCGATTATTTCTCTTATATAAAATGTAGGAAAATCGAGAATGTAATACAATATTTATAAATATAACGAATATAAGAAATCAGAGGTTATGAAATTTCAATGTTAAAACGATTGGTAAGATGGCGCCTCTCAAAATACCCAGTGTGCCCCGCGCGATTGATTTGCGCATGTCAGTTGTTCGCATTGCAAATGGCGGCTCCTTGTTATTGTTCATGGCGTTTTATGACTTGTCCCTTTATATTACCGATTATGTCGAGTTTTTTCGTGATTCTTATCGCGCGCTATGTGCAGAAAGTGAAATAAGATCTGCGCAGCGTATTTCAGATTAAAATTAGTGTTCCCGTGGTGTGGCTGCGTGCATTTCGAACGCGAAAAATCCAGCACGAAGTTGGAAAGAAATGGGGTAACGTTAAAATTGTCTTGTGTTCATACGGTATCGAATCGTTCTGTGTAAAGACTGAAGTGAAGCTCGTTGGCCGCTGTATCGTTCGTTATCAAATTTTAACTTAAATTTGGTAGGCATATGTAGTTATGAAGTATACAGGAGAGCTGCAAAATAAAAATATTCAGACTTGACGGTCTATCTTGAGCATGCTTGAGCCCACTTCACGTACACCTCCCCCGACGGACAAAATGGTGGCCCCCCGATATCCAGTGCTCAGGATGCCTTATTTTGCCGAAAATCATTATGGAAATCATGAAAATGAGCTATTCTCCTACCAGAATATTAAATTCCGAATAACGCAACAATACAAATTCCGCGTCTGATTGAAAAATGTATCCTATAACCTATTTTCTTCTATATAGAAATTGTGCCCCCGTCTTATGGCCCAAAAGATTTTAATTGAAGTTCGTGAGTGGTGAGATTCAATCCAAAATGGTTTGCTTTATATATGTTCGCCGATTCGGTAAATATTGACGAAATAATCGTTGTTGACCGTATTTTTTCTTTACCTATCTCTACAATTTTACGAAAATCGCGATCAAATTATAACCTAGTTGGTCTCACTTTTTGTTTATGCAGTATGCATTATATTTTCGTGAGTGTTTTCTTTCGATAACAGTTGTCAATTTTATACTGAGATTCAATATTTTTGGTGTTGCATTTACATAGGTATGTACCTATATGTAATCGTTCTTGTTTACTTAGCCAACAGTATTTTAAATTACGTTTAGTAAATTCTTTTGTCAAAATATACATGCAAGTTATATATCTGTAAAATAGTGTTAAACCCATTCTTGTGCAAATATACCTACATTTTTTTTTATATTTTGCTCTGTAAATTAAAATAAATAAATGCATTATAAAATAAATTCATATTAACAATTCAATGATAGGTAATACATAATTTGATAATATTGAGGATTCAAATATTTTACATAACTTTTATTGTTACAATTTTATTTATATAGAACATGGTGTAATGTTTTTTTTTCATATAATATCTTTGAACGGAATTCTTCACGCGTTTCATATTATTTTGTTGTTAATATGTGTATATATATATATATATTCTAATGTAAACATATATGTATTAATAATTATATTAAGTTTTCAGATATACTTATTTATACTGTGCTTAAATAAGTTTAAGATGTAGTAGCACGTTCATTTTCCGATTATTATAATTGCAAAATGATATACTTTTGGTATTTTTTAATTTTTTTATTGTATTCCATTGTTATCATACTATCAGATAGCAATTAACGAACAAACTGTATTTGTTATATATTTTAATGTATATTTTGTTGATAAATAATGAATTAATATATTTTATAGAGTAATAATCATATTTTATATTGAATAGTTGATTAGGAATGTACCTAATAGGAAGCGTATGATTGTTTATAATTATTTTACATTCTATAAACCAAGTATTAGTTGAACGAAAGTTCAAAGCCACGTATAAGTATTTTTGTTTTGTTTTGATGATTGACTTCACACTTTTAATGTTCCAGCAGTTTATTATAACTATTACAAAATATATGCTAAGAAACATTGCCTTATACATTACAACGTTATCTAATAGATATTTTTTATTTTGTCCCATAGAAACATTAAGGATATTTATTAGTGCTGGAGTGGTTTGGAGCTGCCGGTTTAAAACCGACGGACAAACACCTTGTGGCCACATACTGTAGTAATACCCTGAGGCGTTTGTAAGCTCTCTGGGTAGTTATGTGATTTGTAGTTGGTAAGTAATTAAATTTATTTAATTTGTAGTAAATTGCATTAAATGTAATAATAGCTATTGGTAATATACCTACTTGTAATAATAACCTACTTTGTTAAATAATATGTAGTATATATTAAGAATGTTCATCGAGCAAGATTAAATATTTTATTTTCTATTTCTAAGTAGCATTTAGAATAAGTTGATTTAGAAGTTGTTTAGTAACATTGCAGTAATAAATTCATTTAATATATTTCTGTTGAGGAGGATATAGTATCAATTTATTGTACATTCTAGTCATGGCGGCTGATAGTGATGGTGATCTGATTGAGACGGTGGTAACGTGTGAGGGTAACCTAGAAGATCCTGAGTTTCCACATAAATTTAAAATTATCATTGATCGTCTTAAATCTTTGCTTTGCAAAGGTAAATTTTGTGGAATCAAAACTATCCTAAGTCTAAAGTTTAAAAACAACATTAATGTTAAGCGCCGAAATGTGACATCGATATGAATAAAGATATATATTATTCTATGGTTTATAGACAAAGGGGATGGGCTAAGAGTAAATAAAGTAGAGCCATGGAATTCAGTCAGAGTCACATTTTCAATACCCAGAGAAGCTGCACTACGTCTTAGAGAATTAGCAGCTCAGGGTTCTCCAACACTTACACAGCTTGGAATTCTTTCGGTGCAGGTCGAAGGAGATCAGGTAATATACGCTCATTGATATATTAATTGACAGGTTAATTATAAATTTAATTTCTTCTTGTGTGGTACGCATATTTTATCAGTCTAAAACGAAATGACAAGAAGTTTGATGAATGATTTGATAAAACCTGAATTGTGTGTACTAGGTAATATCATTGAGGATAGCCAATCGCTATAGTGGGGAAGCACAGGAAATTGTGTTACATTCTGGACCGTCGCAAGACAGTGGTGCCAAATCTCAAAATGAACCCACTAGCGATACAGCTAATGCTGACAATGATCCTCAGACAGCTTTACCTGGTCCAAGTAACACATCCAGCATTTCTTCAGCGTTACGTAATGTGGCTCAAATAATAGCAGCTGGTATGTTTCTAGATGTTTTATAAGAGTAGAGCGATTCCTGTGTTGACTTATTAGATACTACGCGTCTTTCAATACCTATTATGTTATTGCAGGTACATCATCAGAGAAAATTCCACAATTTCGTTCTCCAAATGTAGTCGCACCTACAGACTGTGATCCCATTCCACCATTTCTTGCAAAATCCGTACAGTCTACATCGGGCAATAGCAATGTTGGTGGTGCCTCTGGAAATCAACCAGTAACTAATCCCAGTGCATCGCCCAGGAATAATTACAATGGTCCATTCCCATTTGCTAGTATGACACATGCTGCCCAAGCGATACATAGTCGCGAGTCCCAAACAACAACAATTAAAAATGCTATGCAATTTAAGCATCATGTGCAACCACCTCCGCCTTATCCTGTTCAAGAGAATTTGACGACAGTAACAACATTAACAGCTGGTCATACTACTACTCAATCAGTTGCATCAGCTGGTCAGTTGACGAATCAGTACAAGTCTTCGATTACCACCGCATCTAGTCTGTCACCAAACAATAATAATCTGGCAGGGAATTCAAATGGTAATGGAAATCAGGTTGCTCTGTCCAGTCCACTTCTCGTAAATCTTTTACAAAATGATGCTGGCACGCATCCAAACAATGTGATATCCGGTCAGAAAATGTTACCACCAGCTGTTATCGATAGTTCTGGAATTACTAATCGCATGAGACCTACTAAAAAACCAACAGTTAGAAGGAAAGAGATACCTTCGCCTAGTGAATCGCCACCAAATTTAGATTCACTTAGAACGGAAGACCTCATTGGTGGGACAACAGTCATTCCTGACTTATCTCAATCTTCTACATCAGCATTTGCAACTGTTAATGTTAATCAGCCTTCGACTATTCCTCAACAGCATCCAGTTAATGTAATTGGTGCGGCTGGGCAAAATTTGACACAAGTAGTACATCAAACTTCTACTAGTGGACAAATGCAACAACCAGCATCGTCATTGCATACTCAAGTACAAATACAACAAAAGTTTCCCCTTAGGCAAGAATTGGCTTACAGACCTTCACAGGTGCAATTGCAGGGTCAACTTCCAATCAGACATCCAGTTAATGGACAGCAAATTCGAACACCTTTACAGCAACGGCAATTACTGCTTCAGCAGCAACAGCAGCAACAACAACAACAACAGCAGCAGCAGCATCAAGCTTTAGCTCAGCAGCAACAACAAAACATAAATACTCCTCAACTGCTTACACAACAATCCTTAATACAACAACAGAACATAAATGTATCGTTGCAATCCACGCCAGTCTCAAGTCAACCACTTCTGCAACAACAATCATTAATGCAACACTCGAGCTTGGGCATGGGTGTTCCACAACAACGGCTAAGTTACTTAAATAATCAACGTCAACAAACTCCTCCTCCGTATTCACGGCAACCGGTTCCACCGCAGCCTCACATAGGACAGCAAAATCAAGCGCTGAATGTGCAACAACAGTTGCATCATAATCAACTTAAAAATATGAATGTTAATACGAGTGCTACAACTGATTTCCGTTACGGACAGAGTCAAAATATTCTGAGCAGAAATTATCAGGTTGCAACAAGTAACGCTAATGGGACCACGTGGAACGCACGAAATAATTCTATTCCACAAGGTGCTCAGGTGAATACAACGCGTTTGCCTATTACAAATCAGGTGTCAGGTGCCTTTTCGCAATGTGGATCTCATGCTAATCATGTTTCTAACAACAATATCGCTTCGCCCGCTACCAAGGTCGAAGCTTCTGAATCTCCTAAGCCTGAAGAAGAGACACCTGAGCCGGAATACACGTCGACTGGTAAAATACGACAGTTTCTCATTAATCCATTAACCGGGCATCTGGAACCAATGCCTAGCGAGAGCTCGGATTCGGAACAAGAAAGTGCGGTAGATAACCAAGATGATTTCTTTTCCTTTCCATCGCCATCGAATGACCGATCAAATTCCATATTTTCCGATGACGATGCAGACAGTAATTTCTCAAGAAGAAATGATACAACAACAAACACGGATCAATCGGATTCTGAAACCACAGTAAAATCTACTGCCAGTGAGGGTAGCTTGAAACATAGTAGAGTAAAATCTAGCAGAGAAGCTACGCAGAGTCCAATGCCTGGCGAAAAAATCAAACTAAGACTAAAGTTGGAAAAATCTGAGCCTGTTACGCCAGCTTATAAAGTTGATGTTTCTTTCGTGAACACACCACCGATTAGGAAAGCTGATAAATCAGTAAATAAAATATTTACCACTGGCATTCCCAATTCAGGAACTGGTGATGAACCAAGAGTGCCTCCGCTACACATTTCTTTAAGAGGGCGTAATGCTTCGGTAGTACAAATCAGAAAAAAGGAAAAGAAATCCCTGAAAGACGGCGAATCTGATTCAACTAGTATAAAAAGACGGGGAAAGCTAAAAAAGATGAAGGAGTGTATAGACGGGAACAAATTATTGCAAAAAAAGTCATCCTTAAGCATGATTATAGGTACCTCATCTGTGTCCAAATTACCTTTGTCCAATTCTACAATGATCAATACCACCAATGCTATTAGCAAAGTTAACAATATACTTCAAACTGTCGTTTCGAAACCTAATGCCTTAAAACAAGAATTGCCAGTAGATGTTGTACGTGTTCAGACTGGTATCACGAAACCGAGTTCCAGTAAGAGCAGCGATGTCGATGATATACCGTTGAACAGCAGAATACCATCTCCTTCGAAGCACAAGTCTACTGTTTTAAATCACCCTTTGAACACACAACAGTGTTTAACGAAAAATCAAGTTGAAATGGATGTTCAAAACCATATGCAAGAGCATAAAATAGGAGGAGGTAATATACATATAAGTAATTAATATTTTTTCGGAGTCGTTTTTAATAGGCAAAATTGTATTATAGTTACGGAATTATTAAATTTAATATAAAATAGTGTATTGCGCTTATTTATTTGTTGTAATTTTAACATATACATAAAATTGCAATCAATAAATATTTTTCTTATGCTTCTGCATACTTTTCTGCAGGCAAAACCAAAAGAAGAGACTCTAAAAAGAAATCGGAGTCCGGGGATGGCTTACATCGTGAACAAAATTTGTTATCTGGTGGTAGAATTTTAGATAACCAAACAAAATGGAGAAAACTTAATTACAAAGGTGATTCGAGCCAGTCCATAAGAAAGTCCGATACACTCTTGGGCGGAAATGATTTCGATACAGTGAAGAAAGTGGGGGAGATTAGACGAACGAGTGATAGCGATATTAATAGATCGGCAATTGAAAAGAATAATACTTTGAATGCAATTGCTTCAAGATTAACAGAAGTGAATGGTGTAAAAAAGGACTTAATTAGTCAAGAGAAAAGAAGAAGATTGAGTCTAATGGATGAAAAAGATCTGCATTTAGGAGGTAAATATCAAATTTTGTGGCTTAAATTGATATACTTTTTTGAGTTAACTTAAATGTAATATATATTTATAATCTTCTAAAATTTAATGTAACGTATCAAATACGGTTAGATGTTTAAAATATTAGATATTCTTATTTAACCCATTTTGGACGGGCGCGAGAAATTTCTCTTCTACCAGCCGGCCGAGCTCGGAAAACGAACCGAGCAAGAGCAGAGGCACGGATGAGGTATACATACATACCATGTCTGTCACAAAAGCACGGCGCTCGGCCAGCAAGTGCGCATCATCAAACTGTATACATATTTACAGCACATGTCCTCCATAGGTTAATAAATTGATTAATACAACTTGCTGGGTAAATAATCTCTTTTAAATGTGTTACAGAATCTCAAGATGCAGAGACTACACATTTTAATAGTCAGAAGACCATTCCCGAATGTTCTTCCACTAATACAGTTCCAAATACAAATGCAAAACCTACCAGCAATTTATCATTTGAGAATGAAACTCCTGGATTAGTAGCTTCGAATATGCCTGCACAAAATGATTCAAATTCATCCACCAGTCTGACAGGCAAAGTATCTGCGCACGTAGAAACTGCTGTGAAAAATGCACAGTCGCCTGTAAATAGGATTATTCCCGGAAAGAATAAAACAGATACAGACAACTGTAAGACAAATTCCAGCATTGCGACAAAAACTCAGACTGTCGGACAAAAATTAAAGAGTCATATAGTTTCAAAGAATGATACAAATGCTACCATTAACAGGCATAATAGAATGGAACATTTTGTTCACAAAAGAGTGATTCAGAATCATGTAAAACAAGTTGATAGAATCGTAGTAGAAAACAAGGTGGATAACATACAAAGAATTAGTTTATTGAAAACTATGCAAGGTTCGGTAATAGGAAACTCAATGGACCAAGTTCCCAGATCCCAGAACATTGATTTACCTTCCGGCAAGCCAACTTTACCAATTGGGGAAATCAATGTGACAGAAGCAAAAGTTAAGCAGAAATTGCTCGAAACTACGGTCCCAATTGCAATCGGGGTAGATGGAACTACAGAAAGAGTCAGCAGCGGGGGAGGTGGCGAAGACTCGGGCATCGAATCGATGGATGCTCTTTCCGAGAAGTCACCGAATCAAGGAGAATCTCCTTTGCACAGGCCAGCGACGGAATCAGTAACACAAAGCAGCACAAAGACTGCTGTCCAAGGGGAATCCTCCCTACCAACCACCAATAAGAACGTGCCTTCCTCAACTAGTAGTAGTGATATGTGTTCAAATTCCCATTCGGAACTTCTTAAGTCCAGTGGCCCGCAAAGATTAAGTCCTGTGTCTGTAGCAAATTATCTTGAAAATCATTTAAATCACAATATATCAAACACCAGTGAGCATGACACAAAAGATGCGTCTAGTGAAAAATCAATTTCAACAACATCAACTAGTGGTCGTGACTTAGTGACTAGTTTAGAAGTGACTGATAATGATAAAAGTGTGTCCAGTCCTCTGGTGACAGGATCAGTGACTGTTGTGACAACTTCTGTACCCAGTAACGTGGACAGTGATAACTTATTGCAATGCACGCAGCAACAAACAAATGACTTTTCTGAGAATGACAGATGTAGCGTTAAATTAGAAGGTTCTATTAACCAGCATGATCAGGGTAAGATAAACATTAAACACGAAGTGTCGCGAGCCCCCGAGAGTGCATCCGAAGACAATGTAAAAACAGTCATAGATGGTAACAGTGCAATTAGATTAAGCGATGAACCTCATGGACAAAATAATAATGGTGTGCCTGTAATACAAAATCATATTGCTTATAGTAATGTAAAGACAGAAAGACTTGATAATACAGTTACAAATGAGTCTAACACAGTGGCAGACAGTTCGTGTTCTAAGAGCCAGAGTTTCAGTTGTGAAATCAAAGTAGAATCTAAAATTAATACAAAAGTTGATGATACTAGGCAAAACGATCGATTAGATACTTCGAAAAGCTCTAGCATTTCTTTAAGCGCAACATCTGTTAAGTTAGAACAATGTTCCGATCAAAACCAAAAATCTAACGTACAAAGTCATCAACAAATATCAGTTAGAGAGCCTTCTATGAATCTTCAAAAAATTACAGACGATTTGGTTAAGAAAATTGTAAATGATGCAAGTGATATAAGTGTAGGTATTCAATCGCCCCTTGGTGAAGATCCTCAACCGATTAGAATTACTCCACCATTGTATACGTACTCTAATCCAGTAGTTTTACAACGAGACGAGACTCCAAGCCCAGCAGCACAAAATCCAGAAG
Organism: Andrena minutula; assembly: GCA_929113495.1. Classification (NCBI taxonomy): domain Eukaryota; kingdom Metazoa; phylum Arthropoda; class Insecta; order Hymenoptera; family Andrenidae; genus Andrena; species Andrena minutula. Next base: position 28,236,707 of record OV815996.1, read on the forward strand.
TAGATTCCAGCGATGTGGAACATGTTAAACGAAAGCGTAGAAGAAAACAAGAATTAGAGGGGCGCCAAGATGTTATATGTATAGAAGACAATGATGAGGCACAATTTGTGGAAAGATTGAATGCTAACAATTCAGATGACTATGTTAAACGACCACCGAAGTCGCTGCTGGAACAACTTCTTATTGAAATTCCAAATGACACCAATGAGAAAAGATCTTTAAGAACTAGATCACAAAAATTAAACAGTCCTGATATTGTAAAGACTCCAAAAAGTAGTCCTCATGGTCCTAATAAATTAGAAGAGAGACGCAGCATATCGCCATATGCTAAAGCAAGTCCTAAATTAGGAGTGTCCAAGTTATCTCCTAATACGACAATAAAAGTGGGGAAAAGAAAACGCCAAGAAAGCGAAAGTTCTGTAGCATCTAGTACTGCTGATGATCCGCAACCAAGACCAGGAAAACGGAAATGTTCAGAGAATGCAGCAGAACTTATTAAAGCTTGTATGGGTGTGGATGAAGCTGGTTCGTTAAAGAAACAAGTATCTGTCAAAGAAGAACAGTCGAAAAAAGGATTCAACATACTGGCAAAAGCTAAGAAAGGTGTTTATTTTATCTTATTTATTTGCTTTCTTATTTTAGTAATATAATTTTATATGTTCGTGTATTATGTACAGGGTAACCCACGTAACTGTATCACTTCAAATACCTACTTGCAGTATTTTTAAAAGTAAGACAAGTTTCCTGCAAAGAGTGTATAGTTTTGTGGTGCTACTGTATAATGAAAATATTTTTCTTTTATTGTCTAATATCAATTTTTAGAGTAAGGTCATTGGCTTCTGTATAGAGTGCATTGAAATCTCTATGTCCCTTTTTTGAGGACTTTTTAATTACTAAATGATCAATAGCCAATACCAAGTTACTCACTTGAATATCTTATATGTATAATGCAAGAAAGACAATTTTCCAATATTTACCACAATCAAATAAGTCATTGTAAAGGCTAAGATAAGTAGATGAACAATTTTAACTTTTCGTCATCTCCGGATTTGTCGGCCAAACTTCGTTAGTATGTTCCATAAGTAGACATAAGGAAGAAATGTTAGATAAATATCGATCGCTAGAACATTATTAAAAAGTTATAACAAAAGTATGAAGCACGTACACGACGTCACTTTTGTGTCCAGATGAAGTGTCTACATTAGGGTGGCTCTTATTTACTCTTGCTAAATTTTTTTTCAAAATTTTCTTCGGGACACCCTTCAGAATTGTTCCAAATAATTAAAAAAATAATCCGTGTAAAGTTCGAGCTCGATCGGATAACGGGAAAGGGTGCCCCTGGGCCCTTAAACATTTAAATCTAATAAATCATTATTTAACAGCTCGCGGAGTCGATTTGATATAATATCCTCCAAGTAATTGATTAAATAAAAAAATATGTCAAACAAAAGTTGCAGATCCTGATAAGAAGCATCTTTTATGTTGTATTACCTTGTCTCGTGCGACAAACAGTTTTGAAAAAAAGTCCGAAGAACTAAAAACAAAAAAAACTTTATTCCCTCAAATTTTGAAAGTTTAAATGCTTCTAGAACACTTTTTGTTTATGAAGGCGAACAAAAAAAAAATGGAATATGTATTTTCTAGGACTATTTTTTTAAAATATTTAAGGGGGGCATATACCGAAATATGCGAAAAAGCTATTCTTTTTCTTTTTTTTCCCAGTGTTTGATATATCGTGAATGTTTTCTGAAAATTTGGGACCGAAATGCGCAAAAATATCAAAGATATAGACTCAAATTTGTGACTGAAATTTTTAGGAAACATTCATGACATATCAAACACTGGAGGAAACAAAAAGAAAAAAAAAGCTTTCGCATATTTCGGTATATGCCCTCTTTAAATATTTGAAAAATAGTTCTTGAAAATAAATACTCCATTTTTTGTTCGCCTTCATGAACAAAAAGTGTCCTAGAAGCATTTAAACTTTCAAAATTTGAGGGAATAATGTTTTTTTTTAGTTTTTCGGACTTTTTCGAAAACTGTTTGTCGCACGAGAGCGGGTAATACAACATAAAAGATGCTCCTTGTGCGGATTTACAACTTCTGTTTGACATATTTTTTTATTTAATCAATAATTTGAAGGATATTATATAAAATCGATGTCACAAGCTGTTAAATAATAATTTAAATGTTTAAGGGCCCAGGGGCAGCCTTTCCCGTTATCCGATCGAACTCAAACTTTATACGGATTATTTTTTAATTATTTGGAACTATTCTGAAGGGTGCCACGACGAATATTCAAAAGTCGAAAATAGGAGACACCCTAGTCTACATCAACTGTCTAGAGCTAGTTACAGTGTCCTCAGTCTAGCTCTAGCTGCAACTCTCGGGAGTATACAGTCACTCACAGCCATAATCGTACAGTCTTTAAAATCGCATAACTTTCTTAGAATTGGTCCAAACGACTTGAGTTTTTTTTTTTTTAAACCTATAGAAGCATTAGTTTGCCAACTGACGTGTTTCATCGTTTAAAAAAAAAAAATTGCAGTGATCGGAATAGCGAAGAAAATAGTAAAGGTCTTTTTTAAAAATTTTTTTGTGAGCCCGTAATGAAAATTAAAAAAAAATCGTTTGTAGATTGAAGTAAGTTGTATACATGCTGAAAATTTCATCAAAATCAGTTAACGTTGCTCTGAGCTATAAATGGTTAAAGATCGCAGAATAAGGTCGAGAAATGCGGAAATTCCCGAAATCAGCGATTTTCGACCTTATTCTGCGATCTTTAACCATTTATAGCTCAGAGCAACGTTAACCGATTTTGATGAAATTTTCAGCATGTATACAACTTATTTCAATCTACAAACGGGTATTTTGAATTTTCATTACGGGCTCACAAAAAAAAATTTTAAAAATGACACTATTTTCTTCGCTATTCCGACCAATTGCATTTTTTTAAAACGATGAAACACATCAGTTGGCAAACTAATCCTTCTAGCTTTTAAAAGAAACCTCAAGTCGTTTGGACCAATTCTAAGAAAGTTATGCGATTTTAAAGAGTGTACGATTATGGCTGTGAGTGACTGTAGGTCAAATTCAGTATCGTGGACTGCTCTAGGCAGTTTCTAATTGTCCGAAATTTATTTGTCATCGTGTAGACGTATCTTTAGAAACGTCTCGCTTATCATTTCTATCATATTTTATATTTCTATTGTAACTTTTATTAACCTTTAGAGGGCCGGGATTTTTTCATTGAAATTGTAAATTTTATTTACTTAAAATTAATGCATATATACCACCAAAGTGGCCGGCAAAGTATCCAAATTCTTAGGTGGCCACCATAGAGGACAGCCCGGCCGCGAACGGTATGGCATATACTGGAATTTTTAAAATTTGAAATGTATTGTTTCTAAGGGTTTTTAATATCGCTAATCACGATTCTTAGGTCAGAGTATCGAAATTTTGCGCAGAAACAGTGTTGCCAACCTAAATAAGCCTAAATGAATAATAGCAGATACGTTCATATATTATTCTTTCCTTTGGCGTTACCCAGGGCTAACGACGTGGACGTAGAAACTTCTTTATGGCAAACTAGACGTCGAACTATTTATATATGCTCTACATGTGACACTGCATTGTGCATAACACCCTGTTTTGAGGATTTCCATACGATATAATCAATACCGTAAATTCGAATTTCCGACATACAAATTCATTTTTTTTCCACTTGGGAGGACAAGAAGTACGAACAAAGAGATACACATTCATTATTCATTTTGTATAATGCATGGGCATTAGTGAGTTGCGCGACTGCAGCTCACATAATAAATAGTAAAATCAGAAAGCTAAAAAAACAAATTCAAAAATAACACAAAAACAAAAAAATATCTACAAAACTTTCTACGTCCATGTCGTTAGCCCTGGGTAATGCCAAAGGAAATAATAGTATATGAATGTAACTGCTGTTATTCATTTAGGCTTGGTTGGGTTGGTCACACTGTTTCTGCGTAAAATTTCGATACTCTGACCTAAGAATCATGATTATCAGTATCAAAAACCCTTAGAAACAAGTTCAACTTTTAAAATTTTCAGTGGCCACTATAGTCGCCAGCCTTCTAAAGGTTAAGCTTCAAACGACTTGCACATTACAATTTTTTTCTCATTTCTACTCATAAATCATATTTGACGATATTTGGCTGAAAAATCCTGCAAATCTATTTATCTATATATGGAGGGTTCAAAAGCCAATCAGCGAAAGTCCATTAGCATTGAAACCAAGATTTGCACTCTGAATAATTTTTCCTAGTAATTAGGTGCTCAATATAGTGGTCAAAGTAGTTACTTAATTGATTTATCAACTGAAAGTTTCAACAATAAAGAGGATTTTGAACAATGTACTCATTTTCGGAGAAAATTGGACTTACACTGATTGGCTTCTAAACCCTCCATGTATATAAAATAGAATATACGTCTGTATGTTCCCTATTAACTCGTAAACCTTTTAACCGATCTGGACCAAATTTTGCATAATTACACTCTAGAATTCTGCAGAAAATATAAACTACCGTGAAATCTAGACCCTGTAACGCCTGTTACTCTAAGCTAGTACCTATACTATAAAGGAGAAATGACACTTCAATTGTAGAAAAAAATTGTTTGAATATTTCTTAAATACTTCTACTTACGACAAACTCCCATTCAACATCATACGACTTCTACAGAAAACGATTATAAAATAGAATTATATGATGGGATACCCTGTACAGTACAGGGTGCGACTGAAATGGCGGCTTAATCGAGAAGGAGATGATTCCTTGCGCCAAAGTAAATAAGACGGCCAGAATAAAGTTTAATTTTGTAAGCTATTTAAATTTAGAGACATTCTGCTTTTAAAATTTCTTAGGTACACGTGCACCTGCCTAAGAAAATTGACAGAATGCAACAGTAAATGTGGCACAATTGCCGAATAACTTTTTTTCGGATAAGATTCCGTTTTCAAGAATATCGAATTTGACGATCCATCCAGTACGCGTGCATTTCATTAAAATTGGTTCCACCTTTAAATCGACTTTTTTCAGATCAAAACTCCATTTGAAGAAAGCTATTCTACAATTTCGACACGAGGATTCATGAATGGATTCGTAGTTGTACAAGGGAACACCGTAAACCCGAACTCACCCATTGGAACGCAACTTTGTGGGTTTCTAGAGTAACTCAAAACAAGAACAACGGTGTGTTTCATTTGGGTCCTATCGCCCTTTAAGGAATGAAAACTAACCTCAAAGTCAACTTGGCACTTCCACTTTTCCGCGTATAACTCTCAAAGTACAACAGACAGAAAAAATATGTTTCAAACAAAAGTATAATGGTGGAATAAGCGCTATAAAGCTGCGTTAACAAAATTTTGAAGAGTTTAAAAAAAAATCCTGAACGAAATTTTTTTTTTTTTCAAAATTTTGTTAACCCAAGTTTGCAGCGTTTATTGCACCATTAAACTTTTGTTTGGAACATTTTTTTCTGTCTGTTGTACTTTGAAAGTTATACGCGAAAAAAGTGGAAGAGCAAAGTTGATTTTGTGGTTAGTTTTCACCCCTTAAAGGGCGATGGGGCCCAAATGAAACACACCGTTGTGCTTGTTTTGTGGTCACTTTAAAAACCCACCCAGTTGCGTTCCAATCGGTGAGTCCGGGTTCGCGGTGTTTTCTTCTTAGTAATTTTATCAAATCGATTTTCTCGGAAACAGTTTCGTTAAGAAAACATTTTTCGCAAGAAATCACCTTCCTGATTGTACCACCATTTCAGTCGCACCCTGTATAACAAATTTTTGCGACACAGCAAATAGGTGTTTGTTTCCCTCACATTTCCTTATATAACAAGGACTGCCAAAAACAGGGTAATTAAAGTGCCACTTACAATTTATTGATAAAAGTAAATCTCAGTGAAACTGACAATGAGATTCTATTATGGTCATACGTATATATGTATGTACGTCTATTAACGTCAGTTGCACAGTTAATTGAAATACATATACTATTAGGCAGCTATCTCTGAATCTCAGTTATGTCTTTCTGAATTTGACATATTCCTTTTAGAGAGCGTGTTAATATCGTTATAAAATTGGACCTGGACATTCTGATAAAAGTATTTTTTTGTATTTTCAGGTCCCATTGTGGTAGAAGTAGATTCGTCTGATGATGAACCATTGATTGAATCTGTAGGAAAAGCACGAATACGATTATCAGACGAAACATCCGCTCCATCTCCAAAGTCTAAAGATCAAAAGTAAGCAACATCGGTGCATTCTTTTAGCAGCAGTGCGTATCTGAATATGTCAGAGATATGAGAGCCCCGCTACGTAAATAAATTTTTGTTATTCTAGAACAAATACAAGCACAACTGTTTCTGGCAGTCAAATTAATTCCAGTAATATATCAAATTTCAATGCCAGTAATAGAGTGCAAAGAGAGAGCCGTTTATTAACAACCAAACAACCGAGTACAATCGCGGTAGTTACTGCTGGAAAGGAAAAGCTACGAGGTACTTCTGCATCCAGTAACGAATCTTTAGGAGAAGTAACAACAAGAAGATCTGTTCGACAGAATACAGCATTGCCACTAGCAACACCAGCAAGCAATACTAGGGGTGCAACTAAATCTACAGAAGACATTACACGACGGAAAACTCGAAGTGGTGCTGGTATGTAAAATATTACTATATACACATTATAAGTGGAAGTTATTATGAATAGAATAAATATAGTTTCATTTAAAAGTTCTTACATTTTTAGCTATTGTACAATCTTCAGTTTATATTTAAATGTGATACAGAAAGTTTCAATGTTAATTGATTTCTGCATAAATATTTGTGACAATATAATTTACAAATTATGTATTTCACATACCATTTTAATTGAAAAGACCTCGTACAGCGGGAACATTGTTTTAGTAACAGCTGAGGCGGCAGAGCAGGCAAAACGCAGGCGAATATCCCGAGAAAACAAATGACCTTCGGGAAGTGACCTTGACAGTGATTAGCTACCGTCGCTCGTCAAGGCCTATCCGACTCATTGTGTATCTGTTATAAATGGTTATGTGATCGCCGTGTGGCTGGACCCCGCCTGGTGAAACTCTATGTATCAATAGCGCACAACGCTGCTGTACATGTAGCAGGAGTATCGTGTTCGGAGTGCTAGACGGTATTTCATTATTTATTTTTTTTTGCAAGTGAGACGCGCATACCTCGAGTTTTGCTAAATTAGATGTGTAAACCTTATATATAATAATTCGTATATCGCAAATGAATTTGTAAACACTTAGCAGATGATCATTGTTGCGTTTTTAAATGTTTAAAACTTTCTTCTGCGAGAGAACAAAAACTAAAGATAACTTTACGATTTTTCTTAGCTGTCTAGCGTTCTCAATTCCACTATACTCCTAAGCAGCAAAGTTTAGTTACTCAGAATAATCTGCTCAATGCATCACACTTTAATCTAAGTAACTGAACTGATTCTAAACTGCCGAGCCAATGTGCAACTTTCTTTTGCCAAGTTTTAGTGACCCTGTATGAAATTTAAAGAAAAATGTAAATGGACGTCATTGAATGGTAAATTTGTAAAATGTTATGTTACATTGCCACTACATACTTACAAAATTTCTAGATTGAATATTTAGTGTTACTCTATTAGACACTAATTATAGCAAGCGTTGACACATTGATTATTTGATCAGAATCAAAGATTAGTCGCGCGAACACAAAAACAATTTTATATTACAAAGAAATTATGTATTGTTTGTTCTGTATGATTACAAGTAATCATTATTGGTATAGGCTAATAATGGTAAAAGAAAGTCAAAATTGTTATTGCATTAAACGTAAAATCTGCTTGTACTGCCGTAACTAATGTACGTTTCTGAAGGACAAATTTCATTAACTGGTGGGGCTAAGTCACTACTCTGACGACTTCACTGATAGACTTTGTTTGAAAATATTTACTTTATATTCTTAATATTTATTTTAGTCCAGTTATTACAGAAATGTTTGTATAGATAAATGTTTATGTGCAAATGAAAAGAAGTGACCCTATCATAATTATATACAATTATCTCAAACAACATACCCTTTTCGAGGATGTAAATTGAAATTCTTCTTTGAATCCGTTTATATTCATAAGAAAGACTTGGGGAAATATTTCTAGGACAATCGTAATTTTCTATATACAATTTACAAGGAAAATCACATCTATTCTAATCAATTTTAGTGTAATACGTGATAGGTCATGATTTTATTGAATTTAACTCAGATTATGTCGTATGTAGTTTTGTAAGATCTCTGTTTTTCTCGCCTCGATGAACATAGTCTTTCAGTAGAAAGTTTGTCTTGAGTTACAATATTACAGAGGGCAAAGGTATAAGGTTATTGAAAAGGATTTATTTTATTTATGGAACATAAGCAGAACGTTGGGATAAATCGTGCATAAATATATGAAAATAATAAGAACAATTATTATAGAAAAACGATTAATACAATGTTAATTTGATAGGTAATATATGAATGAATATATTTTGTAAATAATTTCTTGTAAAGATACATAAAGGTATCCCTCGTTGTACATATAAGAACTGTTTAAATTTTTATTACATTAGTGATAATTCAAATTGTGCAGCATCGTCATACTATTAATTATTCTTTGTAATTGTGCACTAAGAACACTAGTTGCACCATTTTGACAACACTTAAAATATACGAGGATGTGTATACATGCGTATATATAATATTATATATGTATGTGATGTATATGAATTATTGTTTTTGTGAACAGATAATCTAGTTTTATATTGTATAAATGTAAATTATACAGTTGAGAGTTGGAAGTTCTAAGTAAGTAAGCCTGTGATAGCCATCATAGCACTTCTTTATATCGGAAAGTTGCATTTAAATGATTCACACTGCTAATTTGTATTCATTTTTCTGTAGTTCTGTGTACGTTCCATTATCTTCGATAAGTGAAATGCATATGCATCTGCGTGTTAGATTATTTCAGAAGTGACAAAAATAGTACGTGATAATTTATTCTTAGCTTTTTTTCTATCGTATAAAACTTTTATAAAATTGTATTATGACCAATTTATAAATATTGTTAAATTTATATTATTACATTGTAAATAAATAAACCCTAACTTGCTGTAGAATCATTCAAATTCTTTAACAGATAAACTTTCTGTTCTATAACGAAAATTTTTGTTTCATAACCCGAAATCGTTACATTTTATAAAATATCTTTTTTATATTAGCTATTAAAGCTTTGATGGCTATCAAATAGCACATGTTTCAAAAAGTATATTTCTGTCACGTGAATATTGAGTACTGAATTTAATACTATTTCAAATAGGAAATTTTTTTAACGAATTTATCTAAATACTGAGCGATGTGTCGACTCGAGATCAAAGTTTCGTTAAATTTCTTTTCTATTTCTAATATTAAATTGAATTATTTAGTTAGAACATTGCTTGTTTATCAGAACTTATTTCAATATAGACTTTGAATTACATATTGTAAATATTAGTATGCTTATTTTACATGGTGGGAATTTATGCTGTATATAAAACATGAAGAAATGAACATAGAAATCGCGTTTAATTTGATTCTGCCCTAGATCAATAATGGAATGATGTATAATGTAAAGCATAGTAATTTAATAACAAAATTTAAGAACGTGCGGAGGAGAAATTGTAATTTCGATGTAAAATATTCTCTTCGATACTAAATGGATGAGCTAGGAATTATTACGTTACAGTTTTATCATTAAATATTACATTTATATGATTGTATAGACTATAAACAAACTAAGCTTTGTGTGTAAATATAAATATTTTAAAGATAAGTAAATCTTTTGCATGCTCACATAATTAAGGAGCTTCTAAAGTTTGTCTGCCATAAAATTGCATATACTAAATATGTATTATTATAAAACTAATACTAATACACCAAAGATCATGCGTTGGTTGTAATATGTAACAGTTGTTGATATTCAACACAGTTTAAAAAGAAAATGGTGTATTTCTGACGCTCAATAAATAATTGGTGTTTATAGTGTGGTTTGTAAACACATTTAAATTACATACCACCATTTTTATGCAGACTATAATAATTATACTAAGTAAAATGTTCACTTTTGTGCCCATTTATACACACATACGCATTACAAGCTCCTTAATTTTGTTTGCATTGCCACAAATATTTTATCATGTACATGAATGTGCGTTTTAAGATCACAAGCTCCAAACGAAGTTTTGATGACTTTAAAACCTGCTATATGTAAAACATTTGTATTTTTAGTATTTGGTTAACTGATATAAATAGCAGTAAAAGTAAATGATTGATAATAATCCAACTGGATATATAAATATAAATATATATATAAATAAAGATAAATATAAAGAATTAGATACAATACTATATTTGTAGAAAACGATTGGGCACGTGAAGAGAAAATCGCGCTCTGATTATGAAAAAAATATTATTAATTATATTATTACCTATTATTACACAAAGTGGATACACAATATAGTAATTTGCTAATTGTACCTTTTAATAATTACTGTAGACACATTGATGAAGGTTTTTTCTTGTTATTAATTATTACCATAGACATAAAAGATAATGAAAAATGCGTTATAAAAAAATGCAATTGCTTATTTTGTATCGTACCCAGTTTCATAAATTACTTTGATACTCCATATGCATGTTTTTCAAGTCGAGACACTTTTCTTACCATGTATAATATAGAAGCATATTCTATAGTTACATCAATTTCTTTTCTTATTCTCATTTTAGGATAATCGTTTTCTAATGAAAAAGCAAACATTTCGAAAATGTGGTACTAAAATCCTTGAAAATGAAAGACAAAAGATTCAAATTAATATTCTACAATATTTTTAATATCCTAATTATATCATCGTGTTCATTTTGTAAAGAAAATTAACAAATTAAACTATATAGTAAAATATTTACCAATATAAACTCTCTTACATATCTTATAAAAGGTTTTGATATATAAAAAATTGTCATGTTTCATTATGAATTTAGTAGGAAAGTTATTAAGTATTTTTGTACAGGTACCTTCAGTAACAATTACAAGGAGTATACAAATTTTATATCTTCAATAAGCACACATAATACATGAACTTTCATTACTATAATAGGTACACGCGTCATAGTTTAATAGAAATTTTCATTAACATCTGTTGTCAGATTCCAGTCGGATCCGTTATAGTGAAAGAATCTGTAGTCTCAAATTCTGTACTCGGAACGTTACGAAGTAAAGTCGACACTATTTATTTCACTGTGTATCTTTCTAATGTCTTACAGTTTTATTTATGCACTGGGGAATGATAATAAATATGTTCAATATGATCTAATGAAATTCAAGATATATTATGTAAGGATCAGACAAGATTTCTTATCAAAGTAATTTAAATAGAATGAAATTTACTTTTCACAAATCTCTATGAAATATGAATAGTTGCGCTCCTCAAACAGAAATCAGATATGAAAGCTGTCATGATGAAAATTAGACTAAGTAGGTATATATAAAATATGAAACTTTGAAAGATTGCGTTAGCATGAAAACTAAATGCAGTTGCTTTTCATTTTCCAATACAGGAGTATTATTCGAATGCAACATGACAATTCATATTTCCCTGACTATGTATTTATGAGTCAGGATCGAACAGATGGTTTGGAAAATGGAATTACTTCATGCAATGCATTTCTTTTAATCTTCTTAAATCACAGACTAGTTTCTTATATAAATAGTTTATGCTTTACCAAATTTTAATTTTTAATTTTTTTTAAACCTTGGTAACAACCACTATACTCCTTTCTCGTTAACTTTTGATCAGATGTTTTTTCTACGTAGGTATCTCTGACTTCAAGAATATCCATCTCTTGAAGCTGACGTTCAAAAGTCTTTTTATCAGTTCCTCCTGATACCGCACTATCATTAGTTTCCTGCCTGAAGAGCGTTCATTCTATAGTATCATATGCACGATATATACAGAGCGAGTTAGGAGAAAGAGTACACGAACATATCCGTTGCATTTGAAAGCACAGAGAAAATACGTAGAACATAACTTAAATGGTTCTGTAGAACAAACATGACGCAAAAATATTTGTTTCTGCCATTGTAATACTTTTTCTGAGTCATTAGCGTCGTTAATATTTTTTTAAATAGAATCATATTTCTGTTCCAGGCACACTATAATTAACAGTATAGTTAACATCAGCAGTTCAAGTATGTTCAACAACGTGACAATGAAATGAGCATGTACTATTTAAATTTAACAGGTCAAAGACTGGAAGCTGCAAAAGATGCAAAATTATTTTCCTCGAATCTTAAGGTTTCGTAAGAATGTAATGGTACATACATATATGTTGAATAACATACTCTATTTAGGTACCTGTAATCTATCATTTTATTGATAAACATCTCGCCATGCGTTACTCAAAGGAAAATAAGTTTATATAATTTTTATTTACGAACAAACTGAACAAATGTTGAAAAAAGCAACATTCCCCGCCTGTGCAAAGTGTAATTTGCGACCTTAGTTGTCAACCTTTTTTCTGTTACATCACCTATTTAAATTCTCTATATATGTATATATTTAGTTCGTTTATTTCAAGGTTATATTGTGGTACCTCAACTGAATTCCCTTGGTGTATGCACATACATAAATAAATAAATATACGGCTCCATTTAGGAAGGCCGGAATCTTTGTAACTCAGAAAAAAGCACTCCCTTGGTAAGTAAACCAAAATTCTGTTCACTCTTCAGAAATCAGGACCATTTAAATTATATTCAATTAAGTATATTCTACGCCTTCTTTTGTGTCATCAAATCAAATTCACAGTCACGGATATTGGGCTGTTCCTCGTGACTCACTCTGTACATACATACGATTATGCAGGGTAATACATAGTAAATACTATTGTAGGTACATATTTACATATATAGGTATATATATATATACAACGGTTCATGATACATGCATGTTCGTAAAATTGATGTGGTACATTTATTAGTGTGTACATAACAAGAGGTTAATCGCCTCGACGTATGTATATACGATTAGATCGACGCTTACAATTGCTTACAATTAGAAGCTTCGGCTGCAAAGGCATTGTATCATGCAGTACCTAGGTATCATGCATCGACCTCGACGTTTCACACAATTTCACGCTTTTTCATTGACCAATGAAATTGCTTAATTTCAAATGGCCCTATGCCAGCGCACGCTGCCCCACTCCGAACGCGGGCTTCATTGAGGTTGTAGCTGTGTTGTGTGTAGTTGCTCCAATCCCACGAAGAGCTTGGAAGAGCTCCGGTTGGGTCTTGATGCGACGCTTCGTCTATCATGTTTAAATTTGCGAAAGTTATTCCGTGTAGGTATGTACCGACTACCGCGTCTCTTTTCTCACATGAAAGTGTTCACTGTTGTGTCGACGAGTATTCGATGTAACGCATGAATTTTGTAGTGCTCGTCGAACGATTAAGTGTTATATAGGGATAATCAAGGAGGAAGCTTCTGAAATAAGAGCTGTCACTTTCGGTTTTTCGCACGCGTTTGATTACGATGGCGGTTGCGTTTAAAATTCAACGGTTGGAAATACCTCTCTTGCGTGCAATGTAAAAGGAGCGGCCAGACTGTTTTGACGATTTGTCAGCGCTGATATTGTTTAATAAAGCGGGCAAAATCGATTTTGTCGCTACGAGTATTTCGGGAATTAGTCAGAGCGTCGGTTTGGATTAGGACAGTACCGTTTACCTGCACAATGGACCCTTTCACTCAGGTAAGACCCATTTATCCGATTATAATGCGCAAATGCAGTGATACCCAACTACTTAGTTGGTGTTTACAGTGTTCACGAAAATTATCATCGGCGTTCTCTGAAATATCGATTATTTTTTATACATACATATTTTATTTTCGCATAAATATAGGTTCATTTATTTAGTTGTAATATTTTTTCAAAACAACAAATACTAGAGTAATATGAAATTTCTTAACTGCATAGGGTATTATCAATTAACTACTCTATCAATATTTTGGAGTAATAATAATTTTATTTGAACAGCGGATGTTAGAGCGAGCTAGAGCAAGAAGAGAAAAGTTAGATACACAATTATCGAATGCAGGTCATGATATTAAAAGAAGGCGTAGCCCATTGAAAGATGCAAACACTATTTTAGCGCAAGCCACAGGTATAAAATTCATTATTAATATTTTTTCATTTCATAAGTAGCAATAGCATTCACCGGATGTTTAATCAAAGAACATGTAATGTACATAAATGATAATTATATAATATCGACAGAATGGAATACATCATTTAAATTATGTTTTTCGTTAAATTTAAAGTTATTAAGTGTAAAACTCCAACAAAGTCTCCTGCTAAAATATCAACAGAAAGCAAATCTCCATTAAAATTCACAAGAATGTCTGTGTGTGATAGCGATGTTAGTGAAAATAATGAACAGACAAATAAGGAAAATGGAGAAATTGGGCTTTACAATGTGAGGTCAAAGTTACAAAGGCTTGGCAAATTGTATTCTGGTAAGTTATATCACATAATACACCTACACAGATCGCTTCAAACTGGTTTCTCACACTACCCAGCTCTGATACATGTATGTGCCTTCTGCTGTGTAAGTTATATGAAAATGGTAAACAGGATAATTTTGCAAGAATGGTTCTGATATAATTTGTGGTATGATTAATTTATCTAATTTTATTCCGTTGGTATTTGTTTACGACAGAAATAATTATATATCATAATTACCGTTAACATTCCTTAATTGTTAATGCTGTTCGAAAATCACTCTAGATATTTAGATTGTATTAAAGTTTAAAAAATTATATAAAAAAAATGCATAAATAACTTTTTCATAGATAATAGTAGCCAGGAGTTAAGTTCACCTATTCATAGAACTGAAGAAAGATTCAATGCAGAGGAAGACTTTGTTGAACAGAAACCCCCTAAAAGAGGAGCTAGACTCAATAGATTAGCAGCTCTTGCTTCAACAATTAATAATTGGGAAGATGATCTTTCACATCCATCGTTGGTAAATTGATTATACGTATATTTCAAAGTATCTTTAGATTTCAGGAAACTCGGTAGCATGTCACGCGTTTTTTCAGGTGAAACCAGTAGAGAGTAAAGCGGGCAAAATACAGGCAAAATTAAACGAACAGGTTAAAAGTGCATTGGAACCACAGCCAAGCACAAGTGGATATACTAAAGGAAATAAACACAGCGTAGGAGCAGGTAGCCCAAGAAAGGAGCAAGCGTGTTCTACGAGGCAAATAAAATGGGATAAGGCTACATTGGAAACATTGGTAAGTGGTTTTATGACATATAAATATTATTTACCTGTTATGTGACTAAAGCTTTTAAAAGTTTTTCTGTGAAATATAAGTATTAGAACTTCTTATATATCACTTTAATCAGCGTAAAAGAGGAAGTATATTATACGTGATTGGGTTTGTTGGGTGAAAATACTATTTACAGGAGGCTCAAGGCTTTAGTCGTACAAAAAGCAATAGTCGCCTTGTATATGATTATAAGGCTTGTTCTCAGGGAAAAGGTGCGGACTCTACGAGTTTATCCCCTAAACACCTGCAACACAGACAAGGATCTACTGCAACACTTCCCGAAGATACAAATATGAAAAAGGCAAAAGACTCGCCAAAGCATATTAATAATAAGAATAATAATACTCAGGAGGAAACGTTAAGAAATGTAACGCCCGGCACAAACGGTTCTCGATTGACACCTAGATTTGGCTTTAATGGTTCTCCTAAAAATTCAGCTCAATCTAGTCCAGGCTCAGTACTGAGTAAAGCTTCGCTATTTGAATCTAAAAATACAGAAACGAAAGTGAAAGATCCTGCTCAGATGACACTCTCCGAGAGGATGGCACTTTTTGAGAAAAATAAAGGGGAAGCTCCTTTGTTGCCAAAAGCGCCACTTACTATGTCTATACCACCAAATAAGTTACAAGAGAAGGATAAAGTTAATTCATCACCTGGACATGCAAACAATGGGGGTACTTTTAAAATATAAATTAATTATGAGACAATATAAATGATCGTAGTTAATAGTAAACGTTTAATGCGCTTTTTTATCGAAAGATTCTATTCTAGGAAAAGATCGGGCCAAAATTGATATTCCAAATAATGCCGTTAATGCTCAACGAGAGAAGTTTGAGCAAGGTTTAGGTACGCAAGAATTAGAAAATAATATTTTGCGCACCACTTATTTGGAACGGCAGCGCGAGTTGGATATGCTGCGGTCTCGTTTTAATAGGAATAAAGAAATGGCACAAGCTGCTGCTGGTTCCTGTATCAGAACAAGTGAAAGTAGCGAAGGAAAATCAAATTCTCCGAAAAATTCCCCGATTTGCCCAGTAAAACCAACACCTGCACCTGTAAGCAAAGCTTTATTTTATATTTCATTTGTTAAGGATAATGTTGCTTGAAGATAATGGATGTAAATGGAGTATATTATTCTCATGACAGGATCATACTGTTCCTCCCCCTCCACCGCCACTTCCACAGCCACATGTTTCTGGCGAGGGACAGACTTCAAATCCAAGCAAGAGTTCACCTGTCAAACGACAAGGTATTTATTATATATTTTGCATCGTCTACAAATTACGTTAATAGAAAATTTGTTATATTTCGTATTTTAAAGTTGTAGGCAGTCCTCCAAAAACACAGCAAATAAAAGCAGCAGGCGACATTAAGCGCATTCGTGTTGCTCCACCTAAGCCTGGACATATCTATCCTAATCTTTCCGAAATTGAGAACACGACAGATACAGAGTACACTGTTAACAGCACTGAAGCAGAAACGGCTACTCTCGATGAGAAAACTGATACAGAGACAGGAACGGAAGCTGAATACTATGTTGAAGTAAGATGATTCTTCAAAAAATAAGTGTCGGTAGATAGATACTACACAAATTATATACACATATAATTCACATTCTACATTCTACATAAATTCTACATTCTTTTTTTGTGATTTTTTTATAAATCTATGTATTAATTTTTGTATAGGATGATGTAACTGACGTCGACAGCGACGAAGAAAGTGAAGAAGTAAACACTAGCCTTGGTAGAAGTATTTTACGCGCAGTAAATGAGCAAACATTTTTAAATAAGAAGGTACATTCAAATGCTTCGAAACAATAGATATGAGAATCACTGCAGTCAACATTTACGTATATTAACATGAATATAATAACAATGATGTTAAATACATGTACATTTGTTATTCGTTCACTTATTGTTGTAATATTTGAACAATGCAATTACAGAGATCAATTGATCCAGATGTGGATAGTACGACTTCTGATATTTCGGTATTGGATGAAATGGATGAATATTTAGATGAATGTCTTGCACTGCAAGAAGCACACTCTACCAACGGCAATATAGAAGAAGGACCAACTCCACCCAAGCTAAACAGAGGTGGAAAGAGTCCCTCAGCCACATCAACGAGCTTTAAATATAATGAAGGGTAAGATACAAAGATAATAATGATAATATAGATATAAATTTAAAGTGTAAATTAAAACTAAGTATTTTTTTTTAAGATCATTGTACCGTTCACCTGTAAAGATAGTTTCGTCCGAGTCTCCTAAAATGGGCGAACCTTACATTATAGATGGTGAAAATTGTGTGCCGTTAATGCACAGTGTCAGCTTTTACAGGCGACAGCAATCACAAGTAAGTCAAGCGAATATTGCAGTTCTATAAGATTCTGGATTTGAAATCTAAAACTATCGCATAATTTAATTTCAGACACCGAAAACACCAGTACGTATAATTTCGAGAACACAACAACCTCCAGATAATGTTTCCGACATGGCGCAATTTGACGCTAAGAACGAAGCTATTTTGGTGCAAGAAAAAGTGAAGCGGTTATTAGATGAAGTGTGCAAACAACAGACAATTATCGGTCAAGCTAGTCAAGCATTGAACTTGTGTAGTTCTACTGTAGAGTTCAATGATTCGAGAGAGCACGTTGAAGGCGAAAGATTACTACTCGTTGCCAGTAATTTTTATCTGTTATTATAAAAGTGACTTCGTGAATTATATAAGACAGTGAGCGCAACCTCGGACTAACCCACATTTTTTTAGAAATTGAGTTAGTAGCAATAACGTATTCTAATAGGCTTTACTAATCATATAAAATAGGGAAATTTTTGTTTTTGTGGGTTGGTCTTTTGTCGCTTTCACTGCTTCATATCTCGTTTAAAAATATATATATATATGTATATAAATTTTATATTATAGCTCATAGACGTCAAGCTGCATTAAATGAAGTTCAACGGTTAAAAGTAGAAGGTACATTGAGGCCAGTTTCTCCTGGATCGCCGGAAGTACAAGAGAGCGGTTCTTTAACAGTTTCTGCTATTACATTACCTCTTAAACGAGAATACTTCCGTAATATCGGCACAAGTAAGTATAAGTTATATTTGAAAATAATACACAATTTAGATAAATAGAAGTATTTTTCTTAATTTGATAAATATATTGTAGATACTTGTCTACATTTTGTTTGTTTGATGCGACATTTGGAAGAAATAGTTGCTACTCCAGTGGTTGTAGCAGAGCCTGGTGACTCATGCCTTCGGTTTCCATCAACGCTTAAATTGAACGATCTCTATAATGATTTTAAAATTACCATTGAAATATATTCACTACAGACGCAACCTGAAATCTTGCCGCATGAAATTAAATACCACATTAATTATGGTACTGGATGCAGTAGTAATAACAGCAATGGCCATAAAAAAGTAAGTATACGTGTTTGGCCCGATCCACACTATTGGTGCGGTCACGGTCCGGACTCGATCAAAATCACATTCCTGAGCGTCCACACTCGTCCGGCTTGATAGTGTGGACGCTCACGGATGTGATTTTGATCGAGACCAGACCGATACATCTGGGCAATGAAAATGAATCGGTGTTTGGTTTTTATATTTTCTTAAAGTGTGAAGTCTTGGGAGCATGTTTCCAAAATTTTTCATCGAAATCCTCATAATTAAGGGAGTTATGGAATATGAATGAACCAACGTCCGAGCGCACGGCACTCCTTTTTTCATTCTACGGGTTAATAGTCAATAGTTGCCGTATAATTTCGAAGTCTGTTATGCTCTCGAAATAGTCTCATCTCATTTTCTATTGTATAAATCAGGCCTGGGATTTAAGTGAACACAGCGGCCGATTTTCAGACGCAACGCCTCCTTTCTCCCGACTCGCGTCTTGGCCCCCGTGGCGGCCCAGCAGCTAAAAGCATCTCAGGCCCGTACCACGTGAACCGCGCGTGGCGTATTAGGGTGACATTGTATCAATAGGTTTCCACATCGTCCCACAGAGCACGATTGTCGATGCGTTTTTGTTTTGTCAACGCGCCACGCGCGGTTCATATGGTACGGGCCTGAGGCGCCCCAAGCTGCTTGGGCGCCTCTGAAAATCGGCCGCTGTGTTCACTTAAATCCCAGGCCTGGTATAAATTCTTTCTCGGAATGCATTTGATTTAAGAGCTGTTCGAGTAGCTCGAAATTCGAGTCGAGCCGGGACTCGGTTTCCGAACCGAGCCAAGCGCTT
Organism: Andrena minutula; assembly: GCA_929113495.1. NCBI lineage: Eukaryota > Metazoa > Arthropoda > Insecta > Hymenoptera > Andrenidae > Andrena > Andrena minutula. The sequence goes on from OV815996.1 coordinate 28,256,382, forward strand.
GATGAAAGCGAGCGGCTGGAAACAATTGTTTCGTTCGTCAATCGCTACCTTCATTGTGCAATCTACTCCAAATTTATAACCTGACGTTCCTGACGAGTGTCAAATGAGCCCGATTTTTTATCGAGCCGCTCTCTTTTTTCGAGCGCTCGGCTCAGCTCGGTTATTCGAACCGAGTATATCCCGGCTCGCTTGTTCCGAGTACTCAAACAGCTCTATACTCGAGCTCATTTTAGAATGAACTGAGTTCGCGCATGTAAAATGAGCTCATTGGCTCCGAGAAAGCGTTTGTTTGGGGTATAACCAATAGTAGCTTGTTTCGGCACCAATGAGCGCCAACATGCGCAGAACCGATCTAAACTCGTCGGTCGGCAAGTTCCTTCTAAAATTAGCTCGAGTATACATTTGACTCAACACCGATGATTAAGGTAAGATAAAATTTAAATGTCTCACTTTCGAAATTTTTTACGGAACTTATAATAATTACGGTTTTCTCGAAAAAACGTTTCTCAAGTCAATTGACACGGTATTTAGAGTAATATTCAACCGATTTATTTGAAATCTGTGGAAGCAATATTGAGTCAAACCATCTGGAATTGCGTACATTCGAGTTTGTTTAGAAGTATGAATTCAAAGATTAATTTCAAAGAGCTACAGTCTATGTTGATTAGAACATTTAACCTTTAGAGGGCCGGGATTTTTTCATTGAAATTGTAAATTTTATTTACTTAAAATTTATGCATATATACCACCAAAATGGCCGGCAATGTATCAAATTCTTAGGTGGCTACTATATTCATTTTGTATAATGTATAATAAATAGTAAAATCAAAAAACTAAAAAAACAAATCCAAAAATAACACAAAATACCCCAACAAAAAAAAGCTACAAAACTTTCTACGTCCACATCGTTAGCCCTGGATAACGCCAAAGGAAAGAATAATATATGAATGTAACTGCTGTTATTCATTTAGGCTTGTTTAAGTTGGTAACACTATTTCTGCGCAAAATTTCGATACTCTTACCTAAGAATCGTGATTAGCGATATGAAAAACCTTTAGAATCAAGTTCAAATTTTAAAATTTTCAGTGGCCACTATAGTGGCCAGCCTGGTCCTCTAAATGTTAAACGTTTACGTACGTAACGATCTAACTACAGTATTATAATATCAAAATTCATTTGATTTTCGTTCTGCACTTGATTTATTTGGACAACAACGTTAGCGGTAGAGTAAATCATCGATATTTAAAAAAATGTTTTCAGTATACATGCTATTTAGCCGACATATATTTCATTAATGAAAGTAAATATTTTACTAGATTCAGGTGTATGTTACCCGTTAAGATTTATTTCGATATGCAGCTATATATAACTTTATGCACTGATTTTTATTACATGTATTATTTTACTGAGTACGTAAACATCTTACAGGTAGTCAGTAAAACTCCGAAGAAGTTTTTAAAACAAGAAAGTCGATTAGTAATGCCAAGTGTACAAAGCCCGGCAGGACCATCAGCTGTTAGATCTCCCGCTTTCCAGTTGTCTGGTTATGTCATTTTCAGTCTAAAAGAAGTGCATCGGCAACAATTTACATTAAATAAGGTAAACATAATATATTTTCAACGTGTGTATTTTTTGTAACAAATGTCATTGTTAATCTGTAGTATACTTTATTGTGTCCCCTTGGGGATTACAATTCTCACCTCTCCTCCTTACACTTACTTCTCTTACTCTTCTTAAGAAACTCTTAAAACTACTCCTTAAAAACTACTCCTTATACCTAAACCTTACACCTAATCGCCCGCTCGTTCGTTCGTTCGCTCGCCACCGCCTCGCCCACCTCTCCCGCTCCTCCTTCCCTCCTCCGGACCCCCGCTTCCGCACGCCTCCTCTCACTCCCATTCCTTACCCATTCATTCCTCCATCTTGTACCCCCCTCCACTCTTCCACCTTCCTCATCCACCCTTCCCCCTCTCCATCATCTCCCAACACTCCCCCCGCCATCTCCTGCCATCCTCTTCCCTCTCCCCACCCCGTACATTCCTCCCAAACATGTTCCCATGTTTCCTCCCCCCACCCGCAAACCCTACATCTCCTTTTCCCCTCATCCTCCCAATATCTCCCCCCCCCCCCTCATCTCACTCCCAACTTGAACCTCGCCACCCTCTTCCATCTGCTCTCCCCCCACCCCTTCCTCAGGTATCCAGGAACTCCCACCCCCTTTACCGCCTCATACCACCTATTATACCTAGCCTCCCTAATCCTTTCCCACCTATCCCCTTCCTGCAACCTCTTCTCCCCACTTACCAGCTCCTCTCCCCTCAATTCTCCCCTACCCCTCATCCTTTCCACTCCCTCTACCGTTCATCCCCTCTCCTCATAGAACCCCTTCCTCTCCTCTTCCCCTCCCCCAGGACCCCCCCTCTACTCGCCCTCCCCTTAATCTCCTCCCAACACATCCTTGCCACCTTCCGTCCTTGCCCCTCCTCCAGCCTCCTCTCATACTCCCATGCCCTCATCCCCGCCCTTCTCTTCAACATCTCCCGCTGCAACTCTTCCCTCACTAAATAACCCGGCGTACACCAGTCAACCCCCAAAACCCATTTTAAAAACCTGTCCTCTACCCCCTCCACCCTCTCCCTACCTTTCCAACCCCAAATTTCTACCCCATAACTTAACACAGCCCATACCAACCTATCAAACATCCACACCTTTTTCCCCCAATCCTTTCCAAATCTCCTCTTTCCGATTCCCCACACCTGCCCCATCACAGCCGCCGCCTTCCTCACTCTCTCCCTTACATGTGCCTCTTGCCCTCCATTTCCCATCAGTGTATATCCCAAATATTTAAACTCCCTTACCTCAGCCAGCTCCTTTCCCTTCCACCTCCAACCCACCTTTTTCCATCTACCTCCACCCCTCCTGCACCTCATCACCTTCGATTTCTCTACATTCAACTGTAGCCCCTTCCCATCCATATATTTTTCCAACTTCCCCAACATCCCCTTCATCCCTTCCTCATCCTCTGCCATCACCGCGATATCATCCGCATACGCCAGGGTATATACCTTCTCCCCCCCCCCCAATCTCACCCCACCCCATGCTCCTTTTTGCAGCTCTTCGTCTAAATCCGCAAGCAGCAGCGTGAACATACTCGGACTTAGCGGGCACCCCTGTCTCACTCCTCTAGCCGTCCAAAACACCTTCCCTTCCTCCTCCCCTACTCTCACCTTACAAACTGTTTCCTTTAAAACCTCCGCACACCTTTCCACTAATCCCTCCCTTACCCCTCTCTTCCTCATCGCCTTATGTCATTGTTAATCATTTGTCGTATTTTTTAGATACCGTCACAATCGCCGTTAGAGGGTCGATTACAAATGCGTGTGTCATGCGAGCTTTCAGTGTCGGTCGAACATAGAGGATTTCTCACAATGTTTGAAGATGTTTCTGGTTTTGGTGCTTGGCATCGCAGATGGTGTTTGCTTAAGGGTTCTACGTTGTCATATTGGAAATATCCAGATGACGAACGGAAAAAGACTCCCATTGGAAGTTTAGATTTGCAAGGTGATTTATAATTGCATAGTTAACTCAGATCTGGCATAATGTTTGTAATCTTTTAAAATATCTTTCATAACTAAAGACATCATGTTTTATATTTTTGCCTTTATAGGTATTTCAACAACTAATGTTGGATTAGTCTCCCGCGATATATGTGCACGAACTCATACCTTCTTACTTGAAACAACAAGAACGGCTGAATCTGGAGACACTGAAAGTTTGATCATGATTAGAAGCGGACATATGACAACCATTAGGTAAATATTATACTTCATTTCATTTCATAAATATAACATTACGAAATTAAGCATGTTAATCATAAATTGTTTGCAGGCATCTTTTATCAGCGGACACAAAAGAGGACAGATTAGAATGGTGTTCAAAACTTAACAAGACGTTGAATTTAATACGTGCTTGGGGTGGAACGTTAGCAATGCCCTTGTGTAATTAGTATGCAAAAAGATGACAGCTTGTAGCGTATTAAAGTACGCTTGTTTGTTGATACTGTTAACTGTGCGTATATACTTAGTGTACGCAATATGTAGTTGTGTATACCAAATAATGCAATTAAAATGTAATTTAACATAGTTCATCCAATACAAAAAATGCATATACAAGAATGCATATTTTGAATATGACAAATTGTGAGAAAAAGACATTTCTCTAAAATACAGTAATGAAAAGAATATCTAGGAAGTAAAAAACGATATTTTTTTGCGTTCTAAATGTAATACAATTTTAATCGTATATATACACACAGAGTAAAAATCAATCAAATTCTCAATTCCAGTCAAGAAAAAGTCCCTTCAGTAAGAAATAATAGATTTTTAAATTTAAAAGCAGAAATATATTTTGTTACAGTTATATGAATCATAAATTGTTTTTTTTTTTCATAGCTGGTTCACAGATCAAATTTATATAATTTACTATTATAATATGCTACTGTTAAAAGAACCTAAAATCACTTCAACAAAATCTATTCGATTATTTGCAATTTTCTCTGTGAAAAAGGATGTTGTATTGAATTCAATAATGTTTGTTTTTAATATGAAGAATTATTGTAGGTATTAAAATATTTCGGAATATTTTATGAATTACTATAACTATAATAATTCAAAAATTCGTGCGTTTATCACAATGCATTACAATGAATTAATATGATGACGTCAAATTTGAGTATGATTAGAGCTTGTATTATAAGGCATACACTTCATCGTAACCCTGATTGTGTAGGTGCATTGTTACGTTACGAATTATATTGTATTGTAAATACAAAAATAATATTAATGCATCAAAACAGTTACTAATGAATTGATAGGTATATATACATATACGTATACTCAAGCTATAGTACTATACATGTAAAAGATAGCATTACTTTAAAATAATGAAATTCTATAGTCATAAGAATTTTATACATTTTTTTTCTATATTAATACTTTGTTTTATATTATCGACGACCAATATTCTAAATAAAGCAGGAACAAACTGATTTAGTGAAATTTTTATATGTATTTATGATCATCAGAAATTCTATTCTATTAGCTATTTCAAGAAAGTTTGTGCAGTTTTTATAATTTGGAAGCGGCAGTATATATATATTTTGCTATTATTTCATTTACCTTATTCAGTTATATATTCCCCAATAGATTCAACAACCATTTTAAATACCATTTTTATAAGAATTTGGCATTTTCATGTAAAAACCTCTGTTTATTTCACCTCATCTTCGTTCCTGAAAGCCTTTCTGTTAAATGATTTTACATTGAGAAAAAGAAGTGGTAACTAGTTGGTGAAAAGTTTGGAAAGTGTAAAACTATAAAGCAGGCCTGTGATTTAAGTGAACACAGCGGCCGATTTTCAGACGCAACGCCTCCTTTCTCCCGCCTCGCGTCTTGGCCCCCGCGGCGGCCAAGCAGCTTGGGGCGCCTCAGGCCCGTATTTGGCCGGTATTCATAGTCGCTACTTATTCTCAAGCAAATATAACATTATAAGAAAGGACAGAGAAAAGGGAAAAGGTGGGGGAATATGTCTGTTAGTGAAAAACAACATAAATATGAAAATAAGAGACAAAATATAATGGATAAAAGACAAAACTGAACCGATAGCAATCACACTAATTATGGAGGACAAAGAAACAGATATTATACTAATATACAGAAACCCCAGATTCAATCTGAATAAGAGAGAATGGGACAAATTGTTTGGAAATAGGAGACCAGGAGTGGATACAATAGTGATGGGAGATTTCAATGCCAATAATAGGGAATGGAACTGCCACAGAAACGACAAAGAAGGGATAACTCTAGCAGAGATTGTGGAAGAACAATACATGTTCATTTGCAATGACAGAACCACATCTAGAACAGGTTCAGGAAAATATAAACCATCAAATCTGGATCTAATAATAACCACATTTGAAACATTTCAGGATTCATACGTGGTAGAGGAAGGTGAAACCCTAGGATCAGATCACCAAGTAATAGAACTACACGTCAATAGAGAATTAAAGATGAGAAACAGAATCAGGTATAGCACAAAAAAGTTTAACACAGACAAAATTAAACAGAAAGACTTTGAAGCGTGACAGAGAATAAAGGAGGAGAACCTCAAGGAGAATATCACAAATGCAGAAACAACGATGGAAAAATATGAAATATTTATGAACAGTATTACGGAGGGAATAGAACAAATGATTGGGGAAGGAGGAAAGAGGGGAACAGAAATCACTGAAAGGGAAAGAGTGGGCATCAACAGGGGCAACAACAACAACAGAAGAGAGACAAAAGAAAATCATCATAAACAATTTCCCTGGTGGGACGAAGTTTGTGTGGAGGGAAAGACAATGAGGAAGGAGGCAGTAAAAAACTTCGTAAAAAAACCAAACGAAGAGAATTGGCGAAAGTTAAGGAAAAGAGAGAATGAGATGCGAGAAATAATAAAAGACAAAAGAAACAAATCGTGGGAGGAAATGGCTACATCAATCAATCATAATACGAAAGGAACAGACATATGGGGCAAAATAAAAAGACTACAGAAAGGATTCGAAACGACAAACAACTACAACATAATAACAACAGAAGAGAGAAGGGAGATGGAAGAGGAGGAAATAAACAAGCTACTGCAGCGAGATCGGGCAGTGGATGAATCAGAAGATGGGGGAGTGGAGGAAGAGGAAGAGGAGAGAGAAAATGAGGAAATTAGAGGACAAAACGAATTCAACTCGGAAGAGACGGATGGAAGAGAAGATAGATGGAACCGAAAGATAACCTTAGAAGAAGTAGAAAAAGCACTGGGAAAAGTCAATGCCAAATCAGCACAGGGGGAAAATGGAATTGACTACGGGGTGCTGAAAAAGCTGACAAAGGAGTACAAGATAATGCTGAAAGATATATTTAACGAAATATGGGACAAGCAAGAAATACCAGGAGAGTGGAAAAAAGCTATAGTTATATTTCTCGACAAACCAAGCAAGAAATCACTGAGACCCATCTCACTTACAGACTGCATGGGGAAGATTATGAAAAGGATATTAAACGAGAGGAATGGTTGAATGGGCGGAAAGTAGAGATATACTGGATGAAGGACAGAACGGCTTCAGAAAAGGAAGATCAACACTGGATAACTTAACGATACTTATATCGGATATAAGAAAAGGTTTTGAAAATAGGAGAGATACACTAGCAGCTTTCGTGGATGTTAAAGGGGCATATGATAATGTGGACCATGGGATACTGATAAACTTATATATATATTAAAAGAATCTGATTTTGTGTATGTGAAATTATTATTATTATTATTATTATTTATTAGGAAGTGGTATAGGCGGATCCCACTAGCGGGAACTAAAAACTTCCGGCCTTTTCTTCTACACGTTTGTCTATCTATGAATAAGAAAGGAAACCTATTCATCCAAGACGATCCAACTAATTCCCCCATCCAATATTATTTCGCTAAATATATCAAGTATATCAATTATGTAAAGAAAAAAATTAAATGGAATCTCCACTCTCTGAGGTGTTTTTAATTTTACATTACATCGGTTTAGTGGTTGAGTTGTGATTAAGGAACAAACAGTACAACGTTTCATGTTTTATATTAATTTAATATGATAGAAGCAAGCACTATTTATATGGTCCAATATTTGCGAGAATTACTTAAAACAGAGATGGTCTAATGTAGATACCCTTCTTCTTTTGCCAATAGCAATTCGGCCAATTGAGTTTTTGCTGAAGCAGCTTTTATTTCCAATTCGTTAAGTGCTTTTAAGTGCTCTTCTTTGAATTTAGCCATTCTCTCTTCATGTGCCATAATATTCTTTAATCTTACTATTTTTAATTCTTCTTCAGTTTCTTGAACTTTTTGCCTTTTTTTGGGTTGTTCATACAAATTTGTAGCTTCTGAAGTCGATGGAATATTCTCTTGTACCAATGTGTCATTGTTATATGTTACTGTGTCATTGATATCTGTTACGGTGTTCATTAAATATTCACTATCATATTCGTTTCTATTCTCTCTTGCATCTAAATTCAGTATTATAAAAGTTACTATTCTTTGCTCTCTCACAAGGGAAGATCTCGAACCCAGAAATTCAAAAAATTCTGAAACTTTGTGGAGATGTAGGGGATATTCGTCTTGAGATTTTTTTTCTATCTTTTACAGTTCGCCAGTTATAACACAAAATCGGAAAATACACGAATTTTCAGGGCATAATTTCATCCCCTTCGAGTGATTTTGGGCAGCAAAAAAAATTGCGTTGTAATCAGAAGGAAATCCCCTACATATCCACAAAGTTTCAGAATTTTTTGAATTTCCGGGTTCGGGATCTTCCCTTGTCAGTTCTTATTACATTTTAGAATCAAATTTGACAACTATAGGTAACTGAACGTACCTTCTAATTCATGATCAAGCATGTTAGATGTAAAAGTAGCTGGCGCATTGATCATTAGCATGGGTGCAATTGCTGCTACCTCTGGGTCAACTTCTGGCGAGGGCATTTCTGGCCCCCCGCCAGTAGCAAACCGATTTTGTCTTTCTTTTGTTAAAATTTCTCTCTGTGAATGTTTCAAATTAGTCCACAATTTTTCAAGTTGTGGTAGGTTTCTCTATAAAATGAAAGAACATTAGCACAAAAAGATAAGTAGATGTGCTTTTAATTTCTGGAGAAGCTAGCCCTGAACATGTTAAGCTCATGCTTACTTGTTGCATTACCATCGACGAGTTATTAAAATCCTCGCAAATTTTGGACCATGCCAATTCCTTGTCCCGCAATGTAGTAACATTGCTTTTTTTGCATTCTATTATATGCTTGTATTTGTCTATTACATGCAAAAAATAACTTTTCTCTACTGCTGTGTAGTATTTGGCTCGTTTTTCCTCTTTACTGGCGGAAATTGCGGACATTTTTCAGAAAACTAATGTTCAAAAAGGTGAATGAAATTTAAAACTGACAGTCGACGGTCACGTGATCGCGTATCCCTACTCCGTCGCCTACCAATGAATATCCTTCTTTCATTGGTTGTTCTAACAGAATTATCCCGAAAGTTTCCGAACGTGAATAAGCATTGTCTTAAGCAAATGCTTTATAAAGACAGTGCTTAAGCAATTGCTTATTCTAAGCAAATGCTTAAGATCATCTTAAGCAACGTTTATGAATACCTGATGTCTTAAGTGAAATAAGATCGTCCTCTAGAAGATGATCTTAAGCATTTGCTTAAGACACGTTTATGAATACCGCCCAAAGATGCATGCGCGCTGCGCAGTGACTGCTTCACGTGCTTCACCTCTGAAATTTCTGCGTTTGCTGCACGCTCGCTGGCATCGTATTGGTGGAAAGTGAGAGAAGGGAATCACACGATGCCACCAATAAGATTCCACCAATATCATGCACTCACTGCGGTAAATCGGAACGCACCCTTAGGCAGAGCGGTTCAGCGCTCCACGGGCACCAACCCGCGTTCCGTTCTGAAAATCACCGCCAGAATACGCAACATCGTATTGGTTGACAATCCAATATGGACGATCTTGAGAAGGGCACGTTATTGGCTAATCTGGAAGGCTGCGCACGAGCACACCTTAGGTATGTCCTTACATCATGCTACATGTGTAGAACGCTGTCAAATAATTAGTTGAACATCATTATATTCTAAAATAAAGTAGTCCATGTGTACTCTATTGCGACACTCGCATGTGTATGTATGTACTAACTACTTCATGAAATCATATTTTAACGCGTTTCAGACTGAATGTGAACGGAGAGAAATTTATAGGTTATAATAACATTTGTAAATTTTGGTAAAGCAAATTTCTTGAAATTTGTTACATCATATTCTATTTTTCACAAGGTAATTGCAAAGATGCCACAGTTCGTCAATTCTAAAGTCGATATCGTACGTATAATTCATGGCTATCTTCTGTGTCCGTGCATTACAATTTTATATAAGTCTCTTTACATGACAGATACAAAACATGAATGACATCAGCTCTGACTTTACCTGTCTAAAAGTCTCGGCTCTGAAGAAAGCTTCCCGAATATCAGGGAAGGTGGACCGGATTACCATTGGTCCTGATTCAACAGTAAACGAAAATGAGTGCCAGAAATTAGAGAATATAGAAAATGAACAGAATTCCTGTAACATTCCAGTTCCACAGAAACCCATTCTCTCACATAGTAATAACATGTCTACACAGAGTGGAATTACATTCTCTGTTAAAAAAATTCTGTTAGAAAGTGAAAATCAAAGGAAGGAAGAAGTTCGGGTAATGTAAATTTATTTTTAGTTTTAGAAATTCATAGCTTAATTTTTTGATGACAGATTGTGTATTACAATAGCAATGGCAGCTTCACCTATATTAATCCCACTTTTACGTAGTTTGGACTCATTATATTAGTTAATATTCAATATATGTGTATAATATTGTTTTCTAACAAATATTAGTGTTAAGTAAAGAAACTGAACTTTTATTTGTAACAAAAAGCATAAGCATAAGTATTTGTTATCATGGTCTATTAGGAGATGTATACTGTACGTATATATCTCTGTTAGACTAGATTATGGAGACTTAAATTAATAAAAATCCAGATAAACCATAAATCATTAAATTGAACCTTGTTTAATAGAAAACCTATTCTTCTGAAAACTAAATGTTGCTGAAGCTGGTGGCTCTTAATATGTATTACTAAAATTAAGAATATATCTGAATATTTTTGAGGATTATAATTAAAAATTAAAATTGATTCTTTAATATAAGAAGATGAAAATTTATACAATGTCACATTCTTACATTTTCAGAAGGAAATTGAGCGCCATTGGCAGCATATGAAAGAAAATGGGAAAGCTATAAAGGAGCATATGGCAATTTCACAATCACATATGGCCATGGAACGTGAACGCAAAAGTAAAGAGAATTATGCGTATATACTAGCAGAAGAAAGAATTGCAGAACAAGAAGAAATACGCAGAAGACATGAGCGGCAGAAGGAAGTGGAAGAATACAAAAAGAAAATGAAAGAGAAAGAAGAAATAACCAAAAAGATAATGAACTTGAGAAATGCCTTTGGGATGAAGTACCATGACATTATAACTCTTTCTGAGGATTGCAAAGACAAACATTCTGTTGGTATTATATTGACTTCTTATGCTGCAAAGTTAGGAGAATTGCATCATCAAATAGAGCTTATAGCTGAAAATATTAAGGTAAGAATTGCTTAAATGGTAAATAATTTTGAAAAATTGTGTGACTTCATTCATATTTTATACATAGACAGGAGAGGTGACACCCAACGATTTAAGTATTACAGAAAAAATAGTTTATCAAATTAATGAAATATTGTGCATATTCAAATCAGAAATAGGTAAGAAATTCATCATACCTTTTTTGCGGTTTATGTTTAATGGGATTATGATCTTATATTTTCTATTTTTCATGTACCTTAGAGAAAATAAATGCTCAGTATGAAACAAATTTAGCTAATATAGAAAGTGCGAAGCAGTGTCAAATAAACCATCAAACTTTAAAGAAACAAAAGTCAAATACTCCAACTATTTGTGAAGTAATTTCTCCTGACCAAACAAACATCAACAATATTCAAATTAATATAGACAAATGTAGAGATAAAGAGCAACAAATGAACAAAGAAACAGCAGCGAGTGTAACTATTACACATAGTCCACTATTAACTCCAGCAGTTGTTGATACAGAAGTTGTATCACCAAGTGCTAAACAGAATGAAAGTAAATATAGGTTCACAAAATATGATAATCTATATTCGTAATGAATAGGCAATAAATATATCTCTTTATTTTTTTCTAGGCCATTTGTATGAATATGTTGACAGAGAATCTTTACAAATATATATGAACAGTCAACAGTTTTTGAACAATTATATGCAAAACTATGAAGAATTTCAACAGTCGCCAAGTACAAAAATGCTTAGATTTGAATGTCAGAAGGCAATAAATATACCTGTAAATGCGATCTCTGGTATTAATGAACAGCATTTAAGAGATAAATATGAAAGGTTACATAATCTTCTGATAGGAAGATCTTCACCAAATTTCAATTCACATCCACAGGGGGCAGCATTTTGCAAAAATATTTTAGCTTTAAAGATAGTTGTATGTAATTTTTTATATAATTTTTGTATTTGCATCAAGGGCACTTGCATGTGAGCAGTTTTTAAACAAACAATGTTTTGTTAAATTCAGTATGCTTCAAGAGATCAAAATTATTGTTTGTACAAAAGCATGACTATTTTTGTAAAAATTTCTCGATTAAATACTTTTCATCATTTGTGCACTTAAAATTATGCATTTAAAAGCATTTTTTTATAACTGTGCTCAGTCAACAATGCCTGAATAATATCATGAAATAATTTATGCTCTATTACATCATTTTTACTAAGGAACATCTGCAAAATATCACTGGCTAATTTTGATGAAACCCTGGAGGTTTATAATACATCATGTGTAGACAAAAATAAGGGATATATAGTGTTTTATCAGCTACAGTAAGTCAAGTTTAGGGTGAAACTATCCAATGAGTTACATACCGTTGATACCATTTGAAGAAACTATTGGAAATATCAAAACAACGTTTAGACAAATGTTTCCTGATTTTTTAAGGATAATAACATGGTGTTAATAACAAGTTAAAAAGAAAGTAAAGAATTGTTTATCACTTTTATTTCAAAATTATCAACATTTTTATAAAGACGAGAAAGCGAGTTATGTTTATTATAAATTTACAATCGACCGTAAGTACATTTATTTAGTATTGTCATTACATAGATGTCAACAAACAGATGTCAAGGAACTATTAATACCTTAATTATTTCCGAAATAACAGATAAAGATTTTTTTTCGTATGCATGTTTCACTCTACAGGAGAGGCTATCATACAATGGTATGACATTTTTCTATGGGTGGCTTGATTTTCTTAAATAGAGCCATATGTTTTTATTACTATTTTCTTGTGGATGATAAAAACAAAGTTTGATGTATGACATATTGACCTTCAGATGATTTTGGACAAGGGAATTCCGCAATCAAGTAGTTATGACTATGAGCAGGTGGTGAACGAGCAAATTATTTAATTAAAAAAAAACCGACTGCAAGTATGTTATAAAATAATAATTAATTTAAAAAAACATGATATTTTGTCTCGCTTCGTCGTTCATGTCGTACATTTTATGTAGTTTCATACGTGGGTCGAGCTCGATTTTAATTCTATACAGCCTATGTTACACGGACTGTTAAGACAAATCTAATGCTACTTCATTCATCAAAATCGGTCCAGCCGTTGAAGCTCTAGCAGGGAACATAGAGGAATTCTGATGGATACAAACATGACAGTCCAACACATTACCCTCCTTTTCGGCTGCGCCGCAGTCGGGTAAAAAGAGAGAAGAGTATGCAATCAGAATAAACTCGCGTTTGTCTGTTTCTTTTGCACATGGTACCGATCAAATGTAGAATTTCCTTATCGATGATCATGTAAAGATTAACGTGTTATACATGGATAAATTTTTCTTCTCATTAGTTGAAAGAATATCATAATAGGCATATATGGTCTTATTTAAAAATATTTCGGACGACTTTCATACAGCAGGATATCGATTGACTGCTTTAATCGAGACAAAAACAGACTAGATAAATCGAGATTTTATATACAAAATAAGCTCTTTATATAACAGGAAATGCAGCGTCTTAGCAAATCCGAGACCATGGTTAACCGGGACTCTGGATGCCCGAGACCGCGGATAATCGCGGTCCGGTTAATTTAGATCCTATTGTATCCCCCAAATAGATTTTTCTATAAGGAAATACTGTCACTGTATGATAATCTCTTTTGTACAGTGTATTATTTGTTTAAAAAATTATTCTGCACCTACATCAGTTTTAAAAATAATTCAGGTACATACTAATAGCTGATGGATCATTCGGTATGCATAATGTATAGTTTGTTGTTAATTGTAAACACATATAAAATATTAGTAACACATAAATGCCCTTATAACCACTTGTAAGTTCAGAGTAAAGGTAGTTTAGTTTCTCGTGGTTCACATAACATTGATAATTTTGAAAATAATATAAAAAATTTTGACATTTAAATTATTGCACTTATTTATGTGTACGCTATGTTATTGTTATTATGTGTATATGTTAAAATAAAACATTTGTCTAGCAGCCTTTCGCTATTCTCTACATATTAGTTTCTGCAAATGATATCAAAGGTATAAATAAAACTTCGGAGGATAGTTTCATCCCTTAAACTTGAGTTATTGTAGCTAAAACAGTATATGCATGTCTTTTATTTTTAGTTACTCTATACGTTTGCATTGTTCGTCTGGTTATAATAGAAAAAAAAATAAATTTAGTAGTATTCGCCAATGTCTTCCTAAACAAGTGTCCTTAAGTTATTATAGTAAACTGTACGATATTTCACATGTTTTTTTTTTACAGAATCAAGGAGAAACACTTGTTTCGAGTAAACCAAAAATGGCGTTTCCAATTGCTGCGATCATTGTAGCCTTGTGGAACGATCATCCTGATTTTGGCGACCTACTATTGTCCCATTTTCATACTACTTGCCCGTATACGGTTCCTGTCTTCATGCCAAGAATGGTGGAGCAATCAAACGAAGATTATTACAAATCGCTGGGCTACAAATATACCGAAGATGGTGCAGTTGAAATGCACGATAAATTTTTGAAAAGAATGTCCGGTTTAATGAGATTGTATGCCTCTATTACCATTACATCACAAAGGAAAGGCATTGTTAAGGGTCATCCGTATGGGCTTCAAAATGCGTGGCGATGGTTGGCTGCTATTTTAAATATTGGTAAGAAAAGTGCAAGAGAACGCAATGGACTTTCACTTATCAGTGATGTGTTTAATTTTGTTTTATTTTTGTTATATCAGAACCACGGGCAGAAATAACAGATCTTTGCGCGACTTTTTTATTGGATATGCTCGAAGTTGCTGGTCGTGCCTTGTGGGCTGCTTATCCGAACCAGTTTCTCAAATTGTTGATTTTGTTGACAGAAGAATATTACCCACGTATGCAAAGCGTAGGATGCATTGGCGGTGGCCCATTGGTACGTCTGGAAGAATTCTTGAGGAACAGTTTAGCGAAAGGTTCTATACCACCGCCAGAGGGCCAGCTTTCCCAAAATTTTTGGTGATCCTAATTTCGCTTGATTAATTTTATATCTACTTTCCTTAGGCAATTTACAAATTCTCGATTGTCATTATTACGCGCGAGAAAACATCGGATACTTGTAAAATTTATAAATTTATAAAGTAATTTTTTTTTATAACATTTTTACGTACTACAAATGGAAAATAAATCCGCTATAGAAATAAATAAGTTTGTTAGGCTATTTCAAGTGGCAGAACTTTTCGGACTAGTTTGTACATATAGAAAATTGATTACTGGATTATTATATTTATTGAACTTAATGTATAGCGAATAGGAACATAACGGAGTATAAAGAAGAAGTTTATTATATATATTATAATCTAATGAAAGTAACATAATATTTAGTAATATGGTACGTTCGTAGCTACATATTTTGTACCATTCTGACCGTAAAGTTCCGCGAAATTCTTTGCGAAACTTGTGATCCCAAATGGTGCGAATCTGTCCACCCATTCCTTATTTTGATCTATGTTTAGCAGATAAGCTGTGATTTGTCTTGCCAGAACATCTGTAAATGAAATAAATAACGTGCGATTCATTGCATGACAAAGACGTAAATCATACAGTGTGTAAACATTTAATTTCTGTCCATAAGAATACTTATCAGACAAGATATTTCAATGGATAGCAACTGGTATTTGGGACATATTTATACATTTCTCATCTTTTCTTTTTGTTTGCTAGACAAGTAGCAAACTATGTACGTATGTACATATACAGGGTGCTTCTAGAAATTGGAAAAAGTTGTATTGCTTTGCTCTGTATAAAAAGTGATGGACACTTCTATCAACGGTGAATTTACATCTCTGGATCGGTGGACATTTGTAAAAAACTTGCTACAAAAATGTTTATAACATTGAAACTCAATGTTAAAGTTTTATTTTACATCAACGTGCTCTGCTCCATGAGAAGAAGAAGAGTTCAAGAGAAACCGTGTGCCGCAAACGCACCGTTTCGACGCTAATTTTTTCGTAAACATTAACAATCTGTATGAGTGTGTAGAGCCACTCATACCCATACAGCACACGGCGCCGAATAGGCGCCTGTTTTAGGCCTGAGCGCTTGATTGGTAACAAGACGTCTTTAAGACGTCTTTGAGACGCCTTTTTAACGTCTTTAAGACTTTGCCAGACGTTGTGCTGTGTGGGTATAGACCAGAGCTCTCCAATGTCGTTTACGCGCTGAGAACGGCTGACTCGCGCTCTCGCTGATGGAGGGAGAACACCTACAGGAGCGGTAGTAATGTTTGCGTGAATTGACGCCAGCGCGAGGCCAGCCAAGTGGCGACAACACGAAGCGAATGTGACGTCACCGATGCCAGCGCCAAGCCAAGCCAGATGCGCCGCGGGCACGTACTACTCATGACCTCCAAAAAGTTAGTCCCTCATCATCCCTCATTGGAGAATATATCAATATCTTTTATATGCAATCGTTTGTGCATCGTTTGTACATCATTGTTCATTAGTTTAAACAAAAACAATTAGAGTGTAATAAAACGCATGACTTTGGGAAAAATAATAAAATTAAGTTAAATGACGTTAAGTATGAATGCAAATTTTTATTTTTAACCACGATTAATTACATTTCTCGATTTAATCAAAATACTGTTGCGGTGTAATAATAATATTTTATTGGGATGTTCCAAGTAATAAAATGTTCACAAATACGGTGTAAATGAAGGCAATGGCAACTAATTAAACATTTATTGTCATGTAGTACATGGGTTATATTTTCCGTCACTTCGAGGAGGAGACCACATACTATATGACAATAAATGTTTATATAGTTGCCATTGCGTTCTTGCAGGCTGATAGTTCTCTACCTTAGAGTATATGCTTTAAGGGGGCCGTCTCACCGGGCTTTGAATGTGTGCGGAAGCTCACACAAGCTAAGTTAAGCGTGTACGTATACGCGTGTAGTAAACAAACCGTTTCAACCGTCTTTCGTCCTGGAATCGGCTAGAAGGAAGTTTTTGCAGGTACAGTTACCTTCAGTAAACATTTGAGCAGGGTGGTCTGGTGCGTTTGAATGCTAATAAGTACTGTATGTTGAAATAATAATGAATTTATACGTCACGCTGGTGCTACGTAGCTACAGTACACCATTAGCGCCACCGACGGAGAAGCCGTGAAGCTTCATTCTGTCAGTTTTCGATTCATAAATCCATTATTATTTCAATGTACAGCGCTTATTAGCGTTCAAACACACCAGACCACCCTGCACAGATGTTTACTGACGGTAACTGTATCCGCAACAACTTCCTTCTAGCCGATTCCAGGACGAAAGACGGTTGAAACGGTTTGTTTACTACACGCGTATACGTACACGCTTAACTTAGCTTCTTTGAGCGTCCGCACACATTCAAGGCCCGGTGAGACGGACAATAACAAAACTGAGACGGCCCCCTTAAGATGGAAGGTATCATGGATTATGTAAAGCCATATTCAGGCTTTATTCGCATTAAAGGCAGCGAGCAGCAGGCAGCTACCAATAGAAAAGAGGCTTTGGAAATGATTTACGACGTCACGAGCAGTGATACCAGATCGGGGACGGGTGCCCTCGAGAATTTCCCCCACCTCGCGCATACTACGCCGGAACAGCGTGTCCGTGAGCTCGGCGCTTCGGAGTCCAACTCACGGACGCGCTGCTCCGGCGTAGTGTGCGCGAGGTGGGGGAAATTCTCGAGGGCACCCGTCCTCGATCTGGCATCACTGGTCACGAGGTATATCCCTCTTGCTCATTCACGCGCATGCGCCGTTCTGGGGTCTAGTGATGACGCAATAGATATTCATTAAAAATGTTAATTGAAAGACAATTGCTTGTGTACCAGTAATATAAATAAGTGAACAAAGATGTACAAACGACGAACGATCGATTCCATATGAAATTACTGATGAACAATGAAAAAAAATATAATCAGGGGCTAGATGAATAAAATCGTTTAAAAAGATTTCAGCTAAATTTGTTTAAGTTATTATAAATCGGTAATTGATGAACAAATAATATAAACTAATGAACAATGATGTGCAAACGATGCACAAACGATTGCATATAAAAGATATTGATATGAGGGGCTAACTTTTTGGAGGTGAATCACAATATTGTCGCGGAATAACTCGTTCGTGGCATCGTCGAACCAAATAATGTCCCGGGATAACTCGTCCGTGGTATCGTACGGACGACAGAATGTGGCGGGAAAACTCGTCCGTGGTATTGTACGGACGACATAATGTGGCGGGAAAACTCGTCCGTGGCATCGTACGAACGACATAATGTTGCGGGATAACTCGTCTGTGGCATCGTACAACAGATACCGTGTAGCGAGATATCTCGTCCACGGTCGCGAAGGGGTTAAAGGCGAGAAGGAAATGGTGTGTGTGTGAGTGGGAGGAAACGGGAGGTGTTAGCGTGGAGGATCCAGCGCAGAGTTGTTTTAACAGTATTGTAGCTCCTGGGCAAAACAATGCACTGGGGCCCCTGCCCACCCACGGGAATAGTTCTTAAGGGGGTAGACACGGGTAATGCAGCGCGCTGTATACCGACACAATCTGGCCCGAAACATGGGTCTGGGAAAGTACGTTGTTTGTCCTTATATGAGGAGATTTTGGGCTGGGCGAGGTCTCATTCGAAAGATCAAGGTTCAGTGCTATGGTCATGGTTCGACGAGATTGTGTTGATATCTAATAATATGAGTGATCAAAGTAGAGCAAAAGTCGACAAAATACACCCGCAAGAATCCAAGTATTTTTAGGTCACTAAAAGAGTTTTGTGACTCAAACGATGACCATAGCGCACTGCATTGAACCTTCCTCTTTCGAATGAGACCTCACTCAGCCCGAAATCTGATCATATAAGGACAAACAACGAACATTCCCAGATCCATGTTTCTGGCCAGATTGTGTCGGTATGCAGCGCGCTGCATTACCCATGTCACGTGACGTGTTTACGTCATTAAAATCAGACTTGGCGGCCCCTACTGCCCATGGGGTCTCAGGCAGTGATGCCAGAATCGTGGGACGCGGGACCAAACGCTTACCCCCACTATCACCTACCGTCGTCTCCCACTATGCCCTACCGGTGTCCCCCACTATCTTCCCACCGCACAGCACACAAGCATATTTTTACTCCTGTCCGTGTGAGCTGCCTGTCGAACTGCCGAGCACACGGACAGGGGTAGGGATATGCTTGTGTGCAGTGCGATGGGAAGAAAGTGGGGGACGCCGGTAGGGCATAGTGGGAGACGACGGTAGGTGATAGTGGGGGTAAGCGTTTGGTCCCGCGTCCCACGATTCTGGCATCACTGGCCCAGCGTGCCCGTGCATAAAGACGGTACTGATCCAGAGGTGCAGTGTCACCCCTGAAAGCGGTGTCCATCACTTCTTCCATCTCGTAGGTTTTTATTTTTTTTTCGGGTGATGTGATTCCGTGTTTTGTGTGATATTGCACGTGTGTGTCTCGATAACATAATGGACTATACCAAGTGGATATAATGGAAACAATGGATTTTAGCAAGTACTTTTGAATATTGTTTGAAATGGCGAAATAAAAAAACATACAAAAATGTAGCTTGCTGGGAATTATTCCGCATACAGATTCTAATTTCATTGGACTATATGCTATGAATCTGATACCACGGTGTAATGAGTGTAAGACTTAACAGCTCTACTCCAGCGGTGTTTTACGATGATTACCGGGTGTTCTAGTTGTCGCGAGAGGTCTCATTGTCAAAAAGCCATGTACTTGTGCGTTAATGAGATTGTAGTGGTAATTTTGGTAGTATATTATGCACAAAAAGTCAGCCTTATATGCCTTTTCTCCCAGTATCGGTAATGTACCGACAGCCAGCAAAACTAAGAGGAAATAATCACACATCCCCCGGTCGGAACACCTGTCTAATTACATTGTGGTTTATGCATACCTGAAAGCGTTTTTGTCACCATGATACGATAAGGTGGTAAAGGCCCCAAGCTAGTTAAAGTATGAACCGATTCGATTCCCGGTAATATGTTTTTATGGCATTTAATCACAGGTGATTCTATAATTCCAATTTCAGCCTGCTTTCCTGCCACCATTTGCAAGGTAGCGACCTGAGAATCAGCGTCTGAAAAATAATGTTGAATAGTTGCCATTCTCATGGCCCACGGAAAAGGGCAATTGCAATAATCGTAACAGTAATATACTGACCTAGAGTATTACCAAAGAAAGCGGGACTTTCCCCTCTAGTATATAAATAATTGAACAATAATGCAGCTGCTCCAACTTGTTTCTTTCTGTCCGGCAGAGAACATCTATGGCCACGAAGATCTGTGATGTCCTGGAATTTTAAAATATATAAAAACATACAAATGTACACTTATGCTCATAATGATGTCGGTGATTATGAAAGGGGTGAACAGTACGCACTCGTTATAAGACCGATGAACGGGGCTGGCGGCGGGCGTACGGCGCATTGTGGACACTAGTCCGTGTGGCCAATGGTGCAAGTGAGAAAACCCAAGAGCGAGCGAGAGGAAACGAAAGAGCCTCTCGCTCGTTCTCGGGATCCTTCACCCTCACTTAAAGGATTCCAAGAAATGGTGGGGATAGTCGCCGGGCGTATAACATATGGTGGAAACAGGCTTATAACGAGTGCGTATTGTAAGTAAAAAAACCGGGAAAATCAGGAAAGTCAAAAAACCTAAAAAATTGAGGTTTCTCTTATTTTATGTTATATCCATTTATATTTCAATAATATGAAAGAATTGTTGCAAAATAGCCGTCAAGTAAGCAATTACGTGTACGATACGCGTGTATCGTAGGCGCTTGACGGGCACGCGTATTTAGGTGAAATTCAAAGTCAATTTCCTCGAAAACGAAGCGTTTACCGCAATTTCGTCACTCTTGATTTTCGTCTTATTTTCGCCGGTATAATCATCCCTTCCCCTACAGCAGTGATGAGCAACCCGCGTTTCGCGGGCCATATGTGGCCCACCTGAACATCGTCATATCGGATTTTTCACGAACGTTCGGAACGAGCTTGATAATATTAGGTGCGATATTTGTAATTTATACCTCATTTAGGTATAAATATCAAACCTAATATTGTCAAGCTCGTTGATGAAAAACCGAGTCAAGTATCTCATTAATTAAATTTCAGTGGTTATTTACGTTCATTTAATTCGAAAAATATAGGTACATATATCTGTTTAGAATTTAGATTATAATATGTATATATATTGCTAATAAACAGTACATCAAAGTTAAAAAAAAACGTTTTATTGTAAATCAATGTCAGAAATAACAAATTTAGCCCATAAATTAAAATTCTTGGATTAGTTATATTTATGTATGTAATATTGTGGCCCGCGTAGAGAAGTAGGTTTCCACTTGTGGCCCACTTCTGACAAAAGGTTGCTCATCACTGCCCTACAGCACATTTGTTGCCGAAATGGGTAATGGTATACAAAGTGGGCAACCTCACGGATTTTGACGACCTTGAAATATGTTGTCAAGGACGTCATTCTAAACAACTTTTATACCGAAAGGTAATGGTATACAAAGACCTTGAAATATGTTGTCAAGGACGTCATTCTAAACAACTTTTATACCGAAAGGTAATGGTATACAAAGTGGGCAACCTCACGGATTTTGACGACCTTGAAATATGTTGTCAAGGACGTCATTCTAAACAACTTTTTCCTCTAAACTTTTTGGCGGTCGACCTTAGTTTCCGAGATAATTGCAAAAATCTTTGGTAATTATTTAGAAATTTTCCATCCTCACCGATTTCAATGATTTTTGGATATGTTATCAAGACCATGATTTTGAACAACTTTTTCCTATACATGTTACCGTCGCACGGCAGTAGTTTCCGAGATATTCGCACAGAACATTGCCGAACGCTATGCTGCTACGAACGCGTACGTATAGGTAGAATACAATGTCGACCTTTCGGTTGATTTATTCTGACGCAACGGACACAGCGATCAACTTGAGGTGGTTGGTTATCTGGGGGATGCGATTATCCCTGTCTCTATCTACCTCGGGGCGCTTCGCCCCGAGGTACATAGCTCATGGTAATGTGATTGAAAAAAATTACATTCTTTTTAAAAAAAATTACTTTCTTTTTTCAATCACAGTCTAGAGACAAATATAAACACATCCCCCAGATGACCAACCACCTCAAGTTGATCGCTGTGTCCGTTGCGTCGAAATAAATGAATAGAAGTTTGTCGCAAATATCTCGGAAACCAAGGTCGACCGCCAAAAAGTTTAGAGGAAAAAGTTGTTCAGAATGATGGGCTTGACAACATATTTCAAGGTCGTCAAAATCCGTGAGGTTGCCCACTTTGTATACCATTACCCCGAAAGGTTTCAGTTACGGTGCGGTTTAATATTTGAAATATTGCACGGAATATTGCCGAAAAGTTACAAGTAAATTGCTATGTCCGCCCCTGTACAACATTGCAGGATATATTTCTGCAACATTGTTTCGAGATATTACAGCAATGGTAGCGCAACATTTCTGAGATTTTACAGCAATGCTCAGGCAACGTTTCGGGCAGTAGGGCCAAAAATAAAAATATCGGTAGGAAAGTGGTAAAAATTGTATACCGTGGCTTTGATAGACGCGACGACATGAATGCGTGCAGAATCGTAGTAGCAGCTATAACGTCAAAGTATTTTTTTCAAATAGAAATTTTTTTACCCCAAACGAGATTCGAACCCATGACCTCGAGCACCGTAGACGAACACTTTCCCGTTGCAGCTACAACCTTTTTTTTTTTTTTAGAAAGTGTTTATTGAAGGACAAAATATGATGAGTCAGTACATATATAGCATTCAAAAACATAGAAAAAACTGCTAGGCAGTCGCGTCGATATGACAATATGTTCAGTTTGTACGAAGCATACGTAACTCACTGTCAAACAATCTTAATACATAGTATCTTAAGAATTATTATACGAATTAATAACACAGTTGTGCTCTCAGTCTTAAGCAACATATTGCATTGGATACTATAAGTGGAAAAAATGTCCAGAAAAAACCACATAAACATTTCGTTGTTTAAAAGTAGGTGAAAGAAGAAGGAGAGATATATAGTAATTGGAAAGATAAGACTTAATAACTAGAACTAATTCTATAAAATATATACAGTTATTTACAAGGTTATCCCAATGGATTCTGTTTTATACTGTAGCTCAGGCGTGCACAGCTAAATGCCCGCAGGGCAAAAATTTTCGGAAGCGTAGGGAAAGAGCATCGTAAACGCATTCATGAACAACAGTGCTGTGGTGGGGAGTGTTCGTGAGTGAAGTGTGCCGGTGTACGTCAGCAATCCACCTAACAATTTACACGCATACTACTTCAGCTAGTGGCCACAGGGAGGGGGCACAGCTCGCGGCGTCGCTCTTCGCTTTGCTCGCGAGCAATCGAGAGCGCTCTTGCCCGTCACAGCTTTGCTGTGCAGGCCTGCTGTAGCTAAACATTAAGTATTCCTAAACCGGATACGCTGACGATCGGACAGTTCCCGCATGAACGGACATGTGTCATCAAGCCACCAGTACTTTGCAAATATTAATCTATGAAAATCATTCAAATCTTTAACAGGTACTTTAGTAGAATATTTGAACTTATTCGGCTCATATATTGAGTCATTCAGAGTGAGCGTGATACGTTTATCAGCCTTATTTCTTCTCCAGTGGTATATCCATGGGACATTTCTGTTGTCTTGGATAAGGCCCCGGGCGTCACATGTAAGAAATGCCTGAGGAGACACGTATCCTGTGGCAAATTCTCTCGAAGCGGACTCATCATCTTTAATTGCTATTACGCGGGATTTCAGCTTTATTATATAATTTTTGGTTGCTCACGTAATGTTGCCAATCAGAACTCTGTGAACGATAAAGACCTAAACAGGCTCTCAAACACTTACGCTCCAGACATCGCAGACGTTCTGCATTAGTATGGTTGAAGTTCCACCAAACTGGTGCTGCATATGTAAGTATTGGTCTTACTAGTAACATGTATAAAATTGTTTTGGCTTTTGTGGATAAGTATTTATTATGGAAGACTCTACTCATGAATGCTTTTCCTGCTTTTTCTAATTGAATTTCAATGTGTTTATTTCCTCTAAGTAAATAATCGATATGTACTCCGAGGTATTTAATAACCTTTCGATGTGGGATTGGTTCTCGATCATTGGAGCCGGGCGTAAGTGTTGAGATCTGGAAATCTTTTTGACCCGCTGTAATTTTATTGGATAATCTGGCCAAAGGTTTGCGAAACAGTATAGTTTCGCATTTGGACGGATTTATTCTTAGATTCCATGATGCTAAGTAATTATTTGTCTTGTCCACCGCTTTTTCTAAACCATCACGTATTCGTCTCACTCTGTTGTCAGCCAAATATATTACAATATCGTCCGCAAACGACAGCAATGCTGGCTGTCCAGGTTTGTTAAAATTAAATAATTTTGGTAATTCGCTAATAAAAATATTAAAAAGTATCGGTGAATTAACCGTACCCTGTTGTAGTCCCTCTTCTATCCTGAATCTGCCCGACGAGATACCAATTCCATCCCAAGTCACAAATCTTTTTCCACTGACCATATCCCAGACAGAGTGTATAAGCCATCTCGGGAAGTTTTTCCTGCTCATTCTAACAGACCGTTTAGCCAGACCGAATCAAAGGCCTTCTCTAGGTCTAAAAGCGCGGCTCCCACTGGACGACTATTAGCCACTTGACCGTTAATATCCGCCAGCATTTTATGTATGGCATGAGTTGTAGCATGAAGATGCTAAAAACCAAACTGGCAATCAGGAATTATTTTGTTTGAATTGCAATGTTCGCTCAAAGCGTTATTCAAGATCGCCTCAAAAACCTTACTTAAGCTGGGAGTGAGACTAATAGGTCGATAAATGGAAGGGCTATTTGGATTTTTCCCTTTCTTAAGGATAGGTAAGACTTTTGCCTCTTTCCATACCATAGGGAAGTAACACCTATTTATAGCATTGTTAAAGATAACCGTTAGATCGACTATTATTTTGGGGGGTAAGTGTTTGAGGACTATCGGAGGTATTCCGTCAAGAGCGGATGAAGTCTTGTTAGGAAGACGTTTGAGCAAATTATTCAACCAAACCGGGTTACAAAAAGGTTGTAGTACTTCATCTGGTAAAACGGGGTTGTAGGCAGGGTTGTCGATTTCAAATTGTACTAAAGTTACTTTCAGATCACGATTGCTATTAAATTCTTGCTTTATTGCTTCAGCCTCGTTGTCGACTATCTGTTTCAATCTTGTACCGTTGTTAAGGTAACGAGGGGAATTAATAGTTTCATAATGTGCTCCGATAATATTGAGCTTATCAAAACGCTCAGAAAAAATAAATTCATTACCCAGTTTGGTTATGTTCGCAAGATTACAACCGCTTCTTTCAAGAATTGTCTCTTCTGCCTCATTAATAAGTATATCTGCAATCTCTGTAAATTGTTTCGGTCTAAAAATGGAATTGATTTTAGGAAAGAAGTTATCTGACTTTCTAAAGTCAATTTTTTTAATCACGTTGGACCAATATCTCTCAATTGCCGACCTAAACTCTCGTTGTAAGGCTTTCGTTAGTCTTTTAAGTGTCTCTTTTGTCTCTCTTGTTATTCTTAATTGAGATGATGGATCTGTGATATGTAATTTATGTAACTGAGAAACTATATACTTTTTATTCTTTTGCAATTTTCTAATTTTATTATTTATATATTTGCTGACACTGTCAGTTTGCTTGTAAGCTGGAATGGTAGTAGCCATTGACTGAACAATGGTGTTTGTGATGTATTGCAGATGGCCATCTATTTCCTCAATAGAAAGGTTAATATCCGATGAAATATCACGGTCGTACAACTCATCCATTTTACGTGTGAGAACATCCCATTTGGTGGCTTTATAGTTATATTTAATGTCCTGGCTAGTAGGCCCACTCAGAATCAAGTCCTCGTTCTGGACCTCAAATGTCAAGGATATGGCCGCGTGGTCACTATCATATGGGAGTGTTCTAGCCTTCTCAAGTAGGTAATCAGTCCAGACCAGACGGGCATCCACCAGACAGATATCAAGGAATGATTGCGCAGGCTTAAAGGTAGGAAATGCCGGAGTTATTATCCTAAATTTATAATTAGTATCATGCACCGATGCCCATTGGCGCATATATTTGCCACGTTGATTGTCAGCGTAGTCACCCCATGCCTTGCGTCTGGCATTGAAGTCCCCAGCTACAATGAAATAATTTTTATTCTCATTCAGTTTAAGATCTTGAAAGAGATTATTGATCTCATTTATAAAAATATTTCTATGATCGTTCCTGGCATATACGCTCACTAGAAATAAATTCTTGCTATTGCACATGTTAATTTTTATAATAGTATATTCTAGAATTTCATTAGAGGCTGCAGATGGCAGATCTATTATCTCAAAAACTATCCCTTTTTTAATTAGAATGGCTGTACCTCCCCCTTGTACCGCGTGAGGCCTATCCCTTCTGACTATATTATAATTTTTAAACGAAATTACATGTTTCTTGTTCAGCTTTGTTTCCGAAAGGAATATAAAATCTTGTTTATAGATTTCTGTAAACTGAACTAATTCTAGCCTACGGTAATTAGCGATTAACGAATTTACATTTATCGCAGCTATTCTTATTTGTTTACTAGTGTTTGCACTACTGGACATTTTTATTTTGAATGTAGAGTGTTCAAAATGAACTCAATTTTGTGCGAATTTTCTGCTACTCTATCTGAAAGTAATTTAAATTGTAAAGTCACTATCTCTGTGATTTCTTTTTTGAGATCAGATACCCAAGGCGGAACTGTTGATGCTTGCTGACTGTCATGTTGATGTTGATAATCTCTTTGCTGGTGCTGTTGATATTCTCTAGGAAGATGTGGGTGACGGTCACAGGGCTGAGAAGACATCTCGGTGTTTGGAGGTGTTGGAGACCATGTCGCTGCCATCCTTTGAGGGAGTGATCGATGCCTCTCGTTGATGGCAACTACTTGGGCGAATGAGATGCCTTCTCGGATTGATGTATTAATATTGCTTATTTTCTTAGCAGTTACTTGAGCTTTAGCCATGTTGCTCAATTTCTTTTGTTGCTGTGCAAACTTAATATAAGGACATCCCTTATATGACGCAGGATGACCCTCTTGTCCACAGTTGGCACATATTAATTGGTTTTTATTGTCATCTTTTTGCACATTACCGCTTCCAGGCTCATGGGATTTGGCACATTTGACGCACCTGTACTCTAGAAAGCAGTTCTTACTGGCATGTCCTATTCGTTGGCATTTCCGACATTGGAAAATGCTAGGCCTTCTTAAATGTTCCCATCGGATTCGTTGGAAGGCTAATGATTTCACTTTAAATAAATCTTTGGTCTTACTATTGGATGAAAGCTGTAGGAGATAATGATATGCATCTGGTCGTGTTTTATCAAATACAAATTTGGTTAAATTAATTATTTCAACCTCCGGCAGTCTAAGTTCTTCAATTTCCAATTTTATTTCATCGTTAGAGAAGTTTCCTTTAATCCCTTTCAATAATATGGATTTTGGTTTAAGATTCTTTGGCGTGTAAGTATAAAATTGCGTTTTGTTGGTTAGGAGCAGATTTGTAATCGCTTTACAATAGTCGGGAGACAACGCATAGATAATATGGTTGTCTTTGGTTGTTTCTTTAATATAGAATGCTGATTTTGGTATGTCAGCAGTGGATATCATATTGATCAATGTATTGATGTCCGTTTTGATTGTGTAAATGGGTGGTTGCTTTTGATCTTTTTTGTTAGTGCCTGTAGTACTGGGTCCTGTTGCTGGGGCATTGTCTTCTATATCCATATCCTGATCTATCGATAGAACTTGAAATCGGTTCTCCTCCAGTGTGGCTATCAAATGGCTCTGAGGATAGTTATTAATTTTTGTGTTTTTTTTTTTACTGTTCCCAATCCGAAGCTGATGAAGTCGACGGATCCGCCAAGGGTAGTTCCGCCATCTGTTGGTAGACTTGGGAAGATGGCGCCTTGCCATGCTTCCTTGCTCCATTGAGGTTAGGTTTTATATTCTTTTTGGTAGACAAGTTACTTTCCTTACGAAGTTCTTTATATAGTTTGTCTAATTGTAGTGAATTCAATTTTGGAGTTTTGGATTGCCTGGGTCTAAGTTGGGGTTCCGGAGAGATATTCTCTTTGTCCCCAGAAGCAGCTGAGATGCTACGCTTCTCGCCATGAGCTGCTTTCAGAGACATTATATCCACTCTTCCTCGGGTATTCCCGACCCATTCCTGATGCAGGATTATAAGCCACTAACACATGCACAATACTAGCGATTGATCAATTGATTGGTTCACTTAAAAACTCTCACAATGATTTATAAACGTAATATTTGTGCGGAGGTACTTCACATACGTGTTACTCGAACGCGTTCTCTACCGGAAGTCCGCAGCTACAACCTTTGATTGAGAAAATTGCTTATGTATTCTAACTTATACTCCTACCGTGCACCACTTTTACCTCAAATTATTCAAAAAAGAAGATTCGTTTTGACAATCCCCATTACATCTCCCTAATCGTGGAGCCGGATATCTTACAACAAATTAATTTCAACGCTTGATGTATCAAGTATATTCATATTCTATTATGAAATATCCTGCGTAGTACAAGAAAATAATTTTTTACATTTTAACGCACTTTTAATGCAATCATTTAACATAAATTTTTTGTATATATTTTTTATTTTCTAGTCTTTAGTGTTTGTGGATTTGCATTTCACAGCTCAGACTTCTTTACAAATATCATTTATTGCTGTATACAGAATAATAGTTTGCTTAAACCTTATAGTGTTAATTAACTAATTCTATTAATTATATATATCACATATTGCCCGTGTTTACATATATTCCATCGGAGTTTGCATGTGAAATGTAACACTGCATTCTGTCTGTTCACATATGTGATATAAGTATTAATACAATTAATTAATTAACACTATCGAGTTTAAACAAACTCATAAATAATATCCAACAAAAAAAATTTGTAAAAAGTGTTACACGTGCCAATTACTGCCAGTCTCCCTATCATTACCGTTTAATTGATTATATCTAATTAGAACGTTCCGAATTGTCGAGGGAAAAAAGTTAAGTAATACGGGGTGGTAAGCGAATTTCACACCTCTGATTTCACGCTTCATTAAGATTTATGGCATTTGGCACTCGAGAATAGGGGACTGAAAGAGCAGTGTACCTTAACTGTATCTTAACCGAGGAAGACTGTATTGTGTTCGGCAGTGTACACGTATATTTTCATATTTACCTCAACGTTTGGAGCACAGTCTTTTGTCACGATTACATCGGCGTAAACGCATGGTGAATTATTTTTATTCAGGTGATGTTCAAAGCAGAAGCTTACGGGTAAAAGTTCACCGATTTCCCATTCTGCGCTTCCTGGTAAAATAGCTGAAAAAGAAATTATATACAAATTATTGGTAAATACGTGTAACAAAATCAATCCTCGTTTCCCACAATATCGAACAATTGATTATTGAATATCCTGATAAATAATATTGAATGAAGTAGTTTGGTACCGTTATTTTTTACTTCGGATATCAATTGTGCTTTAATATTCAGGGTGTTCGGCAACAGGCAGTAGAAAGTGAAATGGATCATTTTACGTGATAAAATAAGGCCAAAATCAAGAGTCACGAAATTGCGGTGCAGGATTTGTTGTTTAGTTGTTAATGGTTAAATATACGGATCAGACACGCTTGAAGCACGGCAATTTTGTGTTCTGCAGCTCGTGTTTCTTTGACGTCGCTTAGAAGGGAAGTTAGACAACCCGAATATTCAGAAAATTATGCAACTTTGTATACAAGTAGGTAGAGTAGATCATCCGTACGACGACCTTTTTTTGTTGGTGCCGTATTGCGGGTTGGGGGGGGGATATTATCCCTTGAAAAACGTTCAGAATTTTCTTTTTCGTGGAATATCTCGAGAACGGTGAGGGATATTGAAAAAAGTGTCTTACAGCGAGCACGGAAACCGCTTCCGAATTTGCGAAGCGGTTCCCGTGCTTGCCGTAAGCGATTGCGACCATCGCGCACTTTCGTTCCATTTCGTTCTCGCCTTTGCAGAACAAGAGTGAGCCACAAGTGGTGGGGATAGTGCCAAGCTTCTGGGGTGTACACATCAGAATAGGTGTGCGTTAGCAACGAAAAAATTCAGGAGCTTTATTGGTCACAACATTTATTCTTCCTCGATAGCTTCATCTCGTATTGGTCTACGCATAGCTTCGTAATGCATGCAACTATTACGTTTAGGATAAATAACAGCCAACCGGCTAGGGTCAGGCGGAGCCGAGCAGCGTTCCCATTACCCCACCATACCCTGCGAGGGCCATGCAACTAACTCCAACTGACAAATCCACGATCGTCACATGGTAGTGGCTGATTTTTCCACGATCGCTGTCCGTGAGAACGAATGCACCGGCCAATATATTTGGCCCCGACCTTAGCTAGGTTACGTTTACCTCAACAGATGTGTTCTCTGTCTGGCTGTCACGTGACTATTTGTTACATGATTGGCTGAAAATACCGACACCTTCATCGAATGAACGACGTGCATATTGGAGATATTTCTTCTCCCTTTCATGTTCCCCTCTTGCCCACACTTGACGATGACGATGAAATTCTTAAGAACATGAAATTCGGCAAATTGCAACTTTACATCGAAATATCTCAGCTCATAAGGCACGTAGGAACAAAACGAAGACACTTTTCTTATGTAAATCAAACTCAGGCTATCCATTAAGACAAT
The DNA here is from genome assembly GCA_929113495.1 of Andrena minutula. Lineage (NCBI taxonomy): Eukaryota > Metazoa > Arthropoda > Insecta > Hymenoptera > Andrenidae > Andrena > Andrena minutula. The sequence continues at coordinate 28,287,466 of OV815996.1, forward strand.
TCAAAATCTAATTGGAGCAGCCGTTATTGAAATTCGGAAATCTCAGGGTTCTTGCTAGCTAGTCGTGGCGTAATACATACACTCTCTGTCTCGCGCTGCGCATATATCTATATATACTTGGCGCGACACACTACCGTGTCTCTTGATTGGATGTTTAAATAATAATGAAACAGCATAATCAATATTTTTTCCCATATAATTTCAACTTTTGTTATATTGCGGAACTGTGCTTCTCGACAATCGGAGAACTTTTGGATCCCATTGTAACTACTGTTGCGCCAGATACGGGTGCACGACATGACTATATTTGAGATATACAGTGTAAAACGGTACAACCCGCACGTTCGAACGCTAAGGCGTTCGGTACAAGACAGTCCACGGCGTCGTTCTGATAGTCTTCTCGAAGGCGGTTGACCCTCTTCTGTTTTCCGCTACGAGCACCAGCAGGCTATGCACGGGCCTATACCCGGTGCTTGCAACACTACCTTAAGCTGCATGGCGACAATGTTCTTCTAATATTTATTAGGAAATAATTATATAATAGTCTTTATTTTTTTATTTTTCTTGCAAATAAATGTTGTTACACTCTTCCTTCGAACGGTACAATGCTCGGTGCAACTACTAGAATGCAGTACAATTGAGAAAAACTTTTTTTTAAAAGAAGCGGCTACGTTAAAAATTAGTGTTCTTAATTTTTCGAAAACAGATCCAAGTTTTTTAAAATTCTCAATGGTACAACTCGGTACAAAACTAAAACAAGCTAGTACAACAATCATTTTTTAATTTTTCAAAGAATAGGGGACTAACTTGACACAAATGAACTCCTGTAGTAAAAATGCTAATATATCCATTTCTATACCGTATCAAGAGACACGGTAGTGTCTCGCGCCAAGTATATATATGTATATGCGCAGCGCGAGCACTGCAGTGTCTCTATTACGCGACGACTCGCTATTCTGAATCCTGATATTTCCGAATCTCAATAACGGCTGATCCGATTCGATTTTGAATGGTCTTAATGGATAGTCTGGGTTTGATTTACATAAGAAAAGTGTCTTCGTTTTGTTCCTACGTGCCGTATGAGCTGAGATATTTCGTTGTAAAGTGGCGATTTCCCGATTTTCATGTTCTTAAAAATTCAGCATCGTCCTGGTAAAGTGTAGGCAAGAGGGGAACATGAAAGGGAGAGAAATGTCTCTCAGGCACGTCGTTCATTGGCTCGTGGTGTAACTTGATACACTCAGTTCTCGCGCAGCGTGTATATCTATATATTGATGCGGGTTCGGCCAATCGCGTAACAAATAGTCACGTGACAGCTAGCAGAAAGCACGTCTGTAGAGATATAAACGTAACCTAGTTAGTATTTAAGAACCATAACCTGCGAAGTGTGAAATATGGAAATTGTCTAAATTTTTGAAATGTCACGACTTTTTACACGACATAGGACACCGAATTATTGTCTAAATTAACAAGGTAAGTCACAAAAATTTTTTAATAGACTATTTATGTAGAGCTTATAGAAACGGAGGGGACGCATAGACTTGAAAGTTGTCCGGAGAAGGTTCGACAGAGTAGCGTCTTCTTTGACACAAGTTTTTACAAAATAATATATTGTTTTTATACCATCAGACTATTTTTACATTAGAGTTTTTATGTAAAACTTGTAGAAATGAAGGAGATGCATGGGCTTGAATGGAAATAAAGGAGACGCACAGGCTCGGATAAAAATGAAAGGGACGCACGGGTTCGGACATAAATGAAGGGGATGCACAGGCTTGAACAGAAATGAAGGGGATACACAGGCTTGGAGATTGTCCAGAGAAGGTTATTACATAGACAGAGAATCATCTTGTTTCGCACAAGTTTCTCTAAATTTGTCAAATAAGGTAAATCGACAAAATTTTTCAAATTAGCGTAGCATTGATATTTAACCCTTAACTGGTATCCTGGGGTCACTCATTACCCCAGGCACGCAGAGTTCGCTGTGAAACTTTTGGTTGTCTAAGTTTGTAAACTAAATTTATAATTAACTTTGTAATAATACTTTAAATTTCTACGTTCCTATTATTTTATACATTACCTAAGAACAAAATATTCATAGAGGTTCTTCTGGTGTTGACTTTACAAGTTTCTGTGCCCTTTTTTATTTGGGGTTTGCCACGACCCCAGTATATCAGTTACGTTTGAAAAAAACAGTATACCAATTAAGGGTTAAGAAAATTATGGCGTACTGCTTGCAATGTCGAGTAAGTCACATTAGTGAAGAAAGTACGCTGAATATGCATCTCCCTCGATACTTTCCAAACTTTTGTGAAACATTTTCACATAAGATTTGAAATCTCTGAAGTATTATGAATATAATATTTTATTAAAATCCACAGTAGTTCCTACGCTATTCATTAATTTGATTAGTTTCCCATGAACAATATTTCAATTCACCAATAAACATACTAAATTAATTTTATTCCAGCACCAATAAATTGTGTGTTAAAAATATTTAAATTTCCTCCAACAAGACATTCTGCGCTCTCACTTCCTTCGGGCACATTTTGTAGTCTCTACATTTACTATAACAAAGGGCCACTCTATTTCTATATGTTCTACGTTAAGATGTCACTAAAATGTGGATTTTATATATTTACAGATAATCTACGCTAGAGAAAAAAATTTATTGTGACATAGTATTATATTAATTAAACGATTTTATTCAGCTACGATTCTCTGTTTGCTTCATGTCTGGAAACTCAAATTTAAACCAATTCCACCAATCCAATTGTCTTGCAGCTTTGCAGGCGTGCGTAGTTTGAATGGCAATATAATATTTCACTTAATATTAATAATTCACCCGAGGGGGTGAAAAAATTATCCAGTCATAATAAACAGTATATAATGTGTGAAATCCCCACAAAATTACCTTTTTAGAAAAAAGGTACAAAAAAGAGCGCCAAGTATATAATCCCATAAAAAAAAATCCCATCTAAAAACAATGTTGTAAAGTGATTGATATCAATAAACACTACTACAAAATGTGTGAAATCTCCACAAAATTACCTTTTTTAAAAAAAAGGTACAAAAAAGAGCGCCAAGTATATAATCCCATTTAAAAACATTGTCGTAAATTAATATAAATTTATTAATGTGCTATATTTAACTTTACAAAAGTAATGATATACAACAGTTGCGCCAATTATCACACTGGCTATTTGCACAAAGAACAAAATGTATTCAATAATATTAAGCAGATATATTTTTATACAAATAAATATTTTAATACGAATAAATATTTTATTCAAAATACTTGGCGCTGCTCTCCAAATTGGTGTTGCTAAACTGAATAAATATGCATAAATTGCATTAAAATCTTTTTCTTTCTTTCTTGTCTCTGTGGTGTCTTGTCTTGTTTTATTTATTAACCAAGACAATTAACATTTTTTCGGTTGCGCAGCGCCAAGTATTTTGAATAAAATATTTATTCGTATTAAAATATTTATTTGTATAAAAATATATCTGCTTAATATTATTGAATACATTTTGTTCTTTGTGCAAATAGCCAGTGTGATAATTGGCGCAACTGTTGTATATCATTACTTTTGTAAAGTTAAATATAGCACATTAATAAATTTATACTAATTTACGACAATGTTTTTAAATGGGATTATATACTTGGCGCTCTTTTTTGTACCTTTTTTTAAAAAAAGGTAATTTTGTGGAGATATTATAATACGTCACTGATAAAAGTTATTCTCATTATCAATGCTCCACACAACAATAGACATGCGATAACACTTTGATGGGAGACAAAAATAGGAATACATATAAATTATCTTACTTTCTTACTACGTGTCACGTATTATTTCCTAATAAATATTAGAAGAACATTACTCATCGTGCAGCTTAAGGTAGTTACAATGGGATCCAAGGATTCTTCGATTGCCGAGAACACAGTTCCGCTATACAACAAAAGTTGAAATTGTATGGAAAAAAATATGCATTATGCTGTTTCATAATTATTTAAACATCCAGTTCAGATTTCACGTGAAAAAAAACCTATTTTAGAAAACATTAATATTTTTGTTTATAACTTTTTCCAATTGTTTAAACAGTTGATAAAACTTTTACGATTTGACAGATCTAATTAAAAGATGTAACTTTTGTCTTGAAATTTGTTTTCTATCTCTAAATAAAATTGAAAAATAGCTGAATCTTCAGGGGTTAATTTCATCCCCTTAGAGTGAATTTGGGCAGCAAAAAAATTGCGTTATAATCAGGAGGAAATCTCCTACATATCCACAAAGTTTCTGAATTTTTTTAATTTTCGGGTTCGGGATCTTCCCTTGCAAGTTACCTATGAGTGCACTTGGTTCTGAACGCTGCGCTACCCATACGAAACCTTCCGTAGGTCCCAGAATTTTTCGAGATCCACTTTGAAACTGTGCACGTATATTTTTGAGACCCTAAACATTATGAAAATGCACAAAAAAAATTGGAAGAAAAATTTTTATAGTGGCTTCCCCCCTTAACTCAAAAGCAGTTCATCGACTGTTTCGGATTCGAATTTTTAAATATTAATAAGTAGGGGAGACCGGGGCAAATCGGCCACTTTTTTCATTGATAAATTTAAAAAAAAATTTAATTTTTCAATTATGTAAATTATACTATCTGAAAGAGTAATCCCTATAGTACATAAATGCTACAACAAATTTTCATTAATCCCCTTTTCTAAAGTCATTCCAGAGAATTTGTAATATAATGTAAAATCGCCGTTTCGAAAAATGCCGGGGTAAATCGGCCACTGTGGTCTGGATGGTGGCCAAAATTCAATTTCTCAACTTCAACTTTACAATGTCATTTTTTTTTACGAATTGACAACCCTCCAGAGCTTCTAAATCCGCATAGCTTTCCCTTTTCAGATGATTCTTTGATTAGATATAATATTACAAAGACAAAATCATCAAATTTTATGGGAATCTAATTGTTTTAATTACTCATTATAGAACATCAAAATACGTATTTATATCATACAGTTATATAGGTAAGGAAGTATATTTCAGTTATTTATATGTGTCATAGGCATTTTTTAGTCCATGAACAAATAGTGCATTGTTTATATGAATTTAAACTTTGAGAAGGCTTATAAGAAAAGGATTAAGCGAGATTAACATCGGACTTTTTTTACATGAAAGCTTACACAATTGTTAACAAGAACATGTAAATTTCAAGTACAACCTCCTGCAAGTTTCAATTTTATGCAGACTTTTAGAAATGACGCTCGAGGTATTTGGACGTCCCGGACGCGTGTATTTTTAATATTTTATTCTTTTAAGTAAAAAATAATGTTAGAACTGATACTTTTCCTCATTTTTTCTCTAGTACGGCTATGATTTTTAATTTTGGCTATAAAATACCGCTCTCCAGATCACAATGCGCGCCACATTGATCCGCCATTTTGAATTTTAAATTTTTGGTGCCAAATTCGTTATCAGCGACCTCAAAAACCCTTAATCACCAAGTTTCAGAAAGATCAGAATTTTGGCCGCTAAATGTAGATATCCCCAGACCATTGTGCACTCCTTCGGGGCAAAACGGCCCCCTTTTATTCGGGCTGGATGTTGATTAATTTTTAGTCATAAATGAAAATGAGTCGTTTATTTCTCAATTACAAATTACAATAGAGTCAAAAAACTATTTGAAAAGTTGAGAAGTTAGCGTTTTTAACGCACACATACTACGGTTTAAATATTGTTCCATTTTTCAGTCATCTTCATTTTCAAGGTTCAGTTTCTCCAGTTGCTTCTTTTGGCTCCTGCGTAGTGCGCAACGTACGTCCAATTGAACACCCTGTCTTCGTCAAAGGCTGAGATTCCAATTCCACATTGGTGGTCGTAACAGCTTTTCTTGGACGACGATTGGAGGTTTCTTGCGATTGTAATTACGGACCATGTTGTTGAAAAATGTAGACGATATTTATTTCTCCTCGCAACTATTCAAGCTACAATCGCTTCAATCAATATTTAAACGCACGGATATATGTAACTTTCTTTTTCCAAAGATCGAACTGCACTGCGTAGCCGTGCTTCCGTCCAGGCCACACAACTCCTCTCCTCGTCTCGAAACCGTCAACTGTTTTCCACTGTTGAGCATCGGATCCACTGACGGCGCTGCATCGAAGAATATTTTTACCACAAAAGTTAATAAAACTACTTATTTACTATGGTTCGGCATCATCAGTGAGTGGCCGATTTGCCCCGGGTGTTACATACGTGGCCGTTCTGCCCCAGACGTAAACGCTAACTTCAATCACTTAAACACGAAAGAGATTTTCCAAAATAATTCAAACTATCATCGGAATCGTAATCGGTACCGCTATTTTAATCAGTAAATACTCACCTCAAACTTCAGAATACCAATATTACAGAATAAAGGCAAATTTTCCACAAGTCACGAAATTTTTTTATCACTGTCGAAACGTATTTTGCCTTCTACAAAGTGCAACATACTCTCAAATGCTATCAAATTCCGTTGGTACTGTAGACACATAGAGAGACGTTTACGAAAGCAAACACGAGTTTTTATTTTAACTTCCACTGGGTAAAACTTCCTGTGGCCGATTTACCCCAGTGGCCGATTTGCCCCGGTCTCCCCTAAGGAAACAATGTCTGCATTGTAATTTTGAAACTCTTTTTCGACTCATTCTGTTACGTAGAATCATTCGTTTCATTTTCTAGCACCTGTTGCTGAATATCCTGTATCGTCAACAATACGTTATATATTTACAGTTTTGTCTCCATATGTACCCGATTTGGTGTACACGATGTAAGGCTGTCGCTATCCCCACCACTTCTGTCTCACTCTTGTCCGGCGAAGGCGAGAGCGAGATGGAACGAGAGCGAGCGAGAGCCCCTAAAAGCGAGCGAGGACGGTACGAGACAGACGACAGCATTCATGTTTTGTCTCCCTCGGTCTTTCGGGCGCCGTGACACTCCGTCCTTTGCGTGCGCGACGGGCGTGCGCGATGGTCGTAGGCAGTGATGCCAGAATCGTGGGACGCGGGACTGAACGCTTACCCCCACTATGACCTACCGTCGTCCCCCACTTTCTTCCCATCGCACAGCACACAAGCATATCCCTACCCCTGTTCGTGTGCTCGGCAGCCCAACAGGCTACTCACACGGACAGGAGTAAAAATATGCTTGTGTGCAGTGTGGTGCGAAGAAAGTGGGGGACGCCGGTAGGTCGTAGTGGGGGTAAGCGTTTGGTCCCGCGTCCCACGATTCTGGCATCACTGGTCGTAGGCACATGCGGAAGCACGAGACCGCAACGCAAAAACTTGACGCAGGCCGGGCCCTAGTTTTTTTTGCGCCCTAGGCCAACTTTTCAAATTGATGCTATTGCTGAAAATAAACTTTAGAATTAAATATTACAAGTTGTACTGTAAGTGGATTAAACTAGGAATAAAAATTCAAAGTAAGGTTATAAATAATCTCAAATAAATGTATTATAATATAGGGCGTAATTTGAAAAGTTTGTCTAGGGCGCAAAAAAGACTTGTGCCGTGCCTGGCTATCTGACCGTCGCGCGCATGCGTTGGGCAGTCACGATTCCATCTGAGTGCTCGCACGTCCGCGCGCATGAAAACCGGTCCATCTCGCTCACTCCTTCGGCCAGAAAGAAGTGAGAAACGCACACTCGGAATTAGGGATCTGCGCATTCTGAGTGCACAACGCCGGTCCCGACCAGCGGGCACACACGGAGACAATACTGTACCTGCAAACTTTATTAACGATTATTTTTGGGAAGAAGAGGAGAAGAATATATAACAATTCCTCATCGCGTTGAACATATCAGGTTTGGTTTTAGACGTCAATTAAAGTATAATCCTAAATACATTTGCATGAATATATGCACTGGTAATTTAACGCTTTTTATAGTCGATAATTAATCTTTCTTAAGTTACATACTCTTTTACATACAGTAAAAATATAGAGTTTTATCTATAAAATAACGTGCAAATGGTTCTATTTCATGCATTCGTCTCGAAATTAAAATGAGTTGAAACCAAAAACTTTCAATTTGTCGCTCCATGCACCGTCCTCTTTATCTCTATTTTTTACAACCATCTCAACAGGTGATGGATATATAATTATATATAATGGATATATAATTATAATAACCATAATTATGGTGTTCGCAATTCCTGGAATCTGTAGATTAATGATTTGCAAACATTTTACGTTGGCAGGATGGACTAAAATGTGCCATTTTATACCATTGTCCTTTATTTTAAAATCAGTATTTTCATAGAAAAATGTTACAAAGACACGTACCAATATCAGCTACTTCCTTCGCGACCGGCCTATGGTTTCTGGACTCGTACAGTAGTACTACTGGTTTTCCAGTAGCAACTTCAATCGCTTCCACAAGTACCTCGAACAAACTGATCGGCAATGAAGGCACCAAGTGTGTTGTTAACACAAGCGGACGTTCAGTTAAAAGTGGCATTGATAAGGGGGGGCATTTTCGGGGAACGGCGACATTCGATGGCTTCTGTACGTCCTGTGAATTCATCATTTAACATTAATTAAACAAACATATTTTATCGCAGGACATGTATAATGCGTCAATATATGATCGGGACCGTTATTATTTTAAGCTGACCGAGCCGTGCAGCGAGCAAGTAGGCCTAAATTATTTTATAACTCCAGATGTAGCAGAAGAGTCAGAGTTGTTGCCATTCCCGTTTATTACAGTTGAAAAATATTTGAACTTTCTCTGCATCAGTTTAGGACAGATATACCACGCACATTAATGCAGTTTCTCCCACCCATACGATGGTTAGCAACGTAACAGCTCCACATCTCGGCTCTGACCCGGCGCCCAGAATCGCGAAGAGGTCCGAATGGCTCCGTGTGCACCTCTGGTTTAGGGGAACTCTCTTGGGTTGATCAACGAAGAACGTCAGTCACACCAAATTCTTCGAACGCAGTAGATCAACCAAGCAATCATACAAATAAACTCATTCACGAAACCTCACCCCTCCTACGGCTCTCTGATTTCGCATCAGGTTCGTTCGTATCCTACAGCTCCCTGATTTCGCATCAGGTTCGTCTGTAAGTCTACCAACTTCCGAACAGCTGCCTGATTTCGCATCAGGTTTGTCTGTGAATAAGCCAACCTTCTAGCAGCTCCCTGGTTTCGCACCAGGTTCGTCTGTGAACTTCATCCTAGTGACTCCCGGATTTCGCATCGGGTTCGTTCACGACGTTTCACCCTCCTGCAGCTCCCTGATTTCGCATCAGGTTCGTCCGCGTGTGACCCCATTCCTAGAGGCCCCTGATTTCGCATCAGGTTCGTCCGCGCACCTAACTAACAAATTCATAACCGTATTCCTTGGGAAATACCCCTCTCGCCGGCCTCTCGCGTTGCCGCAGCCCCGGCTCGTAACACGAGAATGACACAATAAAATAAATCCTGTAAATAAATCAACGTATTTCTAAATTTTTTTACGTCCTGTGCATATTTTTGTAATATTCTATGAAATATTTACATTGTGTCACTTCTAACTACATTTGGCTGCATTTAAACGAAAAAATAGTTTTGGCCAGCTTTTACGGCCAAATACTCCACGACTAGCCGTGGACATCATCATCTGATTGATTTCGAATTATTTTATTGTGACACAAATATATTTTTTGAGATCAATAAAGTATTTCTGCTTTTCATTAAACAACAAAAAATATTTTTGGCCAATTTTCTGCAATTTTTTACGCCATATTGGAACTGTCATTTTGAATTTTTATGTTTTGACATCAGATTCAAAACCAGTGACCCCAAAAACCCTTATATACTAAGTTTGAACAAATTCTAAAGCATCTGGAATTTCGGCCAGCTTTTCAGCCCAAATACTCCACTGGGCGACGCGTTGACGTTTTGACTTGACTCCGTCTTTCGGATGCCGTGATACATCGTCCTTTGCGTGCGCAATGGTCGCATGTGCTTACGGTGGGCACGGAAACCGCTTCACAAAATCTTGACGCAGGCGCGATTAAGTCTTTTTTGCGCCCTAGGTGAACTTGTCAAATTGCGCCTTTTATTATAATACATTTATTTGAGATCATTTGTGACTTTACTTTGCAAAATTAGACAACTGCTAGGACGTAAGGTCGAAAAGCGGCGCAAAATGGTCTTTTCATTGTTGGTATTGTTGAAAATAAATTTTTAAATGAAATACTACAAATTGTACTACAAACTACAAGTGAAAATTAAAAGTAAGGACATGAAAAAGCTCAATTAAATGTATTATAATAAAGGGCGCAATTGGACAAGTTCGTCTAGGGCGCAAAAAAGACTTGTGCCGGGCCTGTGTCACGATTTTGTGAAGCGGTTCCCATGCTCACCGTAAGCACATGCGACCATCGCGCACGCAAAGCGTTCCATCTCGCTCCCCCTTTTGGCACAGAAAGAAGGGAGAAACTCACATTCGGAATTAGGGCTCCGTTCACGATACGGGCTCAATGCCGGTCCCGACCAACGAGCGGCTAACGAGACTTTACTGTATCTCGACACTGTATACAGGGTGTCCCATCTAAGACTGGACAGCGGGATATCTCCTAACGTATTAGAGATAAAAAAATGAAAAAAATATGGCATGGCATGGTTCGAAGGGGCCAATTTTTTTCAAAACAAATACAATCCACCGTCGATACTCCTCGTGGAGAGACACAGGAAGAAATGGGGTAGCCCGCTGTCGACGCGTGGTCCTCTCGAGTATAAACACGAGCTTCAATATTAAAACAAAAACATGCGTTGACGTATTCCATGCGAGAGAAGGTTGGCATTGGGGAGGAGGTTCAAAATTTGTATTTGAACCAAATCCGATTGGTTCTAATACAATCTGCTCCCTATGGTTGAAATTTAGTCTAGCAACTTTCACACCTCCTAACCTAATCAATCCAACGTGCATCCCTCCCCCCAAAAACGGCCATCCGAGCGTAGAAGCAAGTGCGAAATAAAACTAACGGTGCACCTCTCGATACCGCAGATGTACCTACCTATATAAGTAGCATTTCTGGCGGAAAAGAATTGTCCAGCCTTTGGGCCTGCCAGTCTCGGCATGGACCTTTAGCAGGTAAGTATCAGTTTCAACGGGCAGTGCCACCTGTGGCGCCAGTATGACCGTCACCGGTCCTTGCTATTCCAGCAGGCTTTTTTCCAGGGAAAATCAGTACATTTGCAAGCGCAATATCTCAAAAACCAGTGGAAATCAAGTGTATATATTAAAGCTTATTGAATTTGTCTTGGAACGCACTATCAACTCAGGTGTTTGAAAAAAAATAGTTCCATTTGAAAAACCGAACTTGACCATCGTATCCTTTAAAATAATAATCGAAAAAAAAATTCGTTCGCGCTAATAAATTGGCCCCTTCGAACCATGCCATGCCATATTTTTTTCATTTTTTTATCTCCAATACGTTAGGAGATATCCCTATATGAAAAATACGAAGAAAATAAAAAATACGTAAAGACTGAGATGCAAAATATCGATAAAGTATGCATTACCACAGATACATGGACAAGCATAAATACTAATAGCTTCCTTACGATTAGGGGAGAGGTGCTATAAAAGGGACACTTTTGTTTAGCGTACATTTCTGACAATGTCGTTATAGGTATTTAAACAACAACTACATCACAAGAAAGCGTGTTTATATACCTTCAATGAAAGTATATTGCAAACTTATCAATTGTAATAGAAAATAACAAAATCTTTGATTTACAAAAAAGTGGGAAATGTCCCTTTTACGACTAGGTGGTTTTAAATGGGACAATATAAGCCATGAAAGGAACACGTTAATAAACTTATTAAGTATTACAATTATAATTCTAAATCTTAATGATACAAAACAATGAAATCTACGAAAAAATTAACTCTTTGTAGTATAAATCATCAATATTTTATTATTAGTGACACATGGAACAGAACAAATTGATTGTGCCTTTTATTCCGCATGACTCATTGGCCCATTTACCGCAAATTTTGCATTGGAACCATTTTTCCTTACTGGTAATATAATTCTCTTTACAAACGATTTGTCATAGGCGCGCTCGTTTTCGTAAGCCCATGTCCCTTGAGTCAGAACAGTCATCACAAGAATCCAAATCAGGAATTGAAATCTGACTGCTACTGGAAGATTCCTTGCACTTTCTCTTTTGCTTTGTATTATTTACTTTCTTTTTTGCTTTGTATTATTTACTTTCTCTTTTGCTTTGTATTATTTATTTTCTCTTTTGCTTTGTATTATTTACTTTCTCTTTTGTCTTGATATCTTTCTTTACATTATTTTTCTTTTTTTGATCTGGTTTTGTCAAAATGTTTGTAAAAATATCTTTGACATTAGTCATCTCATTTGTAAGGTTTCGATTAGGTTCTTTTTATTGGTTTTACTGATTTAGACAGTAGGTCGCTCATAGATTGTATAAGCAACCTGTCCTTCGGTGTTGACGTAATGATTGTAGATGTAACTTTACGCCGTGTTTGCAAAGTTTTAGGAGGGCGAGCTTTTCGGTATGGACGAATGTCCTCTACACTCACTACACTTGATATTCCGGGAACTGGTTCATTACATTTGGATGTTGATGGCATAGCAAGGTCAACTTCATTCTTCATACTTTGTGTATTATCGGATACGTAAAAAAATTCAATTTGTTCGTTGTTTTCTTGATTAATTGACGAATTTTCTACTACATTATTTGACTGCAGCTGTTGTGTTGTCAAGGGATGATCCGTAATTGCCGATGGCAAAAAGTCATCTTCAGTGAAAATATTTTTGTTAAGTGGATAGATTCCAGTATTTTTAAATCGTGATGCTATGTTATGCATATTAAATGCAGAGTAAAATGCTTGTTTAGCAAATTGAGGAACATTGTAAATACTTATTCTTGTTGCGGGGTTAGATGTCATCCAATCGTTCATTGAAGCTCTGTATCGTGATTTAAACGGCCCGAAGACAGTTATGTCGAGTAGCTGAATCCGATGACTTTCTAACACTTAATGTGTAATTTCTTTTTAAAATTTTGTAGCCAATCTAGCGAAGCTATTTCAGATCAGTCGACATTACTTTCAAACCTCATTACAGTAATCTGAGGTGCGAATGGTAAACCGATCATAAGAGCGGAGCGCGCGGCTCGATTACTTGGATCGGGAAATTCCCAATACCTAGCTCTTTGCGACGTTAATTTGAAAGAGACCATCCTAAAAACATGGTTGTAGTGGAATGCGTCCGTGCGGCGCTGTTGCCAGTTTAGGGGAGAGTCGTGCAGTACCGACCGCTCTAAGTTTTTTTGTTATATCTTGGGGTAGAGTCGATGAAAATCAAAAATTCAAAAACGTATTTGTAGTATAGATAGAACTTAGTAAGAGGGGGGAAACTATTTTTGTGAGGTTTAATAATAACAATTGATAATTCGCAAAAGTAAAAAAGTTGTAATTTCTAGGAAACGAAAAATTATCGTACAGTACCGACCAACTATTAAATTAGTAGATTTTAAGGTCTTAATGATTAACAATGTTAATAAAGACATTTAACTAGTACAATACAAGATTCTTTTCAAATTTTATTTGTACAAACTCGCAAGTCAGATAATTAATACATATTCTCCTGATCTGTGTATTCGACGTGTGCCCAACCGTCACATACGGTACACTGCACCCAATCCCAAATGATTCCTTGCAAACAGAGATGGGCAAAATTTTTATTTAAATAAAATTTCGAATAACGAATAATAAAATTAACTTTATTCTTCAAATAAATTCTCATCGAATAAAAAAATTAACTTTGTTCGTCGAATAATCTAAAGTTAAAGTAACTTTTATTTGCCCCTTATTTACATAATTTTTTATTTAGTTAATGCCCAACTTCGCTTGCATATAACACACTGGATAACTTCTTCATTAAATCTTAGCTTCCTGTTTGTTAGGTTATGATACCTATCCTTATTTATTTTATTTTTCTATGGGAAAAGGTAGTAGGAAGGCTAAATGAACATCTTATAAACTAATGTGAGTTGCTAACAGATTGAATGCACAGATAAGAAAATTTTGTTCTCTACTGGTTGACAGAGTCTGTTGGTCGGTACTGCACGACAGTTGGATGGTCGGTACTGTACGACAAACACGGGGCAACATTTTAGATCATGGTATATTATGTAGAAAAAATATTGCAAAATCAGGACGTTTTATTAAACTTAATGGACTAGAGATAGTATACATAATAGAACAAAATCATTTACTTACACGAGAAACAAAATATTAGCTTTAAAAAATAACTTTTAACCCACTCAATATCAACGTATGCGTTTAATGCCGTAGAACATCGAGAGCAATGGAGTAAACAATATGGCCCCGAAATAGGTTATAGAGAATTGTGATTTCCATTGGTTAATTCAAATAAAGTGTTAATATCGGGTCGAAGAAGCGAGAACTAGCTTTGGTCGGTACTGTAAGATGGTCGGTACTGCACGACTCTCCCCTACCTGTTCGCGCGCGCGTAGGTTGCAGTTTTAACGGATGACTCTGTATATCTATATATACAGCATAGCGTCGAGGCTATTCTCGACGGGGTCCATGATGCAGCGAGGCAGCGAGGTGGGCAGACCCGCAACAGCGCGAAATCTGGGCACCATCGAGAGAATCCTCGACGCCGTTGAAGCTGACCCGACGATCTAAAGTAAGTCATAGTTCAAGATAATTGCAGCAATTATTAATTAAGAAAAAAATGTTATCTAATATTGGATATTTTTGCATTTTGTTCTAGTGTCAGCTGCACGACGGTGCACCGAATCCTCAGGGACCGCTTGTTGCATCCGTACAAATATGTACGGGTGCAACATTTGCACGCCGGAGATTACATCCAACGTTTTGAATATTCCAGGTGGCTGTTGGGACAAGTGCAAAGGAATCCGTCGTTCACCAAATACATATTGTGGACGGATGAAGCACTTTTCGACAGGGAAGGATGCTACAATTCCCACAATATGTATGTGTGGAGCGACGAAAAACCGAAGCCAAATAAAATCCCTTATTCATATTCTATGCTTTGAAATTGCACAATGATTATACAAGATATTAGGTACATCATACTACGTATAAATAAAAAGATATTGATACACAAATTAGTATTGTTTCATAAATTATTGAAATGAACTATCAAATTGAAGAGACTTTATCTTTATTTGTCGAGCCGAGCGACATTGTATCGCTCACCTGTCTAACCTGTCACCTGGAGTTTCTCGGCGATGTATCACCGATTCTACAGGAATAGAATTTCTTTATTTTTCATCGCACCAATATGAAAGTGATTCTGCCGATATTGACAGACAATAATTTAAATCGGACTACTTTGAACGATACGGGCTTTCAATTCTGCAAATAAATTTTATGTGTAATATTTTTAATAATGATAGTTCAAATTGTGTCAGGTTTGGTATCTTTCCATCTTTCCTTCTTACACTGCCGGACCTCTCTATCTTTCATTGTTGCTACGTTCAGTGAGGCTTTGCCGCTAGACGCAGCTCTCGTGCTGTATTCCTTCAAGACTTCTCGATAAAAAGAGAGAACTCTGTGGCAACAGCGCGGCAGAGATAGAGAGAACAGAACATGTGGCAATTATGCGTCAAAAATTGGTCTATACAGAGTACAGTATTGTCTCCATATGTACCCGATTTGGTGTATGCCAGGGGTGTCGAACAGGCGGCTCGCGAGCCACAGTGGCTCTTTCTCCTCTTCGCCCGTTCAGGAGAGCCGTAGGAGAACGATCCCCTCCAACCTACTTCATTCTGATGTGTTTCTCGTCCGGGAACCGCACAAGCAGTGATGCCAGATCGAAGACGGGTGCCCTCGAGAATTTCCCCCACCTCGCGCACACTACGCCGGAGCAGCGCGTCCGTGAGGTGGACTCCGAAGCGCCAACTCACGGACGCGCTGCTCCGGCGTAGTGTGCGCGAGGTGGGGGCAATTCACCAGGGCACCCGTCCTCGATCTGGCATCACTGCCCAACGCCGGTCCCGACCAGCGGGCACACACGGAGACAATACTGTACCTGGAGATGTCACCTATGTACAAGTTCTTTTTATCGATCGTAGTAGTTTCAATAGGGTCCGTTTGTTTACTGGGGACGCTTCGATCGATTCGGATCATAACAAAAATGAGACGGCCCCCTTAAAGGCAAGGTTAATCCGACCGATTAATCTGCAGTAATGGAGGGGAAAACATCTACAGGAGCGGTGGTAATGTGTGCGTGAACTGACGCCACTTAGTTCGCTTAGCCCTCGCGACAATTTACGCACACATTACCACCGCTTCTATAGGTGTTTGTTCCTCCATCACTGCAGATTAATCGGCTCGAACCCCAGCTAAAGGCAATATGACCGCGAACTAGGAGACCAAGTGCAAAGGATCACTATAAAATGATAATAATTCTAAATCTGAGATATGTAAACTTACGGATTCGTTGACGATTGGAGTCATTTTGCATTCCGGTGCCTTTGTTTGGGTTGCAGCATTGCCAGTGAGGACCTTCGTATTTGTGGTTTTCGTTTTATTCTTCTCCTTTTTCACTTCGATAGTTTTCATGCTTTCAGATTTAGTTATAGAATCTTTCCGACGGATCTGTTCGAAATCTGTCACACTTTCATTCTGTGATAATGCCTGTTTATCTTTCTTGTTTTCTTCGGCATCCTTGCTTCGCACTTCCATTTCATTTCTTTCTTTAGCTTGGGCACTTTCGAGAGAGACAGTAATGGTATTTTTTAACCTTTTCGACGTAGAAGGGTGTGTTAAGTCACATCGAATTTCTCCTTGGTCCGATTTATTCGTCGCTATGTCTGTTGCAACTTTCGACATTCTGTTAATTGAGTTTTACGTCTCCCTGATAGTTGAGGGTTTAAATCTGTTAATAGGAAAATTAAAGAGATTACAATTTTTCCATCAACATTCACCAATTAACCCTTTCCATCATTTCACAGTGTAGTACGACAGAACCTCGGGTAAGTCGTTTTTTGTACCTAGGTACTTGTTAGTGTGAATGTACAATAGATAATTTACATGGTAAAAGAAATACACACTTTTTGGTAATTCCTTATCATTAAAGAACACTTCCTGGCCAAAACATCAAAAATCTTTATTTGCATACTTTCATTCCACAAGATCTCAAGAATGACCAGGTAAAAGTTTGGAACGAAGTTTTTAACGTTACAGATTTCACTGTTAAAGGATTACACCACCCTAAGACGCTCAAACCAGTACCAAATTTCACGATTTTTTGTATGATACGATGAGTTTGAAAATAATTTCTATACTTTTTATGCTTAATGAATATATTGTATAAACATTGTACAGAAATATTAAAAATTGGCCGAGTTATGTATTGCCCCACGAAACTCCTCCGTGTGAGCGGCGTATCAAATTATGACATCCAGGTTCGTCTGAAATTAGAAACACCGTGATTTTATTGTTCATTGATAAAATGTTTCAAATGTAGCATACAAGCAGTGTTGCCAGAATCGTGGGACGCGGGACCAAACGCTTACCCCCACTATGACCTACCGTCGTCTCCCACTTTCTTCGCACCACACTGCACACAAGCATATCCCTACCCCTGTCTGTGTGCTCGGCAGCCCAACAGGCAGCTCACACGGACAGGAGTAAAAATATGCTTGTGTGCAGTGTGGTGCGAAGAAAGTGAGGGACGCCAGTAGGTCATAGTGGGGGTAAGGATTTGGTTCCGCGTTCCACGATTCTGGTATCACTGCATACAAGTGTTGTGATGCGATAACCCATTTGTTTAGAATAAATGGTATTCCATCATGAAAATGAATACTAACTTTCATCTTACTCACATTTGTACAAATAATTTTTTCCCCTCAAATTGTTACGCTACATCGTAGATATTTTCTGGATGATTTAATAAGATCATGGTCTTTTTAATCTCGGAAGAACGTACAGTGGTCAAAAATCGAGAAAACCTGCCCAAAACATGAAGGTGACCTTTGATTTGTATAAAAATGGGTATACTATGGTGGACTTCCGTTTCCGGTCGCGTTGGGTGAAAGGTGTGCTGGAAGTGAGTGGTGTTTGTGGTGTAGGGAAAGCGTGGAGAGAAGGTGAAAAGGGGAGTGGAGGAGGGGTGGAGGGGTTGCAGGAGAGCTACTTGAGATGGGTGATGGGGGTGAATTGGTGCGCTCCAGGATATATGGTGAGGGAGGAGTTGCAGAGGGATATGATGAAGGGAAGGGCGAGGATGAGGGCGTGGGCCTATGGGAGAAAGTTGGAGGAGGGGCATGGGGGGAATTGGCGAGGGAATGTTGGGAAGAGTTAAAAGGTAGGGCGAGAAGGGGAAAGGTGTTGGTGGGATGGGAGGAGGAAAGAAAGGGGTTTTTTGAGGAGAGAGGGTGGACACTGGAAGGAGTGGAATTGGTGAGGGGGAGGGGAGAATGAGGGGGGAGGAGCTGGTTTGCAGGGGAAGGAGGCTAGAGGAGGTGGAAATATGGGAAAAGATTAGCGAATCCAGATATAACAGGTGGTATGGAAGGATAAAAGGAGTGGGGGTGCCAGGATATTTGAAGAGGGGGGGGGGGTGAGAATAGGTGGAGGAGAATGACAAGGTACAGGCTGGGGAGTGAGAAGAGAGGAGGGAGGTATTGGGGGGAGGAGGAGGAGAGGAAATGCTGGATGGGGGGAGGAACCGTGGGAGCACGTGTGGGAGGTGTGTACGGACTGGGGGGAGGAGAGGGGGTGGCAGGAAGTGGTGAGGGAGGTATTGTGTGACGAGGGAAGTGGAGAGGAATGGATGAGAAGAGTGGAAGAAATGAGAGGGGGGGTGCAGTAGAAGAGTGGAAGAACAAGGATTGAAAGTGACAGGAGGCGAGCGGAAGCGGGGGTCAGAGGTTAGGGAAGGGAGGGGAAGGAAAGGCGTGCGTGGCGGGGGAGGGAGAGCGAGCGAGCGGGCGAGCGGGAGAGCGGGAGACAGGGGGCTGCCACTCTCATTTGCGATTTTGGGACAGTGTTTCAACTGCCACCTAGGCAGTTCCAATTTTTTCGAACTAAAATTCAATATGGCCGTCCGACATAGTCTGCGAATCCAGTAATAATCTATTAATTGCTGCAACATTTTTTGTATTTTGATCGCAAACCATACTGAGGATGATAAGTCCTGTTTCTTCGACAGCTTTTACAACAGTTTTGATGCAGTGCATCAACTGATTCGAGGACGTCTTGCATTTTGTGGAATAAAGCCGTCAGAGCAATAACGGACTAACCTAACTTTTTTCGAAATTGAATTAGTAGCAATAATGTATTTCAATAGGCTCTACTAACCATATAAAATAGGTAAAAAAATATTTTCTTAATGTAGGTTGGTCCGTTGTTGCTCTAACTGCCTCAAATAATAAGCAAATGGGAGTTTCCGGTTCGATACGATACCTTTTAGCATAAACACTAGTGCACGGCCATATTGAATTTTAGTTCGATAAAATTGGAACTGCCTAGGTGGCAGTCGAATCGCTGTCCCAAAATCGCAAATGAGAGCGGCATAAGAGCGAGTAGTTCATAAGGCATAGAAAAAAATAGGCATAGGCAGAAGAAAAAAAATTTCTTTTTTCCCTCGTGTAGGGTAATTTTCGAGGAATTCGGCAATGAGTGTGATTTTGATAATCATTTATACGTTCTTCAATCGGTGGTAGATCACTTCAATGAGCGTTTCACTGACTTCGATTCGCTCAGAAATGATCTAATTCTCTTTGAGAATCCCCTCACCGTAAAAATTGAAGAACAGGCCCTCGAGTATCAAGAAGAACTGTGCGATCTTCAGCACGACATTTCTTTGAAAATGAGGGAAGAAAAAGAAGCCGAATTCTTTAAAACGTTGGAAGAATCGACATACCCTAAACTTAGAAATTTCGCGCTCCGAATTTTTTCCATGTTCGGGTCAACATATTTGTGCGAATGTTCGTTCTCGAAAATGCGTGCCATTAAGACAGAACAGCACACACGGCTAAACGATTCCTCGCTTTCAACTTTAATACGTACAACGTTGACCAGCCTCCCCGTTGATATTTTAGATATGCCCAGCACGTCTAAACGTGCGCGAAAATTAAGTTTTCCCAAACGTATCTAAAATTTTGATAGTAAAACGCGTTTTTCCTATCTATTTTTATCGCGTGACACAGTGGAATAGGCCTACAGGGGATACCACTGACAAAAAAAAAATGCATCGATAATAGTACCCCATGGGTGATGCGGAAATCTATTGATACGGGTGTCGCCCCAATGGGCCACGCGCGGTTCATATGGTACGGGTCTGAGGCGCTCGAAGCTCCTAGGTCCGCTGCGGGGGCCAAGACGCGCGGCGGGAAAAAGGAGGCGCTGCCTCCGGAAAACTGCCGCTGCGTTCACTTTAGTTCCATGCCTGGTTTAAGGGATGACGCGGCAGCCGATTTTGTTCCAATTTTTAAGACTTTAACATTAAATATTTCGAAAACTATTTGACATAGGCGTCTATAATTCAGTATACTTTATTTTTGCAAGGTTATCGACACATACTGTAATTTTGAAGAGAATCGGTGAAACTAAATTTTCCCTCTATCCGTTTTGAGGTGGAATAGCTCCAACGCAGTCGAGTTTAAAAGATCGAGACTTTTGTAGGTATCATTTGGGAATCGATTCTATTCGATACCTAAAGTACTCATTACGGTTTCGATACCTATGCATGCTTGATTCCGGTTCGAATAGTATCGATACTTTACTATTGCCGTGATACCAATTCCACTCAAATGTTGGTACCAAGTACTTACAATTTCGATACGTATCGAAACTTCCAAACGAGTACTTTGGGTATCGATCTACTTGAAACTACTGAGAAAGACTGGTATCAGTACCATTACTTCGATCGATTAGGAATCTATACTTCTTTCACTCTGACCAGTTCGCACATAGACATATATAGACGGAACGTGTCTGAGGGGGGTTGTAAGATTCGCGGTAAACAAAAAAATGTTGGCGACAGTTTCAAATTTTCAATGAGACCTCCATGTCTATATGCTCTAAGGGTATCTTAGGGTAAAGGGGATATTTCACGGGTAACCGTGGGTCTCATCGGGTACCCGACGGGTCGGGTAGTAGCAGCTCTAGTGCATATGCATATATATTAATTATTTTCTAAATAATTCGATTAATTACGAAAAAGTATTCACCCCAAGTTATTATGTGTGTAAAATCGTTTAATTCGAATAATTCAGATGGTTAATACAATTTCACTATCC
This sequence comes from Andrena minutula, assembly GCA_929113495.1. Taxonomy (NCBI): domain Eukaryota; kingdom Metazoa; phylum Arthropoda; class Insecta; order Hymenoptera; family Andrenidae; genus Andrena; species Andrena minutula. The sequence goes on from OV815996.1 coordinate 28,308,778, forward strand.
CTAATAAATTATGCTCCTCACAGTATTTGAATAACTTGTATTTGTCTAAGTATTTGTATAATATTTTTGTTAAGCTTTTGAAATCGCGCGTCTTTGCTGTGCGAGTGTGTGTGAATGCGACGTGTTTGTCTTTTCATTATTACTTTTGTTCAGTTCCTTAAAAGGTTATTAAGTTTATTTCCTTAAAAATGTTGAGTTATGTGTTCCAAAATTTTCGAATCACTTATTCGAATAATTTTAGATACATTTTCGTTGCGACTTTTTAACTTCTTTTAATGTATTATAATAATGGTCAATACTATTAATCGTAAACTAACTAAATTGTAACTATGGATAGCATATAGTGCAATTACTTTATGCAACAAAGTCTATTATTTGGATAATTAATATATAATTATTTAATTGATTTTTTCATTATTCATTTCCTTTTCAATGTTCATGACTACCAAGCATACAGCACGAATATTATTTAAATATTATATAAGATACAATTAAATTCAAATTGTGGAGACAATACATAGAAATTATACTTCTACTGTAACGGGGCCGGTTGTTTTTATCTGTTATTCCACGAATAACAGATACAAATGTTATACGGTTTATTCCGGGTTGGAATGGGTGCGTTCAGCAGACTCAACTGTGGAGTAATTTCACTAGATTTTACTCGCGTCGACCAATGAACGCGCAACTTCAGAGTAAAATCTAGTGAGATCACTCAACAATTGAGTCTGCTGAACGAACTTCGATGTGTGGTACTCTGGGATTTATATGGTGATAAGCTGGTAACCCTGGTCATAGGTCATCGATCGACACGTGATGTATTCGTATTAAGTATTCGTATTATCCTTATCGAAATAAACATACCTACACTCAAAATTTATATTAGGAAACGTGTTATCGATAATTTAAGTTTAAAATGTAGTAACATTGCACATGTATTTATAAGAGAATACATATGTTTTGTATTAAATTTTGTAGTATTTTTCTGCAATAAAAGCATTATTACCTGTTTAATAACTAAATACGTACAAAACATTGTAGTTAAGCATACACACAGATATAGTAACAAAATATTTGTTGCGCTACGGGCTACCAATTTGAGGCAAAAGTCGCGGATAACACGATAATAATAGCTTTAATCTAACAACAAGAAATATGTATTCAGAAAAATAAATGCTGCAAAACTTTTCACAATTTGCATAATGTTATTAAAGTAAACATTAATTTTTGTCGAAGAATATTACAAGAGGTAATATTAATGTTAGCAGCTCAACGTTAAATAACAAAGGATAAATGAATATAACCGACTATTCTTCAGCAATCGGACTTATTCGACGTATTAATCATTATGCAATAAATTCTATAAATCTATGGAAATCTTTTGTACCATTATTGTTCCACTCTTATAACAATAAATCGATTATTGAACGAAGACCGGTGGGAACGTGACAGATACTCATCGGTATTTCACGAACGAGTTTCGTTAACCTCGACGGAGTTCGATACTCACCATGTCGAGCATATATGTACCGATCGAACGATTTCTTGTAAATATCTACGCTGTTACGACTTACTTTTTGTTGTTTGAGCTGTTTCAATTGGGATACACAGTGGAATGAAAGAGACGTGAACCGTGGAACACACGACGAAGGAATAACGAGATTGTCACTTCGATGCCAGAAGCATGTGTATTTGACGGGTGTACAAGCTGGTACGCATTTGTGAGTAATCTTCAGTCGATTGCCGCGTGATGGCCACGTGTTTCGACAAGTCGATGTTCTTCCACTGCAGGTTCCAGCGATATCGGTCACTAGACGAGGGAGCAGCTTTATGGGCGCATTCAAGGCCACGAGATTCTCCCTACCTTCCGAGTTAGATAATAACCCTGCGCGTCTTCTCGCCATGGTTCTCAATGAATCTTTTGTGATTCATATCTTCGTTTACAGTGGAACTAATTTCGCATAAAAATTTCTACTTTTCTAAAATCAAATTCCATGTACAACCTAGCATTATTATTTGCATAATAAAGCAGAAAATTGTGGCTATTACTCAATTTTGAATAAAATGTGCGTTAGTCCATTGATGGTCCCAATGCCTCATATAATTAGTTAAGGGATGCTATGAAGTGACGATAGGGAACTGACGCGAACCAATAAATGATAATTGGGGCACGGAGAGTACGTATGTAGGGGAGACGGGGGAAATGAGAGCCAGTGGGTAATAGGAGCCAGTATAGTTTTATTAGCAATATTGCAAATCGAACGGCTACATATTTCTGCCCGAAGGTATCCCTCCCTCCCAACAATGATGCTGGGCATTTGTTTTTCTCGATAATCTCGTTCGTACCGGCGACAGAGAACATTGTTTGTCCAGCACGTATTTCTTGCAGAGATGGGTATTATCTAAATAAAAAATTATTTAAATAACGTGTCGAATAAAAGATACTTTATCTTTATACGTTATTCGAATCTTCGAATAACACGGTTTACGTTTATTCGTTATTCGCAGCTTCGAATAGCATGATTTATCTTTGGTCGAAACATTACGGATAAATAAATTTTTTCGACGGTGAAAATCGCGCAACGATAACAATGTTCTAATTGGATCGCCGATGTTGGAACCAGAAATTCAATTAGTTAAAGTACAATGGCGGATGCCTCATGTGACGCTGAACGACGTTAATAAGCTACATACTTTGGACAGTGGACGAAACCTGAGCATTTGTTTTCAATCGTGGGATATGTACGAGTATCCTCTCTTACAGAGCACTACCAAGCACTCATGGGCCCTGAAGGCATCTGCACAGTTGGAGACGCCGCGTGTCATTATCCTTGCTCTACAGACTGATCGAAAGAATGATATGTCCAAAGATGCTACTATGTTCGACAAATGCAAATTAACCAATGTAAAACCTTTTCTCAACTCGGATTTTCACCCATATGATGACATGCAGGTGGACTTTGACATGGATAAGCATACCATCTTGTTTCACATGTACACGCAATTCCGTAAATCATATTACAACTGTATCGATGGATTATTCACCGTGGCCGAATTTTTAGAATTTGGTCCCTTCGTGGTGATTGATTGCTCGCGACAAAATGAGTCGGTTAAAAACGGTACCGTGGATGTGCGCATAGAATTCGAGTGTAAAGAGAACGTACCGGCAAATACTACGGCCTATTGTCTGATTCTGCACGATCGAGTGGTTGAATACAATCCGCTGACAAACGTGGTGCGCAAAATTAATTAAATTGCCTGCCCTCTCCTGTGTCAAATTCGTACCAAAAGAAAATTTCATCGTGAAAATGGAGATGCTTTACGAGAAAGACTGCATTCCCCCATCTGTCTTGGAAGCCAGCGGGCCTCTAAATTGTATCGATAATGTCCGCGCCAACATTTGTTGACCTGCAAGGGTTCATCGTCGATGGAAGATTTGTCGTCAAGGAAGTGGCTGTCCTGCGAAAGGGAACAATTCTCTCGCATTATATTTTTCGGAGTTCGATGCCACAATATCTTCTTACGAAATCATAACATAAACATAATGGGCTACGCTGGGACGATGGAGAAGTTCCATACAGTATGGCTAAACAGCTAATTACGAAAGCTGTAGCTGATGCGATCGATGAAGAAGATGACACGTGTCATGTCATGTACGTTAAAGGGTTGCAGAAACGCGAATGGCTTGCGGATTTCCTCGATGAAAGTACGAGAGCGGATGTGATCATCGAGACGCTGGACATTGACTACGAGGATATAAAATCTCTAAATAAGCTAAATGTAGTTGATACTCTGCGATGTGGCAGACACGCAAAGCACTGTGCCTTGCAAAATGTATTTAAAATATTCAACTGGTGGACTAAACGCCAGAGAGAAATTCATAAATAAATATAATCAATTTTTAATGCGTATAATTTTCTTCACCCTCCCTAAACCAACTTCCTAAATATGATGTATGCTAGATTAAGACGATGGTTGCAATTATTTAGAAATGGTTCGATGCATATGGTTCGAAGAAGGGAAAGAAGATACGTGTGAATAAGGAGAGGATGGTGAGTGAAGAAGAAGATAAGGACACGGAGAAGGAGGAGGAGGAGGATGGTCAGCGAAAATGCAGCTGGAGCACGGGTGGCCTGTGACGAAGATAATGAAGAACAAAGGCATCGTACTTTTGCAAAGCTAGGCACTTCTCGATTTCATGATAGGAGGGGGTTTTAACATGCGAGAGCCAGGAGATGCAGCGAGACCAGTTGTATTCAAATCGTGGTCAACGTGCAACCACTTTGACAGTTTTTGAAACATTGTGTTTTTCTAAAAAAAAAAAACGAATGGGATTAGAACGGATAGCGCCGGAGTGCGACCCCGAGGTATGTACATAACAATATTTCGACATTTATCGCGTTTAATAATTTAAATCAAGTGGTCGTGTCAATATTAAATCGTGGGTTTTTATCTTCTAGCGTCCGCCACCGCCATCGCCTCCCCCGCCACCTCACTGGCAATCACCGCCACCTTCGCCGCCGCCGCCGCCGCCTCCAGTGGTGTGTAATACTTTGCATTGTTTTTGTGTATATGTTTCATATTTAATATATATTTATTCATGTGCTAAATTATATTGATGTTTGTGTTCTAGGATCAGCAGCAATGATTTATATGGCGCGATTGGCGCGGTTGCTGGACGTGCCGCCCCAGGTCCAGCGGCGCCTATGGGTGCCGTATCGCCCAATCACACCACCATTAAGGCGACCGTGGCCGCAGTCCCCGTCGCCCTCACCGCCCCCGCACCGCTCTCGCCACCTTCGCCGCCTTCATCGCCACCATCCCCCTTCTTAGAATAGTTTTATATTTTTTCCTATTTTTCTATTTTTCTATTTTTATATTCTAGTTTTATTTTATTATATTCTTTTTATTATATTCATGTCCTTTAATTTTTTTTGTAACAATATATATTTCTTAAACGTATATTCTGTCACAATTTATTTACCCGTCCTCCTCGCCACATAATTTTAAGATTCGACGTTTCGGAATTCTCCAGATGTCATATAATTCTGTTTCGTTCGAGCGTTCTTCACGCCATCAAATGACATCATCCCACACGGCTGCTCCGGAGGGCTCATATTACGCATGTACCACTAAGTATTACTCTGTCTTTCTCTCTCGAATTTAGCTTTAAAAGTGATGCTCCGTCTCTTTCCCACCCTCCGAATATGTGGTTCGTAAAACGTCGACATTGCCCGAAACATCATGAGATAAAAATAAATTATTTCTCTGTGTTGGAAAAAAAAATGTCTAGGACAGTCCCCACCCTGGGTTAGGTCTGAAAAAATTTTCGGGTGGGCCAAGTTCTGAAAGAGATTTTTTTCGGGGGTCAATGCCTCCCTCTGAAAAATTTCCGACGGTGGGCCAGGTCTCGAGAGGTCTCCGCGGCGGCTCGGCCCTGACTGATCCCTTCCACGATTACGGCTTCCCCCACTCCGCGGCGCGTGCGCGCGCAACCGGTCTTCCTCTCCCCGCAGGCCCCGCGCCCAGGTTTTCCTCCGCCACGCTCCCCCGCGCGCCCTCACTTCCCCCCCGCCCCCGTACTCCCCTCAGCCTTCCCTTACTACTAACACCGATTCCTTATTAAATTTGAATCGCATTTTAAATTCATCGTCGTCTTACTGCTCGAAAGGATTTTGCCTGTCACGAATATAACGTCTAATAGCAGGCCTATTATCCGTTTCATCGTCAGTCGTATCATCGATATCGCTAATATTATTAATGTCCATTTCAATAAAATCAAAATCGATTAAATCCATTTTTACAAGGTTGACTTTTTCGCTCAAATTCCACTGGCTTCCTTTACCCAAATAATGGCGGTGAATGGCGTATAAGACGTACTTAAGTCATCTAAAAGGTTGACTTGAAAATATAACCTCACTTTGGAAGAATAAGGTCGTCTTAAGACGTTCTTATTAGACTGAGAATACATACGCCTTTAAGCCATGCTTAAGAAGCGACTGAGAATCACGAATAAATAAGATTTCTTAACAAAGTAAATGCTTGAGTCGATGCTTGAGTCGATGCTTATTTGCCGACTGAGAATCTAGATGGGGTCTTAAGCAAATGCTTAAGCCGAACTTAAGAATAAGCAACGACTGAGAATACCGCCCTGAAACTAAACGACGTTAAAGAGATATTGGATAAAGCTTCTTCTGTCGTTTCACACTTTCGTCATTCTGCAGTCGATACGAAGGCACTTCGCGTACGGCAGAAGCAATTGAATCTGCCGAAACAAAACTTAATGCAGAGATGCACAACCAGATGGAACTCGGACTATTACATGGCCATGAGCGTCGTAAAAAATAAAAGTGCCATAAATACTGTACTGGGTGACCGGTCAATTACAAAGCAATCGGTAAATGAACAACTTCACCTATCGGATATGGAATGGAATGTACTTGAAGGATTAATAATTTTTCTGAAGCCTTTGGAAATGGCTACCACATTAATGTGTTCAAATAAAAGTTGTACACTATCCATGATGCGTCCTCTTGTCAGGAGTTTACTTGATGCCCATCTTGTACCACAAGATGAGGATGATCCAATTATATTATCTTTAACATTATTAGTGGCAACAGATATTACGCAACGCTTTGAAATGGAATGGAAGCAAGGTCAAAGTATGGTCAGACATGAGCACATCGCTAGTGCATTAGATCCTCGGTACAAAGACCTCAAACACGAAGAAAACGAGGCAAGACAACAAATTTGGGCTACTATCAAATCCAAATTAACAAACCCTGTTGAAGGCAATGAGAATATCAATGAAAATCCGAATGATGAACAAGAACACGAAAATTCCCTTGATTATTTATTTAAAAAAAAATCATTGGGTAATAGTAGTGCTCAACAGCAATTGGTTAATTTCTGAAAAGAGCCGGAAATAGAGCATAACGCTGATTCTTTGAAATGGTGGAAATTAAATGAAAATAAATTTCCATCCGCGGCCAAATTAGCCAAATGTTATTTAAATATTCCAGCAACTTCTTCTTCCGCTGAAAGAGTTTTTTCTACGGCTGGAAACATAGTCAGTACAAAAAGAAGTTGCTTACATCCTAAAAATGTTAATAAATTAGTTTTTTTGTACCATAACCGAAATGTCAAGATTGTGGTAAAGACAGTAGTAATACAGGGTGTTCGGATACAGGTGCACATTCTTGTACGGATACGGAGTGATTTTACATGAAAAGCTAAGTCGAAAATATAGAATACAATGAAAGCTGTTGAAAGCGAAGAATCGCTTAGCCGTGTGCGCTGTTCTGTCTTAATGCCACGCATTTTTGAGAACAAACATTCGCACAAATATGTTGACCCGAACATGGAAAAAATTCGGAGCGCGAAATTTTTCCATGTTTCAACTTTAATACGTACAACGTTGACCAGCCTCCCCGTTAATATTTTAGATATGCCCAGCACGTCTAACCGTGCGCGAAAATTAAGTTTTCCCAAACGTATTTAAAATTTTGATAGTAAAACGCGTTTTTCCTATCCATTTTTATCGCGTGACACAGTGGAATAGGCCTACAGGGGATACCAGTGACAAAAAAACGCATCGATAATAGTACCCCATGGGTGATGCGGAAATCTATTGATACGGATGTCGCCCCAATGCGCCACGCGCGGTTCATATGGTACGGGTCTGAGGCGCTCGAAGCTCCTAGGCCCGCCGCGGGGGCCAAGACGCGCGGCGGGAGAAAGGAGGCGTTGCCTCCGAAAAACGGCCGCTGTGTTCACTTTAGTTCCATGCCTGATCTAAGACATCCTTAATACAATGCAAAAAGTCCCATTAAATTATATATAGTAGTTTTCCTTTAATTAATTCCTAAATATCACCTATTTTTTTGGGCTCTAGACCAGAACCTCCCCTCATTCCTCATCCCCTTCCTTATTGCCGAGGTTATATGCTAAGCGTGCATTTTACAAAATCATCAATTTTCTGGGAATATGTTGCCAACATATGTACTTATACATATCTATAGTTGTACAGTAATTGGACAATGAGTACTCCCAAATTAGGAGTCCCAATACAAAGCTAAGAAACCGATGTAATTCTTATAATTGCAGAAACGCTAGTTTCCCGCGAAAAATTTGTTGAATTTACTTTTTGAATGACATTTCGTATGTAATAAACACAATAAATGGCACTACCAGTATTGTAGATTGACTTGCCAAGGATAAGTGACAAGTGGGCCTTGTTTCCTGCTGGGCCTTATTATCCGCACTACCTCATGAGGGAATTCTTCTTAGGCAGTCATTTGGACCGGTATCCAAATTATTGATTCCTTTTTAGTACATTTTAATAAAAGCTTGTTTTTAAAAAAATTTCACTATAAAATATTTCATGCTTTTTAGTGAAAATATTATATTGTCATCGGAACTACGTATGTGTGCAATGTTTCAAGCCGATCGGATATGTTGAAGTGGGTCAAAAGTAGCTTACAAGATTTCAGCCTGACAAACTAACATACTCACACCTAAAACTAAATAAAAGCTTGTAGAAAAAAAATGAACCTAAAGAACTTGATTTATAATTCACACCATACTATTCGAATACTTAAATATTCGAATAGTATTCGAATGCTTAAATATTCGAATAGTATTCGAATACTTGGGTATTCGAATTATATTCAACAAATAATTGAGCAACTGAAGTATTCGAATATTCGAATACCAAATAATTCGACAAATAGTCCCAGCCCTATTCTGCACACAGTCATGTCGTCGCGTCCATTAAAGACACGGTACATAATATTATCATACCACCTCCTATCGATATTGTTGAAGTTATTTTAACTGAATGTTTGTGGAACTTCAATCTATTAGGATTGGATAAACCTTTTGTATATTTTGTGGGTTACAAAGTACAAGAAACTTTAGTCGCGTGGTCGTGTCTTACGCTCGTTGCACACTATTATACCGGAAGTGAAGAAGCGGTGAAGATTCCAACGGGAAACATTCAAACCCTTCTCGGAGCGGAAGCATGTACACCAGCGCTCGAACAGAGCGGCAACATTCAAATCACACAGCAAATAAAACACACATTCCGTAACACTCCCACTGTTTTGTTAGTGATTTGATTACATTAGACTCCTAATATTCAATACATTTCTGTTGTTTATAAATTTCTCTCTTGATAGTGATTTAGTTTGAAAATCCGCAAGCTGGTTGTTCGATGGAACATACACTGGTTCTACTGTTTCGTTTTTCACACATTCACGTACGTGGTGGTACTTAATATCTATATGTTTTGTTAACTTATGATACTCTACATTTTTTGTAAGTTGTAAAGCACTTTGGTTATCTATTAACAATGGTATTGCAGGTTGTTTTACTATTAATAATTCTTGCATTAAATTGTGCAACCATGTTGCTTCTTGTGCTGCATTAGATGCTGCAATATATTCAGCTTCAGTTGTTGACCTTGCAACACATTTTTGTTGTTTAGATGACCAAGTGATTGGAGCGTTAGCTAGTACGCTTACATATCCCGATATGGACCTTCTGGTGTCTATGTCATTAGCAAAGTCGGCGTCTGTATATATTTTAATTTCGATTTCATTTCCAAAGTACAGTATACCTAAGTTTATAGTTCCTTTTAGATAACGTAATATTCTTTTCACGGCTCTCCAGTGCTTCATTCCTGGATTACTCAGAAACCGACTTGCCTGACTGACCGCGAACATAATGTCTGGTCTTGTCACAGTTGCCACAAACATTAGACTGCCTACTGCTTCCCTGTATGGGATATTTTGCATTTCCCTTTTCTCTGAGTCTGTCTTTGGACAATCACTAACACTTAATATTACATTTGGTTCCATTGGAGTTGATACCGGGTTACTATTTTGCATCTGAAACTTATATAATACGTTATTGATATAATTACATTGACTAATAAATGTTTGATTCTCTATTTCATTTCTCTGAATTTCTATTCCCACAAAACAATCGGGATTGTTAATTGTAATGTTAAACTGCAGATTAAATTCTGTTAATATCCTATCAATTATGTATTTTCTTTTGCACATGACCAACCCGTCATCTACATATATTGCTAAGAATACTACTTCCTTATCAATTTCAGACCGGAAGACACATTTATCTGCTTCTAGTTGTGTAAAGTTAAAGTTTCTTAGAAATTCAGTAAATTTCATATTCCAACACCGTGGGGACTGTTTGAGTCCGTAAAGGCTCTTGTGAAGTTTACACACTAAACTAGGATCTTTACAATAACCTTCCGGCTGACTCATAAATACCTCTTCGTCAAGACTTCCGTGTAGGAAGGCCGTCTTAACATCAAATTGCTGTATATTCATTCTATTTATAGTTGCTAAGGCTAAAAGTATTCTAATAGAGTCATACCTTACTACTGGAGAAAATGTATCATTGAAATCAATACCCTTAGTTTGTAGGAACCCTCTGGCACATAACCTGGCTTTATACCTTTCGATTGACCCATCAATCCTTCTCTTAATCTTATACACCCATTTTGAGTCTATAATTTTGTGATTTGTTGGTTTTGGCACAAGAGACCACGTGCCGTTTGCGTAGAGCGATTCCATCTCTTCTGCCATTGCCTGCTTCCAGTTGTTTTCATCAGTCCCTGATACCGCTTCCTTGTATGACTGTGGTTCCTCCATCACGACTGCAGAACAGGCGACGTCACAGTCATTTATGTATCGTGCGGGAGGTCGAATATTGTTCCGATCACGCAGACTTCGTTGATCATTTGTGTTTGCTGTTGTAGGTTGTATTACTTCCTCATTAATTTCTCCACTTTGGCTTTGTGGTTCCTGGTCATCGGTTGTTTCTTTGTTTTCTTCATTCTCGTCGTTCTCTCGTGTATCTTCATTTTCGTCGTTCTCTCGTGTATCTTCATTTTCGTCGTTCTCTCGTGTATCTTCATTTAAGAGAGGTATATCGGTGTATTTTCTCGCATGATTGCTGTAAACGTCTCTTTCGTTAAATACTATGTCCCTTGTTATTGTAATTTTTGACGTTTCTGGATTGTATACACGATAATTGGTACTGTTTCCATCATATCCGACGAAGATCATTTTCTTGGACTTTGTTTCAAATTTTGATCTAAACTGCTTCGGAATATGTGTGTACACTGTGGCACCAAATTTTCTTAAGTGATCTAACCTCACTTTTCTGTCAGTCCACAGTTCATATGGTATTTGTCCATCTAGTTCACGAGGGCGTCGATTTAAAAGATAGACACTTATATTGATAGCCTCTGCCCATAACTCAGTATCTAAATCTGCTGCTATCAGCATTGAGCGAGCACTTTCAACGAGGGTTCTATTTTCTCGTTCAATTCTCCCATTCTGTTCCGCTGTATATGGTGCACTGAATTCGTGAACGATTCCCCTTTTTGCAAAGTGTGTTCTAAATTGTTCGTTATTGAACTCAAGACCTCTATCACTTCTGACTCTTTTAATTTTATTGCCAGTCTGTTTCTCTATCAAATTTTGCATTTCTAAGAATTTTGAGAATGCATCACTTTTGTGTTTAATGAATGAAACAATCTTGTAAGAGGTATAATCATCCTTGAACAGTATATAGTAATTTGCTCCACCGATGGATGAGCTAATCATTTTTCCGCTCAAATCCATGTGGATAACCTCACCTGGTTTGGCTGCTCTGTTATCTACCGCTCCTTTAAAAGGTGGACGATGCAGTTTACCATACTGACAGTGGTGACAAAATAACCCCTCTGTCGTTTTAATTTTTATCCCTGGAATTAGTCCATTGTCCGACATCCTTTTCATTGCCTTGAAATTAATATGTCCCATCCTCTCGTGCCACAACATCACTGGGTTATTAATTGTAACATTTGCTTCGTCTCTGTTTACTTTGAACAACATTTTGTAGCATTGATTTGGCTGTTTTATTCCCACAGCCAGTAGCTCATCATCATAGATTTCCATTATACCCTTATGGAATAATACTTTTAGATTTTTACTCGTTGCAGCTCCCACAGAGAATAAATTCTTCTTTAATCTTGGTACATAGAGCACATTCTCTATAGTCCTGGGCTCCCACTCATCATTGACTTGAGCATAAACTTTGATTGAGCCCCAGCCTTCTACTTCCATCTGTGAGTTGTCCCCTATTTGAACTGTTAGTCCATCTTCCTTGCAGCTGCGAAAATCATTAAACCATTCACGTCGATATGACATGTGTTTTGACGCTGCGCTGTCTCCCAACCAGTCATCTTGATCACTGTTTACTTTTATATTGTTATATTCTACTACCAATGCTCGCTCCTTTTGACTCTTGTTATCGTCTTGCGATTTCACTTTTGCTTGTCTTTTACGACACTCTGCTTTATAATGCCCCTTCTTTTTACAGTAAAAACATTCTATATTGCGTTTATCGATATGCTTCCCTTCTGTATCGTTACCTATTGGCTTGGAAACAGATTTTGTGAATTTGTTTAATTTTATTGCGGCAAATGCAGTAGTCATTTCCTCTGACTGGGTTAACCGTTGCTCTTCTTTTAGCAATCTTGCCGTTAGATTGTCGTAGGTTTGCTTGGTTTCGTCATAAGAGTCCCATGCCGTTACGAACCCATTGTACTTGAGAGGCAAGCTTCCTAGAGCTTTGGCTATTTTGTCTATATCCCCTATTGGCTCTTCTACATTGTTCAATGCCTGCGCTAATGTGTCTATCTTGCTAATATGTTGAGCAATGGTGTCTGTCTCCGACATTTTGTAATTGAAAAACTGTTGCTTGAGCTGCAACTTGTTCACAGCCGAGGTTTGTTCATGAATAGTCTTTAAGCGATTCCACATTTCTGGAGCATTTTTGCAATTTAGTACGGTTTGTAACTGTTCATATTCCATACCTGAAGATATCAGCAACATTGCCTTTGCATTGATTGCGTCCCATTTAGCACGTTCTGCGGCGATTGTTGGCCGCGGTGTGCTCCCGTTTACTATTTCAAACATACCAGCCTCTGATCGAAAAATAATTTCTAGCTGATACTTCCATAGTAAGAAATTCTTCCCATCAAACTTTTGAATGTGAAAATGCTTTAATAACTCCATCGTGCGTACGAGGTAATACTTATAATACTGATAACCCGACCACGTGTTTCACACTGTACTTGTTTCTACTTTCCTTTATAATTAATTCCAAAAACTGGGCCCATAACCTGTTGAAGTTATTTTAACTGAATGTTTGTGGAACTTCAATCTATTAGGATTGGATAAACCTTTTGTATATTTTGTGGGTTACAAAGTACAAGAAACTTTAGTCGCGTGGTCGTGTCTTACGCTCGTTGCACACTATTATACCGGAAGTGAAGAAGCGGTGAAGATTCCAACGGGAAACATTCAAACCCTTCTCGGAGCGGAAGCATGTACACCAGCGCTCGAACAGAGCGGCAACATTCAAATCACACAGCAAATAAAACACACATTCCGTAACAGATATTTTTATTTTTGGCCTTACTGCCCGAAACGTTGCCTGACCATTGCTGGAAAATCTCAGAAATATTGCCTGACCATTGCTGTAAAATATCAGAAATGTTACCTGACCATTGCTGTAAAATATCAGAAATGTTACCTGACCATTGCTGTAAAATCTTAGAAATGTTGCCTGACCATTGCTGCAAAATCTCAGAAATGTTGCCTAACCATTGCTGTAAAATCTCAGAAATGTTGCCTGACCATTGCTGTAAAATCTCAGAAATGTTGCCTGACCATTGCTGTGAAATCTCAGAAATGTTGCCTGACCATTGCTGTAAAATCTCAGAAATTTTGCCTGACCATTGCTGTAAAATCTCAGTAATGTTGCCTGACCATTGCTGTAAAATCTCAGAAATGTTGCCGGACCATTGTTGTGAAATCTCAGAAATGTTGCCTGACCATTGCTGTAAAATCCCGAAGATATGTTGCAAGAAATGTTTTGGCAACATTCCGTGCAATGTTCTAAATATTAAACCGCAATGTAACTGATTGTGAGACATTTCTGCAACAAATGTGCTGTAGGGGTAACAATATATTTTAAACCCTGTTAGCGTTGAAGAGCTTTCCCTACTAATATTGACTGTGTTTATCAGTGTAAAGAAAAATAGTTCACAATATAAAACGTCTTATTAAATATAGGTATTACGCTTAAGTAATACAAGCATTTTATTAGTAGATGTTTCCCTGGCGTATTCAACGAGTATTGCAAACGGACGAAAGTCCCACCGACCAGAGGATATTCGATCACGGCCGATGAAGACCTCTTCCGGGCGCATCGCTCATGATAAGTCCATCATCTGAAAGTCAATTTCCGTTTGCTTCTATTTTCTTAGGTAGACGGCACAAATTGTCCTACAAAGAAACATATACCACTTTTTACTTGTTAATTAGAGTAGGCGATCATCAATAGGAACGAAATGTGGTAACAAATTTATGATGATGAGCGTTTATCAAGAACGCGTGTGTTTGATGGGCATAAACAATTTTGCGAGGACCGAGAATCAATTGGAAACGTAGATCATGCATGTAGGCTTCAGATGGCTCACACGTGTAAAATGTTCCAAAATCATAAGTAAATGGATAATAAATAATAATATTTATAAATGACTTATGTGCGACCAGAATACCGGGAACCAGGAAGCTGGTCTTTACTGCACGACACGCATCCATCCACTGTTCCAGGGTTGTCTAACTGGCGACTCACGAGTCGCCGGGGGCCCCTCCGCCTTGCTGCCACGCTGAACGTCCCCCCTCCATACCGACCAAACCCTGACTATCGCAGTCGATTCCTGCTTCTTTCCTTCTCTTTTCGACTGCGATCGTTAGAGTTTGATCGGTATGGAGGGGATACGTTTAGCATAGTAGCAAGGCGCCCGGCGGCTTGTGAGTCGCCAGTTAGTCAACCCTGCACTGTTCTATAATTGTGCGCAAGTTGTTAACACGAAAACAAGTCACCGTGTCCAATCACCCACCGCGCCGTAGGTATTCGCAAGATTTGGCTTCATGCTACTTGTTTCTGTTCCCGAAACATAGAAATCCATTGAAAGGATGTTACCTTGACACCATAATCAGCATTCAAAAGGCCGTGGTGTGTACTCTAAAGGCTATATTAGTCGAGAAAGGACAATGTTAAGTCCTAGAGGGGATTACTGACCCAAGAGCGTACAGCATATGTTATACACCGTTGGAAAGATCTCGCCAAGACGAATCGATTGATACCATTTTTAACTTCGAAATCAGATGGAATAACCGCGAAAAATGGCCTCAAAGTTCGAGATTTTGCGGTTTTGAACAAAAGAAACCGGTAGTAAAAGCCCATCCGGCCCGAGGGCCCTCAGATAGGCACCCGAGGAAAAACCGAGGGATGTTCCAAAAATGCTGCGGGTCCTTAAAGGGGGTGATTCGGGGGGTGATTGCAAACAACTTTTTCCTTTGCGAAAATGCTCTCCGAGGTTTCGCTAACGAGATATTAATAAAAAGCACCGACCAATCACAGCGCGAGTCTGACGGCGTGGCTACGAGTCGCGTTGCGACTCCGAATGCGAACAAACAACTCGGCATGCATCGAAGAAAATTCCGTAGAATGGCAAATGAAAAAGACGTAACAAATAAAATCGAACATGTTGTCACCGTTTGTTCGTCATTTAAAGTGAATAATGAATAAAGGATAAATGTATGAAAACCACGTGTAACGTAAAAAGACGAATACGCAGTTTTTTTTTTAGAAGATTCGAAAATAATAATTATTTGAAGTGGGAGGATAAGGAATACGTAAATTTCCTTGTGTTAATAACGTAGCCACGAAAAGGTAATGTAACAGGAAATTAACGAAAAGTGATAGTAGTTCGTTATTGTGATAAAAATCCGTAATTCAATAACGGCCAGCACTGTTGGTGATAACGAATAAGTCTGTTTAAAAAGCCCGAATAAATATTTTCGTACAGGAATTTGGAGAATTATCGCCGGAAATAAGCCATCGCTTGCGTTAAATTTAAAAATGAATGATCACCAATAGGTAAAGTAACTAAAACTCACCCTTGTTGGAAATTCACCTGCAGCTTGAAAACCTGTGTCACTGGGTCACTGAACCGATCTTGGTCATCGATGGACTAGCTCAGTGCACAGCTGGTCCCAGGTATACGACACTACCCAAAGTTAAGGGTCGCAATGTCGGATGCGTCCAGGTCAACGTACCGAATATTCACTTCACTGCACGGCTAATAACACTGATCCCTTTATTTACTTTTCATGGAACGTGTTGTTCCTACGTTTTAAAAAGTGGTGGCCCCGAAAGGGGCCGATTGTTTTCAATTAAGGAATTGTTCCACATGGCCACCGTCAATGTCGACGCATCCTTCAGCTCAAAATGTATCCTCGCTTGGCGTTTGGATGTGAGGATATTCTAGCGCAAATTCTCGCGCAGCAGCACTGGCGTCCCCGTAGTATTCTTGGGCCGTGAACATTTCTGCAACGCGATTGCTAGCTGACTGACAGGATTTTTTCCAAGCAACTTCCGCTACCCCCAAGTAGCTTCTCTGGTTCTATTATGAGTTAACTCCCACCAGGACAAGAGGCTTTAGGTAAAAAGAAGCCAGCACATTTTCGGAACAAACGTGTTTTGCAGAAGTGCAACGAACACTTTCACAAAAGTCCGCGCTCCGTCCTGAAGTTTCCAGTTTCCTCCTCTTTTCTGTCCTTAGGCGCAGAATGCACGTGATTCACGATTCTTGGAACGTAGCAAAGGAAGCGGTGAGTGCAGGTGTCATGCGTGACGTAATTCGCTGCATTCTCAACTCGAAAGTGATATAATATCATCGCGAAACTCACTATATCTACTTGAAGCTGTATCACGATACCTCACTTTTTACACGTCACTTGTCAGATTTAGTCGCAAAATTTCGCGAATATCTCGCTTATGCCGACTTGGATAACATTAGTTTTAGAGCGCCTCTTCAATTTACAGCAAGATGACTTAGCTCGCAGCGTTCATCGCTATCGTAGCTGGTGATTTCATGTGTTACGTAAAATCTGGTACAGTCCCCGCATCATTGGCCAATTAACGAGCGTTGTTTTTATTATAGCATAATGGTTTAAGAAAAAAATCACCGACAAAAATTTTCTTCTTTCTTCATGAAAAATTGAAGGGGGAACGATATCAAGCTGGTATTTGATTAAGGTGACCAACGTATTCGTCGCTGTTTCTTTAGTGAAGTAAGAAAATAGTTATTTTATCAATTATTGTAATTCAATCAACGACGTGATTTCCATTTCTTTTTATAATGTCTTCCCATCTACAAACTTCGTTCCTTGGGTCCTTGGAAAATCCTGGTGCTTTAGGACTAACCAATTTTGTACGTGCAAGGTGCATGTGCTTATCCCATCCGAAATTCTTATAATTTTTTCTGTGTTATTAATTTTGTGTATGTACGAGCAATTGCCTTGATAAATGATAATTCTATGTTTATTTGATAGTCACAAGTACTTTCTGAATAATTTCAGGCTTCCAATTCTCAAATTCTTTACGTTTAATAGGCTGAAAATATAATTTCTGCACAATTAATGAGTGACTGTAATATTTCCTCCAAATTCTGCATGTCAACACATGCTTCAAATGTATCAAGAATGGTGTGACGTCCTACGATTTTTCGCGCGCAGTTATTTCAACTCTTTTTATAAATCAATCTACAACTCCACTCAAACCTTCCCCAAACCTCAATTCTTACCCCTTTTCCACGCCCCCGACCACCTTGGCGATGTACCTTAGCGGTCCCCATCTCAAGACGGTCAATCAGTGAATCCCCTTCCATTATTCGCCCAACGCGGCACAAATTCCTCCCTCATATCAAATCTACACAAGTCCCTCGCCCCAAAAACCTCTTAAATCGAGACCACGTCTCACACCCTCTCTATGACCAAAGAAGTCAATTGTTCCGTCATGTTTATTTAAAAAAGGGTATAACTTCTGCAGATAAATTGTATGATGATTATGCAACTTCGAGGAATTAACAGAATCATAAATATAAACTCTTCTTTCATCGTGTTTATAGAAGCTACAAACCCAGTGTCCCCCTGCATTGGTTTTAAATTTTTCAGTATGGTGCAAAATCTGTATGTGATCCTGATTTTCAGGAACTGGTAAAAGTGTATTAGGCAATTGGACTCTCCATGTCTCGCGTGGTTTATAATTAAAATTAGCTTCTAATAATTTATGAAAATATTCGATGTGATCATCTGCTAACCATTCGCCTTTAACGATAATTTGCATATTACGAAAACTAAGAGGTGAGATATTAATATTAATATTAATATTATATTAATATTAACTTATAGATATTAATATTAATATTAATAATATTAATATTACTATTAATTACAGACATGGCAAATTATACTTTTATTTATATATAAGATTCTAGTTATCTACTATTTATACACTATTCCATTGTATACGATATAATGTATACAACAATATATATTATTAATATATATTTCTAGTTTTCGATTATACACTATATTCTATTGTATACGACAGGCCTGGGATTTAAGTGAACGCGGCGGCCGATTTTCAGAGTCAACCGAGCTACGCGCGGTTCATATGGTACGGGCCTGAAGCGCTCGAAGCTCCTAGGCCGCCGCGGGGGCCAAGACGTGCGGTGGGGGAAAAGAGGCGTTGACTCTGAAAATCGGCCGCCGCGTTCACTTAAATCCCAGGCCTGGTATCCTATATAATAAGACGCTTAAGGTGGATGTTCGTTTGTTAGCAAAATCTGTCCAGAGGCTTTTTTTCGTACTTCCCGATGATCTACAAGATTTAGATTCAGCATGAAGTTTCTTCGGAACCCAAAGATGCCGTAAAAAATCAAAACCTTGGAAAATTCGATAATGGGTTGTACCTGTGGCCTAAAACAGGTATTATGTACAATGTAGAAGCCGCTACTGCATTGTACATATAGGTAATTTTGGTTACCTTAGGCGTCCTATTATACACATAGGATAGTAATGCCTGGCGAAGACAGGCTAAAAAACTATAGTCGTGTTCAGATTTATTGGCCGGTGAGTTCGGTTTCTCGAGCAGCGCGCAAGGAGAAATCAGCCACTACCACCTGACGATCGTGGATTGGCAGTCGAAGATGCAGGGCCCCCGAAGGGTATGGTGGAGTAAGGGGAACGGTGCTCGACTCCGCCTGAACGATGCCGTGTGGTTGTTGTTTATTCATAGCGTAATAGTAGTGTGCGTTACGAATCGTATTGGCTACGCATAGCCAATACGAGACGAAGCTACGGCAGAATCCCGTTAGTCGCTGGCCAAGCCTTAATTCCGAGTATGAGTTTCTCGCTTCTTTCTGGCCGAAGGGGGGAGCGAGATGGAACGCTTTGCAAACCGGTTTTCCAGTGCTCAGGGCACCGTACGACGGCCAGGCGTAGCCCGAGAGAGAGCGAGAACGTAGATAAAAGGAGCACCGAGGCAGGCAAGCGGTGTGGTGGGAGAATACCCCTCACGAAACTCACCGGCCAATAAAGCAGAACACGACTATAGGTTAGTAGAGGATGCCGCATGCTTAAGCATTTGCTTAATCTTAAGACACGTTTATGAATACCGCCCTATAACTATAACTTATAACTTATAACGCCAACGTTTAGAAATATATCAAACATATCTGAGTTGAACGTAAACGAACATGTAAAGTACAACATTTTGAGTCTTTGGTAAGCAATTTGCCTATGTTAACTATCAGTGGAAGTAGACCGTAACTGTATAGCAAGTAATACAACAAGATATTAGACATGTTGAAGCATATTCTAACTTGTAACGTCAGCGATTAGAAGTATGAAACACATCCGAGTTAAAATATGCTTCTATGTATCCAACATGTTCTTGTTGTTATATACTTGCTATACAGTTACGGTCTACTTCCATGGATAGTTAACATAGGCAAAGTGCCTACCAAAGACTTTCAAAATGTTGTACTCTACATGTTCATTTACGTTCAACTCAGATATATTTAATCTATTTCGAATCGTTGGCGTTATAAGTTATAGAATATGCTTCAACGTGTGCAATACCTTCTTGTTTTGCTACTAGTTACAACTGCGAATCGTTCACAAAATAATGTTATAATACGTTACAGTTTTTTGTATTGAATATTAATAATGGAAAAGCTTGTGAAGTAATGAGAAGAAACATATTTTGTAATGTAATGTAATGTAATTTTTATAATTTCGCATCATACACTGTTTCATTTTTCAAACTTTGATATTTCCTAATTTTCAATTTGCAATGGAATACGTACACTTGCGCTACATGTATGACATTCTTCTATCATACGCAGCTTTAATGAACTCTTGATCTTATTTTTGCTAATTAATTGTTTATTAATTTTTGTAGGAAAATGTGCAGAACGCTTTAGATGGTAAATATTAAAAATGTATATACCAACATTTATTTAAATTTATTTTTCCAGTCATTTAATGATAAAATTAATTTATTTAGATATTGACGCCGAGTTAGCGGAGTTGAATATGGCGGAGCCGCCACTGGCCGCGGCTGCGCCACCGCTAACGCCACCACCATCACCGCCACCACTACCACCACGTCGAGCAAACCCGGCCACGGCCGATCGTAAATACATATACATAATATAATATGTACACATTTTAAGATGTCACAGTCGGAGTAGAAAGTATTCGTACAGCGACCAATTTAAAGTTCTCGGTTCCACTGTGCGACGATCCCTGCTGAATAATCCCGGGAGTCCACGAAAGAAGAACGAACATGTGTTGGCTGAAGGTGTGTGTGTAACGCGTATATACGTATTATGTTGGCGAAAAATTTCGTGGAGAAGAAGGAGAAAAACCTTATCGGAACTGACCGATCCATGAAACGATATTACGATATTTGTCATGCGTGGATCGATTTTATTGAAATTGGTCTTGTTTGAAAGCCGATATGCGGTTTACATAAGAAAAATGTCTTTAAATTTACAAAATATTGCAGGCGTGATGAGATATTAATGTATAAATATCAGAATTAGGTTAGAGAGGCTCTGCGACGAGTAAAGGTACACGGTAGCAACATCGATATATAGAGTGTTTTTCATGTACTTGGCGTCGAGACGCTACCGCGTCTCTAGATCTAACTGAAGGGAGTTCAGTTTGGGTACCTTAGTTTGTCTGGATCTTAAGAGGGGCTCCGGTGAAACATTCTCTTTGCACCCAGTAAATGATGAAGTATTACGTTTCGTGCAATGAGGTGGTTGCGAAGACATTATGCCCAAAAGATCACGGGCCCCTCCGATGCATTCCCGGGGTAGGATTTTTCAAAACTATTACCGTTCACGACACCAGGTAAAAGATCAGATGTATGGAACACTTTAAACTCTTACTAAAGGCGTAATAACGCAATAATCGTGCGGAGGTTCTGCGGGCATGTGTATCGCGAAAGCGTTCCAGACCGGAAGTCCCCAGTCCGACACTTTACCCCTGCGCCATCGACGTCGTTGAAAAAGTGGTGAACATTTTAGACTTTAAGGGCACAGCTCCTTTAGTTCGTTTGATTCCTACGCTGTTTTACTATGTGTGAAGACATTGAAGATCGCATAAAAGACTTATTCCATAAAGTATGTACAAAAGTTCGACGTATAAGTTACTCTAACACGGAAAAAGCGACGAAAAAAATCGGTTTTTTTAATTTTTTAACTGCGGCGCACCAACTTTAAAAATCTGAAAAAAATTCACGACAATAGTAACAATGATACGGACTTACAGTAAAAATATAATTATAGTACTAAGCCTGCTTCGATACACAACCGGCATTTTTCAGCATTTTTGGCGTTTTTTATTTTTTACAGCATGGTTTTTCAATTTAAAAATCTGAAACGATTCCCTAATATGTGTTATCGTAACAGAAATCCCTCTGATTTTTTTTTTCAAAAATTTTCATCCTTCAGTATAGGAGAAAATCTGCAAAAACATGATTTTCTATTTTTACCCTTTACTAACCCCCGGGTTGAGATCTAAAGTTGAAACTTGGCACAAATGGTTATTTTGTTATAAGCTTTCGAATGACTCGTCGCGAGTTGAAATCGGTTCAGGGGCACATTTGACAATCTTAACTGGATATACCCTTTACCCGCTGCATCTAAAAAATATGCTAAACGGAATATTAAGAAAAAACATTCAACGATTTTAATTAGCTCTCCTGTGAAAGCGGTCCTGAAAGAAACGAAACGGAAAAAAGATAGGAAGTATGAAATCCAGAAGCAAACCAAAGAAATGACCAAAAGACTAACTAGAAGTAAAGCAGTGAAGATTTCTAAATATTTTCAAGAGAAAACAAGGAGGCAGACAGAAAAAGAAATACCAAAAAAGAAAAGGAAACTTAACGCTTAGAACGACGAGGACGAATATTACTGCATCTATTGTAAGTAAAAGTACGAGGACCCTCCAATTGAAGATTGGATTATGTGCTACAATTGTAGAAGGTGGGCAAACGAAAACTGCAGTGATGGACAAAGCACGTCGATAGGCTATTTATGTGATTTTTGTAAGAAATAAGACGTGTTCGTGATTACCGGCCACTAGATAGAAAATCACAAACAGGAAAGGTCTTTTTTTTTTATTCATAACTTACTTTATTTTTAAATTTTATTAAACTTGATTAGAGAAATATATGGCTATACTTCCGAAAGGGACCGGTATCCGATCCAGATGAGGTTTGGGGGGGGGGGGGATCTGTGGGGGAGTGGATGTGAACCCTAAATCCAAAATTGTAACTTCGGGTATTTATTAGTTTCCGAAATATTAATAAAAAATTGTTAATTTTTAATGGAAATTTTTTTGGACGTTGGTGCAAGCCTCCCAACCCGGGTGCCCTTCCGTCCCTCTATTTTTTATTTTTTAAATTTTGTAACCATGGTCTTGTTTTTGGCATCGCCGGTCTCATATTATTATTATTATTATTATTATTATTATTATTAAATGTCTTTATTGCACCATTACAATTAAAATTACAATGGAGAGTAGGCGAGGTTCAGCATTAACTGCTGCTCTACAACCTAACCTAAAAAGTTATTGATAGATAAGAAATGAAAGAAAATATCGGTTCGCTGCCGAGCTTTGCGCGCTCCCCGTACTGGTATAATCCGAACCGGTGGCCGATCGAAATGAAACTTGGTGGGTATTACGATGGGTGTGGAGAGACCCCAAATATAAAATTGTAGCTTCGGCAATTAATGCGTTCAAAAGATACAGAGGTAACTGTGCATAAAAGGGTACACCTTACCAATTTTTTTAATCACTTTACCACGGTCCCCGCTCTTAACAATACTTCTGTTGACTTATACCGACACAACACATTCCACTTTCCAACTTGTCGCAGATATTAGTATTGGTTGAGGCTAGATTGGTGTGGGGGGGGGGGGGGCTCCGCTCGCGGGGGTGTAAAGCATGTAGGGCAGCGCTGTCCAGCGTAGGGGCCCCTCACGCGCCTGCTTCCCCTTCCAATCTTTCTCTCGCATAGCGTGCCTTCTGTCGTCAAGGAGACCGCGCGACGCTAAGAAGGCTGCACGTCCGGCGAGCCGTTTGTCACTTGGATATGGGTCATTTCAGGTTTATTCGTTGACTTTCGTACCTATGTGTCAGGCTTGTTTATGATATTTCTAGTTTCAGAATTGTTTGAAAAGTACAGGTCACCAAGACACAACTTATACCGGGAAGTAGTAGCATTGGCTGGCTGCGACGCCGCGTGTCACTAATCACATGTCGTATCGGGCTTCCGAGCTCGCTCGGCGCCGGACACGCTGGTCTGTCATGGTCGCCTCTTTAGCGTCGCGCGGTATCCCTGACAACGCGGACGAGAGTGGGAGAACCCCAATCTCCCGCGGGAGCGACCTTGAACAGCGCTGATGTAGGGATTGCAAATTTAACGACTTTTTCAATTACCGGTAATTCGGTAGAACTTTCAATCAAAACCGGTTTACCGGTAGTTTACCGGTATTTTTTAAAGTATTGAAAATAGAACCAAAAATATTTCAAAAAAGTCTAATCAATCATTATAAAAAATAAATGCAAATAAAACTATTCTTCATTTATATATTTTTTGTATCAACACTTTTTAATAAATACGCACGCAAAAAACATAACTTATTTCAACTTTCGTCGCCTAATCGCGATCTAATTTTCAGTGGCGGATCCATAAGCCTTCCTTGGGGGGGCAGAACGTGTAAAAGTAAATAATTATATATATATATTTATGTATATATGTTATTATTCTTAAGGAGGGAGGCGATCGCCCCATCGCCCCCCCCCCCCCCTCTGGATCCGCCAATGCTAATTTTCGTTGAAGACTTTACTTCGTATAAAATGAATCAATGATTTGGTCGTGGACAGCCCAGCTTGTCGCTGTCAACTGTTTCGATCTCCTATCACTCGCCGCACAGTGGTCTGGAATTAAGAATTTGGTGACATTTGTCTATAGCTTTTGAACTATACAAGATATCGAAATGAAATTTGCGCCAAAAAATAGGAAAAAATTATCCCCTTCTAATGATGCATAACTTATTACTTTTTACATTTATTTATTTATTCTTTTTTCATTTTTTTAAGTTAATTGTTATGAAAAAACTTTAATAGCTGTTTAATTGATACTTTATTTAATACTCTTTTCAGTGGTTTAAGTCGCATGTTGATAAAACTTTTCGATTCAAATAGTAGAGGAAAGTAGTGAAAATCGCTTATTTTTAAATTAAAGAGCAGTCTTGTGCGACAAAATGGCATCTTTTATTAGTAATTAATATAAATAATCCATTAAAAAAATAATGCTGAATGCAGCATGGTAAATTTTCGAGATTCTTTACTTTAAGAGAGGATATCGTTAAAGTCCCAAAAAATCCCACAGTTTTCGGACCTTTTGTCGATGATGAGACTGTTTAATATCTCCATCGTTTATGGATATATGAAAAAACTCTTCAGACAAAAGTTCTAGTACATATAGAGGCGAATATAATGGGGAAATTTTTTTTTCAAGGTCACACTTTCGAGCTTTCAAGGTCACGGACGTTTTTTTTGTTAACAATCGTATATGCTGTGTATGTATTCTTAAACAGACAAAAAATACAAATTCAACGATGAATCATAATGTATATTTATGTCAAGGTTTAAAAAGTTCAAAATTTTCAAATTCGTGGCGCGTCCTTTTCCCGTGGTCCAATCGAGCTGAAATTTTTCCAGATCATTTTCCCAACAAGTGTCACATTTCTGGGGTACGGGACCAAAAAAAAAACTGATGGTCGAAAAATAAGGTCCACCCTAATGGAGGCCTGCATCAATGTCCAAAAAAAATTTCCAAAAAAAATTTTAACAATTTTTTATTAATATTTCGGAGACTAATAAATACCGGAAGCTACAATTTTAGATTTAGGATTCACACACCCTCCCCACCCTTCCCCCAACCTTATCTCGATCGGCCACGGTCCCTTTCGGAAGTATATCCAAATATTTAAACACATAATGTGTTTTTGAATATAAGCAATAAAGACATTATTACCTTTCTAATATTTTGTTTTATTCAACTTTTTCCTTAGGAGTTCGTAATTCCCCCACTCTCCCTTACTTCATTAATTGTAAAAGTTAGTTCTATACGATTTTTTACATTTTGTATTTTAGTTATAAAAGTTACGAAATGTTTTATTCTTATTTTTACTCAGAATAGACTGATGCAATTTCACTAAAGAATTTCTGAACACCTAACGAATATTGAAATGATATGTTGTCTGGTTGGATCAAATAATCGAGATTTTACTGTATTCTCAAAAATCATATTTGTTGCATTGTGGCAGGTAATCCTCTTGCATATCACGAGCACGGAAAGGACGCGGAAGAAACAAAGTAGAACGTGTCGACGAAAGCGGCTGGCTCTAGTTTCGATTACGTTGCAATTCTACGGGAATCGTACTGGAACAGCCGACCAATAACTTGTGCGATTTACTAGTCACGAGGGGCACCGCTTGCCAGAGGTATGAGTGTGCAGGAAACTCGTGATTATAAATAACTTCAGCGTAAAAATCAGAATTAGCGGCTGACATAGACTTTATTGAAACAAGTGTTCTTGCCAAATCTGGCGCGTTGAGATAATAAGTCGAGCAAACTGATGTCGACGTTTATCACATGTACCTACTGTTACGATTTCCTTCTAAAAATAAATTGGAAATTTTTTTCTCACGGAAGAAGTGTGCCTTTATCTTTTTAGTATTTCCATTGTAAATATCAGTATTATTATTGTTGCTTTTATTGTCATTCTCGGTGATTTTATTACGAAAAATATCAGAGTACACCCATTTTACAATATAATACCTATGTATGCATAAATGTCGAGGTCCAGGCATATTACCGTATTTAAAATGGACCATAAATATCTCCTACGTATTTTGGCATACTCTAAATAACAATAATTCTCTTACGAATGCAAGATAAAATTTTCTGTTTACGACTGCTTACAAATTGCTTAAGCTGACGATGGGCGCTGATGTAACACCAAGGACGATTGAAATCATCAATGATTCATCTTAGAAACGATACTTAACTTATCCGTTCAAACACGTTTTAGAGCATCCATTCACGTAGTCGCACATTGTTCGATCCCTGGTATATTCAAGACCTCGTACGAGATTTCTTTTGGTTTCTGCAGAAATTTTAAATCAACAATAATTACACACGGACGATACCGACAGTCAAATCACGAGATACAAGAACTCAGCGGAGTTTAGTAAGTGGTAGAGGTAGCATTAGATAAATTTCTCGTCTTCCGCGCGATCATTGACAGTAAGTGGGTCACTGTCATTTCCAGTGGACGATTGAGGAGGAGGAAGTTGCGAGCTAGCGCATTTGACATACCGCGCGCGCGAAGTCGATGTCGCGAGGCGCTGGAAAGAACTGGCCGACCAAGAGCCAACGAAACGAGATTCCTGTTATTTCTTTCTCCTCCTGAGGCTAGCGTTGCCTTAGCTTACTGTGGCCTGCCTTGCCTTGCCAACGTCATCATACGCGATCATCATCGCGACTCGTCATATGACTCCGTGAAGCGTCTGACGTCATCTGAGGAACTCGAACGCTCTGTCATCCTTGAGATGCTGGTTTACAGATCGCGACTTGGGATTTATGATAGATCGACCCTTACTGGACGAAATTGCATCAGATCTAGTGAATCGAATAATCCCCCCCCCCAATATCATTATGCACATTATAGTGGTCCTTAGCTACTCTTAGTCAAAATGTTTTTGCAAGATTTTTTCATGCCGCCCCTGACATTGTTCCATTGGGTACGAAAGTAATTTCCGTAAAAGATGGAGTTGATCGGATAAGAGAAGTATGTGGCGCATTTGCGTTAAATTTGTAATAAATGTGAAATTTTGTATGAATGGAAAGGTATGAAGAAAAAAATTATAATGATGGTTAAACGTTCTTTTTGTGCACAAATATTTACGATAATGGTCTATAGTATGGTTTTTCAACATAATAACTAATTAATACTTATATCTTATTAATTATGTATATTAAATATTACGTATTTTATTGAGTGACCATTCTTTTAATTTCTTTCTTATTTTAGTTGCAAGTTAATAATAATATTAACTTTAAAAATGAATGAATGTTCGACATTAATATTTTATATTTAATAAGAAGATAATATTTTTAATATGAAATGGTGAATATTATATTATAAATAGGCGAAGAAAACAAAATACGGTTATTGAAATTACACAGTTTTTAATATTCGCATTTATCAAGAATTTAGAAATTTTTCATTAACGTAGTTTTTGTTGTGTCTGGATAACACTTTCGATTATCGGATATTATTTGCATTATAATTTGTTTTGCTCTTCATTTCACCCGAGTAGGTACATTATTAAACTGTTGTATAAGTTTGACGCCTCGTTCGACCGAATCGTTAACTACTCTTAAGCCATTTACAATTTGTAATCCAACATTACAACTGGGATTGTTTTCCCATTCTAAGGGATCCTTACTTATAAAGCCTGTAGGAATTGAAAATCTTTTAAAAAACGTTAGTTTTTTACGAAACACATGCTTCAACACCATTGGCGATATATTGAGTTCTATTATTCGGACTTACTATTACCGATATCCAAATCTGCTGCCATCCGTCTTTTGCTTCAAGGATAATTTTGGAATTAAAAAAGGCTATGACTGCCGCTTCTAGTGTCAAATACCATAAGTGATTACAAAATTTAGTGTAATGCGATGTGACTTACATGTTCATTAATTGTATTGTACGCATACCTACAGGTTGTTCTGCAGTAACTGGAGCTTGGATCCCTGTTTTAAAATACAGTAGTAGTATACTTTATTATTCCCCTAGGGGTTATAATCTCCCATTACATTTCCACTTAACTCTAGACTTACCTTAGTCCTTAACCTTCTACAACTTAATCCAACTACTTATTTTTAAAACACTTCTCGCCGTCGCTCACTCGCTCGCTCACCCGCCCGCCCGTCCGCACTCCCTTCTCCGCTCCCCCTTCTGGACCTCCGCTTCCACTCGCCGCCCATTCTCTCTCATCTCTTCATTTACCCTCTACATTTCTCACACACACCCCTCCCTCCTTGTCCTCCTCACCATCCCATTTTACTCCCCCTTCCTCCCCCGTACGCGCATTAAAATCTTCCCCTATTACTACTCTTACTCCCCCTTCCCTCTCCTCCATCCATTCCCCCAAATCCTCTAGTTTCTCCTTCATGTCTCCATTTACATATACCCCACTATATCCCCCCCCCCCATCTTCACCTTCTTCGCCATTATCCTCTCTCTGCCTCCACCTCCCCCTTCTCTCGTTTCAAGCCCTTTTCTGACACCCATTATCATTCCCCCTATCGCTCCCCCCTCGTATTTTCCCTCCTAGCCCATTGCTTTTCCCAAACAAACCCCCTGAGTAGCCTTCTTGCCACAGCCTCCCACTCTTACTCCTCTACCCACGTCTCGCTCATCACTATTACATCCCATTCCGTCAAACCCCTCCAGAACTCTTCATCCTTCCTCTTTACTCCCGCTACATTCCAGAACGCCACCTTCCAATTCCTCCTCTTTTCCTTTTCCTTCCTCTTCCTCTTTTCCCTTTCCATTCCCCATCCCACTTCATTAGTTTCCCTGCTCCTCACACCATTTTTCCCTTATTTCGTCCCACTAACGAAAGTCATTATCTCATATGGATTAGCTATTTTCTCAATAAGCACAGGTTCGTTGTAAAACGAGAGATCGGTTAAAAGACCACAAATTGTCAAAATTAGTGGGATTTTATGATTCACTGAAACTAGAAGACTCTGTTAGATTTGTCTACTGATGAAGGCTGAGGTTATTTTTATTATAATAAAATATTTAAAAATTGTAAGCTTACAAAAAATAATTTTTACAGTTAGTGTATTAAAATTAAAATTACAAAACATGGTAATAACGTAGTAGTATATTTTATTATTCCCCTATGGGTCATAATCTCCCATTACCCATTACATTTGCACTTAATTCTAGACTTAATCTTCTACAATATAATCCTACTCCTTATTCTACACCCATTCTCTCGCCGTCGCTCGCTCGCTCGCCTGTCCGCACCGCCCTCTCCGCTCCCCCTCCTGGACTTCCGCTTCCACTCGGCTCCCATTCTCTCTCATTTCTACATTCACCCTCTACATTTCTCACACACATCTCTCTCCTCTCCTCTATACTCCTCAACCACTCCTCTCCCTCCCCCTCCTCACCCAATACTTCTTCCACCATTTCCTGTCACGCCCTCTCCACCCCCCATCCCATGCATACCTCCCAAACATGCTCCCAAGTCTCTTCCCCCCAACCACACATCCTACACATCCTTTTTCCTCTTCTTCCCAATATCTACCCCCTCTCATTCCATTCCCCAGCCTGAATCTTGCCAGCCTCTGCCACCTACTCTCTCCCCACCCCTTCTTCAAATAGCCCGGCACCCCCGGACCTTTTACCCTCCCGTATCACCTGTTATATTTGGCCTCCCCTATTTTCTTCCATCTCTCCTCCTCCTGTAACTTTCTTTCCCTCTCCACTATCTCCTCTCCTCTTATCTCCCCCTTTTCTCTTCCTTTTTCTACCTCCTCTACCGTCCACCCCCTTACCCCGAAAAATTGTTCCCTTTCCTTATCCCACCCCTGTAGCACCCTTCTCCTCTTAAACCTCCCCTTCATCTCCTCCCAACACGCCCTTGCTAATTCCCCTCCCTGTCCCTCTTCCAATTTTCTCTCGTATCCCCACGCCCTCATCCCTGCCCTACCCCTCAACAGCCCCCTTTGCATCTCTTCCCTTACTATGAACCCCGGCGTACTCCTTTCAACCCCCAACACCCATTTCAAGAACCTCTCTTGTAATGCCTCCACCTTCCCCCTCTCTTTCCAACCCCACAACTCCACCCCATATCCCACCACCGCCCATACTGACCTGTCGAAAAGCCATATCCTTCTACCCCAATCCTTTCCAAATAGCCTTTTTCCTATTCCCCACACCTTCACCATTACCGCTGCCCCCTTCCTCACTCTCTCTTCCACATGCTTTTCCTGCCCCCCATTCCCCATCACTGTGTATCCCAGATATTTATAACTTCTTACCTCTTCCAATTCTTTCCCTTTCCATCTCCATGTCACTTTCTTCCATCTTCCCTCAACTTTTCCTACACCTCATCACCTTTGTTTTACCCACTTTCACTTGCAGACCCTTCCCATCGACATATCTTTCTAACTTCCCTATCATGCCCCTCATCCCATCCTCATCCTCCGCTATCATCGCAACATCGTCTGCGTATGCCAGTGTGAAAATCATTCTTTCCCCCACCTTTACCCCTCCCCATCCTCCCTTCTCCAACTCCTCATCCATATCTGCAATCAGTAACGTAAAGAGACTTGGGCTTAATGGACACCCTTGCCTCACCCCTCTTGCGGTCCACATGGTAATAACGTTTATAATACATTTTTACATAGAATTAAAATAAAATTTATTCAAAATTAACATTTCGTAAAAATTTAATGTACACAAAAAGATTAAAAT
Source organism: Andrena minutula (assembly GCA_929113495.1). Taxonomy (NCBI): domain Eukaryota; kingdom Metazoa; phylum Arthropoda; class Insecta; order Hymenoptera; family Andrenidae; genus Andrena; species Andrena minutula. The sequence goes on from OV815996.1 coordinate 28,339,870, forward strand.
ATTGTAAATTCTAGTACTATAATTCTAAAACATTTTTAGAATTCCCACAATATGAATCTAAAAAACTATTTTAGGCAGAAGCTGAGGATAGGGGCAGGAAGAAGGATGTGGAATTTTGAGATAAGACTGGAAGAGGGAGGGGGGAGTGGGTGGGCGAGAAAGTGCTGGGAGGAAGTAACGAAGAGAGAGAACAAAGAGGGAAGAGTGTCTGCATGGGAGGAGGAGAGAAGAGAGTTCTATAAGGAAATTGAGGTAGAGGAGGTGATTAGATTAAGGGGAAGGGGGAGGGAGGGATATGAGGAGATAGAGAAAAGATACAGAGAGAGATACGAAAGGCAAACATGGGAAAAGATAAGGGAGTCAAAGTATAATAGGTGGTACAAGTGGACGAGGGGGGAAGGGGGAAGGGTTCTCGGAATACCTGGAAAAGGACTGGAAAGAGGAGAGGTGGAAAAGGATAGCAAGGTTCAGATTGGGGAACGGGGTGAGAGAAGCAAGATACTGGGAGGAGATAGAAAAAAGGGTATGCAGAGTTTGTGGGAATGAGGAGGAAACGTGGGAGCACGTATGGAAAAGATGCAGGGAAAGGGGAGACATAGGGAGTTGGCAGGAGAACGTAAGGGAGGTGCTGGGATAGAGGGGAGAGGAGAAGATTGGTTAAGAGCTCTGGAAGAAGACAGGAACAGACGACAAGGGGAAAAAAAGGAGAAGAGAGAGAGAGGGGGAGCAAGGATGAGAGAAAAAGAGAGATAGAGAGAAGAGGAAGAGAGAGGAAGAGAGGAAAGGGATGAAAGACAGAGAGTGAATGCGGAAACGGGGGGAAGGCAGTAATACCAGATCGGGGACGGGTGCCCTCGAGAATTTCCCCCACCTCGCGCATACTACGCCGAAGCAGCGTGTCCGTGAGCTCGGCGCTTCGGAGTCTAACTCACGGACCCGCTGCTCCGGCGTAGTGTGCGCGAGGTGGGGGAAATTCTCGAGGGCATCCGTCATCGATCTGGCATCACTGGGGGAAGGAAGGATAAATGTGGAAAGAGTATAAAGTACGGCGGAGGCGGAGGAGAGAGAGATGCGTGGAGAGGGAGAGAGAGAGAGAGAGAGAGAGAGAGAGAGAGAGAGAGAGAGAGAGAGAGAGAGAGAGAGAGAGAGAGAGAGAGAGAAGAGAGAGAGAAATGGATAGTAGGACATGCGAGAGGTAGAAGGCGGCGAGCGGAGATATGTAAATATAGAGGTAGTCAGGGATAATTGTAAGGAGTAATTTTAAGTAGAGTTAAGTAGAATTAAGGAAAGAAATTGTAAGGAAGGAAACGGGAGTTCTTGTAACCCGAAAGGGACCAATAAACATACACTATTCATATTTTGATGTTGCTAAATTGCATGTGTAATACCGTACTGGGTAGTATTGATATGGAGCCAAAATGTCGATACTACTTGAAACTCATGAGAAAAAGTGGTATCACGCCTATCACTAATAGTAGGCGTGGACCTTATCACACCGAATATTTTCCTGAGCGCTGCGCCCCGCACTTGGTCCAATTCGGTCTTATACGTGGCCATATTCGCCGTTCTCCACCAGGTACCGCTCCGAAAGTCAACCGGGGAATTACGATCGCATCATATATCGGTTTCGTCGTGACCGATGTCAGCCCCAGCTCGGTCCGACTGCCTTGTACATAACGTTCAGGTTGCTGTTGACCCTGCGAGCCTGTTTGTGGACGTGATCTCCCCACGTTAGCGTCTCGTTGCTCGTGATCTCTAGGTACCTCACCTTCTTGGACAGCCCCAGATACCGACCTTGATATACGATTCGTCAAACGTAACTAATGTCCACCCTAATGTATAGTTTCTTTACAAAAATTCACCAAAAGAACCTTAATTTCTACCGATTACACCAGGTTCCCCCTAAAAGCAATGTAATCCACTTACAAAACAAAATTAGCACTTCAAGTTTCGAGTGTCAAAAGTTTCAAACGTTTTGACGCCTTACACAGTCTTGGATTCGAGTTTTGAGAATTTAAAAATTACGTACGGACCCACCCCTAATTTATATGAATACTGCTTACAAAAAAAACCTATAGACTGCAGTGATGAGATACAGTGGACGCTGGATAATATGCCGCTGTTTAAAGTGCCGTTAGGAACGCCCCAGCTCACACGCATTAATCGTACGCGTGTGTGCACCTCCCTTTCTCTCACGCTCAGCGAGCCAATGAATGCTAACCCTTAATGGTACCTCCACACTGGAGTTCGCAAGCAATTCGCAAGCAATACATATACAGTGGACGCTGGATAATATGCCGCTGTTTAAAGTGCCGTTAGGAACGCCCCAGCTCACACGCATTAATCGTACGCGTGTGTGCACCTCCCTTTCTCTCACGCTCAGCGAGCCAATGAATGCTAACCCTTAATGGTGCCTCCACACTGGAGTTCGCAAGCAATTCGCAAGCAATACATATACGTGAATGTGTTTTTTCTTTTTCTCACATCAGTGTGACGCACCTTAAGAGTATTCTGGTAGGGGGCAGCCATCACGGAAAAGAAAACAGGAGAGTTATGGGGAGAGCGCGCGTTACATTGGCTCTCGTTAATATGCCGCTTCTGAGAAAACACCGCCTCTAGAGCCCCGACTGCGGCACATTATCGAGCGTCCACTGTACCGGGCGGGTTTTCTCGCGCATGCGCGGCGTTTGCAGTACCGTATCTATGTTGGGGCCCAATTAATAGGTGTAGTATTATTGGCAGGAAAGCAGCACAGTGTTCAAGGTGCCCCATTTTATCGAAACTTGTACTATACTGATGCTAAAATCGCTGCGCATGCGCGAGAAAGCCCACCCGGTATCTGATCACTGGTAGACTGCACTGTGACTCTTGTAATTCGTCATACGAAGGATCAATTAAATAATTATCTTATCGTTTTAGTAGGCATTATTAATATCGTGATAACGTTGCAGAAGCATGGATGTGTAGTTACCCGTATGATTAACCCGTTCCGTGCTACGGTGGAAACTCAGACATTTAATACGTCTATATATAATAGGTGACAGGAAAAATAGATTGGGATATTCCGTTACAGGGAAATACATAGAGTAGTTCCGTTATATTCTCAAACATTTCTCAGAAATAATTTTTCTGTTGAATGAAGGTTGCAATTACGAGGAATATCGTGGGCTACCTACCGGTAGCCGACGTGACACGGGACGTGTTTATTAATACTGTCAGGTTGTAGCAAAGGGGAAACAGCGTCAATTTTTCATAAATTTATTTGCGCTCCGCCATATCGAACTACACAAATTACGTTGTAAATCATTAGAGTCTGTCCATGATTTTCGGTCATCTCAAGCTCTTTTTTACCTTCACTTTTTCTTTTTTCTCCTTCTTTTTTACTTATTATTAGTCTTTCTCGCGCGCAAAATTGTCCAGTAACCAACGTTCATGTTTAAATGTATTTTATAAATGTTTCTCTCGGTGTAACAAATTATTGTGATACGGACACATAATCGATAACAAAGTTGTACAGTGCTAAATCTAACCGATTTAATACAATTAAACAGACAGCAATGAATTAACGTCTTCTGAATCCATTATATGCTGTCTAACAAAAAGTGGCACGTGTTAAAGCTTTCAATTAGTATTTCTTTTCCTGTTTTACGTACTTTATAGTAAATGTAACTCAAGATTTAAGTTGCGTTTGAAAGTAGTGAAACATTCAATATAACAATAAAATTATTTACAAGCAAACAGATATTCCAAGGTTAACAGAAATATATCGTATAATGCTTGCAATGTAACTTAAGTGACTCTTAACATAATAGCGATCTTAGTTAGCATTCGTATGCTTTTTAAATGCTTAACATTACTTTTTACCGGAAAGTACAAACATGTAAAATGTTCTCCGTGATTTACAACGGTTTATAGAAGGTTAAACATCGACAAATATATCTGCTTTATTGTTTTCTGCGGGTTTCTTCAAGTTTATCAATTTTGAGAAAAAAAATGGCACTAGTTTTATAATGGACAGAGTTCAATTTAATATATCTTCATGAATTAGTTACCTGATTCAATTAGGGGAAACCTGTCCAAAACCGCATACCGGGGCAAAACCGTATACCGTACTTATCGTCATTGTTGTTGATTGTTGTCATTTTCATATTTAGTTGTAACCAAAAGTGTGGGATCTTACGTCTTGGGGCAAAACCGTACGGGGTAAAACCGTACACCAAACAACGGTTCGTAAACTAAGTAGTTTTCCATTTTTGTTTAAAAGTGTCAGCCAGATGCTACGTAATTATAAAAGAAACACTACCAGACAAGATTGGAACTCGGAAAATATGAAAAAGTCTATAATGAGTACAATCAATCGAAACATGGAATCAAAATTGGGTCCAATATACAAGGTATGGTAGATGGGTACACGAAGGTTGCACCGGTTGGGGATCTAAAGAACTCGACGATTTTCAATGCTACCGTTGTTAATTTATACCGTATATAGCGTATACGGTTTTGCCCCATAGGGTGGGCAAAACCAGAAAAAGAAGAGGTTTTGTTTTATTGTTCAATTAAGTAGGGGAAGCCCGGGCAAAGCGGTTATGTTAAGGTTTAGTGAGAAAAATAACATAGTTACAATTAAGATGAGAAATATTTTTTATATTAATAATCATTTAAAATTAATCAGCTTTCTGATACAATAACGAAAAAATGGGTAACTGAAACATTCAAAGCATTTTAAAACGAAAAACGTAAATAAGTCAATCAATCCGCTTTGCCCTACCCCCCTGGGCAAAGCGGATCAGGGGGTCGGCAAAGCGGATGTTATTAAATAACGCAAAGTCAATCTTGGCATTCGTCACAGAAGTCACTGCCAGATCCTTCATATACAGTGCAGCATTCATGGGCCCATCTGGTACATTGGCTGCACTGGATCCAGTCTTCGGATGGGGGTCGGAGTATGGCTCAAAACACACATATATGACAATAATATTTATCAATATCAATATCAATAATAAAAATTTATCAATAATATATGACAATAATAAAACAATAATAATATGAGCGAGATTAGCAGGACAAAGATTGACCATCCGCTTTACCCCCATCCGCTTTGCCCAAAGAACCCACTTGGTGGAAATTGTAATGTTTGAGAAAAGTATGAACAACAAATTAAAAATGTTAACCTCTAATAGAATCTTAAAGACACAGAGTTCTTATAAAAAATATTTACTGTGGTAAATACCGATAACTATTAATAATCAAGCCACGTACCTACCTGAGCGAAATGTGTAAGAAAACGCACAATTTTCGTTTTTTCTTCAGAAACGACGCACCACAGCAATTAAATACTTCATTGCATTGTCATGGCCTCTAAAATCGGTCGCTTTCTAGATCAGGAAAAACTCGTGGGGCCATATTTGATAGCAAAGCAAAAAAAAAGACGATCCGCTTTGCCCAGGGTATTCGCTTTGCCCGGGCTTCCCCTACCCTATTTAAACTTTTCAATTATATTTTTGTTATTTTGTGTTGTTTACGAAACCCTTTAATAAATACCGTTTTCAGTATCTACCCAATTTTGTTTTATTATTTAAAAAGCTATGGACCTAAAACCTTAAGTATACGGTTTTGGACAGGTTTCCCCTAGTAATATAAAAATCGTTACTCTAGTAACGGCAAAAGAAGGGTACACATGTGGACAAAGACATAAAAATCTTATATATATATTTCTGCAATCAAGCAATAGGTATCTTAGAATTAATGTTTGCATTACTCAATTCAACTTTGTCCATTACACTAGATAGGTACTGCTGAATCTTGATAAATCAATTTTGTTTAATTCAAAGGAATATCAGATTTTAAAAAGTACAGCGAAAGATTTGATCATCGTTACAACGACTTCGCAGACGATCATCAGGTACCAATCAAAAGCTGCGATATACGCATGCTTTCACCTTCTAAGAAACAGTGGATCGTAAGATGAGCATCAATTTAAAATATCTAAGAACGTTACATATTAAAACATAATGGTACGTGAACAGAAAGGGAAAATCATTGGTCTCTGAACGGATTAAATTGTTGGGGTGCGATCCAATGGCATGTAGATAGCCGAGTTTTGCGCGCTACTCGCCGCGTCACACAGTGGTTCCAAATCGCAAAAAAAGCGGCAAAACCCTTAAAACGTACTTCAATTTAGTCAGAAATCGGTGCTCGGAGGTTTTTGGGGTCGCTGATTGCGAATTTGAACTTCAAATTTTTGAAAACAAAATGGTGAATCCAATATGGCGGACGTGTATATTAAAAAATTGATAGATCTGCACGAAAATTGGTATCCTATTGTTCCTCGAGTCGCTGATTACGAATCCGAACTTCAAATTTTTGAAAACAATATGGCGAGTCTAATATGGCGGACGTGCACATTAAAAAGTTGATAGATTTGCACGATAATTGGTACCCTACTGTTCATCGGGTCCCTGATTACGAATATCTTGTCCAAAATGCAAATTTTAATATCGCAAACCTAATAGCATTGGCATAAACCTTGATTTTAAATTCGTTTTTGCGGAAATTGTGATAATTTCCCAATATTCACCTAAAATTATATAATCAAAATTATATAATCGAATTTAGTATGGCGATCTTAATTTTAAAACATTTTTTAAATTAAATACTGTGAAAATTTTATTTTTTTCGATTTTCATGAAAAATGCGGCATTCCTACGTTTATAGAAGGTTGCATAGTTCAAATATGTTGTTGAAAATATTAATAAACAAAGTCAGGATTATAAATGCTGTTTTAAATGAGAATATGCTATTTTCATCATAAAATCAATATTATTGTCTATATCTATGTACATTTATTCAGATTCTGATGAATCGTATGTTGTACTTGTGCTCTCTGAGCTTTCATTTACATTTTCTTGGTGACATACCATTTCGAGTACTTTCGGAGGAATTTTTTTTTCTTGCGTTTCAAAATTTTCACATCGAAAATTTCGATGTGACTGTTTACTCGAAGAAGATACGGAGTTGAGAGACAAGAGTCAAAATTCAAAAGCATTTTCTAAAATAAGTACAAAATTTATATATGTTTAAGACAAAGACATAACATTCTTATTTATATTTCACGTCCACTATGCGTAAAGGCGAGTACTATTTGAGGATCGATGTTGCGTATACACAACATTTATTGTGGTTAAACCCGATGATGGAGAGTTTTAAAATTTAACGTGAAACATATTTAGACTTTTATTATTAATAATTGTCTATGAAAAAAAATTCCCACAATCCAAAAAGTGCAGACCTGAAAGGGTTCGTTCACGGAGAGCGTAGGATAGATACTAATAAGGTGGTTGACCCAGTTGTCGATCGGTTTAGACGTAGTCGTCGATCACTTAAATATTGAGATTTTATAAGGTTTTTGAACAATATTGTGATGATATATGTAGGTAAAAACTCTTAAATATTAATTTGCAATTTTGTCCTATACACAATATTGTTCAAAAACCTTATAAAATCTTAATATTGATTCAAATGATCGACGACTGGGTACCGATCGACGACTGGGTCAACTACCTTATGCACTTTAAATGCGGATATCTTAAAAAAGCCCAAATATGCGCAAGATTTTTCAATTGGACATCATAAGTACTTCACATGTAACTTTACATGCAGAAACATGTGTGAAGTTCGGTGAATAAAAAAACTATTTTCCTTCCGTTGTACTAAAATATGAGTAGGATTTAGGACATCTTGAGAAGGGAAGTACAAGAGTAAGTTCAAAGATATTTTGCATTATTCATGTGCAAAATGTATGTTTATAACACGTATCTTAATGGTAAAATGTGTTACATATGAATTTTTTAAAAATAAACTTTGCCTGATAAATTAAATATGCAAGCGTTTTCAAGCCATTTAAGAAGCACGAAATTTCGTCAACTTTGATAGCCCTCATTAACCGACCACTATATTTTAAAATTTCAAACGGCATTTGTTGCACTGATGTATATATATTAAATGTACTATACTACCAACAAGCTGCTATTCACTTCAGAAATTGACTTTTGGCCAGCTTTTCAGGAAAAGGCACCACTGTGCGTCACGCGTGCTGAAGATGATAAGCTTGTACTCGCGTCGTTCGGCTTGGGCTTCCTGTGCGCTGTCGGTAAATGTAGCACGAGTCAAAGAAAAGCTAATCTTGCTCGGCTGAAACGCTCGCCAAACAGACTTGACGACCTTACAGCCCAGCCGAGCCACGCGACGTGGACTTGTACCTTTAGTAGTATTTTCATTTAAATTCGCTTTGAGAGAGAAAATACCAAGTTAGATCAACTGGTATAGTTATCGCCGCTGGTTATCATATTAATCCACGGTAAGTGCCATTAATTTTATTAACGTCTTGGTACTATAGGATCTATCTAATCTTGTTAAAAGAAATCTTTACAAGTAAAAGGCATGTAGTACTTTAATATTTTTATATTTTAATTGTAATCATTTATTTCTCGCAATGAGAGTGATCCAGCTCAGTAGGACGGATTGAGTAGGCTAAAAGTGTATTTTGAGAACAAATTTCCTTTCTGTGTGTTTTTTCCTATATCAGAGGATCAATTTTTTCATGTTGTTTACTTTATTATTGTTGTAACCAGTGATGAATTTAAGAGAAAAGAGACAGGTGGCAAAAGTCCCGAGGCGCCCATTTTTCGGGAAAATGAAGAGATAGTTTACTGAAAACAGGTTAAGTGTAGTAGTACAGAAAAAAGTAGTGGTTGGGCCATGAGCTTTCTGGACCTAAATTCGTGACTGGCTGTAACCGGGCTCGGATTAAAGGACTAGGAGTGTTGCAGCTCCGTTCTAAAGGTAGGATTTCCTAGACACGATTCGTCGCGGCGGCCGAATCCTAAGCACCGCACTTATGAAGAAGCGTGTATCTGTTTTCCTAGGCGCGTTTTCCAACCGCTTATGTCAGTGCGTCTGTCTCGGCAGCTTTTCTGCCATTATGGCAGAATCTCCTGGCGGGCGGCTAATCGCGGCGGCCAAAACCTTGACTGCTCCAAACTGAGTCTAACGGAGACAGCCGCACAGTGGAACGACGTAAGGACAATAACTGGACATGGCAATTACTTCCAAACGGTTTGGATTTTCATTGTAAAAATTTGCACATATTCAATTCATGTTAAGTAGAATAACACAGAATCGAAAAATAGCCAAATTTTCGGTGGTTAATCTCCCCCTCCCCCTTGAATGAATTATTACGTATAACTTATAGTGACGATTCATTATTAAATATAACAATTTTATTAAAAATATCAACAGAAAAATATATATTTAAATATTAATTATGTATTAATGTTCATTAGAGATTCCTCTTCTTCTACATTTACATCAACATCTGTTTCGACTAAAAGTTCAATTGCTTCCTGAAGTAATGCTTGTTTTGTAGTTTTAACTAATGGAGGTCGGAGAGATGATATTAATGGATCATGCGTTCGTCGATATACGCGTGTCGCGACGATCGAGCATTTCTGCTAGCTGAGGTTAAATACGTATGAACTGAAATGTTTACATTAGATTTATTTTATTAATCGCAGCTAGTAGCAGGTAATTTTACTACAGTTCAAAACCTTACTATTAAAGGATTAAATGAAGGTATTTTAGACCTTGGGCGACTTTGAGCAAAACTTTAAATCACTAGTTGAATTATTATAGTACCGAGTGCAACACACTTTTATTTAATACAGTTGTTTATTGATGAAATCCAAGTTAATTCCGAATGTTTTTTGTACAAAATCATTAATAATAAGATACTCAGTAATATGTAAATTATTGAGAACTTATGAAGTAATAGGATGTAGGCAATAATGGTTTAAAGTGGTGCAACTGAAAGACAAAAAGATTGAAATTTTCATATAGGTCAGATTCATATACAATTAAATCAAACTTAATGTGAATATAAAGTTTATTTCTTTGTGTTTTCTAATGCTACGAACACTTAATAAAGATTTAATGAAGCTATAGAACAGAATTTTGACACTTCAAATTTTGGCCGATGTCCAAATAAATAGGGCATTCTCGGTTCCACTGTGCGCCGCGCGATCCATCTCAACAGTGGGACAGAATCCCAAGAAATAAGAAAACTAGTTGAAATTCAAAAATTATGGGATTATGTTTTCGTTATATATTTCTTGTAAACTAATAATATGAGCATTCATTGCACAGATGTACTGAAGCAGGGTCATAGAAGTATTCCAACGGCATTAATTACCTATACCTACCTTATTTTATATTAATATTACGTTTTTTCGACTTTGTTGTGTGCTGTGCACTAGCTTTCCAATTATTTTAGATTCGATAAAATTCCATATTTCTAAAATCTTTTGTTGTAGTATGTCTTTCGAAGTTATATTGTACTTTTTTAATCTCCTGTGAATTTCCACCCACAAATATTCGATGAGGTTAATGTCCAGACATTATGGGGATGGATGACATGTATGTAATCCATGCGGCATATTATACAATAATCATTCTTGCACAATTCTGGCCGTAGTGCTTGCGGTTGTTGTCTTGCTGTAAATTAAAAATTGGTAGTTTTCCGAACTGAATATATTGAAAATATATTAAAAATGTATTAAAAATATATTAAAATTTATTTCTACCAAATTGGGGTTAGTGGGGAATTTATATTTACAGCAAGACTACGACCGCATGGATTACATACATCCCCACAATGTCTGGACATTAACCTCATCGAATATTTGTAGGCTGAAATCCACAGGACATTAAAAAAGTACGACATAACTTCGAAAGACATACAACAGCAAAAGATTTTAGAAGTATGGAATTCTATCGAATCTAAAATAATTGGAAAGTTAGTGCATAGCATACGACAATGTCGAAAAAACATAATATTAATATAAAATAAGGCACGTATAAGGTAATTAATGCCGTTGGAATACTTTTGTGACCCTGCTTCAGTACATCTGTGCAATGAATGTTTCATAACATCTACAAATCTAACAGGTATATTTTTATTGTTTACAATTTTATTCTTTAGGTATATCTTTTTTTTACGGGTGGACAACCCAAACTTTTATTCGAAAAATGTCGACAAACGAATGCCATCATTGTTTTATAAAAATTCGCAATTGGGGGGTACCATCTCTGCGGAAACGGTGCCAATCGATTCGCTATGTTTCACCGATGAAACTAACACCAAGAACGGCGTAATTCGGAGCATAATGAAGGAAATTAGATGCAAAATTCGTTTGCATAATATCAAGCTAACGTAGTTAAAAATAGCCCGATTTACATGACATTTGGTATGATTTTCATCGGAAAAACGTAAGGAAGCCATCGGTGTCACTTAAATAAAGATACGATAAAAAATAAACAATCTGGTTTTTCTGAAACAGGTATACCGACCGTTAGAATAGACCCTTGCAAGTGCTCGGACCCAACGGGGTCCCTTACCGCGGTTCCTGAGGTCTGCTTGCCGCGGTGACGGGCCACGAGTCACCGCGGCAATCCGCCGCCGCGGCGAAATCATTTCTAGGAAATCCTACCTTAAGCCTCCAGTTTTAAGCGATTAGCTGACTCTGTCTTCATTCGAAATGTCGTATAAAATAAATTGTCTACAAGTGCCACAAATTCCAATTTTATGTTTTTATTTTAATATTTCATTGTTTAAACCTTCTTTACGATATCTATTTAAATTTTTACAATTTTTGAAAATTATATATTTTTAGACAAAAACACGGTAATCTATTTGAATTCAATTACAGTGAATTCTCGTTATACGAAAATGTAAATTCGTTATTGTTTGAATTTTTACAACCCCCCTCCCCCGTCCGCGCTTTTGAACCACGGGGTCCTCAAAGGTCTGATAGCCATGGACACCAAAAATCTTAATCCGGGCCTGGCTGTAACTTACCCATATCTTAAGTAAAAATCTGAAAAATAAAACGAATAATATCATTGCACAACTGCTTGGTCCCTCCCTCCTTTTATTATGCATATCGTAAAATATAAAGATGTGTACGATGTACATACCGTTCTTCCTTTAATTCCTATGCAAATATCAATTGGGTCAAAAATTTGAAAAAAAATCATCGCTAGTAAAATTGCCAAATTCAAGGCTTGGAAGGATGCGTTAATCACGAAATTGCCAGAAAACATCGAGATTATAGGCCATAGGGGATTTACATCCTATGGATGTTGCTCACGGGTTTTCGCATTGATGGGTTTTGGAAAGTATAGCAAGTATTGTCCGAGTACATATACCTGAATGTTTGCTTGGATTGAGTTAAAGAAAACAATCTCGGCAGAAGGCCTGATCGTCTTTAAGTGTCATTTCTTAAAACTGCGCCACTCAAGTGTTAATACAAGGAGAAGTGTGCAATATTGTATAATATTCATCGAATAGTTTCTTTGCTCGTCACATTTGTATTCGATACATTTGCCAGATAAAGACATTGCAGACAATCGCACAATTTACACCCCCTTCATATTTCACAATATGCATAATAAAATGCGGGTGTGCCACATACGTATGTGTACAGTATGTGTATGACTCAAAGGAGCATCCTTTGTTTCACAAAAGCTTTATCTACAACTGTAACGATTTAAGAACACTATCATCGCTCATAAATAAAAAAATAGCAAGGGGCTATAATCAATTTTAAACCACTATAATGGATTAAAAGATCTCGCGGTACCTGCTAAGAGTATTCAGTGACTTGTAAACATGGATTTCGATGAATCGTGAATTTCTGCAGTTAAAAGATAAAATAAACACACACCATTTTTCATTTTTAAACGGGAAAATCAAATTACAGTAATTCTTCGTTATTGTCCCGTTTTTACCATGCGTAATAGTTCCGCTCACTATCCCTACCATTTCTTGGAATCCTTTGGTCGAGAGTGAAAGAACGAAAGAGACGACGGCAACTTCGCGTCAACTGTTTCGTTCCCTCTCGCTCGGCTCTTGGGTTTTCTCACTCGCGGCATCGGCCGCACGGAATATACTAATCTAAAGGTGGTCGTTCCAATAAGCGGCTACAGCCGCCAGCGACTGCAACCGGCGGCTACAGCCGCTGGCGCAATGACTGGTACAATGGAAAAGCATTCATCCCAACTCCTATGGGCGGCTGCGACTGCTGCGGCCGCGCCAGGATTGCTATAGCCTATGCGCGTTTGGTTCATGAGCAGCCTAGGCTACTAGAGACACAACACAATCAGTGATGCCAGATCGAGGACGGGTGCCCTAGAGAATTTCCCCCACCTCGCGCACACTACGCCGGAGCAGCGCGTCCATGAGTTGGACTCCGAAGCGCCAAGCTCACGGACACGCTGCTCCGGCGTAGTATGCGCGAGGTGGGGGAAATTCTCGAGGGCACCCGTCCTCGATCTGGTATCACTGAACACAATGCCACGAGTGTCTGTTTTCCGCCGTAACAGCAGAATCTCCTAGTCGCACAGCGGCTGCTGCTCTACTGCTCCAGAAGCAGTCTAGCGACTCTAGCCGCTCTGCGATCCATCTCACATTCGGACAGATTATCCAGAAATAAGGAAAGAAGTCAGTATTCATAACTTATGGAATTATGTTTTTTTTATATATTTCTTGTAAACTAATAATATGAGCTCTTGTAAAAAAAGGTAAAAATATCATGACGGCTACATCTGATCTGCGTGTAAACACATGTCAAATTTGTTGTTTTATGCAAAATTTTAATTGATTTCTTTCAAAGTTTGTTAAAGTAAAGTTAAAGGGGTCAGAAATAGTTAGTATCGATACTGCAAAATAATAGCAAATAATTCGTTATATACATTTATTTTTCTATAAGAAACCCATTGAAAAAATATCAGTATTTTTCGACTTTTTAGTTACCTTCCGCGAACTTGTATAATCAATATATATTTGTCCTTGCAACTGCGAAAACAAGATTTGACAATAGTTGGTAATAATGGAGTAATCACTTGTATTCTATATCGTACAGTGGGCCTGAATCCCAAGAAATAGGGGAAAATGCAACATTCCATTTTTCGCGTTGAAAATGCTGAATATTTTAAGCAAGTTCATACAAATTTGAGTTAGTATACGACTCATAACAGAGTTTGAGGGTATTCAAAAAATAACGTCAACAATTTCAATAAAACTAAAAAAAATTGATAAATACATACTATGGAAAGTACAGAAATAATAACTTGAAAACCGAACGTTTCCCCAGCGTGTGACTTAAACCACTAATAAAGTACCAAAAAACAGTTTCCAATTTTTTATCAAAACAAATTAATAGATGTAAAAAATATTAAATTATACATCACTAGAAAGGAATAGGTTTATCCTATTTTTTACCACAATTTGAATTCCGATATTTTAAAAGAAACATCCAAATGTCATTGACTTCTTCAATCCGGTAGATAAACAGAACACGATGTACATATAAGAAAAATGGCTAGTCTTTAATTGTCTTCGACGGTCCTCGAGACCTCATACAACAATAGACCCTCTTTTCAAATGCTCGAAAAGGGCCTGTGCGGCGTGTCGTTGCACTGGTGGGAGCCATGGTGTCGACGCTTAGGTATACGAAATACCATTTGCGACGACGCCAATTGGAGTCGCTGGCGGCTGTAGTCGCCGGTCGCAGTCGCTGGCGGCTGTAGCCGCTTATTGGAACGGCCACCTTAAAGCCGGGAATCCACCGCGAAGCTAAGCTAAGCTATGCCATGCTACGTTTTAAAAGAATTAGCTTCAATACATTCTTATGGAACCGTTTCCACCGAAAGCTATGCTAAAACATAGCATCGCATGGCATAGCTTAGCTTAGCTTCGCGGTGGATTCCCGGCTTAATAAGGTTTTAAACGTTCCCAGTGGGGATTATCGTCCTGGTTTCGTCCATGCTACATGTCGCGTTATTTCGTTGAAGTTAACTGTCGCGATAATAGCATCGTTTAGTGTCAGAGCTTGGAAACTTCGATCCAGGAGGAAGATATAAAAACAAGGTTCGATAAAAGTATGCAGCGAACAAATCCTGCTATTTATTTCGTACGTGAACTTGCATTATCTTATTATTTTCGTTTTCTCTTCATACGTTCCTTCTCTAGAATGCAACCAATTTTCCTTCTTATGGCACACATGCTAGGCACAACTTTTTCTTCGACCACCACCTCGAGTTTACTACCCACACGCTAAATGGCATATCAATTACAAATGTATAAATCCAATCAACGCACGTAAAATACATAAAACTCAATTAAAGTGTAAGTGCATACCTACTCCAAATTCACAAAGTCTAAAACATAAATTAAATACTCTACTAAATCGCCACCCTATAAATATATCCCATCGTTTCATAAATGCCCGCAATTTTTACAATTTTAGAATACGAATCCGCGAACGGCGTGTTTTTCTGCAATAAAAAGTAAAATTGTAAAGGTATCGTTTCAAAATGATTAAAAATGATCGTTATATAGTCGCAATGCAATCACATACTTAATCGTTACTAATAAACGATAATATATCGCAAAACAATGTTTAAGTGAATTTCGCTTGAGGTACATACAAGTTTTTGTTTATAAATATAGCTAAATAATGTAACAGCACTTCTCTTAGATCCCCATGTGATCTTGAAAAAACGGCCGCGCTTACGCCACAAAGTCGTTTTGGTCCGATCGCATAAAACCAGCCTCTGTCTCTTTCAAGGAGCAACGACAATCCAAATAACCGTGACCGTGTTTCAACAAAATGTGTCCTCTCGATCCTACTATCACAGTCAAATCTCCCCGTTTTCTCGTATCCCATATTTAATCGCAAATATATAATAACGCTTTGTCCGAAACGTGTCTTGCTTATTTCACACATAGAAGAACGCATGTATGTGCAACCGTATCGAAACTCGATTTTCAAGTGAAATGGAATATTTCGCGAGCACTTTTCCGCCCAATATCCTCTGTCTTCGCTCTGTCGAAGAGAAAAAAAAGGAACAAAACATAAGCTATTACCATCGTTAGCATTCGGAAAGAACAGTAAAACATTTTTTTTCTTTTCGTAGGAACACCTGTGCACAGAAAATGCAACTTTCGTTTGAAGACGCACGGTAGCGCAGTAGGGGGGACCGGGGTTAGTTGACTAATTTTTTACATTCTTAATTTTTATAAATACACCATTGTTACTTTGTTGACTTGCTGCATACCAAAAGTTGACAAATTTCATTAGGTATACAGGCTTAATTTTTAGTTGTAGTTTTTATGGTATTTAGAGTAGTGCGATGAATAAATCAACAAACCCCGGCTGCGGGGTTAGTTGACAAATATGATGGGGTTAGTTGACATTTACTTTTCAGTTGTAAACCTTTGTTTGCGAAAGGCGTATCTATAGGCTGTCACAGTACATCAACATATATGAAAAGCATATATATACGCTGCCAATTTCACCAATATACTATACGAAACGCGCACATCTGTATACTACGACCAATTAATTTTTTTATTTTTTTTTCACTCCTTCACAGTGTTAGATTTTTATTAATTATCATGGTGTTAGATACTGTAATTATTTTGTATTTATTTGTTATGGTCTTTTTGGAAGGCCTGAGAGTTTGAAGGGAGGATAGGGTGTAAAACTGGTAGGGGTGACTTTGGAAGAATTTTATGGTTGAGGGAAGTGGACTTGAGCAGCTAAATTCTTTGCCACGACTGCATTTTGAGGATAAGAAATGCAATTAGTAGTGGTATTTCTATGCTTAGTCAAGTAACCCCGTTCGACATTGTTAACATGTTAAGGGCCGTACGTACGAAACCTTCACGCACCGGATAAAATAAAATACCATAAATTATAGTCAAGGTATCAGGTTTTCACAAAATATTCATGAAAAAACATCAAGCAGTACCTAGTAGACAAAAAGTCATAATTAGTCGAAACAAAAATATTTACTTCCCGCCGACCTTTGTAGATGTTTCATTCTCACTGACACAACAGGCATGTTTTTGTCACGGCGACACATTAAATGGCAAGCTAGTCATTCACATGTTTAAATATCGCGAATCGCCGAATAATTTATTCCATAATACAATTAAATGAAATTAGTCAACTAACCTCGTTAGCCAACTAGCCCCGGTCTCCCTTACAGTAAAGTCTCGTTGGCTGCTCGCTGGTCGGGACCGGCGTTGAGCCCGTATCGTGAACGGAGCCCTAATTCCGAGAGTGAGTTTCTCGCTTCTTTCTGACCAAAGGGGAGAGCGAGATGGAGCGCTTTGCGTGTGCGATGGTCGCAAGCGCTTACGGCGAGCATGGGAACCGCATCGCAAAATCGAAAGCGGTTCCCGTGCTCACCGTAAGCGCTAGCGACCATCGAGCACGCCCGTCGCACACTCAAAGGACGGAGTGTCAGGCATCCGAAAGACGGAGCGAGACAAAATATCAACTGTCTGTTTCGTATTGTTCTCGCTCGCTCTCAGTGCCTTCGCTCGCTCTCGTTCCATCTCCCTCCCGCCTTTGCCAGACAAGAGTGAAACAGAAGTGGTGGGGTTCTCCCACTCTCGTTCGCGTTGTCAGGGATACTGCGTGACGCCAACCGCGAAGACGCTAGCTCGTCACGGCAGCCTTCTTAGCGTCGCGCGGTCTCTCTGATAACGGAAGGCACGCTATGCGAGAGAAAGATTCGAAGGGGAAGCAGGCGCGTGAGGGGCCCCTACGCTGGACAGCGCTGGTGTACACCAAACCGAGCCCGTAACGAGACTTTAAGGTCTACGCACATATATCCGTTCCGTATCAGTTCTGCGTCAGTTCCGTGTCACTGACAACTTGGAGTGTGCGGATAGTCCCGAGGCTCGAGTTCCCGGCTCTCGAGGCGGATCGGAAAATTTCGGACGGAATCGGGCAGAGTCCCGATACTTTCGTATTACTCGAGATTCCGAAGTTTTCGGGATCCCGAGACTCGTTTCGAGCTACAAGCATGACCGCCATTCGGTCATATATGGTATGTATTTATTCGGATATTCGAACCTCGAAAGGGTTCGAATATCATTAAAAAGTCAGAAATGCCCAGGATTTCCGCATTTCCCATCAGATGGGAAAACGACGTCAATGAATTCCTTATGTTTCGCCCATGAAACTGATACCACAAACGACGTAATTCGGAAAATAATGAAGGAAATTACATGAAAAACTAATTTATACCATTTCAAGTTGTCTTCGTTAATAATAGTCCGATTTATATAAAATTTCATATGATTTTCATCGAAAAAACATAAGGAATCCATTGGTGTCACTTCCATATCGAAACGATAAAAAATAAAAAATTATTTTATTTCTGAAGCAAGTATGAATCCTTGGCCGTAGACCCTTTCAAGTGTGTTTGAACCAAAGTGGGACCCTGAACGCTGCGCGGCCGGAGTCTGGCCACCGCACAGTGGTCCCAAATCGCGAAAACGTGGCCAAAACTCCAAAAATGAAGTTTCTATATAAGGAACTTTCACTATTGGGTTCGTTAGTAAATCGCTTTGGGAATTTATTTTGGGAGTTGCTATGTAACGAGCGTTATTATTTTGTTTTAAAATTAATGTCGAATGTATCTCTCGCACGCGTCCCATCGAGCGTTCGGAAAAGGCGAAAAATAATATTGTATTTCGCAGTGCACTGTGAGTCGTGTAGTATATCAATTTTAATTTGGTAAAATGGATTTATCTACTGAAGGTATGAACAATTAAAATATGTAAACCAAAGTTTAAAATAGTGACGTACTTAGTAACAAATTGGCAAGAAATTCTTTGAAAATTATTGAGGTCGCGAAAAGGAAAATTACATTCAAACAGAGAAACAGTTTGTTGTTCTTCATTGTTCTGTCACGAGACCTATTAAACGTTATTATATGAACATTTTACTATAAAACTACGTAAAAATTGGCTGCGGATAGCTGCGGATGCGGATTCTGTGCAACTTTTTATTCAACGTTGTAAAAATCTGCCAAAAGGAAACAATGAAGTTATATTTTTATTATAATGATGATAAAATTTCGATTGTATTTATTCGTCAAATTTCATTATCATTGCTATTTTATATTGCAGATTCTTTAAAGACAAAGAAATCGAAAGGCTTAACTAAAAAAGAGTTCTTTTTCTATTTAAAGAACATTTCAATGATAACGCGACAATAATATATAGAATTATTGAAAAAGAAATGTCTAGAAAATTGCATGGCTCGAAATGAGTTATCCGAAGAGAAAAAGGGTCTCATACGTAAAATATTGTACGACTTGAAAACTAACTGGCATTTTATACACAGAGAAAAACATTTTGCGAGTACAACTAACAATTTCTCTGTATACTTGTCCGCCACATTTGAGTCGCCATTTTGCTTTTCAAAATTTTATGTTTAGAGTTTTGATCAGCGACCTTAGAAATACCCCCAAAAAAAACATTTTGCGAGTACAACTAACAACTCTTCTTGTATACTTGTCCGCCATATTGGATTCGCCATTTTTTTTACTTTTAAGTTCAGAATCGTAGTCAGCGAACCCAAAAACATAAAAATACCAGTTTTCATGCAAATCGAACGAAGTTATGAGTTTTGGCCACGTTTTCGGCATTTGGGACCACTGTGCGCCGCCGCCGACCGTCGCTGCCGGATCGCGGCTAGGAAACTTGACTTTAAGTTGGCAAGTGTTGTTGAAACGGACGTCCAGCTTCATTTCCTTAAGACCCAACAGTTATGTATCCGATCATACCTTGTACCTATACCGCACAAAATTCCAATCCAAAACTCTTTTCATTACAATCATTAAAAATGATCAGAATTCTATCACGTTTGGTATCATTTTCATTGCAAAAACTCCAGCAATCC
Source organism: Andrena minutula (assembly GCA_929113495.1). Lineage (NCBI taxonomy): Eukaryota > Metazoa > Arthropoda > Insecta > Hymenoptera > Andrenidae > Andrena > Andrena minutula. The sequence continues at coordinate 28,359,690 of OV815996.1, forward strand.
ATTGGTGGTACTTGTATGGCGATCTGATATTAATTATAGAAATTTCCATTTTCATTACTGAGCGGCCTATTGCTGTCCTTGTCTTTACGACTCTAGGGTCTGGAACCCCCGAAGCACGTGGTTGGGGAGCCTCGACCCCAGAACCTTTCGCGGTCATAAAAAAAGGTCGTCCCTTCAGTGCTTTCAGGACTCCGTCTCAGTCCAAATGCCCAAATATCGTTGGCAACCAAATTTTAGTTTCACATCTGCTGACATCACTGACACGGACAAGTGTGCGCTGCTCCATTGTAAATCACGCAAACGATATTTTTTAACACCGATCCTCACGGCCCGGAACTGACGGGTACGGAAAGACCGTCGAATTTCACGGAACTGACAAGTGTGTGCTGCTCTATTCCAAACAAGCATCCGTTACCTTTTACGAGCACGGAACTGACACGGAACTTACACGGAACGGATATGTGTGTTTAGACCTTTACTGTATTTGTAGACGAAGAGTGTTTTATATTCCAAACGATGGGAATACCGCACAACCTCGTGATTCGTCTACCAAGTTTTTTGCTCACCGTATCGCGATAACAGAAAATTTATTTTTTTTCGGTACATCATAAACGTAACATTCGTTAACTCTACACTTGCAATTCTGCAGATTGTATCAATTAAAATGATAGTGTCCCAACTAGCTCAAATACTTGATACTCAACAAGTAATCGCGAAATATGCATTATTCTATGTATGTATACATACAATATATAGCAATATATTCTTTATATTATTTATATTTATATATACCACTTTGTTCGTTATGCCCTAGTCTTATGTGAGGGCATGCATGTATATGTATATATACACGTGACTAGTTCGAAAATAAAACAATAAAAAAACGACAATACCTTTGCTCGCCTTGCGCGCTCGAATATTTGAGCATTTGCATTTGCCAATTTACCCTCAATACGTCGTAGTATCATTTGTAAGCGTCGCCTGCCCCTACCCGTATGCATATAAATAAGAATAGCATTTATATACCAAATTTGTTAGGTTTCAGCTTTGAAGCAAGTTGCATAACGGATACATGCATGCGCAACTAAAAGTTAAGGAATTGTGTTATACATGTCCGATCTAGAAAATATTATAATAACCCTTTTACGAAATTTCTGTTGCTTTTAATTTCATCGTTTTAAGAACTGTGACTATCTTCGAGCCTCTTGAGTCTAGGTACTAACAACAATGTTATAATGCCTATTTCTGAGGATACCGTCGAAGCGACATCATCGATCAGTCGTTTGACTCGTATTCGGTACGCCACAAACACGCGACGCCGACACTGAAAAACGACGTATTAATACGAGACACTTTGTACGTTAGAGACACGACAGAGACTCGTATTATTTGGTTGCGTTAAATTATTCAGCCTCGCCGAGGGCTAACTCGGGGCGTCTTCCGGTTCTATCGCACCGCTAGTCACTGCTGCCTCCGTTTCGCTGTTTTGGCTCATCGTCACGAATTGCTGTGACAACGTCTGCAAACTCTGCCGCACCTGAAACATCCAACTCTTGTTGCAACCTTACTGAAAGTAAGATTTCAATTTAATAGTTTGATACCTACATTACAGGACATAAACTTGAGGCTACCATTTCAATTACTACTGTACAAATTATACACGAAACTGATCATTTCTGGTATGCCTGCAGAAATGCAGCATTGAAAAATGTGCCAATAATACAAAATGCAAATTCTTTATACTGTTACATTCAGGGACTGTCTGTTGACATTTTTATCCTTTCAGGTGTCTGAAATGCACGCAACCCGATGGGGTTATCGTTTCCTGCAGTGGTATGATGCAGCCGAGGTTTGCCACGAAAATTAATACTTACCTGATTGAACATATGTATGTCTTCACCACTTTTTAAGTCTAATTTTGTAGTATAAAAAGAGCCACAAATGCATACATACTCGAGGCTTCACTTCTAAGGTCGGTATCATATATATTGGCCGGTGAGTTTCGGAGGGGTATTCTCCCACCACACCGTTTGTTTGCCTCGGTGCTCCTTTTCTCAAACGTTTTCTGACTTGCTCTCGTTCCATCTCGCTCTCGCCTTCACAGAACAAGAGTGAGTCAGAAGTGGTGGGGATAGTGCCAAGATTCTGACGTGTAGGCCAAACCGAGATGTCAGCGTAGAAATACACACCTCAGAATAGGTGTGCGTTAGCAACGAAAAAATTCAGAAACTTTATTGGTTAGAACATTGATTCGTGCTCGATAGCTTCATCTCGTATTGGTCTACGCATAGCTTCGCAAGGCACACAACTATTACGTTAAGGATAAATAACAGCCAACCGGCTAGGTTCAGGCGAAGCCGAGGAGCGATCCCTTTACCCCACCATACCCTACGAGAGCCAGGCAACTCCAACTGACAAATCAGTGATCGTCAGATGGTGGTGGCTGATTTCTCCTCGATCGCTGCTCGCGAAACCGAATTCACCGGCCAATATATTTGATACCGACTTTAGTGTAATATGTACGTTTAGAGGACGGAGACTTAACATAAAGTTGCTGTTAGGCATTATATATACATTATCATCTTTGAAACCCATTTCCCAGTGCGTCAAAACCAAGAAGTGGACTTAGGTAACGCGGCAATAATTATACTCTATCAATTGTAAAGAGTTGAACTTATACATACCCTGATAACCACCCTGCCTGCAGTCTGTCAGCAGATGGACAGCAGGGTCTGACAAGGCAGGGTCTGCCGGCAGATGGACGGCAGATCCGCAGCAGACCCTGCCTTCAGATGGCGCTATTGGATGTGTCGGACGGGCAGCAGGATCTGCTGCGGATCTGCCGGCAGATGAACGGCAGATCCTGCCTTGTCAGTGTCTGCCGGCAGATCCGTAGTTGAATGCGGACATAAACTGCGCCGGATCTGCCGGCAGACCTGGTTATCAGGGTAGAATATAATTTTCTTATTCCTTACTCAGAATTCTTCATTAGAATCCAATCATTATTTGAATTTCCAGTGTGAAATAAACCCACAGAAATACATCTTTACCGCTCGAGGTATATCATATTATAAAGTTACAAGGCTAAACTAAGAAAATTTTTATTGCACTTTTAACTCGTCTTGCTGCACCTTTCTTTCCTTCAGCTAATAGCATGATCTTTGGTTGCTCCTGAGAAAGCTTTTGTCTCGTGATATGATTGACAGTAAACATTTCCTACGCTCCTTACACTCCTACAATTAGTATAAAAAATTCAACTTTAAATATTTGACTGCAGCAGAGAAAATTAACGTTTAATTGCATTCGTCTTGGAGATGCAACACGGTGCGGCGCGTCACGCTGCACCGTGGATGGGCTCCTGCCTAGGTTTTTGTCCCGTGATAGGACTCGCAGCAATCGTTTTTCTTTCATTTTGTGATATAAAAAATCATAAGAAATTTTCAGCTTTAAAGGCTTTAGTCAACCGACTTCATTTTTTTAACATGTTTATATGAGTGGCAGTAGCATACCGTTTTGCAACTGAAGTGGCACGAGATAATTTTTCGTCGTTTTTTTTGGTGTCCATAATTAGTACAAAAATTTTCAAGTTTAAACGTGTAAAAATTTTGCATAATATATTTTTACATAATCGGCACACTGCTGTCAAGCGTCGTTCTGCTACTGTGAGAGAAAGAGGTCGTTTTATTCATATGCAACACAAATAAAGTAGAAAGAAAAAAAGTGGGCAATGTCACCCCGGCGGGCAAAGTCACCCCAGTTTACGGTACCATGAAAGTTGGGGCAGCATGTAGGATTGCTCGTTTCTGAAATCGGATAGTGTTACTGGTCTTCCACTAGGCACTCTTCCTTTTTCCATAGGCATTCCTGTTTTTCACTAAATTGTATATACCTTTGTGGCTCCTATCATAATGGATTTTGCTATTTTTCTAATAGTAAAGTTTTGGTGGCCCATTATGTAAATTTAAGAAGTTACAATATACTGAAACAATGTTACACTTTAACTGACTAAAAGCTATCGGAACACTGAGGAAAATTTAAACACAGTTTCAGTATACTATCACTTTACCTGTACCCATTTAAGTGTTTATATTTCGTCACATACTTATTGAAATTAATGTCAACCTATCAAGATTAGATTCCCAATCCCAAAATTCCGATTTTCACGAAACTTCGTGTGAATGTAGAGCATATTGGAGTATGCAAGAAGCAATTTTATCTGCGGAAATTCATTCTAAAGAGTTGAAATGAACCTTTAAAGTTATCACGTTTTTGTTGTTTTAATATTACTTTGTAACGGTGCGATATAGAACAAAACTTTAAATATAACAATGTTCAGTTTTTTTGCTCGATCACACTATCAAAATAAAAAAAAGTATGCTAAAAAAGAGTGAATTTCCGCAGAGAAAACTTTCTCCTTGCATAATCCAATATGCTTTAGTACATTCATACGAAATTTCATTAATATCAGAATTACCGGGTTGGGAATGTTCTCTAATAAGAGGTAATATTTTTATACTACTCACAACTTTCACGCTATCATCATTATAGCATGAAAAATTAAAGATAACACGCGCGTGCTACCTTTTTTATGTAGGAGCGAATTTTAAAGTAATAAGAAACTGAAGTAAACGTAAGTTCCATTTGTAATAGTTTTCAGAAACATAGAATTAGTATTTTACTATATTTGTAATTTGTCCAATACTAATGATTATTCAATACTTACTATCATAATAAGTACATGATATCCTAGGGTAAACGCACCAATGTACGAACACTTAAGGCTAATGAATGAACACTATTATAAAATTATGTTTGCAGCGCAATTGATTCCACGTACTGTAAAAATTGTTTGGATATGGAGCAAGAAATTAAATGAAGTCTGTAATTAATTAGTTGCTTATTTTAATAACTTATTTTACCCATTTTAATAAAAAATGTCCATTCACTGGTACGTGTTCATTTACTGGCACAGCTACCCTATATAAAAATCAATGTCATTGTCACATTTGACAATTTTTTTACGAGTCAAAAAATATATGTAGACAAATGTTAATACAAAGTCAAATTCATGTAACTTACTTTTACATTCAAAGTCGTTTATCTCGAGACGGACCCCTTAAATCAAAAAAGATTATTCCATATTTTTTATTTATTTCTTACGAAATTACGTCTTCATTGGTTTTGTTACGATGTCCCAAATATCCTATATGAACTACGTAATTCCCGCAAAATTTTTTACTCATAGTCCACTAAATTGATTTAGTGATTTAGTGATAAAGTGATTTCAAGTTTATGCACTGCAATATACCATCATCTATTTTCGTGACACGAATTATTATTCACCTTTATTATTTGATCGAGGTTCGAGTTAAGATAATGCAAAAGCCGCTCTTGTGTGAACCTTTCCGGCGAAACGAGGGGGTGATTGAGATACGCCGTGTGCAACCTGTCGATGCGAACCATCATCAGAGCCGCCGACACGTAGAGAGCTGCTAAAAGGGTTATCAGGATAGTTATCACTGTGCTAGTTTTCAGTCCGCCCGTGAACAATGAAAAGAGAACTTTGGATTTGTTGGGCGCAGCTGGAAGTAACGGTACCGGTGGTGGTTCCAGTCTGAAACAGCACAAAAAGAACTATCAGTGAATTATTCTTATACTGCACACAACTGAGACAATTCGACGAATACATTAATTCATTATACTTAATAAAATGCTAGACATCAGATAGTAGATAGATTAAAATTCACAATGTAGTATAATAGTGGTGGGTCTATGTATACAGTGTGTTTCTTTTAAAACACAGATAGCACCCGACGTCTATTATTTTCTGAAAGACGTCTTAAACACGTCTATAGACATTTTTAAATGACGTCTGTAACACATCTTTTAAACGCCCTGTAGACGTCTATTTCAAACTTTCTAGATGTCTTAAAGACGTCTGCTATTTTCTGAAAGACGTCTTAAACACGTCTATAGACGTTTTTGAACGTCGTTAGTCAGAAAACCGTACGTCTTTAAGACGTCTTTTAAACGCCTTGTAGACGTCTATAAAACGTCGTATAGACATCTTTAAGTAGTTGTGAACACGTCTCAAAGACGTCTTCGCAAGGACTTGATTAGACCTACCGAAGCTATTTAAAGAGATATTAGAGATATTAAGCGTGACTTGATTCGTGTTTATTAGAATTAATATCTTTTAATGAAATTAAGTATTTTGAAAAAAGAAGCCCGTCGAGTAGCTGGCTGTTCTTGTTCTCATTTGAGAAAGTATATTTTCATGCTGATCAATATTTTCGTTTCTTCATAAAAAAAGAAGAACGTCTTGCAATAGCGAATGATCGAGACATTTTTTGGCATATTGCAGTTCAAGTCGAAAATATAAATTTCCTTCATCAAAAAACGACGGTACTCGAGAGTGACGGTATATGAACTGCTCGGCTCTCTTATAGGCATGACTGCTATATACTGCGAGAAGCGCTCGGCCCGGTAGTCGCCTGGCGGTCGCGTACTATCCACCGCGAACCGGCCTAGTCGTGACTTGTTTATGTACATATGCGTCTTTAAGACATCTAACCACAGTCGTTTAATAAACGTCTTGGCATGGACGTCTTAGAGACGTCCCAAACACTTACTCGGACAGACGTCTTAGAAACATCTCAGAACAGACGTTTTAAAAGCGTCTTAACACAGTCGTTTAAAAGACGTCTCTACACAAACGTCTTAAAGACATCTTCACACAAACATCTTAAAGACGTCTCCACACAAACGTCTTAAAGATGTCTCCACACAAACGCTTAATGACGTCTTGGAACAGACGTTTTTAAGACGTCTTAACACAGTCGTCTTTAAGACGTATTAACACAGTCGTTTAAATGATGTCGTGGCAGGGACGTCGTACAGACGTCTTAACACAGTCGTTTAAAAGATGCCCTGGCACAGATGCCTCAAAGACGTCGTATATAGTCTAAGACGTTCAGACCAAAAACAGACGTTTCATGGACGTCTAGAAAACGTCGTGTGCTATCTGGGAACATTGTTATTATGACAGTTGTTTGGTATGGAGGAAAACATTATGTGGTGTATTAAAATTTCTTGTATATGAAATTGTAGAGAAGATTCCAAGATCAATCTAATTTTTTTAAATGAATTTAAAAAATAAAATAGGTTATAGATTAGTGTAGTCATGACCCATACCAATTCTGATAAAAAATTTCTTACTTTCTACCGAAATGAAATTTTCTATGCCTATATTAATGCACAATTTTTTACAAAAGCATCCTCCAATGTGAAAAAATGAAGAATTATATATAGATGATTTAAAAATAGTACAAAATTTGAAAGTAGTACACGATACAGCAGTGCGACGCGTCAAACTAATAACGGATTACAATAAAATATTGACAAAAAATGAAGAAAGTAAACCTCTCTTTCCACAGCAGGGACATTTGGTCAAAAACTGAGTAGCCTGGTTCGAGTCCGTAGCATGGGCATGTAGGGTTCAGGTAGTGGACACCCTGCAATTCGCGTGGGCCTGACTCCTTAGGAATGCACTTTATATGACACACCGTTGAACTTGTCTTAACAAACGCTATCGTATTACGAATGAAGATGCGTAATATTTCATTTTAAAAAATTAAATTGATTTTGGAATCTCCTCTACAAAAGTTATTTACGCCACGCAATGCCCCTCTCCATACCAAACAACTGCCATAGTAACAATTGTTTCAATCTTCAACCTCCTACGAGATATTCCAGCGTTTTGAGTTAAAAGAAACACACTATATAAGTAGTGATTGAATAAGTTTTTTAGCAAATATAATCATTTAATACAGGCCTGGAATTTAAGTGAACGCAGCGGCCAATTTTCAGAGTCAACGCCTCTTTTCCCCCACCGCACGTCTTGGCCCCCGCGGCGGTCTAGGAGCTTCGAGCGCTTCAGGCCCGTACCATATGAACCGCGCGTAGCTCATATCAACCGAGCTATGCGCGGTTCATATGGTACGGGCCTGAAGCGCTCGAAGCTCCTAGACCGCCGCGGGGGCCAAGACGTGCGGTGGGGGAAAAGAGGCGTTGACTCTGAAAATCGGCCGCCGCGTTCACTTAAATCCCAGGCCTGGTCTAGACAAAGATTAATTAGCGATGGTTTTACTTTCTAATCTAGCAATGATCCTGAGCCAGGGTGCACAGTGATTAATTGCACTGAATGGAGGGGGAAACACCTACAGGAGCGGTGGTTATGTGTACATGAACTGCGCCTGCCTCAGTCAGGCATACATTACCACCACTCCTGTACGTGTTTCCCCTCCATTCACTGCAATTAATCGCTGTGCACCCTGTCCTGAGCACATGGTGAGAATCGTGAAAGATTATATAATTCGATTAAAAGAAAACAAATTACATATTAGTTATAACTAAATTAGTTATAACATCACACAGACTATTATTTGCTCCAATAGAAGAAAGGAAACGAGACTAAAAATGAATGTATCCTCCTCCAAGTTCTTCAAACAATATAGCAGAAGATACAAAGTGTGTTTATTCAAAATTTATTTGCAAATAATCCCGAATTGCGGCTGTGTGAGAATAAAAGGAATACACGATGACGCAGCTAATACTTATTAACCCTTTAGCGCCCACACCTAGATCCCGTTTTGTTTTATCGTTAAAAATGGTCTGAATTTATATATTTTTATACAAAAAAAATTTTTAATTTTTTTTTAAATTTATTTTTTTGAGAGGTCAAAATGCATAGAACCGAAGAATACAGGGTTCAGATAAGTCCGACTTTCTTCAGTGAATAAAACTACGCTAAACATGTATCATTTAAACTGTTGCAAACAGCAAAATGCGAATGCAAACGGCGAAACGGCAAAAAAAGGAATGTATCATATATGAAACGTTTGGCGCTAAAGGGTTAATCTTAAATTCATTCGTGAAGAAAGAAAATATTACCTTGCGTAGGAAATCACAAAAATAAGTCCACATCTAAATTACTCAAATTTTTATCACGCGCTCAAAATCTATTAAAAAATTCGCCCATAATCACATCTATGTGAATATTTTAATTCATTTAACTTGCTCAGCATTCCCACGGAAACAGTCTCTAATTGTAAGACCAACAACCTGTCCTATCATATTCCAAAAAGGGCATGGAAAAACTTCATCTCTGACTCAAATTCCTGCGTAAATAAATCACTTTTCCTAAGATTTAGCGAATTTATTTGCACATCGAAGAATTTTTTTCGATAACACGAGTCTGTGACGCGCACATACATACGTCAAAGATCGCGAATGATGTACGCGGTACGCAACCCAGCGACGCGGCGGTTGGTTTTCCGAGGGTTAAATCTATCCCAAACCTAACTCAACCTGTTTTTTCGATGCGCCTTGAAACACATTAAAAAAAGACCATTTATTTACATTATGGGAGGCGGTGGCAAACTCGGCCTGGTAATTGGTAGTGAAACACCGGAAACGCCGTCAGTGTCGGTACAGACTGTCGGCGGCCTCAAATTGAGATCCGTCCCGCTTTCGGACATACTGGAATCGTCCTCCTCCGGGTTCACCTCGGAATCGTCGATCACCAACCCATCTGGGGGGAGTAACTTTTCCTCGCTGGTGAGGGGCAGAATCGTGGGCGAGGGCTGCGGTTCCATGGCAGCGTCCCAAACCTGTTTCATCAACTTGAATGTCGAGTCCCGGGATAGAAGGGAGCAGAAAACGTGCCTATCCTCTTCGGTGGCGACTGCTACCGCATTCGGAATAATTCGGGCGGTCTTCTCCTTGCTGATCTTCAACACGGAGACTGTTGGTATCAACAGTTTTGTCACGTATCCGAACACGTTGCTGTAGAAGGCAAAGTAGTTCGGCGTGATATACAGGTGGCCCTGCAGCAGGATATCGCCTACTAGCGCGCAACTGTAGTAGTTCAATACACGTTCGTCCGCAGCAACCTAACGGACATAAATATTGAGGAATTATGGTACTGGATCGATACTGCCGTTTCTTTTTTGTTGGTTAGCTATAATAAGTGGTCTCGTTGTCAAACATGTAAGAATTTGATACCTTAAAAACATGTCAATTTTATTGATATATAAAAATACTTCCCTCATATATCGATGGCTTACAACAGGCATGGAACTAAAGTGAACGCCGCTGCCGTTTTTCGGAGGCGTTGCCTGCGAAAAACGGCCGCGGCGTTCACTTTAGTTCCATGCCTGGCTTACAAGTAGTGCACAAATATTGTATGTCCACTGTTTATGAAATTTTAGTTTTTATATGCAAGAAATATTTCTTGACTCTTTCTTTATGTAGTATAAAAAACACATTTCTATCCACTTCATAAATTTTTCAAAAATATTATTTTTGTTCATTGTATGCCCCTAAATCTAAAGTACCATTGCTTGTTTAAGCCTGTTGTTCTCAAAAACCCTAAAAGTGGAAATACAATATTTGTGTACTAAGCAATCGATATGGTCTATTGATAACATTAATCCTTTTGGTCTTTTCAATTACATTAGCTTTAAACCCGGCAGTGCACACGTGAAATTCTGAAATATAGGTATCCACCTGGGGTGCTCATGGACCCCCAGTAAAATATAACATTTATTGACTACGATATATAAAAATCTGTGTATTTTATGACTGTTTATTGAAACTGAAATACTGAATTTGTGTTGACAGTTAAAACACTACTAAATATGTGTGCAAAACCCCTGTAGATGCGATGGGTTTTCCAGAATTAATTTCCAAATATCACCTTCAAAAACGGATGTCGGGAGTAAAATAAAACTCTGGAAATCAAGTGTTGTGGTAAAGGACGATGTCATGAATTATAGACCCATATTTCTTCTAAGCTGATTCTCCAAGATTTTTGAGAAGATTGTCTCCAACAAATTTTCGGAGTTATTTAGAGGTAGCCTATCCGATGCGCAAAACGGCTTTTTCCGGGCAAGTCTATTGTGACCAATCTCGCTGTTTTTTCGAGTTATGTAACTTCTGCCTTGGATTTGCGTCAGCAAGTAGATGTGGTGTATACCGACTTCAAGTTGGCCTTTGACACAGTTGATCATAGTATCTTGCAGAGGAAGTTAAGAGCCTTTGGATTTCATAGAAGGCTGTTGCGGTGGGTAGGTAGGTATAAGGATTCGTGATTGCCTATCCCAATCTATAGTTGTTTCTTCGGGAGTGCCTCAGGGTTCCCATTTGGGACCTTTGCTGTTTTGCATCTTTGACCTTAAGTTATTGACCATTATTGACCATCATGACCTTAAGTTATTTGCTAGTATCTCGTCCTTAGACGATGCTCAGACTCTGCAGGGTGATCTCCACCGTTTAACTGATTGTTGTATTAGAAATAGGCTTTCCTTAAACCTTTCGAAATGCCATGTGATCAGAATCTCCCGGTCACTCAGTACGCTAATTTTTGCGTATTCACTTGATGCGACACAATTATCCTCCATAGAGAGTGTTTGCGACCTCGGTGCTTCCTACAATTCTGCGTTTTCCTTCTTGATTCATGTCAACAGAGTTACTAATGATGCTTTCAAGCAGCTTGGGTTTATAATAAGGCATTCGAAGGGGTTCAATAACCGGCGGAGTTTTAAGTTGCTCTTTGACACTCTTCTTAGGGCCTGTTAGAGGTTATGGAAGAAAATTACTCAGAATGATTTAGTAGTGATTGTTACTATATTAGAATACTGATTGCTTTAGTACTCGCGTGTCCGAGAGAAGCACAACGAAATATAACGATACCGAACTTGTTACCGATTATAAGCGATATAAAAAACAGAACAGAAAAACGCGTGTGCATGCCCAAGAATCGAAACACATTGAAAACGGGAAAAGGAAGCGAGGGCACACTCGCTGTAACTTCGACTCTCCGCCAGATGGAGTAAAAGGCGCCAATTTTTTAAAAGAGACTTTAACAGGCCCTATTTGGAGTATGGGTCTGTAATATGGTCTCCTCACCAAGCGTACCTTTTTCGCGCAGTTGAAAGAGTGCAGCACAGATTTCTGCGGGTTGCATCGTTTCGCATTGGGCAACCGATGCAGAGATTCGATCATAATTATGGGCCGTCAATGCACATATTTAACTTCTTGTCAATGCGGCAGCGCCTACTGTTAGCAGATCTAACATTCCCCTTTAAAATTCTTAATGGGCATGTAAATTGTCCCCAACTGTTGGGGTTAATTAGTTTTAGTATGTTGCCCGGCCGTTGCGTAATTGTCCACTGTTCCAGGTTAAATTTTACAGAACCAATCTTCATCTCAGAGACCCTATGGCTAGAGTATGTCTGTGTGGGAATGATTTAGCCGACAGTATTAATTTTTTTTGGCACGTCAGTCGAGGCTTTTAAACGTTCAGTGGTATCCACTCTTTGTAAACGGAATTGAATTACTTGGGGGTATCGCCTTCAGGGTAGGTCTGTTTCGAGACTCGAAACAACCGAGCGGAGCCGAGACCCGAACGGTTTCGGGTGACCCGAATGATTCGAGTAGCTCGATTTTTTCAAGCCGCCCGAATGTGTTTCGGGTAGCTCGATTTTTTTGAGCAGTTCGAATGTGTTTCGGGTGGCTTGATTTTTTCGGGCCGCTTGAATGTGTTTCGGTTAGCTCGCTTTCTTCAAGCAGCTCGTATGTTTCGGGTAACTCTAATATAAATTAAGATAGATGTATAATATGAGATGTATAGATATGAAAATCATATCAAGTAATTTAACCCTTGCCAGGTGGATATTTTAACAACACATTGAATGCGGGGTCCATTTTGACCCATAATTTAATTCGTATACACTTCAGAATAAGCTCCTAAATAAGGTTTTCATCTTGTTAGAATCTTAGTAGCACTAATAAGAAGTAACATGTGTAGGTTGATATTTCGGAGGGTCCCAATGGAGTATGGATATATATTAAAGGTAATTCCTTATGTTTGTTAAAATCATTTATTTCTGTACGAACGATAGATTATATTGACCTGACTGATGAATTTAAATGGTTTGTGATATTAAACTATTTCATTGAAAGCGAACAATTCTTTTATTAAAGGAGGAAATAGGAAAGAACGGGAACGTAATAGGTATACAAAATTTATTATTATACACAGTAACATTCACGCAAACGCTAAACTATATACATACACTGTTTACACGCTATACTAGACTCAAATATTTTGGTTATTGGCTGATGTAGGCACATACATTGTCGCACCGCGCGACGAAGAGTGCGAACAAATCACATCGAGATCGAGTGGGATAGAGCAGGGTTGACTAATTGGCGACTCACGAGCCATCGGGGGCCATTCTGCCTTGCTGCCACGCTGAACGTCTCCCCCTCCATACCGACCAAACTCTGACGATCGCAGGCGAAAAGAGAAGGAAAGTAGTAGGAATCGACTGCGATTGTCAGTGGTTGGTCGGTATGGAGGGGAGACGTTCAGCGTGGCAGCAAGAGGCCCCCGGCCAGTGATGCCAGAATCGTGGGACGCGGGACGAAACGCTTACCCCCACTATGACTCACCGTCGTCTCCCACTACGATTTACCGTCATCCCCCACTTTCTTCCCATCGCACTGTACACAAGCATATCCCTACCCCTGTCCTTGTGCTCGGCAGCCCAATAGGCAGCTCACACGGACAAGAGTATAAATATGCTTGTGTGCAGTGCGGTGAGAAGAAAGTGGGGGACGCCGGTAGGGCATAGTGGGAGATGATGGTAGGTCATAGTAGGGGTAAGCATTTGGGCTCGCGGCCCTCGATTCTGGCATCACTGCCCCCGGCGACTCACGAGTCGCCAGTTAGTCAACCCTGGGAATCCCAGTGGGATAGAGCAATCTATCCGACGAACGCCATAGCAATAGCGTAGGCATATTACGATTAACCATTAATACATACATAATACGATAAAAATTCTTTATTTTTCACAATATGTTTAAGAAATTATTATCCTGATACCAACCCAATGATAATACTTTCCTGAACATAATGTAAAAAATAAGGAAATTTTAATGTTATTATATATTAATAGTTAACCGTTAAAGATGGCTACGCTATTGCTTTGGCGTCCGTCGACCAGATCGCTCTATCCCACTTGATCTCGATGTGTTTTGTTCGCACTCGTCGTCGCGCGGTGCGACAATGTACAGCGTCATCCGTTAAAACTGCAACCTACGCGCGCGCGGACATCGATACCTAGCGGTGAAGTATCATGGTATCTCAAGCACGTATGAGCAGTGATGCCAGAATCGTGGGACGCGGGACCAAACGCTTACCCCCACTATGACCTACCGTCCTCTCCCACTATGGCCTACCGTCGTCTCTCACTTTCTTACCATCGCCCTGCACACAAGCATATCCCTACCCCTGCCCGTGTGCTCGGCAGTTCGACAGGCAGCTCACACGGTCAGGAGTAAAAATATGCTTGTGTGCAGTGCGGTGGGAAGAAAGTGGGGGACACCGGTAGGGCATAGTGGGAGACGACGGTAGGTGATAGTGGGGGTAAGCGTTTGGTCCCGCGTTCCACGATTCTGGCATCACTGCGTATGAGTATCGTAGGTATCAGAAGGTATCGATACCTAAATGATACCTACTCAAAAGGTTCGATCCTTTGTAGGCATCAACATCTTGGGTGGACATAGTATCGATACTATTCGAACCCGAAACAAGCATTCAACAAGGTATCGAAACAGGAATGAGTACTTGGAAAGAATCGATTCCCAAATGATACCTACAAACTCTCGGTCCTTTAAACTCGACTGCGTTGGGGTCCGACGAGACGCCGGACGGCATCGAGATGGTGTGGACACCCCCCCCCCCCCCCCCGGCAATGCCTCACGAGTGTTGTGACTTTGGACCCTCGGAATGGTTGGAATTCCCATTAAGAAGGGGGAACTCTTACAGTTCCGCATTTCTCATCAGATTTTTCCAAAAACGATGCCAATCGATTCCTTATATTTCGCCGATTAAATTAACACCAAGAACGAGGTAATTCGGACGTTAATGAAGGAAATTACTTGAAAAATTCATTTTCATAATCTCCACCTACCTTCGTTAAAAATATTCCGATTTACATGATATTTGGTATAATTTTCATTGGAACAACTTAAGGAATCCATCGATATCACTTCCATATTGATACGATAAAGAATAAAGAATGCGTTTTTCTGAAACAGGTATGAATCCTCGGCTGACCGCAGCGAAAAGAGGTTGACGCCTCGCAGTCGAGGGCGAAATATTTATTGCAGCGTATTAAGAAATTCTTCATCGTATCGATATGGAAATGACCCCAGTGGATTCCTGGCGTTCTCCCAATTATAATCATAGGAAATATTATGCAAATCGGACTACTTTTACGTTTTCGCAAAAAAATCTGATGAGAAATGCGGAACTGTAAGATTTCTCCCTTCTTAATGGGTATTCCAACCATTCCGAGGGTCCAAAGTCACAACACTCGTGAGACATCGCCGGGGGGGGGGGGGGGTGTCCTCGCCATCTGGATGCCGTCCGGCGTCTCGTCGGACCCCAACGCAGACGAGTTTAAAGGACCGAGAGTTTGTAGGTATCATTTGGGAATCGATTCTTTCCAAGTACTCATTCGTGTTTCGATACCTATGCATGCTTGATTCCGGTTCGAATAGTATCGATACTTTACTGTTGCCGTGATACCAATTCAACTCAGTACTCATTTCAGCTCCTACTGGTATCAAATGTCGATACCAAGTACTTACAATTTTGGTATCGAACCTTCCAAACGAGTACTTTGGGTATCGAATTACTTGAAACTCATGAGAAAGACTGGTATCATTCCGATCACTATGTGACACACACAACTTCATCCATGCTAAAACATTATCATTTTTTACGTGAATACGTCTTTATAATTGCATCCATACAGGGGGGCCATTCCAGAAAACCAATGGTAACAAAATCGGAGGATACAGTTTGGCCTTGTGGCTCCGAAACTGTGGTATATACCCGAAATCCAATTACACCACTCGATAGCCAAAGAATCAAAGAATTTGTTGCATTAAGTGCGGATCGTTACGCTTCGCGCGCAGCGGAAGGGGCGGGGGTGCCGCTATTTTTGTTCATGTTTTCACTGCGTCGGGAAAATTCCTTGCTGTATAACCTCTGACTCGGCGAAGCTACGACGCTCGTTTTTATCGCGTTTGACAGCTATTGTCGAGATCTATCGATTCCAGATATAAAAGATCCGCGACGAGTAGTTACGCTTAAGGTATATGTAGGAAACTGGTTTCCTAAAGTTAAATAATATTTGACAATGTTTGATGATGTTTAATAATGTCTAATAATGTTTAATAATGTTTAATAATGTTTAATAATGTCTAGTAATGTTTAGTAAAATAAGTGCATCCCTCACATAATATTCTCCACACACACGCGCACTCAACGTCTGCGGCACCATAACTCTACAGGGTGATTGGCTCGGTGCGCCTGATCTGCCTGGCAACCGTGACGAGGTCAACCCCCCGTGGTGTCTCTCCGAACTTATGGCTTTCGACCCTCGAAGGGGTTGGAATACCTATTAAGAAGTGAGACATCTTCGAATTCCTCATTTCTCATCAGATCTGTGCGAAATCGACGCCAATAGATTCCTGGCGTTCCGTCGATTAAAATCATACCAAACATCATGCAAATCGGACTACTTTGACACAAGCTATTTGTATTCCTTATGTAAAAGTAGTCCGATTTACACGACATTTGGCATGATTTTCATCGGAAAACCACAAACGTACAAGAAGGAAACAGAGAATCGAAACTAAATAAAATCTTTTAATAACATCGTTTAATTAATATAATACTACGTCACAATAATTTTTTTTCTTTGACGTAGATCACACTGCATCATCTTCTATTTCGATTATCTGTAAATATATAAAATCCACATTTTTTAGTTACAACTTAACGTAAAACTTATTATATAGAAATAGAGTGGCCCTTTGCTATACTAAGAGTAGAGACTGCAAAATGTGTCCGAAGGAGGTGAAGGCGTATAGCAGAAAGTCTTATTGCAGGAAATTTAAATGCGAATGGTAATAATTCAGGGAAAATGAACAAAGAGTTTCAATATTTTTGACCTGCAATTTATTGGTGTTGGAATAAAATTAATTTAGTATATTTATTGGTGAATTGAAATATCGTTAATGGGAAACTAATAAAATCAATGAATGACGTGGCAACTACTGTGGATTTTAAAGTATTACTGACTGTCTTTCACAAAAGATTGAAAAATATCAAGGGCGATGTGTTTTCAGCGTACTTTCTTCACTACCCATACAGCACACTCCATTGCAGGAAGATTTCGGTGCAGCACTGGAACGTTCCAGCAACATGAATGGAATATTCCAGGAAGGTTCCTATGTCCGCCCCTGTGGAACATTCCACGGAACGTTCCGGAAATTCTCTGGCAATGGTTATCACACTCGTGAGGCATCGCCCGGGGGGGGGGGGGGGGGGGGTGTCCTCGCCATCTGGATGCCGTCCGGCGTCTCGTCGGACCCCAACGCAGTCGAGTTTAAAGGACCGAGAGTTTGTAGGTATCATTTGGGAATCGATTCTTTCCAAGTACTCATTCCTGTTTCGATACCTTGTTGGATGCTTGTTTCGGGTTCGAATAGTATCGATACTATGTCCACCCAAGATGTTGATGCCTACAAAGGATGGAACCTTTTGAGTAGGTATCATTTAGGTATCGATACCTTCTGATACCTACGGTACTCATACGTACTTGAGATACCATGATACTTCACCGCTAGGTATCGATACTGCTTGAGCGGCATCATTCCCATCACTAGTGTCACACGTTGGAGCAAAGCGCTTATCCCTGGCCCCACTCTCATGTCGTTACTGAATTGAACCCCACTGTAACCCTAAAGCCGTGATTAGCAACCGGCGGCCTGCGGGCCACATTTGGCCCGCCAGCCGCAGACCTGCAGCCCACCTGAACATCGCCCATATATGTTTTGAACTATAAAAGATATAGGAATGTATTTAATATTGCGGCCCGCGTAGAGTAGTACATGATGTAAGGACATAAGGGTTGTGTTCCAATTCACGCATACTGCGCATGAAATTGATGGCATCTTTTTGGTGGCATCGTACGATTCCCTAGAATTTCTCTTACTTGCCACCAACACGATGCCACTTCCGGTGCAGCGAGCGGTGCAGTGACTGCTTCTCCTCTGATTTTCTGCGATTGCTGCACGCTCACTGCACCGGAAATGGCATCGTATTGGTGGCAAGTGAGAGAAATTTTAGGAAATCGTACGATGCCACCAAAAAGATGCCATCAATTTCATGCGCAGTATGCCTGAATTGCAACACAACCAAGGTGTGCTCTTGCGCAAGCCTTCCAAATTAGCCAATAACGTGCCCTTCCCAAGATCGTCCATATTGGATTGTCAACCAAGACGAGAGTTGCATTAAAATCTGGTAACGTAACAGTACATACTGTTGAGAGTCTCGTAACGATATGTTTTATTATAGAGTGAATCTCTAACTGTTTTCAAACCCTTTGGGGGTTATTCGAACTTCACCTTTACTTCTCTTTGCTATTACATTTGTGTATTCTTGTTCAAACTTTGCGCCTGTAGAATTTACGTTACACGACGTTAAATTAGTACATTCTAAACCCCATAATGTAACTAGGCCGCCATATTTTAACATGGCGGAAAGTGGGAAGGCCATTGAGCTATAAGAATACCTGGAGAGGGAACAGCAGTGGGAAGAAGTAGTGGCGACCAGTGATGCCAGAATCGTGGGACGCGGGACCAAACGCTTACCCCCACTACGACCTACCGGCGTCCCCCACTTTCTTCGCACCACACTGCACACAAGCATATTTTTACTCCTGTCCGTGTGAGTTGCCTGTTGGGCTGCCGAGCACACGAACAGGGGTAGGGATATGCTTGTGTGCTGTGCGATGGGAAGAAAGTGGGGGACGACGGTAGATCATAGTGGAGGTAAGCGTTCAGTCCCGCGTCCCACGATTCTGGCATCACTGGAGGCGACAGCGTTCTGAAGGAAACAGAAGATGGCGGGTGAACCTATCCTTTTTCCTATTATCCCTCTCACTCTGTACTCTCTGTGTCATGTAGGGGAAGCCCGGGCAAAGCGAATGCCCTGGGCAAAGCGGATAGTCTTTTTTTTGCTTTGCTATCAAAGATGGTCCCACGAGTTTTTCCTGATCTAGAAAGCGACCGGTTGTAGACGCCATGACAATGCAATAAAGTATGTAATTGCTGTGGTGCGTCGTGTGTGAAGAAAAAACGAAAATTGTGCGTTTTCTTACACATTTCGCTCAGGTAGGTACGTGGCTTGATTATTAATAGTTATCGGTATTTACCACAGTAAATATTTTTTATAAGAACTCTGTGTTCTTAAGATTCTATTAGAGGTTAACATTTTTAATTTGTTGTTCATACTTTTATCAAACATTACAAATTTCCACCAAGTGGGTTCTTTGGGCAAAGCGGATGGGGGTAAAGCGGATGGTCAATCTTTGTCCTGCTAATCTCGGTCATATTATTATTGTTTTATTATTGTCATATATTATTGATAAATTTTTATTATTGATATTGATATTGATAAATATTATTGTCATATATGTGTGTTTTGAGCCATACTCCGACCCCCCATCCGAAGACTGGATCCAGTGCAACCAATGTACCAGATGGGCCCATGAATGCTGCACTGTATATGAAGGATCTGGCAGTTACTTCTGTGACGAATGCCAAGATTGACTTTGCGTTATTTAATAACATTCGCTTTGCTCGACCCCCTCATCCGCTATGCCCAGGGGGGTAGGGCAAAGCGGATTGATTGACTTATTTACGTTTTTCATTTTAAAATGCTTTAAATGTTTCAGTTACCAATTTTTTCGTTATTGTATCAGAAAGCTGATTAATTTTAAATGATTATTAATATAAAAAATATTTCTCATCTTAATTGTAACTGTGTTATTTTTCTCACTAAACCTTAACACAGGCCTGGGATTTAAGAGAACGCGGCGGCCGATTTTCAGAGTCAACGCCTCTTTTCCCTCACCGCACGTCTTGGCCCCCGCGGCGGCCTAGGAGCTTCGAGCGCTTCAGGCTCGTACCATATGAACCGCGCGTAGCTCGGTTGATATGAGCTACGCGCGGTTCATATGGTACGAGCCTGAAGCGCTCGAAGCTCCTAGGCCGCCGCGGGGGCCAAGACGTGCGGTGAGGGAAAAGAGGCGTTGACTCTGAAAATCGGCCGCCGCGTTCACTTAAATCCCAGGCCTGCCTTAACACATCCGCTTTGCCCGGGCTTCCCGTATGTATGTGTGTGCGCAGATAACTTCACTCACATGCACTATGCATTCATAGCCTGTTGTAAGACAGAGATAGATTCACCCGTTTTCGTCCCTCTTTCTCGGACCGGATGCCGAAAAAATCACTTACTGTATGTTGATGTATGAAATGTTATCTCTTTATGCTAATTTTAATGTAATTCCTAAACAATTAGTCTTGTTTCTTAACTTTAGCCAGTAAGTGTATGTACCTACAATATACGTATTCGTTGAGATCCGAACAGTGCGAGTGATTTATAGAATTTAGAAGTGATGAGAATTACGTAAACTTAAAAATAATTGGAATGCGATTATACTTGAGAAAAGTCTGGCTTATGTATACTTTCACCAAATATAATTTTTCAAAATTACTTAATTTTCTAAACGCTAAAGTAGGAAGACCTCCTAAAAATAAGAAATGGGATGCATACGTACTTTTCAATATATTTCAATCAATGAAATTGATCACTTATATGATACTTAAACCTAGACCTAGTTTCAAAAACTAAAAAGATAAACATTTTCAATACTCTATCTATAGGTGCCCCGCGTAAGTATTTTTATGTTCCAATAAAACATAGTCATTATCACTATGGTCATATATATTCAGTAATAGGGCTATCGAACTAAAACACAATTCACAGCCGTATTTAGAAAAATCCTTCCATAATCCAGATCCAAATTTGGTAAAAATACTGTAGACTATGCTGCGTAAAATGTTCAGACATCTGTACACTATCAAACACAGCCCGCTATTGCAATTTTAATTATCAGCAGCTGAATTCGCAGCACTTCATACTTGATAAGCAACTGAAAAAATTATGAAGATTTCTACCCACTACACAAATGGAAATATCGCTGTACGTTTCAGGAATTCACAATTTTAATAGACGAATTGACGTTACGAACGCGGCGATCACACTGTCACATTGCAATAATAAAGCTGTCTTTACTTTTAAATACAATATGTACATTGCATAGTGCTCCCGATGCTCATCTGATCCGTACGATAAGACTATTACAGACTAGTCTACTCTTTTATGGAATCCAGCTGCCGATAACAGGCAGATAAGATGTTGAACGCTGCCGTTATCAATTCATGAGAATGAAAGAATACTTTGAGCACATTCAAGATTCCACTTTCGGATAGCAAAACAGAAACTGATATGATAATACTTTCAATGTTATAATGAAATACCATACTTAGGTAATGCGTATTTCATTCTGTGCTATGGTACTGTATAGGTAAGTATGTTTACCATGAAAATGACAGACGAACAGGCGTGGGTGAAACTTCCATAGAATTACCTGAGAGAAATGCCTGTGGAATTTTTTCTGTCGTGCGCTGCTGGTAGTTGTTGGTGAAGATGTTGACGAAGATCTGCTAACCGTTCCTGGAGTTTGTGCGGCACCGCCAGCTGCCATGGATGGTGTACTTCTACTGAGCGGTTTGGAAAGATGACTAAAAGACAGAAAGTAAGAAGCTATAAGTGAAACGAGTGGGGCCAATTTTCAGAAAGATAGAATTCATCGGTTCCATTGTTTCGCTGCAAGATAGGAAGCATTATCGTTAGAAATCTTGAACTCTCAAAGTTAATATTGAACGTCTTCGATAATGTTGGATAAAGATCAAACATTTTACGATTTATTTCCTACAAGGTATTACTAAACAGTGAAAATCCTTTACGTCCTCTACGTACAGTATCTACTGCCCCGTTAATATGGAAAGATATGGACTCGTTAATATGGAATGAATCATCCCCACCACTTTAGCCCGGGTCAGCATTAAGCACGACTTGCCTTGCCCTTGCTCGACATGCGAGCCGCTAAACAATATTTGCCACCATATTTTGCTGTTCTCTCCTTCTTTTTCAAATCATTTTCGAGCTCGCATCTGGGAAAGAAATACGCCCTAGAACCTCTTTTGTTATATTTCAAGTAATGTGGGAAGTCGACGGCGCACAGTGGTCGAAAATGACACAGTCGGCATCAAAAATTGATTCCCACGCCAAATCGAAATAAAAATCAACGAAACATGGTATACTGGGGTATTAGGTATCGCTGATTACAAATTCGTTGCAGGTTTTTTGAAAAAGAAGATGGCGGATCTAATATGACCGCCCAAACTCGACACAAACTAGTAAAATAGGGATCATACGAACGAAACACGTTGTTTATTGAAATCCTAAAGCTATAACTTTATATTTTATGAGTCTAGAAAGTTGCATTATACTGTATAGAATGCTTTAGTAAAGAATAGTTGTTAAAAAATGGTATATAACAATATAAAAACCAACATTATTTAATAATTTTATCATTTCCGCGGTAAATACTGCAAATACGTGATTAATCTAACCATTGAATATCTATTGGAGGCGAAAATAAAGATTATTGACATAAATAAATGTTAGTAGAATTGTTTATTAATAATTTGTTTAAACAATCTTTTAACAAAGAAACAGTGAAATCCATTTCATACAATCAAATTGATCATATTTTGTTGTAACATTACAATAAAGAATTAATTGTTATTAAACAATTTGTTAACATAATAGATTTCGGTAATATTCAACAAGGATAAGTGCAATTTGGAAGGTACATTGTTTTTATGAGGTAGGTACCCACTAAGTAAGGATTCTTGAAAATTTCATCTCCAAGGGGGTGAATAGGCTAAAATTTATTTTCTCGGATTCCTTAATATCTCTTAGGCCCGATTAGATATCGCTTTGGTTTTCACTTACAACGGTTACCCACACAAATGCGTAAAACTCAATTTCCGGATTTTGCCGTAACCAACCCCTAAGGCGGTGAAATGTGTTTTCACGTATTCTTTATAATTTCTTGAGCCCGATTAGATATCAACTTGGTTTTTAGTTACAATGGTTGCCCACACAAATGCCTATCAACAAATTTCAGGATATTGCCCTAATCAACCCCTAAGGTGAAGAAAAGGGGTATAATTTGTTTTCATGGATCCCCCAAAAGCTCTTCGGTCCGATTCGATATCGATACTTGGTTATAGCCTAGATAAATACCAAAATAAATTTTTTGCTAACATAAGACAGTTTATCTTCTTTGTCCGGGCTTGAGTAGAATTGAGAAGTGAGGGCAAATGGAACTCGATTTTCTTGGTCGCTTCTTATTTCGTTGCGATCTCCTGGACAAAGATGTTGTCGGTCATCTTAGACGTGCCCCGAGACATTATGTTTGCTCTAATTATACATGCGAGTGATGTTTGTTTGTGCTTCGTGTGTGTTATTTTATTATCCTATTTATCCGTTTATGCCTCTAGCGTTTCCAGTGCCCCGCCCGCCGGGTTGTATCAGCATGCAGAATTCTGGGAAGATGACAAAGACTCATGGGATTTGAGGGTCCTATTTGGTGAGTTCCTTATTGCATTGGGGATTGTAGGTCTGCTTATTGTTTCTATATCCGTCCGAATAGTAATATTCTTGCAACTGGTTTTTTGTGTAGAACAGGGTTGACTAACTGGCGACTCAAGAGCCGCCGGGATCCCCTCCGCCTTGCTGCTACGCTGAACGTACCCCCTCCATACCAACCAAATTCTAACGATCGCAGTCGAAAAGAGAAGGAAAGAAGCAGGAATCGACTGCGATCATCAGAGTTTGGTCGGTATGGAGGGGGGACGTTCAGCGTGGCAGCATGGCGGAGGAGCCCACGGCGACTCGTGAGTCGCCAGTTGCCCATACAGCACACTTCATTGCACCTGTATTGCAGGAACGTTGCTGCAATATTGCGTTGTTGCAGATTGCATTGCAATATTGTAGGAACGTTCCTGCAATATTGCCGTGCATTATTGGAGTGGCAATGATCTTACAATATTGCCGTGCATTATTGGAGTGGCAATGATCTTACAATATTATAGTAATATTGCAAGAACGTTGCCGTGCAATGTTCCATTGGCAACGATCTTACAATGTTTCTGCAATATTGCGCGCACATCGAAGTGCAATGTTCCAGTGGAAACGATCCTACAATATTTCGGCAATATTGCGCGCACATCGACGTGCAATGTTCCACTGACAACGATCCTACAATATTTCGGCAATATTGCACGCAAATCGATGTGCAATGTTTCAGTGGCAACGACCCAGCAAAATTGCCTACATATTGCCGTGCAATACTGTAGTGGAAATATTATAGAAACAGTATAGCAATATTCTGAAGCAACTATGACTTTGACGAAATTTGAAATATGACGTCGAGTAGATTCTACAGCATGTTTCATTTAACTGGATATGCTAGAATTTCTCGTTGGCCGTTGTTATTGCCGTTTCGTTGCAGAATCATTGCCGGAACGTTGCAGGACTACATGTTTGCAATGCTGTCGCAACATTGCAAAAATACAGAGCTGCAATATTGCGAAGGCTGACATAGGACTGAACCTGCAATGTCTCTGCAATGTTATGGTGCAACATTTCAATCTTGCACCGCAATATTGCAGAGACGTTGCTGCAATGTTATGGTGCAACATTTCAATCTTGCACCGCAATATTGCAGAGACGTTGCTGCAATGTTATGGTGTTGTGTGGGTAGTCAACCCTGGTGTAGAACGTCATGGGGACATCTTCGTTGGGCCTGCCCCACAACCTCGACTGTGGTCGTTATTGGAGGCCGACCGTGCCCTGCGTGGCTGGGACGACGACACCTAGTTGTGTGCTTATTTACCATCTTTTTTTCAATACATTACTTTTCTTAGTCTTATCCTTATATATAATTGTTAGTATATCGTTACTTTCTTTCAAAAGTGCGACCATTCCCATATTACTGCACTATTCTATAAAGTGTTTGGCTGAACGTGAATTATTATTATCGTGCGTGTTTTAAATCGTGTAAGAGGCTAACCATGCAGGTGTTAGTTTTTTAACCGCCCGCGTTTTAGCGTCTCGTCGTGCAGTAGCACTTAGTCTCCGATTTTAAAAGACCTATCCGCGATTTTCTTGTTGTAGAATTGTAAATAAAATTAAAATAAATTGAATATAATATTGAAATTTATATAAATTCAATAATGAATAACTTTCAATTAATAAAATTACAGAAAATATTGGTAAAAATAAACTTACTTCATAAGAAACTGACTGTGAAATTGACTCAATCGCTCCTCATATTGAATAATTAGAATTTGAAGCCCAACCAACAATTATCACAGAGTAAACTAAACACCTATTCTTAATAAACATAAAATTTCAATTTTTATTGAATATAGGAAAAACACAAAATTTATAAGTTAAGTCCTTTCGTACAAAAATTTATTAAATAAATATAGATACAAACCGATCTGGCTCACGTCGGTCTGAACTCAAACCATGTAAGATATTAAAAGTCGAACAGACTTAAAATTTAGACCCCTGCATTTAAATTATATCTTAATTCAACATCGAGGTCGCAATCATCTTCATAAATACCCACACAGCACAACATCCGGCAACGTCCCAGGGACGTCCACAGACGTCTACAGACGTCCTGGGGACGTCTTGTTACTGATCGGGACATTCAGACCGTCTGAACGTCTTGATCAGTAACAAGACGTCCCCAGGACGTCTGTAGACGTCTGTGGACGTCCCTGGGACATTGCCGGATGTTGTGCTGTGTGGGTATTTCAGCCAAGTTTTTCCAGGTTTGTTATGCTTAAAAGGAGTTTTTAAATCGGAATCTATAACTAGCTTTTGAGTAGTATTTAGTATCTATATTATATTTTTTTAAAGGAAATCCACATTTGGCTGAATTAATTATCCAAGTTACAATTTTTTCTTCGCCTGGTAAAGATCAGTAAGGTGAAGGTCCCATTCGACGATTATACTCTGGTACACGAGCATGTAAGGTAAAAGACCCAATACGTGGACACGTCCCAGTAGCTGGACACTGGTGCAAAAGAACTATTTTATTCAATTATTCAAATATTTAGTCAAATATATATGAATATATTTTACTAAATATTTGAATAATTTAATAAAATTGTTCTTTTTTTGATAAAGCGAATATTAAATGTACTAATCAGTATTTTGCACCAGTGTCCAGCTACTGGGACGGGTCCACGTATTGGGTCTTTTACCTTATTATGTTATTTAAAGTTGTTCTTTGTACGCCAAAGGTTTTATACTCGCTAAACGGATACTCATGTTTGATTCCCGAATAGCTTTAAGAGCATTCCTTACAGCCTCATTATTATGCTGTGTAAAACTTCGCTGTTTTATTTTTAAACATTTTTTTCTATATTTTGGTTCATTTGTACGACTTCTGGCAGCACTGTTTTTTCCACTACTCATTTTACTAGATTTGTATTACTAATGTACAGCAGATGCGGCCAAACTGGGCCATTTGGGAGTAGGGTCTCCATGATGTTTACCATAGCCGCGCGGAAGGGAAACTCGAAAACCAATGGTGACGTGGGCGCGCCGCGGATAGGGAAAACTGGAGTAGTGTGCGGTGCAACCTCATGCCCGTAGGATAGGCTTGAATGACTGTGAATCTTGGGGGCCCCAGGGATCGCTGCCACTTGGGCTCCTAAGAGGGCCAGTTATTTCAGCCTAGGGGTACGAGCCTGCACCACACGCAACTATTAACATTCTTACAGTCTTCTCTATCCGTGGCGCGCCTACGTTACCATTGGCTTTCGGGGCCCCTTCCGCGCGGCTAAAGTAAACATCATGGAGGCCTTACTCCCAAATAGCCCGGTTTGGCCGCATCTGATGTACAGTCATCCCGTTTCTGAGGTTAAATTAAGAAAAATTATAGTTAAGACGTGGTCGATTTTTAGCGTTCCTTGTGAATGCAGTTAGCTTCAGAAGTCGACCGCTGTGGTCGACTATTAAAAGTTGAAGGGGAATGATGGTTCAGTTACCGACCACCCATAAATAAATAAATTACCTCATCTTTTTTTAATTTTTTAAGCACATATCAAATTATTGATGCTTTTTCAGTGAAATAGCATCATTTTCCAGTAAAAAAATGTATAGAACTGAATTACATCTGTCGTTTCTATTCAAAGCGCACTTATGATTCTCGTGTTGGAAACCAGCAATGGCGCATGTAGAATCAAAATTAGTTTACATATCACTTTAAAAGCATTTATTATTCTTACCTATGAAGAGCACGTTTTGTCGTATTTTAAAATTAGAAATTCAAAATATAATATAAAATTGTTCTTTAATAAATGCTTTATTTCAGTAGGAGAGACCGGGGCTAAAAGTTTCGGGAGTAAGTTGTTCCGACGGTTCTATCTTCAAAATAAACAGAGCGTTGTACATTAAATTATTTTTTCCGTGTGAGTTGATCACGCCACTCTGTCACCCATTTTAATAGTAACCGCGAAAGCGAATCGTGTGGTTGTAAGCAAGGACCTATTAGTCGCGTAACAGACAAGTAAATATTTTTCTATCATTATTCTTTGGTCTATATCGATTATTTAACGTATATTACACAGTACAACAAATTTTGACTTTTTTTTCAGACTTGTAACATTCAATAGCAGTTTCTTATAGGTTTTCAGGGCACGAAAACCTATAAGAAATGACTATTGAATGTTACAAGTCCAGATGGCTGTTGTACTGTGTTATTGATTGAGTTGTTCTTATAGGTCAAATTTTAAATTACATTTAAGAACATGGAGTAACAGTGTTTATCATTTCAATATATGTATAAGCAGAATAGTCTGTCAAATTGGTGCATGTGTCGATAGGGGCTAGTTGTTACCGTAACAACTTGCCCCACTACAAATGTATAAATTGTTGCTGCTGTGTTTTAAGCTGAAAACATATGAATGAAAAGCGGGAAGGGGCACTTCCATCGAAGTTATGCATAAAGATAAAAACTGTCACTAGAGAATTCAGTATCTGCAACTTGACTCTATCGAGAGTGATTTAAAAAACTACAATCTGGACAAGAAGCTACTTGTAGGCTACAAATACAAATCTCAATAAGTAGATACCCACAAACAGTTGAATGTAAGACTGATTTGTAGATTTTAGTTTTTATACCAAAGATAATGTTTATGGTTATTATATTGTTTTGGCTTTCTATTAAAGATAATACATTTTTGTTGATCCGAAACTTCAGAAATAAACATTATTAATAAAATTCTGTTTTATTTCAGTAGAAAATGAAATAAAAAGGGGTAAGAAGTTCCGCTTTGATTAGGCCCAAATAAATGAGTTTTTATGAAAAACCTAATACAATATATCAAATACAAGCTTAAAATCATAAAATATAATAAATTTAACAAAAAATTAGTCAATAGTGAAGAGAATAATTACATTATTTTTCCGTTATTTTTTGTGTTTTATCGAAATCGGAACTTTTAGCCCCGGTCTCCCCTACTTATTTCTTAAAGCTAAATAAAAAAAGTGGTCAACTACTAGAGGGCAGCCGACTACTAGTGCTTTCACCCTATAGGTAATCAAACAAAGGTGGTAAACAGAACATGGAAGAAAGGGGACTTCCCGGGGAATGGAAAGAAGGAATAGTAAGTCCTGTGTTCAAAAAAAGGAGAAAGGGAAATGGTTAAGAACTACAGGGGCATAACTTAGATGGACACGGATTATAAGATATAAATGGAAATTCTAAGGAGAAGATTAGAAGAACAAATGGAAAACAGGATATCTAGAGACGCGGTAGCGTCTCGACGCCAAGCACATGAAAAACACCCTGTATATGTCGACTGTCGCTACCGTGTACCTTTACTCGTCGCGGAGACACTCTAACCTAATTCTGACATTTATACATTAATATCTCATCACGCCTGCAATATTTTGTAAATTTAAAGACATTTTTCTTATGTAAACCGCATATCGGCTTTCGAACAAGACCAATTTCAATAAAATCGGTCCACACATGACAGAGATATCATAATATCGTCTCATGAATCAGTCGGATTATTAATTTTTGTCTCCTGATTCTCCTTCTTCAAGAAATTTTTCGTCAACATAATACGTATATACGCGTAACACACACACGTTCAGCCAAAACATGTTCGTTCTTCTTTCGTCGACTCTCGGGAATATTCGGCAGGGATCGTCGTCCGTCATTGTACATACATAGGGGAGACCGGGGCAAGTTGATACAGAGGCAGGTTGATACAGACGAATTATCTCGACACTGTATATATATATAGCTCCTTGTGTGTGAGATATGTGAAGCTTCTTGATCAATTCTTTACTACGATCTAGCGTACGTCTGTGTACTTTGACTTTAGCAATCCATTTTTAACTGTTTTCGTTTTTATGGACAAAAAGTAAATAGTTGTGTTCACTTTCCAATCCGTCTTGACACGAGATAGAGAATTTTATCACTCAAATTAATTGGGCATCACATTGAGTCCTTTGAAGGTAAGGGAATTACGTTTAGTTATTTTGTTTATATGCTCTACATTTGTTTATGGAGATGTTTGTATATAATGACTTCCTGTGGGGTAAGTTGATACGTTTTCTCTGGGGCATGTTGATACTCATGGGGAGTGTATCAATTTTTCCCGACTACTTTTAATTGGATTTTTCCTTTTATTTCTGGGAAGATGGTACGAAATTATGTCAGAAAAACGAATCGCGGAAAAATACCACAAAATATTTTTCAAAAAGCGTGTGTTGGTGTAGAAAAGGAGTCAAAGCGCCAGAATATACGGAATAGATAAAATAGCTTTATTAAGATACATTAATAAAAAGAAGCAAGCACCTCATATTAAAGTGGGATATTCCAGACATCCATCTTTTACTCATTAAACGGATATTTTACAGATGTATCAACATGCCCCAGAGCAGTATCAACTTGCCCCGCAATGGGGTAAGTTGATACATTTTACCTTCGTCCAAATAACATTTTCTCATTCATTTTGTATGTATTTTCTCAACATTTCATTTACAATATTTTAAAGAGGAAGGACCAAAGTATATTTTAGCGTATTTCTTATTAAGTAATTAATTCAAACAAAAATGAAAAAAATTGAAAACTGAAAACCGTATCAACTTGCCCCGGTCTCCCCTACTTATACATATATACTATTTTGAATTTTATAACCTACCAAGTGCTAAGTGTCAAATAAAGTAAGTTGTCCGAGTTTGGAATGTCATGAGTTTTTACACTACCTACGAGACTGAATTATTATCTCAATTAATAAGGTAAGTCGTCAAAATTTTTTAATAGACTTTTTATGTAGAGTCGCAGATTTGGAAGTTGTCCGGAGAAAGTTCGATTCGACAGAGAAGCATTTTCTTTTAGACTGTTTATGTAGAGTCGCAGACTTGAAAGTTGTCTGGAGAAGGTCCGATTCGACAGAGAAGCATCTTCTTTCGCATAAGTTTCTGAAAATTTGTACCATGCATGGACAAAATAATATAATATATTCTAACAAATTGCACTTAAATTGTCAGATATATTTTTATACTAGCAAACTATTTTTAATTCAGAGTTTTTATGTAAAGCTTATATAGAAATGAAGGTTATTTGCTCATTATAAGAAAAGAAATCGTATGTTATTATGAAAATGTGATGAAATCCCCCCCCCCCAAACATGACTCATGTATAAAAGAAAGCTAATTCCCTTTAATTCACGAAAAAAGTTCACATGCAAAGATTGTGAAATCAACTTTGCTAATTCCAATTGTATTCTCGTTCTCTGCTGGAACACTGATTCCTGTGTCACTTTTTATACTTGACATTCCTTTATTGGCCACAAATCAATTCAGTGCTCAGATTTTCAGCTTCAGTTTTAAGGAATTAGCGGGCCGTTGTGTTTTTATTATCTTCCATCGTAAAATGATATTCATACGACGTTTTTAACAGAAGATATCCCTCTTGTAAAAATTTTTGTCTCAATTACAGGCATCTCGCCCGCTAAATACTTAAAACCGAAGCTGAAAATGTGAGCACCGAATTGATTTGTGGCCAATAAAGGAATGTCAAGTATAAAAAGTGACACAGGAATCAGTGTTCCAGCGGAGAACGAGAATACAATTGGAATTAGCAAAGTTGATTTCACAATCTTTGCATGTAAACTTTTTTCGTGAATTAAAGGGAATTAGCTTCTTTTATACATGAGTCATGTTTGGGGAGGGGGGGGGGGGGATTTCATCACATTTTCATAATAACATACGATTTTTGTACATTTCAAGGTCAAGGTGTCAATGAATATTATTAAAAAACGCAAAATAATGAAAGTGTATTCATATTGTCAGAGTTTTAAATTGACAAATTATGTGAAAGCTTGTGAGAGGAAAGGTATCGGTGTCGATGAATGATCTTACAATTATTTTAAAACGCAATATAATGAAAATGTACTGATATGTCTGAGTTTTAAATGGACAAATTATCTGAAAGCCTGCGAGAGGGAAGGTATGGGTATTGATGATCTGAGAATACTTTGCCTGGCCACGCCAAGTATTTAACTTCCAGGCCGCGGACATCTAGATAAATATATAGATGTTAAATTTTATCTTCACATTCTTAAAATATCCGTGATTATTACAACACACCTTTATGTACTTGCAGCTCATTTTGATTTCACTTTTTTTTTATTTTGTTATTATTATTATCTTCTATTTTTTGTGATTTAATTGACTTCATGTACTTGGCGTAATTTTTTTACTTTTTTGATTAAACAATACGCATATGGGATTCAGGAGAAGGGGAAGAACAGTAGACGCAATAGCGATAGTTAAAATGGTTATAGATATAGAAACCTCAAAAGAAAGAGGGAAACTATACCTGTTTTTCGCGGATATGGAGAGTGCATTTGATAGATTGACAAGGGAAGAAATTTGGAAAAGATTTTATGAAGAAGGAGTAGGCGAACTACTAAGAATAAGGATATAGGAAATGTACGACAGAACTATATGTACTTTAGGAGTGAAGAAGGAACTGATAGGAAAGTTTTTTAACAGGAAAGGGTGTTAGACAAGGGTGCCCGGTAAGCTCGACACTTTTCTATGTCGCATTTGTAGACCTGGAAAAAAGAAATGAGCAGAAAACAGGAAGGAGGAGTCGTAATAGGTAGAGAAATAGGCCAGGAATCCATTGGAGTGACTTTCATATTGATACGATGAAAAATAAACAAATTCAGATTGTATAGAATCTGACCGGCAGGTGATCGTGCGCGGGTCGGGCCGCAAAGGCTTTCGACGGTTGGTCGTTTTCTAGACTAAAAATTGAATGAAAGCTGAAACCACGTTATTCACAACCAAAGAGCTCAAAATCCTTGAATAATCGGCTTCATCTCTGGTGCCATGAATAAAGCTAAAGCTAAATCATCCTCATGCAAGCTTTGAATAACGACTAACCGTAAGTACCTTTATCTAGATATTATCTTTGCCCAACTCTGATATATATGGACAATAAGATCATTCCAGACATTCCAGTGGGACAATACATAACTCGGCCATTTCTCAATATTTATACAATATATTCATTAATGAGTGCTATAAACATAAGAAGTGTAGGAATAATTTTCAACCTTATAGTATCCAAAAAATCGTGAAATTAGATGCTGTTTTGAGCGTCTCAGGGTGGCGCAACCCCTGAACCCTTCGCGCTCAGACTTCTGTAAAGTTAAGCGTTGGTTACACTGGGTCCAATGGACCCAGCCGATATTTAAAAAGTTACCGTGCGAACTAAATCAAACCAATCGTGTCCCAAAATTTATAATACACACCATGAATATTGTAGAATATGGAATAGTGTTGTTTTAGTAAGAAATGAAATGACAACATGTACCAAAAAAAATCGAAAAGGTGTAAAATCCTGAAAAATATCCTGAGTTTCATAACTAAAACAATAATACCTTCTTTATTTTTCAACTAATTTTCATACAGATTGTGGCTGATACTAATAAGATATAGTCCTTTTAAAAAATATACAGATTCGTACAGTGCGTTTCAAAAAGGGTATTTATGTTGAGATCTGAAGATGGTCAATTGTGTAGTAAAAAAACATGTTTAATTTAGAGAAATAACTATTTATTATTATTATAATAATTCTTCGTATTATTAAATGATTATTATTATTTTTTTATTCATAAGAACGTAATTTAACAATGAAAAGTCTTCTCCCGCGCTTTCAGTCCCCTATATACATTTCGTGTTCGTACTCATTGTACACACATATAACTTGAGGGGAGAAAATATTGTCACAGCCGTACACGTTACATTATATTGAAGTAAATTTCTCGAATTAGAGTAGAAACAAAATTCATTTTCTCGATAAAATTTATACAATTTTTTGTAACGGCTGCCACTCATCAACGAACTTCCTGATTCAAAACTGACAGTCTCTACCGGAAGAGGAATTTCAAAGCCAGGAACTGGCCGGTATAAAGCTCCAAAGTTAAAATGCGAGTCCCATTGGACCCAATGTTACCAGGAAGGGTTACGAGGTGTTTTCACCCTGAAGAGCTAGCAATGGGCACAGACAAAAAATTACCTGATTCGTCTATTGATGTCCCCTACAAATCAGCACAGTTTAAAAAAAAACAACGGGATGCTCGGGTAACCAAACTTCCCTTGTAAGCACAAAAATATCAACTTTTTGCCGGAAACGCGAGTCTATCGCTTTGACAGCAACATTTAAATATTCAAAATTGCTCTACTTCCAAGGAAATTAGATCCACTGTGACGTCCCACGATTTTTCGCTCGCGGTTATTTCAACTCCCTTTTATAAATCAACCTACAACTCCACTCAAATCTTCCCCAAACCTCAATTCTTACCCCTTTTCCATGACCACGGCCGCCTTGGCGATGTACCTTAGCGGTCCCCATCTCAAGACGGTCAATCATTAAATCTCCTTCCCTTATTCGCCCAACGCGGCACAAATCCCTCTCTCACACCAAATCTAAACAAGCCCCTCGCCCCACAAATATCTTAAATCGAGACCACGTCTCACACCCTCTAAATGATCAAAGCAGTCAAACCCACCGACGTCCCTTTCCTATTAAAACACCCAAAATCCATTCGAGGAGTTGAGCAATTCAAAATCACGTGTATAAAAACACTAGAAGAAAAACTGCGAGTACAAATATAGATCAACCTTTGATCCCTACAAAAACCCCCAAAAGTTAATGCGACGCATGTTCCTAATCAGGTCAAGGTGCGTACTGCGCACCCCCCTTCATACCGTAAAATATTATATAAGCAGGGCAAAGTCCATACCGCGCGTACACCCCACAACCCCTTGCAAAATCATATAAATACAAGGGCCCGGAGACAGAAGTCCTCTTTCGCCGAAATACCAGGATCGAAGGGACACGCTTAGTGTTCCTGATTTCTCGATATTTTTCGCATCTCGAGAAATGAGAAATCAGATTATATTTCTCGAGAATTCTCGGGAATTCTCAAGAAATTAAAAAAAATTTACAAAATTTATATTTTTGGAATAATGATGATAATATTTATCTAAATTTTTATTCGTGTCCAACTTAGACAAAACTTGTGTAAATGAAGAAAAAAATACTAAATATAATTGATAAATTTATTTATTTAGTATAAAATGTGAGCAAGACGAAACATTACTTTTTTGTTTGAAGATACTTTTTTCAAAAACACAATGCGTCTAATGTCTCCTAACCCAATCTAGGGTGAAGGACCCAATTACTGGCAGCCAACCCAATTACTGTCACCTTAAGCTATTTTACTTAAACGTTTATTTATTCGTTATTTTAAGTAATATAGCTTAAGGTGACAGTAATTGGGTTGACTGCCAGTAATAGGGTCCTTTACCCTAGGTCTTTACTTGTGATAAAATCTGCGGCTGCAGAAAAATTTCTTTCATTTTGAGTGGATGTTGGTTTAATTGTATATGGAGCATCGGCGACGCGAAGAGAAAAGTTTATAAACAATCTCGGTATTCTTCATATATATTGCTAACATTTATCACTGATTCACGATTAACACACAATTTGAACTAACTGAAAATTCATGTCTGAAAACAAAGGGAATTTGTAATAATTTTTCTATACTGAAAATTCTCGAGAAACACTGTAACTTCTCGAGAAATAAGAAATTAGAAATTATAAAATTTCTCGAGAAATTCTCGACAAAGAATTCTCGAGAAGGAACACTAGACACGCTCTCTTTCGCCGCAATACCAGCTCCGAAAGGACACGCTCGGCAAAGTGTTATTTAAACTAAATTCACCCATCTTCAATCATCAAGAATTGTAAGAGATTATAATTACCATTAATACCACTGTGTATCACCATCATCATTATCAATTATTCTTATTCTTATTGTTTCATATTATTTCATATTGCAACGCTTATTGCGCTTATATTATATTGTATTGCTATTCTTAGTGCTTTTCACATTATTTCGTATTGCAACGCTTATTGCGCTCATACTATTGTGTATTGCTATTTGTATTGCTTAGTAACGCTTATTGCGTAAATCATCCTAACTTATTAATATATATATTGTATTTCATGTTCATATTCATAACTTATAACCACTATATAAATGCTATGTTCATCGCCAACCTATTATTATAAACCGTAACCATCTGCACAATAATAGTGCATTACATATTATCAAAAGCTATAAAGTGAATAAATAGTTTCACTTTAAATCACGCTACGAATTATTGTGTCAATCCTTCGGCTACGAAGATCCCTAAATCCAAACAGGCTGCCGGAACAGCTGATTACGGGCAACGACCGCGGAAAGCATCACGGTGTTTACTAACTTACTTTCGTATAGGTTTCGCTTAACCGTATGACTAGTCGAATTTCGCGAAGTTATTACATGTGTCTTTTACAATAATGCAACGGTAAATCCGATTACCAAGGCAAACCAAAACAAGTGCTGTAACGGGTCTCTCCCCAATACAAACCAGTTCATTAAACCTTCCCTGGTCGATTAGTGTGCAGAATTAAACATTACTCGCCTGCCGTTCGAAACGATTAGTGTGCAGAATTTCACATTTCTCGCCTGACGTTCGAAAATGGTTAGTGTGCAGAATTAAACATTGCTCGCCTGATTTCCCCTAAATCCTCAGTGTGCAGAATTAAACATTACTCGCCTGACGTTCGAAATGGTTAGTGTTAAGAATTAAACATTTCTCGCCTGACCTTCCCAAAATCTTCAATCTCCTGAATCTCACATTCTCCCGACCGTTCGATACGATTAGCGTGCAGAATTTCACATTTCTCGCCTGACGTTCGAAAAGGCTGGTGTGCAGAATTACATCGTTAAATACCTGATTTTCTCGCCTCCCGGTGCGCTGAACTATAGATTCGCGCCTGGATTTTATGTAAATAACCACCATGTCATTTGTCCCCTTAAATCCTTAACCCGGGACGTGACACCACTATGAAATATCTTCCAGGAAATTCTTGGATTTTCGCTCGCAAGATTATTTATTATGAGTAATAATTTCGACGATATTTGCGCGAACTTACTAAAGGAAATCACCCATAATGATTAACCAATAACTGAAAGATTCTATGGCACAGAGATCTTATTCATATTCACAGACTTCTCGATCACGGAAACTACGCCCACATCCAATTACTGCGTAATGTTCCTTGGAAGTAAGAGAGCTTCATAACCACAACAATTTTTGTATTACTCATAGCTCGCGTCACGAACGAGCACCGTTTTATTTTAAATGGTTACATAAATCCCGCTGGTGTCACACCTTGTCGACCTCTTCCGAATCTTCGGGCTCCAAATGTCGTTGCTCCAGATATCGTAGTGCTGTACAACCATCTTGCAACAGAGTCGATGGAAACAGGGTAGACCTGAGAGATCGAGCAAGTTTTAGAGACTAAGACTCCACAGATCTGCGAATTCGAATTAAGAATCTTCTGTAGCGTCTTTATGCACCCACAGTTCGATGGAAATGAGCATTCGCCGCCTCTCGCGGAACCAGCATTAATTCGTTAACTGTCAGAAGAGGGATTATTTCGATCGTTAATTACAGTGCGTTTACAGCCCAGTCGACCCAATATAAATTAAGGTCGAGCAACGATCAAAGTCGACCGAGGATCTAGTGGCAGTAAATGAAACTGCTGGAAAACATCAGGCATCAATGTCTTTTCTACGGGTTGAACGTAATCGAAGTTCGATGGACACGAGATACAGGAAGAAGACAAGTTTCTATTGCAACGAGGACACAGAACGGAAGTGTTCCTCTCGCAGTGAGAATTCGTGAAAAGTCTTGTTGGGATAAAAACACAGAACACAAGCAATGTAACTGATCTTCTTGCACTAAAGAGCTCTTCTCGTTGGAATGAAACCGTTTATATTCGACATGACAAAAGCAACATGTAGAAACGCTCGACATTCGTTCAACTCGATGATGTTTTCCAATTCTAACTTAATTTTCTACATTTTATAACGATTGAGACAACAGAAACCGATGTAACGATTTCAAGCGCGATCACGTTCGGACTATCGATCAGGTAATAAACGAGTCGCGCGTCACGACGAATATGACTGATGAAGATGGAATCGTAGAGCGATATCGATGAACTTCTGTCGTTGATAATATCTATAAGAGTATCTCGCCTTTCTTCTATAAAGACACGTCATTTAAGAAACCGGATAAAGTACGAGATAAGACGGACGTTTCGGAAAAATCGTTAATGACACGTTGTAAGAACATGTTGGTATTGATAAATAGTAAAAACATTCGCGATACGCTTTTACACTTTCAAAACAACTAGCACTTTTCAGTAGACAATAATTTTATAAGAAAATAATCGATAAATAATCAAACCACTATTTTAACACAGATGGTTACAATTCTCGTAATTACCAATTTTTAATTGAGAAAATATTAAATTTGTTAAAAAATAAGAAACAATTTGCAGATAAATTAGTAGTATCTAATTTGTTAATTGAGAGTTTTGCTTGTATATAACAGATTTCCATTGCAGGCAAAATGAATACACCTACTATAACCATTAAACTATACAATTTTTAACGCTTCTAATTCTTTATCAACTAATAAATGGTATTACAAATTGATTTTCGACCGTAAAAATTGTTCTAATTAAAAGAGATGATTTCGCCGCACTGTTCAGTCTACTAAATAATTAAATGAAACCTATTTTGCAATTTTGAGAATTTTTATCAAATTCCAACGTTTCGGTCAATGATTATGGCTTGGTTGTTTAATCATATGTAGTGTTTCTAATAGAATTCTGTGATTTAGGTTGACTTCATCAACAACTTTAACGTTGTCAAAGTCAAATTCATGATCGAACTCCAGTGAATGTTTCGTCAAAGCAGTGTGTTGGAGGGGGGATGAGAAGATAGTTCCTTTATGTTCATAAATCTAGAGACGGGGTAGCGTCTCGACGCCAAGTACATGAAAGACACCCTGTATATGTCGACTGTCGCTGCCGTGTACCTTTACCCCCCCCCCCCCCTCCCCAAAAAAACATGACTCATGTATAAATTAAGCTAATCCCATACAGCACAACGTCTGGTAAAGTCTTAAAGACGTCCAAAAGGCGTCTTAAAGACGTCTTGTTACAAATCAAGGCGCTCAGACCTAAAACAGGCGCCTTTTCGGCGCCGTGTGCTGTATGCGATTCCCTTTAATTCACGAAAAAAGTTCACATGCAAAGATTGTGAAATCAACTTTGCTAATTCCAATTGTATTCTCGTTCTCCGCTGGAACACTGATTCCTGTGTCACTTTTTATACTTGACATTCCTTTATTGGCCACAAATCAATTCAGTGCTCAGATTTTCAGCTTCGGTTTTAAGGAATTAGCGGGCCGTTGTGTTTTTATTATCTTCCATCGTAAAATGATATTCATACGACGTTTTTAACAGAAGATATCCCTCTTGTAAAAATTTTTGTGTTAATTACAGGCATCTCGCCCGCTAAATACTTAAAACCGAAGCTGAAAATGTGAGCACCGAATTGATTTGTGGCCAATAAAGGAATGTCAAGTATAAAAAGTGACACAGGAATCAGTGTTCCAGCGAAGAACGAGAATACAATTGGAATTAGCAAAGTTGATTTCACAATCTTTGCATGTAAACTTTTTTCGTGAATTAAAGGGAATTAGCTTCTTTTATACATGAGTCATGGTTGGGGGGGGGATTTCATCACATTTTCATAATAACATACGATTTTGTACATACTTATTTCTTAAAACTCTAAAATAAAATTATACATGAAAATGTGCTTCTTGCATTTGTTCGTGCAGCAGGGTTATTTTCTCTTTCTCTTCTGCTTTGAATATCGGTAAATATATAAAAGCCTCATTTTAGTTACAACTTAAGGGGGTAGGTCATCCTCGATAGCCCTAAAACAGGCCTTTTTCAAACGCAAATTGTAAAGTGAGAAATAACAATAGACACAACGTTTTTTTCTAGTTTTAGTCGGTATTCTATGAGCTTTAACACAAAAAAAGAGAACTGTAAATATTTCTATATACATAAAAGTTGTGTGTAAAAACGTAAAGACGTGTACGCGGTGCACCATTTGATGGTGTACATCAGGCCTGGGATTTAAGTGAACGCAGCGGCCGATTTTCGGAGGCAACGCCTCCTTCCTCCCGTCGTGCGTCTTGGCCCCTGCGGCGGCCCAGCAGCTAAGAGCGTCTCAGGCCGTACCACGTGAACCGCGCGTGGCGCGTTGACAAAACAAAAACGCATCAACAATCGAGCTCTCTGGGACGATGTGGAAACCTATTGATACAATGTCACCCTAATACGCCACACGCGGTTCACGTGGTACGGGCCTGAAGCCGGGAATCCACCGCGAAGCTAAGCTAAGCTATGCCATGCGATGCTATGTTTTAGCATAGCTTTCGGTGGAAACGGTTCCATAAGAATGTATTGAAGCTAATTCTTTTAAAACGTAGCATGGCATAGCATCGCATGGCATAGCTTAGCTTAGCTTCGCGGTGGATTCCCGGCTTGAGACGCTCTTAGCTGCTTGGCTGCCGCGGGGGCCAAGACGCGCGGCGGGAGAAAGGAGGCGTTGCCTCTGAAAATCGGCCGCTGCGTTCACTTAAATTCCAGGCCTGGTGTACATAAAATCTCGAAAACCACTCCAACGATTTGAATGAAAATTTAATGAGAGATGCAGAAAACCATTCCCTAAGATGTGTCGGGAGAAGAATTTCAAGATAAATTCTTAAAAAGAAAGATAAAAAATATTTTTCATTCAAGAAATCGATCAAATCGTATTTTTCAACATGAAAATTGTATTATTGTTTTCTCGAAAATCTGCTCCCGACACATCCTAGGGCAGGCTAGTTCAGGTGGGCGGTCCGAGGACGCTAGCTTTCATAGCGACTTCTACGTGCTGCGTGGAAGAGGGTGCTCGAAGCCAATGAAGCGGCGGGCATGCCACGGACAGGGAAAACTCTAGTAGTGTGCTCTTGGGTCCTAAAGGTGAAGTTCCAGGACTGGTGGCTCGGTTCGTCGCTTGGCTCGTCCAGGTTCGGTGAGTCGGGTTGGCGAGCGCGAGTCGATGAGCCACGCGCCGTGGAACTTCACCTTAAGGGTACGGGCCTACACGCACACTACTAGAGGTTTCCATATCTGTGGCATGCCCGCCGCTTCATTGGCTTCGAGCACCCCCTTCCACGCAGCACGTAGAAGACGTTATGGAAGCTAGCGTCCTCGGACCGCCCACCTGAACTAGCCTGTCCTAGGGAATGGTTTTCGGCATCTCTCATTAAATTTTCATCCAAATTGTTGAAGCGGTTTTCGAGATTTTATGTACACCATCAAACGGTGCACCGCGTACAAGCCTTTACGTTTTTACTCACAACTTTTATGTACATAGAGATATTTAAAACCTCCCTTTTTTGTGTTAAAGCTCATAGAATACCAACTAAAATTAAAAAAAAAACGTCGAGTCTATTGTTATTTCTCACTTTACAATTTGCGTCTGAAAAAAGGCCAGTTTTAGGGCTATCGTGGGTGACCTACCCCCTAAACGTAGAACTGCTAGAAAAAGAGTAGTTTTTTGGTAAGTGTAGAGACTACATAATGTGTCCAAAGGAGATGACAGCATATGGCAGCAGGTCTTGTTGCAGGAAATTTAAATGCTAATGGTAATTTAGTACAATGACTGTAATAAAATAAATAATATTAATAAAATTAATTTAGTATGTTTA
The DNA here is from genome assembly GCA_929113495.1 of Andrena minutula. Lineage (NCBI taxonomy): Eukaryota > Metazoa > Arthropoda > Insecta > Hymenoptera > Andrenidae > Andrena > Andrena minutula. The sequence goes on from OV815996.1 coordinate 28,401,112, forward strand.
TTGGGGTATTAAAATAAATATATTGTTAATAGGAAACTATTACAATTAATGAATAGGATGGAAACTACTGTGGATTTTAAAGTCTTTCACAAAAGATTGAAAAGTATCAAAGGAGATGTGTTTTCAGAGTACTTTCCTCACTAATGCAATTTGCTCTACATTGCAAACAATCCGCCATATTTTTCTTAATTCTTAATGCTATGTCTTGTGACAAATTTGGTCGATTTATCTAATTTGATAATTTTCCAGAAACTTGACCGTAAGAAGAGACTTCCCACACAGCACACCGTCCGGCAACGTCCCAGGGACGTTGCCGGACGGTGTGCTGTGTGGGTTCTCTGTCGAACCTTCTCCGGACCAGTTCCAAGTTTGTGCGTCTCCTTCGTTTCTATCACCTCTAATTACATAAAAAGTCTGTTAAAAAATTTGGGTTCAATAAGCTTTATGCACATAAATAGTCTATTAAAAAATTCTGGTGACTTACTTTGTTAATTGAGACAATAATTCAGTGTCCTATACGGTGGAAAAACTCGCGACATTTCAAAAATGTTAACAACTAACACTTAGCAGGTTATGATTGATTGACAGGTAAGTGACATTTATTGGATAAATTATGTTTTCGAGGCGACACCTACTGGCGTCAAGTGGAGGAGGAAAACGTGACGTCATAACTCGTAATCCTAAAAGAATCATTTTTATAACTATTAATTCAGAATAAATCTTATATGTTTTAGACAAATAGCTTGATACATTAAGTAAAACGACATATGGGTTCGAAAAAAAATGATTCGCTTAATCATCTAAAAACACCGGCACTATGTCATAAAATAAGATAATAAGGCAAAAATAGCTCCGACGACCTGTCAATTTCGCTATCTTTCGTGCATAGAGACATGGGGTGCGTTCCAGTTGGGCCCAAATCGCCCGCAACACCCATGATTTCCATCACATATCGCGACCATGCGGGCGATTTGAGCCCAACTGGAACGCACCCATGGTCGCTCAGTGTGCCTATGGGTAGAGGGGAAGGGGGAATTAGCTTCCAGACGCGACCGCGTCTGTTGATGCGTCGCGCGGCTATTCTAACCTAACCTGATATTTATTTCATTAATATCTCATCACGCCTGCAATATTTTCTAAATTTAAAGGCATTTTTCTAATGTAAACCGTATATCAGCTTTCGAATAAGACTAAAATCAATAAAATCGGTCGACACATATCAGAGATATCATAATATTGTCTCATGGATCAGTCGGAAACGGTCCATTTTTCTTCTCCAAGAAAATTTTCGTCGACTTTTGTAGACTTTCGTCGACATAATACGTATACGCGTTACATGCACACCTTCAGCCAAAAGAGGGACTAACATAGCGCTCCCCACATGTTCGTCGTTCGTAGACTCTCGGGATCATTCGGCAGGGATCATCGTCCGTCATTGTACATACATACATAACCCAAAGTGCTAAGTGTCAAATAAAGTAAGTTATCAGAATTAGAAATGTCACGAGTTTTTTTCACACTAAATAGGAGACAGAATTATTGTCTTAACTAACAAGATCAATCGCCAAATTATAACCTGTCAAGCGTTAGTCACTCATAACCTGCGAAGTATTAAATAAGGTAAGTTGTCCAAATCCAAATTTGAAATATTACGAGTTTTTACACCACATTAGGACACTGAATTATTGTCTCAATTAACAAGGTAAGTCGCCAAAATTTTTTAATAGACTTTTTATGTAGAGTCGCAGATTTGGAAGTTGTCCAGAGAAAGTTCGATTCGACAGAGAAGCATCTTCTTTCGCATAAGTGTCTGAAAATTTGTACCATGCATGGACTAGAAAATAATAATAATAATATAGACTCTTTATGTAGAGTCGCAGACTTGAAAGTTGTCTGGAGAAGGTCCGATTCGACAGAGAAGCATCTTTTTTCGCATAAGTTTCTGAAAATTTGTACCATGCATGGACAAAATAATATAATATATTCTAACAAATTGCATTTAAATTGTCAGATATATTTTTATACTAGCAAACTATTTTTAATTCAGAGTTTTTATGTAAAGCTTATATACAAATGAAGGGGATGCACAGGCTTGGTTAGAAATGAAGGGGACGCAGAGGCTTGGATTAAAATGAAGGGGATGCAGAGGCTTGGATAGAAATGAAGGGGACGCACATGCTTGGATAGAAATGAAGGGGACGCACAAGCTTGGATAGAAATGAAGGGGACGCACAGGCTTGAATAGAAGAAGACGGACACACAGGCTTGGAGGTTGTCCGGAGAAGGTTTTTATTTTACATAGACAGAGAAGCATCTTCTTTCGCACAAGCTGCTGGAAATTTCTCAAATAAGGTAAATGAACAAAATTTAGTTTAAATTTAGCAATGTGAAGCAAGTCACATTAGTGAACAAAGTACGCTGAAGACACATCCCCCTTGATACTTTTGAATACAATCTTTTGTGAAAGACATTCGTAATACTTTAAAATCCACAGTAGTTGCCACGCTATTCATTAATTTTATTAGTGTCCCATTAACAAGATTTCAGTTCTCCAATGAACATACTAAATTAATTTTATTTTAACACCCATAAATTGTGAGTTAAAAGTAATAATTGGATATCTTCGTTCATTATCCTTGAATTATTACCATTAGCATTTAAATTTCCTGCAACAAGTCTTTCTGCCATATGCTCTCACCTTCTTCGGATACATTTTGTGTTGTAGTCTCTACACTTACTATAGCAAAATGCCACTCTATTTCTATATAAATTCTACGATAAGTTGCAACTAAAAAATAAAATTAGGATTTTATATATTATTATATATATAATAATATATAAAATATAAATACATTTATATATTTATAAAATATAAATATATTTATATATTTATAAAATATAAATATATTTATATATTTATATATTTATAAAATATAAATGTATTTATATATTTATATATTTATAAAATATAAATATATTTATATTTATTTACAGATAATCGAAGCAAAAGATGATGTAGTGTGATCTACGTGAGAGTAAAAAAATTATTGTGACATAGTATTATATCAATTAAACGATTTTATTCAGCTTCGATCCTCTGTTTACTTCTTGTACGTTTGGTTCATAGCTGAAAACTCAAATTTAAATGAAGTCCACCAATTCAATCGTCTTGAAGCATTGCACGTGTGCGTAGTTTCGATTACGTAGAATTTATCCTTAATTCTGTCATGTCATAAGACTGTTTCTTAGGGTGGACCTTAGTTGTAGTCTTGTCGAAAAAACATTTTGACATTTTTAGTAGGGACACTTCCCAGGATTGTGCCATTGGGAGAAAAAATATCTGTGGAAAATTTGAAATCGATCGGAGGACGGGAAACCGTGCCTCATCGCATTTGAAATTTTTTTATTTTTGATACTCGTGTTTCTCCATTGTAGTATATCATTAATATACATTTTTATATGTCGTTGAATTTGTGTTTTTATGCTTTGTAATAATATAGAATCAAAGTATAAGATCACTTAAAAAACACCGTGACCTTGAAATCTAAAAAATTAACCATCAAAATATACTTTTTTCGTTGGCATTATATTTTCGTTGTCAAACAGTACAACTTTCCTCTAAAATTTGTTTTCATATAATTATAAATAAAAGATTAAAGGGAAAGGTACAACCGAAATGCACCAACTTTTGCAGATATTTTTCTATTTATTTTAAAAACTAGGAGTCTAGAAGAAAATCTGACTACTCCAAGCGATGCAGCAGACATTTTTCCTCCGAAGAAATCAAGAAAAGTGGTAAGTCAAGTTTTGTTTTCAGTACAGAAGACAACAGCGGCGGACGTATTCATTGCCGCTCAGCGACAGAATGGCTTAAATGCGCGCGACTACCACTGTCGGCGTCGTACGTTTTTCCAAACTATTTCGCTCCGGTATTGAAAACAAAACGTGACTTACCACTTTTGTTGATGTTTTCCAAAGGAAAAATGCCTGCATCGCGTGGAGTAATCAGCTTTTCTTCTAGAAAATTATAACTAACTGCTAAAATATTTTCCTTTACAGATTCAACTGTTATATCACTTTGTACACACTCTTGTAATACAATTACTTTGTGATTCACTACTTGTTCTATGCTCTTAATTATAGGCTTATTTATTACATTGTTTCCTAGATAAAGAATAAAATAATACTATAAAATTATTTTGAAAGAAACCAATGTTATTTAAAACATCATGAAAAATAATTCATTAAATTAAAGCAGTATAAACTTGATTATATATATATATATATATATATAAAATGTTTATATATTAAAAAATAAATTAAAAACTTCTGTAAAATAGATAAAATAATTAAAAAGAGTGGGTACCTGCAGCTTTTTTTTATTTTTAGCCAGTACTCAAATAAACCTTTCTTCTCCACATCACCAGTCCAAACTTCGCTAGCTTCAGATATTATAAACTCTTCTAGTAATTGTTTAGATAAATTCGTTTCTAAGTTATTTAAGAGTTCTTTTTTCTGTTTAATTGTATCTATATTTGACAGAAACTGTTCATTTTCTACTGAAGATCTGTTCTTCTTGTTCTTCTGCAGAACATTGTAATCTACAGCCTGAGGATTAAAAGGCATCAAACCAGAAGCTCTAAATCCATTTTGTATTATTTTACTGTCTTGTGTAAAAGAATCTAATGTCATCTTCAAAACTGTGGCAAAGTGTTCCTTTTTAAATCGCATTTCATCATTTTCAATTTTCCATTTTTGGACTGTTTTTTTCCATATCTGTTTAAAGGGATGAAATAATGCAATGTCAAGTGGTTGGAGTGTGTGGGTAGAATTTGGAAAGAGTGCAATCAATTCTAAATTATGTTTTCTACAAAATGAAACTAATGGCACTGTAAAGTGTGATGAGTGTCCATCCAAATATAGTATAATTGGGAATTCCACACTCTGTTCCAATAGCCATGGGTAAAAGACGTTGGTAATGTATTCATAGAAAGTTTCAGTGGTCATCCAACCCTTTTCAGATATCCCTATTCCCCAACCACTTGGAACATTCTGAATAATTCTTTTTGGGACTCTGTCTTTGTATGGATACATGAGCATAGGAGGTGCTCTAGTTCCATTGGCATTGTACATGAAAAGTACTGTCATGCTTTCTTTTTCACTGGCATCCACCACTTTATATACCGACTTGGCACCTTTTTCCGTTAGAACTTTATCCGGCTTTGGGCACAACTGAATGTTGGTTTCATCACAGTTAAATATTCTTGATGCATGAATATTCAACAGGTTTTTACTTTTTTAAGTATGTCTCTATTTCTTGAAACCATGTACTTAAATCTTCTTTTGTGATGGAAGCGCGATCAATATTTAAGTATTGAGCCGTTCTTATCGACAGATTATTATGTCGCTTAATAAATCCTTCATACCAGTGCCTACCTGGTCGACTTTCTTTGAAAGGAGTCTCTCTTTTTAAATCTGTCACATAAAGTTGCACACTATCCAGCAATTGTGACTTAGTTACAGGGTATCCTCTCTCTGCCCTGTATTTTATCCAGTTAACAATTTCTTCTTCTTCATAATCGAACAGCACAGTTGAAGGTCCACTTTTAACATTTATTTTTTGAGGATTTCTATTTAATCTATATATTGTAGCTGATGGTACTCCATAGGTATCTGCAGCTTCTCTAAATGTAGATCCTTTTTTTACTGCTTCCAAAGCTCGCTGAAGGGATTCCGAAGAATAATTCTTCCTTTTAACTTTCTTTTTTACTATGTTTTTTACTTTCTTTTTCATTTTTCTTTCAATTTTATTATTACTTTTCAATTTTTTCTTCTGCACTTTTCCTTTTTCTACATTTTTTTTTACATGATTCTCTTCCTGTTCGCTTTCCATTTTCAGTAAGTTCTTTACATGTAAATAAAAAGTTTTGAAGTAAATAAGTATTAATTATGAAAGTAAATTAATTATATTTTTACATACTACACATTAGAGGTTAAATTTTGAGTTTTTTATAAAATAGTAATACTTACTTATTTTGTTTATTTACTTATTTATGTAAGTATAAACACCTTATAAAGAGGAATGCACGTTTTTCGTGAATATATAAGTAACGTACTAAGCTTAAAGGAATTCGTGCACGTTTTTCATAAATATGTACCGACTAGAATGACAGGGCGACTAATTACGAAACAAGCGTTTCTTTTGTTCCATAAATACGGCAGGCGAGCAAATATTATGTACGCAATTTTGAACACCAATTTTATAAATGAAATTCTATTCAAATTCGGAAACTGAATAGAATTATTAATTCTACAACCTACAAACTATCCTATAATCTATTACACATGCTATGTGAAGATTTAAATTAAAAAAAATAATTAAAAAATAAATCGTCGAATCCTATCGGTATTAACTCGGCCGCTAGCCAAATTTCTCGGAGCTGGCAACGTGTTTAATATTACAATTTCTTTCTAATATTTTAGATGGGAGAATGATATTTACTCTTATATATCTACAAAATTAAATATTCGTATGTATCCTTAAAACTATATTAAAATTACAGTATTGATGAAAATGTTCCATAAAAGGGACAATGTTCCATAATAGGTACTTTTACCTTATGACATAATCGGGATTGAAACGCTCTATTATTGCACAAGTTTGTGTTTGAAATTTGGTTGCTGCCTTGATTGTATCTTCCAATGATGCTTTAATTAATTTTTTTTTTTTAAATTCATTCGTCCATGTGCGTGACGCGACAAAATTTATTGCATTTGTACCGTATTGTATTGATGCTGTTAATGCCCACTGCTGTAACATTCTGGTAGTTACATTGTGTAAATTGTTTCTGGCTTCCTCAAATCTATTATATGTCCATTTGTCAATCATTGGAAGCTTGTCTCTCAAGGTCCCCTCTTTTTCTACGTCTTTTTTCCAAATCGTTAATTGATCTTTCCTTTTCAATAAATGTGAACCCTTTTTTCGTAATGTATTCAAATTCCAAGTTGGATGTAATTGTGCTAAAGTAGTAACTTCTATTTCGGTATGAAGTGGTATTACAGAATACTTTCTGCTTTTTTCCTCCGGTTCATAAAGACTATCGTCACTTGATTTGCTTGGGGATGTTGATTCGTCGCTTGTTACATTTTTAAACTCATCGGTAATCATGATGTCGTCTTCTTGCATCAACTCTTCTTCATCAATAAAAGACATTTCTTCAATCATGTTTTGAAACCTTTTCACCGTTTCATCGTTGTGTTACAGTTGTAAGGTATTAAAGTATTTTGTCAGGATGTTTAGGTTGAACACTTCAAGATTTTTATTAAAATTGACGTCGTCGCGAGACACGCAGCAAAAAGTCTAACACAAATTGCGGATAACCCGTACGCCTTCAAATAATCGGCGATTGGAATACTTTTGAGCACGTGCTCCGAGTACATAAATTGACCCGTACGTCGTAATTTATGATGCCTCGTTTCGCAAAAGGCAGAAAAGGATTATCAATTAACGGAATCTCGATAATCATTCGCGTTAGACGAAATAACGCCACTCTCACTATATCTCACACTGGTAATAATTCTCGCACGTGATTTCTCGCTCAACGCTCGGATGACAATTGCTCACACTTCGGGTAGAGACGTTCTCTCTAACCCTTAGAGCATATATACATGGAGGTATCATTGCCTTAGAGTGACTGCCTCGAAACTGTCGGGCAACATCACGCGAGAGAGAAAAAGAGAAGTATATGTCCTATTCGACCGATATGCGCATGCGCCGATATCGTGCGAGAGAGAAAGACATGTGCGAGCGAGAGAAGTATAGGAGAACAATCGGCCGTAATATACTTCTCTCGCTCGCAAGATGTGTTTCTCTCTCGCACGATATCGGCGCTTGCACATTACGGTCGAAAAGGACACATACTTCTCTCGCTCGCACGTCTTTCTCTCTCGCACCATGTTGGGGACAGTTTCAAGCTTGCAATGAGACCTCCATAGTATATGCTCTAAGCTCTAACCTCGCTTAACATCGATGCCTGATAGATGAGCGCACCTCGTATCTGATATCCTCATTATGCGCGCCATCTATTGCGCGAATCTTACACAGTTGTAACTGTATTTGTTATTACATTTTCATTTTGCAATATTTTTGTACATTCGTGTACCGCGTTCGCCAATTCCTGTTTGTTTTCTTCGCTGCCTGTGCCAAGATTTCTGTCCGAAATATTTAACAAGTCGGAATCGTCCGAACTTGTTGAAGCAAACGTGCTTACACCCATCGCACTAATTGTAAACTTTAACGTTTTGCACTTGCAGTAAATAATAAAATAAGAATCCGGAACGTATGCAAGATAAATTGAATATTCATGAACATCAACTGACATCGCATGAAATAGAATTGACACTGTACAAAGTAACGTGCACGAAATGCTGCAACCATTTCTTATGTTTATATGAAACGACGAGTCTGGCTCGTGTCTGTCAACGGACCTTATTGGCTATTATAAGCAAGCTTATGAGCTGTGTAGGCGACGTATTTTCTTTTAAATTAATTGTAAATTCCTTGAACTTACTAGCTGTAATGATCGAGAATAATTGGAAATTCGTAATATTTAAATGTAAACTTACTTACTTGATCTATCTTCTATTGTTTACCAACATTCTTTGTATTAGAAATAGATAGCCAATATTTTTTGCACAATTTTCGAATCGTTTACAGATAAATAGTAGATTTTAATGCTTTTTACATATATGTAGGCGATACTATTAGTAGTTTCTACGTACAGTTCTGTCTCTCTAGAGTCGCGTGTGTCGGGACTGGGCGCACGCTATTTGAGAGACGAGTAGTCTATTCGGCTTCCTTTGATTTCACGCGGTCAGAGTGTAAGGTGTGTCACTATCGAGAATGTTTATGAACCTTTCTTCGGCTTTTTCTTTGACATCCGATACCCGATGCCCCAACGCGGCGACTACAACCGAAGTAGTGGGGATAGCTTCGCGCTTATAGAGAATCCGAAAACGCGTGACATTTGAGAGACAGCACTGTATAGCAGTTCTGGACTAGGGTGTAGGACTGATCGAGTACTCAAATATTCGAGTAGCTTGAAATTCGGACCGAGCCGAGTACTCGAAAGAACCGAGCAACTCGAATAGAATCGAGCAACTCGAATTTTTTCGAGCAACTCGAATAGAACCGAGAACCCGAATTTTTTCGAGCAGCTCGAATAAAACCGAGAACTCGAATTTTTTCGAGCGACTCGAAGTAAACCGAGCGGGCCGAAAGAACCGAGCGGGGTGAAAGTACCTAGTGGGCTGAAAGTACCGAACAATCCGGTGTGTCGAGTAGTTTGAAGTTTGAATGTTTCGAATATTTTAGAATATGTTTATATACTGGATAATAATTCGTTATTATTATTATTATTATAAACGGGAGAACCCTTTAGACTACAAAAGTTTGGACATAATTGTACATGAAGTATAAAATATAAATATAAAAAATATAAAAATTATTATTATTTAATTTATTTTTTAATTTATTATTATTTAATTCTGCAGCGTCTTCAGTAGTGGGCAATGCCCAACAAAAACTTCAGCACATCATGAATTGCCACCTCGTTTTGTTTCTAAACTACAACAGCGTTCAGATGGTATATTTTGCAAACATTCAAATTTCATCTAGACACACATGGAAAAACCCATAATCTCAATTTTGACTCTTTGAATTCTTGATTTATTTATACTTATTCATTTTTCATTAACGGGTACCAGCCTTTGTTATCAGTGACTCGGCAGAAATATAGTCCACACGGGGAAGGCAAAAAAGAAAGAAAAATAAAGGAAAACGCAAGAAGAAATATTAATAAATCATACATACGCGCAAAATTATTTTCAATAGTTACAGAATATTTTCATTTACAATTTACATTTTAATTACTCACATTATTACTGCGGCCTCGTCTTTACTCGTATCTTACTTTCTTATAATAAAGTCGAAATAATAATAATAATAATAATAATAATAAGAACGAATCATTATCCAGTATATAAACATATTCTAAAATATTCGAAACATTCAAACTTCAAACTACTCGACACACCGGATTGTTCGGTACTTTCGGCCCACTAGGTACTTTCGGCCCGCTCGGTTTACTTCGAGTCGCTCGAAAAAATTCGAGTTGCTCGATTCTATTCGAGCTACTCGGTTCTTTCGAGTACTCGGCTCGGTCCGATTTTTCGAGCCGAGCCCGGCTCGGCTCGCTTTTTCCGAGTACTCGAACAGCACTACTAGGGTGGTCATTGAATAAGATGGTTTTAATACATGTTCAATGTGTATTAGGGTGGGCCGAAAAACACAAATTTTCGAAACTAGAAACGGCGTAGTGCGGAAAAGTTGCCGTTGGGGAAGACAAATCGAGGCCAAAAAGAAATTTAGAAATCGGTCCATATTTGACCCTCGCGCTTCGCCGCGCAGTGGGACGAAACGTAGACATCTCTGGACATGGCCGTATCTTTGTTAAAAAACATCCTATATTGATGAGGTTTAACTTATCTTAAAGGTAAATGGTCATCCTTTCCGACAGTGGATATAAAAATTGCAAAAAATATTGTTTGCATTCTGTAGCATTTGACAAACATCGACAAAATTTTTGCAGCTCGATATACACTTCTTTGAGGGCGGATTTTACCCCCTGGACACCCATTTCGATAAATGCGATTCAACGCGTCGGAAAGTAGAAAGTTTAAACTTTAAAATGGTTTTTGTTTCACCAACTTTAGATAGATTTTAACAAAATTATGATACATTGAAAATTTACCAAATTTTAAAATAATTTTGTCTGGTTTCCTGTGCAAATATAAAGGACTTCAGGGGATGAACTATTATTTTCTGCAAAAATGAATACGAGAAAGGAAGGTAAAACAGACAGTTGGACGAAACGTATAAATTGCTGGACATTCAAACTTCTTGTATGTGACCTATCATATCTTTATCAAAATTAGCATAAATATTACACACATAAACTATTTCATTCTTGTCATTTTTTGTTGATCTTGAACTAATAACCGGTCAAAAACTCAAAAAACAAGTCTTGATAGGGGATATGAATGCTTCGTAAAATAAACAGAAAACGCACATATGAGGATATTTTCCACAATCTCTTAATTTCATCCGATCTTCTGATTTTAAATATTAGATCACACATTGCAGACACAAGATAAAGTATTTAATGTTCCCCGAAGTACTTTTGTTATTAAATAAAGAAGTCATTGAAGAAAATTTAGAAGAATTAATGGACATGCAGAACACACCAGAATGTGATGTAGACACGGACAGTGAAACCGGCAGTGGTTCCAAATCGCAAAAAAAGCGGCAAAACCCTCAAAACGTACTTCAATTTAGTCAGAAATCGGTGCTCGGGGGTTCTTGGGGTCGCTGATTGCGAATTTGAACTTCAAATTTTTGAAAACAAAATGGCGAATCCAATATGGCGGACGTGTATATTAAAAAATTGATAGATCTGCACGAAAATTGGTATCCTATTGTTCCTCGAGTCGCTGATTACGAATCTGAACTTCAAATTTTTGAAAACAATATGGCGAGTCTAATATGGCGGACGTGCATATTAAAAAGTTGATAGATTTGCACGATAATTGGTACCCTACTGTTCATCGGGTCCCTGATTACGAATATCTTGTCCAAAATGCAAATTTCAATATCGCAGACCTAATAGCATTGGCATATACCTTGATTTTAAATTCATTTTTGCGGAAATTTTGATAATTTCCCAATATTCATCTAAAATTATATAATCAAAATTATATAATCGAATTTAGTATGGCGATCCTAATTTTAAAACATTTTTTAAATTAAATACTGTGAAAATTTTATTTTTTTCGATTTTCATGAAAAATGCGGCATTCCTACGTTTATAGAAGGTTGCATAGTTCAAATATGTTGTTGAAAATATTAATAAACAAAGTCAGGATTATAAATGCTGTTTTAAATGAGAATATGCTATTTTCATCATAAATCTACATCTATGTACATTTATTCAGATTCTGATGAATCGTATGTTGGACTTGTGCTCTCTGAGCTTTCAATTACATTTTCTTGGTGACATACCATTTCGAGTACTTTCGGATGAATTTTTTTTCTTGCGTTTCAAAATTTTCACATCGAAAATTTCAATGTGACTGTTTACACGAAGAAGATAAGGAGTTGAGAGACAAGAGTCAAAAGCATTTTCTAAAATAAGTACAAAATTTATATATGTTTAAGACAAAGACATAACATTCTTATTTATATTTCACGTCCACTATGCGTAAAAGCGAGTACTATTTGAGGATCGATGTTGCGTATACACAACATTTATTGTGGTTAAACCCGATGATGGAGAGTTTTAAAATTTAACGTGAAGCATACTTAGAATTTTATTATTAATAATTGTCTATGAAAAAAAAATTCCCACAATCCAAAAAGTGCAGACCTGAAAGGGTTCGTTCACGGAGAGCGTAGGATAAATACTAATAGACACTTTAAATGCGGATATCTTAAAAAAGCGCAAATATGCGCAAGATTTTTCAATTGGATATCATACTTCATATGTAACTTAACATGCAGAAACCTATAACTGTGTGAAGTTCGGTGAATAAAATAACTATTTTCCTTCCGTTGTACTAAAACATGAGTAGGATTTAGGATATCTTGAGAAGGGAAGTACAAGAGTAAGTTCAAAGATATTTTGCATTATTCATGTGCAAAATGTATGTTTATAACACGTATCTTAATGGTAAAATGTGTTACACATGAATTTTGTAAAAATAAACTTCGCCTGATAAATTAAATATGCAAGCGTTTTCAAGCCACTTAAGAAGCACGAAATTTCGTCAACTTTGATAGCCTATATCTCATTAACCGACCACTATATTGTAAAATTTCAAACGGCATTTGTTGCATTGATGTATATATATTAAATGTACCATACTAACAACAAGCTGCTATTCACTTCAGAAATTGACTTTTGGCCAGCTTTTCAGGAAAAGGCACCACTGCCGCGGCAAGCCTTAAAAAGGATCTACATAAAATCAGTATTTATATGACACGGAAATTACTACTGTTACGAGAATTCTGCATTCTTACGCCATCTCCCAGGCCCATCAGTAATTAGGCAATGGCAACGGCACGCTGTCTCAGGTGGAGCGTCGATAACTGCCCCTTCCATCAACTTACAATCGATGGAAGGGGAACACTCTTCCTTCCAGGAAATCACTGCCGAATTCCTGGAACACTAGCTCTTTGGTCGCGACACGTACCGTGCTTACGTGCTGATTACTTAGACACTTTTCGCTTGCGCACATTGCTTGCTCTTTTACGTTACGCTTCGCGACATTGCTTCGCGAGATTAGTTGCACCCGCTTAAAACTAAAACTATTCTAAAACGCTAATTAGAATATTAACTGCTACTCAACGTCTTGTGTATATAGTGTATTGACTTGTTTGTGTGATTTGATTCCTGTACATATTTGAATTATAACTGTGGTGATTTATCTAAAGTTTAAATATTTCGTATCGTGCGCTTCTAATCATTCCTAAACAAATACTGTGCTAAATTATTAACTAAACTGTTTCCTCGCGCCAATTCCGATAATTCTTTATAACAACTACAGATATTGAAAAGTGTATTTTATTGTCTTAATTTATGCATAGTATTTTATATAAATATTACGTTTGATCATAATTTCGACTGTCCAAATCTATTTCTAAAACATATTTCTTCTTAAGGAGGGAAGCCACTGTGACGGTCGAAAATAAAGGCTATTTTCAAGACATTCTTTTATAATGAAATGTAACTTTCTACGAAAAATCTTTATTACCAACTGAAAATACATATCTTTAACTAATATTTTATGCTTTTGAGATTGAAAAATTTTTCGGTAGTATGGCCACAGCATACGATAACGTTAGGCTCTGCACAAAAAAAAATACAAAACGGATGCACGTATAACTTTCCAACAATTGATCCGAATTTAAAATTTCGAACGGTTTCTTAAAGTATATTTCAATAGCTTCAGTTGCACGTACGGGTTTAAAAAATATTCATTTTTGAAGAAATGGCGGACTTAAGAAGAAATCTTGACCAAAAAGTATAAAAAATCAACATGTTTTTCCAATGTTACTGTTGAATGAATTATTCGATCAAAAACTGGTACGTGCAACTGAAGATAATTGTATTACGAACATTCCCCGAAAATTTCAAGTGAATCCGATAAAAATTGACTGAGTTATCAATGCATCCAGTTTGAAAAATGTAGTTATTTTGGGAAGTAACATCGGAATTTTTCAATTTACTAAAGTGCATCCACTCCAGGGCCATAAAATAGATCATGTATTTATTTAATAATATTAAATATTATATTTAAAACCAATGTTTGTACTACGTATGACGATACTAATTGTAAGTTACCTAGAAATATAACTTATGACATGCAGCAACAGACTGAATCTTCTCAAAATGCAACTCATATAAAGTGTGTTACACAATATGAATGGTTAATTTCATAATTAACAACGCAGTGGGACAGAAATGAAGGAAAAATTCTCAGTTATTAAAAATGGACCCTAAGTTTTTAGAATGAAATTCTTGGTATAGTGGAATACCTTTAGAATACGAATGAAATAATTATATAATTGAAAGAAATCAAAGTATCTTATGGTTTCGTTTCCACGTGTATGCGCAAAGATACGTTGTATCGAAGAAGCCTTCTAGTCTCCTAAGGATCCTCAAGTGGGTCCAGGATTGGTGTCGAATTGGGGATATAACATATGTATTTTGGGGAGTAATAAAACAAGCATATATATTACACTTATATATATATATATATATAAGTGTAAGCCACTTTAGATTGCAGCCGTTACGTAGCTCATGGTCAAGGGCAGTCATTGGGATAGTAGTCAAACCATATAGTACGAGCCGCATACTAAGGAGAAACCAATTCGAAGAAGGTCCGATACTCACCAGTCGTTACATCTCAAGGCCGCGTGGCTCGGACTCCTCGGAGGCTGAGAAGTATTGGTAGTAGTAGTAGCAGCACCAGTGGCAGCTCCAGCACCAGCAGCAGCTACTGTAAGCTGAGGGCCGCTAATCGGCTGCTGATTCGCTTGTTGCCCACCAGGGACTACTTGAAGAGGCGTGCTGGGCGCCGATCGTGCTCCTATGGACCCCGCAGACCTGAAACAACAACGATCCATCGATTGGAGTGTCGTTTGTTGCAAATTTCCTAATAGGGATATTAATAGTGATAGTAATGTGGATAGTAATATTTTATATTACTTTTTGATAGTTTATAAAAAAAAAACTATAACTTTCATACAAACTAAAACTATCAAAAACTAATACAAAATAGAAACTATGCAAAAATAGCGAGAAATGCCGATGTAATGAGTTTCTACGAAATCGCAAGCACGGCGCACTCCTGTGATTATGTATCAATAACAGCCAAAGTTCCAAATAAGTGCAGCCAATTTTTGGAGGGCTATTAGTAGATGGTATACGCTTTCAATTAGTACTATTTAGAACCCGGTGGAAAGCGGAGCTTTTTTTATAACCCTAAAAGTGTTAATGAAAACTTGAAATACCAGGTAGCTTTGTTTGAAGTTGTATAGTGGGATTACGGTGAAGAGTTTTCGAAAAGTATTTATGTCACAAATAAGCTGAGACTATACACATTCGAAATACATGAGGTAAAAAAATAAAAATATCTGGAGGAATTCAGAAAAAATCGACAATCTGGTACGAATAATTACCCGTTTCCCGTTAGAATACGAAAGGTCAACTTCAGATCAATTTTTCTTTGCAATTAACATGAATATGACATATCTGTCATATAGGTTAGATACGTTGGTCCATTGGCTATCAGGATACAATGATGTATATACAAAAATACAACTGTCATTTTGAGACTTTTTCCTCTCCAGCCCCACTGTGCGGCGTCCGGCCGGCCTCACATTGGTTCCAATGGGACTTTTTGCGGTCAAAATTCCGCATCTTCATAAATTCTCAACCGATTTTTTATTTCTTGCCTCGTTTTGTCGGGGATTAAATTTGCTATAATACGGAATGTCTGAATTGCGACCAAAACGTGTTTTTTTTCTATCTTTTTCTTGACAAATTTGGATGAAAACTTTAGTAGAACAATCTTTGGGGCTAATTTGATAAGATTTTGCTTATCTAAGTAGTTCTTTTTATGTAAAATCTTCAATTGGCACTTGGCAATAGCGTAAACATAAAACAAGCGATTTGTTGACACGTCAGAATGTTTGAAATATAACTTTACAAAGGCTGAAAATTTGGAACGTCTACCGAATTTACTACAACCAGAAGCGTCTAAAATATCAATTTAATGTATGATTATACAACCTAATAGCGTTCAGAAATATTGAAGAACGTTAAAAACCGTGATTTATTTTTTTCGATTTTATTATTGTTTATTAGTAAATAAAACTTTATCCAATCTTTCCCAACCACATCTTTTGCATTTGGAATGTGGGTAAGAATGTAGTAAACAAATTTAGAAAGGAATTAGCTGCCACCATTTGCCACTGCGGTGTCAATCCGATTTTGTATAATTGGCGGTAGCGTTCAAACTGCCTTTCTGCGGATAAAATTCCGTATCTCAGTGTAGGGCAAAACGGAACATTTTGCGTGGGGTAAAATTGAACACCTATTAACCCAATTCCACCAATCTAGTTGTCTTAAAACTTTGCAGGCGTGCATAGTTATGATGACAATACAAAATTATGGAAAAGACAACGGGAGGGGTGAAAAATTACCCAGTCAACAATTAATATAACCCATACCCACAAATCCAAACGACTTGAAATCAGCCTATAATCACAAATCAAATCAGTTCAATCGATATGTAATCATATAACCGCAGCATATAATACGCAGCATATAACCGCAAATCAAAACTTAAACACTAAAAAGTACATAATAAAAATATGCAACAATTTTTTAAATTAAACAATTTTATTTAAAATGCACAAAAAAACTAAAAAATTCTCTATGCACGTGTTGGAATTCATTCATGTAAAAATCCATATGTATTTGATTATTTTCAGTAATTTTTATGTTATTTGGTAAAATATTTTTTCTTATGTGTAGAGGAGACCAGAGATAGTTTGGACAATTTTTTATTAATAGTCTTTAGCGGGCCGGTAAGATGCCTTACGGATATAAATGGTACACCATTCGATAGCTAAGAATGTGCGCTATACATTTGAACCTGATAAACGTATTATTTTGAGATGAAAAAAGGTCAGAGATGCATATTGTCCAAAGTATCCCCATTGGTGGGGTTACATTGGACATAGCACGGGGATAGTTTGGACAGATTGAAAGAAATGATAATGATTAATCCAATGAATATATAATTTATTTAAAATGATAAATAATGGCAAACATCATGGTGCTCGGGCTCCTTAATGGCTCAACTGGCCCCAACTGGCTTACAATATAAAATGCACCACATCTAACATAGGTCTAGGAACTTCTTTATCCTTTTTGCTTCGGAATAATGCTGTCCTCACCTGACCGATAACAGGGGAACTTTTTGGCAAATGTCTTTAAATGCGACAACTGCCCTATCTTCTTTTGTGGGATAAATAAAAGCCGTTCCTCGCCGTCGAAGAAATTTAATTTCGTATTGGATCGCCGGTTGCATTACTCTCACTACATTACCGATGTAGTGCACTAATGTTTTTTTTTAGGAAATTTCACTACCACGAAATCTGCCTCGTTCACTTCATTTTTACTTTTATCACCTTCGGAAGACTGTGACGAACAGAACGGGGAATTCCCTGACTTTTCACATTCGTCATTGTCATCTTCACTGGAAGATGATGACATAAGAACTTGTCTCTTGGGAATGGGACCGCCTCTCTTCTTCATCAGCTCCATCTTGTCGGGAGTGTCGGTAGCAATCATGCATCGACCACGTTTCAGGCCACGGTTGGATTGTTGCCTAGGAGCTCCCTTTGGAAGGGGCCTTATATCTTCTGGCAAGAGAGCATCTATCACCGCACAGCTTGTTCCAGAAATCGCCGAAGTGCTTGTTTCAGCAATCAAGGGACTTTTGTCGGCTGCTTGGGTGATAGCTTCATCATTGGGCCTACACGTCGGGAGCGGACGATCTGATACTGCAGAAGATAAGAAGTCCTTATCAGAGAAGATGTTCCTGTCGAAGGGTACAATGCCTGCAGCCCTAAAACCAGATTTAACATTATCTGGCGGTGCTCCTCGATCCCAGGCACAACTGCACAATTTTGGGAGTGCATAAATGTTTAGTGTCATGTTTGGGTTGAAATTCATCCAAGAGTTGACAGCTGAGGTGAAGAATTTTTTAAATAGACCAAATACACAACGATCCAATGGCTGTAGCTTGTTGGATGTGTGCGGTGGGAGTGTCAGCATGACAATCCCATTTTCTTTACAAAAGTCTAAACCCTCAACACTCAAATGTGGTTCATGATTATCCATTATCAGGAGTACAGGATTTTCCTTAGTACACCGCACACTACCTTTAAAAAACTCAAGGACTTTTTTAAAGTTTTCTGATGTCATCCAGCCTGATTTATGCACTAAGCCAAAAGCACCAACTGCAACCCCAGACATCATGCGGCTTTCATCGAAGCGCACCCGAGGAAAAACCCACACTGGTGGCAGTGCATTGCCATTGGCGCAAATTATCCCCACCTGTGTAACTAGCTCCCCACGTTTCCGAGACGTGACCTGTCCCACCTGTTTGCGGCCCTTCTGCCCAATAACTTTTTCGGTATGAGGAACTGTGGTCACACCAGTTTCACCTAAATTGAATATCTGATGTGGACGAGAGCTGTGCCTCTTCAGTACTTCTTTGAGTTTATCGAAGAATACGCCCACAGTGTGCCTGTTGAATGCGGTCATTCTCGCCAAACTTGTCGCTTCCGGTAAGCGTAAAGAAAGACTAGGTTGTCTTCTCATAAAAGCTCCGAACCAGTCTTCGCCAGCTTCTTCCCTCTCATCCCAAGTAGGTGGCACTCGTATGGCATTCTGTTTGGCGTACTGGTACGCTAATTTTTTGGTCATTTTTGGTGTTAGTCCGTAAAACATGCTAGAACACTTCAGAAGGTATTCAGCAAGCGACTTCTCCATTGTGTCCGAAATGATTTGCCTATTTTTGAAGTTACTGTTGTATATCATATTGTCAAGGCCGCACTCTTTGGCCTTTGTAACTAGGTATCCCAAGCAGGACTTCTTCACTCCGTGTTGGGCCGCCGCAGCCCGCAATGACACCCCCCTTTGGATTACGTCCTGGACTGCAGCTTTTGTATCCCCTCCTTCTAATTGCCTTTCTGTCCGTTTTTTATACGTTCGAACCATCTCTGAAGAAGCCGAAGACAATACTTCACTCTTACTTTTAAATATTTGTAAACTAAGTAAAATGGGGATTACATTGGGGGGATACATTGGACAGACTTGGCAAGCTGTCAAATGTATTCCCAGGTCTGTCCAATGTAACTCCTCATATCATATCAAAACAAAATTATTCGTGCCTTTGCTCAAAAAAGATACTTTGATTTTTGCATAGCATTACTTTATTCTAAACACATTCAGTAATGCCTCAAAAAAGTTACAATAAAATTTTTCCATAATAAAGTATCCGAATCACAACAAAAAGTAGATGAAAATATTATACAGTAACATACAAGAATTGAAAAGTGTTACTTACCTTGTCATTCGTGAATGCAACACGCCATATTGAATATCAGTTGATTTGTTGTGAACATAGACACAAACTACTAAAACAATTGCAATCATCATAACACTATGGAGGCAATTTTCAAACTGTCCAATGTATCCCCGTGTCCAAACTATCCCCGGTCTCCCCTATAATATATATTTTTGTTCTATTTTATTTTTAATAGTTATACCTAAACATATATTTATAGTTTTTTTACATAAATGAATACATTTTAAATCAGAAAAATAAAGATTTTGTACGTTTACATGGTCTTCAAGTGGGTGTCCCGTTTTACCCTACCACTTGAGCGAGGCGAAGATTTCAATACCTCCGGTAAATTTCATTTCCCGTCGTTCACAAAGATTTTTCTTAACAATGACTTTGATTTTCTTATAATCTAAGGTTCACTGAAAACTCCTGTTGAAATCCCGTGTCTTTTTCTCCTTCCGATTTCATGTTACCACACTCCAAATTTAAGCGTTCCGTTTTACCCCACTCTCCCTATATGTAATATTGTAGGGAAGAGAAGAAGAATTGGCGAATCGGATTAGGGAACGAGTCTCGACTCTTTTTGTATTTTCAGCTATAAGCATAACATAAAAGTGACTACAGAAGCACGTAGGTAAAGGTTATGGCAATTATTCATCAATTCGAAACTTTCTGTACTCTAGCTTGTAACTTGAATATGTAAGTAATTCAATTTTGCGTAGAATACATACGAAGAGTAGATTTATCAGCAATAATCGTTGCTTTAGATAACAAGTTAATTATGAATGTCAATGTTGAGGGAGGATTGCGCCTTGTTGGGTCGAGAAATAGGTCATTCTATGTGAATTTTTTGTATACAAGCGGCGTAACAAATTTATTTGATGTTTGGCAGGCTGTTTTTTTGTATCTTGAGCTATTGTTCTGAATTTTTGGGTGGCAGTGAGAAATAATTGTGAGAGCGTTGAACGAAAATCGGGTGGTCCGGGCGTTGACGGAAAGTACTGTAAGGGATTTATTGTAGATTTATTGCCGTATCTGTTACTGTTCCTCTTTTATTTAAAGAAGTTTTCCGATTTTTGGACAAAAGCTTTTTCAGACTCAAATCAGGGCGGTTCACCATCTTCAAAAGGTGTCCATTTTAATATTTTGTCATTTTTCTTAAGGGGACTAGGTAGTCAAAAACTCGATTTCTTTGGTTGCATTTTTCGAAAGTACCTACCACCCTTCCCGAGTATAATGCCGTGTGGGTTATGTTAAAATTCGCAAAGTTAAGGATTTTATAGCCGAAAAGGTCGAACGCGCCATAAACCGTTTCTGCGCGCACGCAGGTAGACTAGATTCCTCTTTCGAAACTTTAAACGCGTTTTTCTCGGAATCATATTTCCTCTTCGTTTTACAGTTATTGCGAAAAAACAGAGGTACAAATCAACTTCAAAAAATTCAGCATATGTGCAACATGTCTAGTTACGACCTCAACCTACACATATGGTAAGTCTGTGAAAACTCCTATTTTGACAAAAAAAAAAAAAATGACTTTTTCCTGGCGAAAAATCAAGTTTCATTAAATTTTTTTTCTTTTTCAAGTGATTGGGGGCAAAGTATCAATTTCAGAGGATATTTCACAATTCAATTTTTTACGGCTAGAATCACTGCAAAATTACAGCGGCTCCAAAAAAAACGCGTACATATTAGACGACTGTAGCGGTGCCATATATTATTCAAATAATTTTGTTTACTGTTTATAGTAGTAATAAACATTATCCAAAAGTACTAGTCACAATTTGTATTCATGTCCTTGTAATTAATTCGCAAAAAAACTTTTGATTTTCGAACGATCTAACTGCCTAAGTAGTCCCCTTAATGCATCTACTACCACAGATAGCCACATTCGTATAGAAAGAATCTCTTTTCCTTTTTGTGTTTCAGATAATCCTTCTAGTACTTTCTGTTAATATCAAGATCACCTGATTATTTTTCAACTCTCTCTCTCTCTGTATCTGCCATGTTTTTTTTTCATTGTCACACAAAAATTCAGAACAATAGCTCAAGATACAAAAAAAACAGTCTGCCAATCCTCAAATTAGTTTGTCGAACCGTTTTTGTACAAAAAATTCACAAAGAATTACTTATTTTTCGGCCCAACAAGTCACAATCCCTACTTAACCCTTTCATTACGGCGTACATTTCCGTGAAAGTTTTTTTTTCTAATTTTTTATTTAAACTACCAGAGGTGCCAAATGAAATAATTATACATCGAGGGAAATCAATATACGCGTTGAGCTAATTTTCTTCTCGAGTTTAACTTAATATCAAATTACCAGTCGCGCAACGAGTCTTTCGTGCTACTAATCGAGAGTTGGCTCGAACAATAAGAACGTATGGCGTGTCTTCGTTGAAATGAAATGCTTAATTATTGTGCGGGAAATCCAAAATTATATCTCAATAGAACATTCAATGAACTCCTTTGTGTTCTACACACGTAAAGACATTTAAAGGGCATACAATGTTAATAATATCCAATAACAGGGAAGGCTTTCTTAAAGAAAATTGAGTTTCAAGATTCTTTCGCCCAAAATTATCTGGATATAATCAATCTCCCGTTTTTTAATTGTGATGGATATTGTAAGTGATAGTTACAAATTCTAAACTAATTATTCATTTATAATTAACGTATTATTATATAATTTTAACGTATTTGTTTCTACATAAATTCTTTGCATTATGCTCCAAAAAATTTTCATATTTGGAAGATCGCGCCAGAGGAATTACTCGATTGTTCCGTTTCCGCTGGAATCTGTTACTTAAAATTTAAGGTAAAGCAAAAAATTCCAAGTGAAACTATCGAAGAAAGGGTGCTTAAAGTAATAATAATAAAATAGAAATATTGATACTGAAAACTGTGAATTACTATACGAGTTGTGATATAAATTTAAAACCTATTAATGTCTGTTTTTATTAGTTACTAGAACAAAGTTAAGGTGACAATTATCTACTATAAAAATAATAGGTGCTGTTGACTAATTGGAATGTAATAAAAGTGGTGTCAAGTATTTCGCCGGAAAGTGGCAAATTTCTCTGAACATACCTAGCTCTGGTGATCGGGCCCGAAGAGAGGCAAAAATCAATCAAGCCCCGCGTTTCGAACTCCATCGTGATAGGTATCTTTCACTTCTAACGACTAATTCGAAGGCGAATGTCTCTGAAAGATGATGTACTCGAAGCTCGTAGGTGTCCAGTATCAACGACGATTTTCAAATTTTCCAAAAATCGGGGTGAACTAAGATTCGCCTACGTATACTGAATTAACCTTCAATCTGCGTTGAAAGCTGTCGTAACGTGCTATACTGCTTCGTGGCAATAAGAAATACGAAAAATCGAAAGAAAGGTGGTACAGTGATTGCGTTGAATTTCAGGCGGTCCACAGAATTGTGGAAGGTATTCAACAATGAAGCAATAATTGTGACGGTATTATATAATACGTTTAAACGGTAAGGCAAGATCCTCCGTTGCTCCTCGCGATTAGCAGAGAACTGAAGAAAATGTACGATCACTGCAGCTTGATTTATTGAAGAACTTCAAGTTATCGAGGAAATGAAGGGTCACGAGGCGTGCTTTTGTCAGAAGAAACGAAGTTAACGGGCAGGCTGTCCGAAGCTGGCCATTGTAGTTTTTATCCTCCAATTAAGGTAAATGTTGAGTTTGATACAACGAAAAATGACGAAGCGCATTGGCTCCTCTTGCTTTTTAATCCCACGCTGAACACCAGAAAAGACGGAAAGGAATATTCCAAGGAAACAAGAAACCAGAATACCATAGAACTTCGAGATCAGCTAAAGTGATGTACCGTCGCCAGCAACGATAATATGTGAATGGGCCCAATGGTCAGTCAAATGTTTCCCATAATAAAATTTATTGTTGAACCAAGCGCTATCAGTAGAAGCCACGCTGGTATCGGTGTTTTTTCAATATCACTCTGGTCGTAGTTCGCAACTTCGCTCCCAATGAGCTGAAGGCTAATCGAGCGAGGAAGAAGATGCTCATTTCTGACGGAACTGGCCGTTATGAAAGGAATTTAGTTCGCGATCACTGATTCAGCAGCGATCCAACTTCAGTCTGGATTTGTTAGTTGCCAGTTGAGGCTAAAGTACGATGAGCAGTGCGCGATGATGAAGCTGAAGCCGAAACAGAAAAATGAAAGGCAACGCGTTCGAACGTTACACAAGTCGTCCACGGACCAGCCGCGAAAGTAGACTGATGGCAATGCTGACGATGGAACAGCACACGACCTAACCACCGATGTCCTTACGATACGCTGAATATTTAATAAACGCACTGTGACTTTGCACATGCCCTTAGCTATACCCTCGAGGTTGAACATCGTAAGAAACACGTTTCAATCCGATTGATTCTTAACTGCAAATATACATGGCATGGGAAATGAAGAAACAACGCGCAGTGCGAGAAAAATCGAACGAGCTAAACTTTGAAGAGAATGTTCTAGAATCGAAATGATGCATACTGAACACTTTAACTGCAACTATGGTCGAGTAGAATTTGAATGCATCTTTTTTGTGTAAGAATACCTATAGACGAAAAATAATGAAATACGTGTCTGAGGTTTTCTGTCAATACACGATGTTTACGAAGGTACATATTATGATTCTGATAAAAAAAAAACTAGATTTTGTGGTCAAAGGTATTATTCTTAAACAAACTGCATCTTGGGGTAGACAATTAAAGCTATCCAAGGAACATTGTCTTATGATAACACCTGTTCTACAATTATAATAGACGCTAGAGGAATTTGTTTTAAAATCTAGTTTTGTGATCAAAGTTACTCCAGTGTTCAAAGTTATACCATTTGACGGTACACGATTCTGCAATTTTAAAGGCACCCTTTGAGTATTTGAAGTGAGAAGTATTGTTATCTGTTACTGTTTAACAAAGGCAGTTTTACAGTGTGATGGCGAACTACAGGGTCATCCGTTAAGACTGCCACCTACGCGCGTGCGAACAGGTAAAATGGCAACACCGCCTCACGGACGCATTCCACTACAACCATGCGCCGATACTTCCGCCATCTATGAGCCAATGATGACAGTGTACGTTCTTTTAGGTGCCGGGGTGCTTTTGGCTTTCGCCAGAGAATATTAAATTTGACGTAGCAGACGCGTAAGGAAACGGTAGCAATTTTAAGAGTGCGACCGCGCTGATCCCGTTATTTACGCATGCAATGGCTCAGCAGCGGTATTAGACCACGCTGACGCGTTAGTGGCCAGGGTTGAAGAATTTGGGGCTTTTTTCGCATAACTTTTGAACTACAACAGATATCGGAATGCAATTTGCGCCAGGTGCACATAAAATGCTGCAACTCCGGGTTCCAGCAGTTCCTGCACGCCTCATGCGCCGCAAGTGGCATCGTATTGGTGGCAAGTGAGAGATATTCTAGGGAATCGTACGATGCCACCAATACGATGCCACCAATTTCATGCGCTTAATGCGCGAATCGAAACACACCCATAGTCGCCGAACCCTACCCCAGACGCATGGAGGGGAGTGATAGAAATAATTCTGGAACTTGTATACATATATATGAATAAGATTGGAACTTCCGACTTGTGAGAAACAGTTAGGATTAAACCTCTGGTGGTGCTGACGAGCACTAAGGGATCCTCCAACCGCTGATGCATGTTGCAGTGAAACAGTGATGCTTGCATCATGATGCATATTGCTACGTCTGTAGATCGGTTTCCATGTTTCAGCATCAGATGCGGGTTGCATTAAGGAATCAGTAATACAGGACCGGCGCAAAGATGGTTGGCGCTCTTATGTAAAAAAAGTTGTGGCGCCCTCATGCTTAAATAGTTTTTAAAATCACCTGGTTCGTTTGCTTTCAATTCTTTTAATAACGCAAAAGTATAAAATTTCTTTCTCTCAATGAATTATCTCTTTGCCCATTTTCTTTTGGTTTTCAATTTTTTATTTTTTATAATCAGTACACCCCCTAGTATAGCTAATAACACTGGTGGTGGAAAAGAATCACTCATTTTTAAAAAGGTGTTTCAGCGTCCGCATCAGATCACAAACTGTCAGTAATCAGTAAGGTGGAGGAGACTTGAAACTGATGCAAGAGTCATGAAACCTGCATCATGATGCAAGCTATATTCGAATTAACGAAAGAAGGCGCCTGGACGGCCCGTAGGCCGGCGCGCGTGGCTTGGGAAAGACCCCATGCCTGCTCCGTACATCGTGCGACGTTGCCACGTTTTGTAGCAGATCGGACGTCTCTTTCTATCTTCAAGCGCAACTGTGTTTCTCTCACTCACTGGGTTCAGCCTCTGGAAGAGGATATACACCCGACAAAGACAACGATTACTCTAGGCCCACAGCTAAGTAGTCAAAAGTCATTGGCCAATAGGCGTAGGGAGCTGCGTAGGGGAAGCACCAATCGCGAGCCTGGAGTAGCGGCAACGTCGCAAATTTTGGCCCCAGTCCTATGGTGCCTTCCTTCGTTAATTCGACTATAGAGCTGAAGCTGTGGACCGAGTACCTGAGATACCCAGAACAAGGAAAATTCTCGGGTAGGCGCTACCCAAGAAAACTATTATCATATAAAATATTCATTACAGTTTATTAAGAAGCTATTTATTGTTCATCGTATTAATTATGGAAGTGACACCGATGGATTCCTTATGTTGTTCCAATGAAAAGTATAGCAAATATTATGTAAATCGGAATATTTTTAAGAAAGATAGGTGGAGATTATGGAAATGAATTTTTCAAGTAATTTCCTTCATTATGGTCCGAATTTCGTCATTCTTGGTGTTATTTTCATCGGAGAAACATAAGGTATCGATTGGCGTCGTTTTCGCAGAGATCTGGTGAAAAATACGGAACTAAAAGATTTCTCACTTCTTAATGGGCAGGTATACTAATCACTTCGAGGGGCTTGCTTTCGCCACGTGGTGCCGGGCGCCACTTTGTTTGACTAGCGTCGCTAGAGGATCGTCTATTTCGCTTTCTCTCGTTATATTCATTCTCTTTCCTTGTCCAACTATTCAGGAGTCCCTTATCGCGAGAGTTTGTATGCTCAACGTCGAACGGCTGTTCGGGGGTGGAAGTACGGGGGGGGGGGGGGTTGTGGCTGCTGTGCAACAGGGCATGCAGGACGGAAGTGTGGCCGGAGGGCTGGAAGGAGGGGGTGGTGGTACCGGTGGTGAAGAAAGGGGCCGGGGAAAGGGTAGAAGATTATAGGGGGATTACATTAACGCAGACGATACTGGCAGAGATAGAGGAAAAGAAGTTGCTGATGTCGAGTCAAATGTTGTTTAGGAGGGGGGTGGGCTGTATCGACAACATATACACACTAAATTACCTGATAAACAGGCAAGTAGAGAGGAAGGAGGGGAGGTTGGTGGTATCGTTTGTCGATATGAAAGCTGCGTTTGACTCGGGGGACAGAGAGGTGCTAATAAAAACTATGAGGGGCAGAGGGTGAGGGAAGAGCTGGTAGTGAGGTGTCAGGAGGTACTGAGGGAAACAATAGGAAGGGTCATGGTGGGGGAAGAGGAAGGGGAGAGATTTTGGACGGTAAGGGGGGTAAGGTAGGGGTGCCCGCTGAGCCCAACTCTGTTCATGCTGCTGATTTCAGACATGGACGAAGAACTGCGGAGGGGAGGTTGGGGGGCGGGGGTGAAGCTGGGGGACAGAAGGATTTACACATTGGCTACTGCGGACGATGTAACGGTACTGGCGGAGGATGTGGAAGGGATGAAGGGAATGATGGGGAAATTAGAAAAGTACGTGGAGGGGGGGGGGGGGGTTACAGGTTCATGTGAATAAAACCAAGGTGATGAGATGCAGAAGGGGAGGGGACAGGTGCAGGAAGGTCGTGTGGAGGTGGGAGGGAAATGAGTTGGAGGGAGTTAAAGAGATTTTCAGACACTTAGGGTATACACTGATGGGAAATGGAGGGCAGGAGGAAGATGTAGAGAAGAGGGTAAGGAAGGAGGCTGCGGTGATAGGGCAGGTGTGGGTGATTGGGAAAAGGAGATTTGGGAAGGACTGGGGAAGAAGGCTGTGAATATTTGATAAGTTGGTGTGGGCAGTAGTGAGCTATGGGGTGGAGCTGTGGGGCTGGAAGGGTAGGAAAAAGGTGGAAGGGTTGCCACAGAGATATGGGAAGTGGATTTTGGGAGTGGACCGGAATACCCCAGGGTACATGGTGAGGGAGGAGTTACAGAGGGGTATGATGAAGGGAGTGGCGGGGTTGCGGGCGTGTGGGTACCAGATGAAGCTGGGCAAGGGGAAGGGGGAGAATTGGCAAGGAAATGAAGAGGAGGTTAGGGAGGGGAAGGGTTCTGCAAGGGTGGCAGTTCTATAAGGACAGAAGGTTGACGGTGGAGGAGGTAGAGAGGGCGAGGGATAGGGGGAGTTAAGGGGGGGGGAGGAGTTGGTGGAGAGGGAGACAAGGTTACAGGAAGAGAAGAGATGCAGGAGGATAGGAGGGGCAAGGTATAACAAATGGTACTGGAGGTGAAGGGGATGGGGTGCCAGGGTATTTGAAGAAAGTGTGGGGGAGGACAGATGGAAGAGAGTGACCAGGTTTAGGCTAGGGAAAAAGACGAAGGAGCCGAGATACTGGGAGGGGGAGGAGAAAAGGAGGTGTAGAATGTGTGGGCAGGAGGGGGAGGAGTGGGAGCATGTGTGGGAACTGTGTACAGGGCGGGGGGTTGAGGGGGTGCCAAGAGGCGGTGATGGAGGTGTTGCGGGGTGAGGGGGAGGAGTGGTGAGGATACTGGAGGAAAGGAGAGCGGTATATGGGGGGGAGGGGCGGAAGTGTGAATAGAGGATTGTGAGTGGAAGGAGCGGCGTGCGGAAGCGGAGGTCCGAGAGGCGGAGGAGGGGACGTGTGCGTGCGTGCGAAGGCGGGGGGTAGGGTAAGGAAGAGAGCCAGTGAGCGAGCGGGAATAGTAATAGGAAGTAGCTGTAAGGAAATAGGTTAGTTTTAAGATATAAGGGTATAAGGTTAAGGAGACGGTTGTATGGGAAATTATAACTCCTGGAGGAACAATAAAGAGATTACTAGTACAATGTTGTTTAGTTCGGCATAGTACTATGTACAGTTGTACAAAATTAATGCATGGCATTAAACTCTCAAGACAATCAAACGCATACATACGTATGCCATTGATAACGATTCAGTCGATTATCTTATACCACGTGGAGGTCACCAAGCGCATATATTGTACAGAGTGTTAAAAAAGTAACGGTCACTGCTTTGAGGGAGTGAATCTATACCAGACCTGCCCTTTAGGGTGCAAATACCTCCTCAAGTTCTGGGACCCAGACAACAGTCGGGCGCGGAACTGTTACCTTGCTAACCGTTGTGTGGGTTTTGGAACAACTGCAAGCGCGTGTGTGTGCGCCTATACGCGTGAGGTCCAACTATATGGACTTGTGGTACGAGCCAGTATGAGTGCATGCACAGACTTGCAGTTCACCCGCAGCCCATGCTGTGGTTAGCAACGTAAAAGTTCCGCGCTCGGCTGTTGCACGGGTCCCAGAACTTGAGGAGGTATTTGCACCCTAAAGGGCAGGTCTGATCTACACCTCTGGATCGGAGGACATTTGTAAAAAAGTTGCCGTAGGCTTGTTTATAACATTAAAAATTAATGTTTATTTTTTAACATCAACATATTAAAATGCTCGTTGAAAGCATTAAAAGTTTAAAAGAAAACCATATGTCGCAAACACACTGTTTTCTCAACAACAAAAAATTAATGAAGTTTTGTTATGGACGAAGTGATCCATGTACTATTAGCGGGCCAAAAGAAGATCCCTAGGAGGCGGGCTCGGGCGATGCAGTCCACCGATGTCACGATTGGTCGATTCATCTATTTGAACACATTTCTAAAGACAGGGCACACGTATTTTGGTTATTGGCTGAAGTAGACACATACATTATCGCACCGCGCGACGAAGAGAGCGAACAAAACACATCGAGATCGAGTGGGATAAAGCGATCTGACCGACGAACGTCAAAGCAATAGCGTAGGCATCTTTGACGGTTAACTATTAATATTTAATAACTTAAAAATTTCCTTATTTTTCACAATATGTTCACAAAGTATTATCATTGGGTTGGTATCAGGATAATACGTTCGTGAACATATTGTGAAAAATGAGGAAATTTGTATGTTATTATATATTAATGGTTAACCGTGAAAGATGCCTACGCTATTGCTTTGACGTTCGTCGGTCAGATCGCTTTATCCCACTCGATCTCGATGTGTTTTGTTCGCTCTCTTCGTCGCGCGGTACGATAATGTATGTTCCTACTTCAGCCAATAAACAAAATACGTGTGCCCTGTCTTGAGAAGTGTGTTCAAATAGGTGAATCGACCAATCGTCACATCGGTGGACTGCATCGCCCGAGCCCGCCTCCTAGGGATCTTCTTTTGGCCCGCTAATAGTACCGTCAAATGGATACTGAAGTAGCTTTGACCACAAAATTAGTTTTGAAAATAAATTCTTCTAACATCTTTTGTAGAAGAGGTGTTATTCTCGGACAAAATGCCTTAGATAGCTATATTTGTCTACGTTAAGATGCATTTTGTCCGAGAATAATAACTTTTATACAATAGATGCTAGGGGAAGTTGTTTTAAAATCTAGTTTTGTGGTCAAATACCTATTTAAGGAGTTACAACATACCCCTGACAGGTCGGACAATAGGGTAATCTTTATGATTTTTTTTTCGTGTAAAGAAAGGTTATATTTACAAATCAGAATATACACATTGTTGTGTAAACATTAAACTGTATTTTCTTTTGAAAATATGTTATCTTAAGAAATGGTGCCATAGCAGCCCCTTCTCCTACGGCCTCTTCGTAGTTACAGCATTTGCGGTATCGAAAATATCTCAGAGAATAGTGGACTAGGGATGCCGATTTAAAATCGATATTTCAAAGATCGATAATTTTTGGCACGATTTTCGATTTTTTAAATCGATTCTCAAGACAGGGATGGAGTCGAGAATCGTATCGCAAACAAAGAGATCGTGAATCCCTAGCGGCGTGTAGCGCAAACTCTAGAAGTGCGAAATCTGAATCACACCATACAAATGTAATAGGAAAGGGAAGCAAAAGTAATGTTAGCACAACTCCGAGGAGTTTGAAAACAGTTAGAGGTTCTTTTAATAGATATATTACAAGATTATAAATTAATCAATACATCCTTGGAAGCAGATGTTTGAACATTTGAACTCCACTTTTATCCCTTCTCCTAAATGTGTAAAGCCAGCGCAAAGGCTTGATAAGTAAACACTTGATAAGTAAGAAATCGATATCCGAGAGGTAATGTAACAATGAATAGAAATTTATCTTATTATTAATAATTCTCCGATTGGCTCCTAGTATCTAAGGACATTTTGTTAGGATTACAAGAAACTAAACTAAACGAAAATAAAAACCTATACCTATAGTCATGTTCACATTGTGACATAAAAACCCTTTGACTGCATCCATTTTGCAATGTAGGGTGTCCAAAACTACCCTTCATTTTTTTATTCTAATGAATCGATTTCGATGGGATCGATTTTTTAGGTTCCGATTTTTTTACGAATCGATTATTTGCATAACGATCTGAATTGAATCGGGAAACCGATTCTATGGGAAAGATCGGCATCCCTATAGTGGACCGATTTGAATACAATTTTGCAACACTATTCTTACAAGAGTATTTTTGTAGAAACGAAAGCTGCTCAACCATATGTTTTTCGAAATAAGTTTTCACCTTCCTTTATTAATAAAAAACAAAACAAGGCACTCCTGAGCCCTAAGAATATTCTTGCAAAATCCAAATCAAATCGATTCACTAATCTCTGAGATATTTTCGAAACGCAAATGCTCTATGAAGAAGCCTTTGAAAAAAGGGCTGCTATGGCACCATTTCGTCACATACATATCAAAGTGTATATCTTGATTTGGAAATATGACGTTTCATTATATGAAGGAAAAAATCATAAAAATGACTTTATTTTCTGAGCTGTCAAGGGTATGTAACCCCTTAAATCTATTTGATAAAACCATTTTCCACATTTTTGAGATAACGGCGTGTTTCCGTCATATGGTTCCTTTTAAATTTTTCTCCTTTCAAGAAGCAGAATTTTGATATAAAAATCAACATTAATTTTCAATGTTATAAAGTATAAACAATTTTGCGGCAAGTTTTTTTTACAAATGTCCGTCGATCCAGAGGTGTAAATTTATCCCCGAAAGCAGCGACCATCACTTTTTCCACACACTGTATAGCGTATGTGCTCTTCAGAATGTCAGAATGTCAGAACGTCTGTAAAATAATACCCACCGCGGTGACGTATTTCGTGCATTATTGAAATGCAGCAGATGTATATTATCGCGAATGCTCTTTGAAGGTCACGAACAACGACGTAGAAGTAAGGTACCTGTAATTATATAGCAGTTGATTTGAAACATCCGTAAAGGCATATGTACACATTACACGACTTCACAACGGCAGGTAATATAATAATGCACGATTCATTAACACTTGTGCTTAATTACCTCCTGAGTTGATAGGAAAACGCTTTTAATGTTGCCATTCCGTTCGAATTTGTATGAACAGAAATGATTTTCATTCACTTACATTGGCCATCCTTAAAATAGATGATCAAGTTTTTCAAATGTATTCTATTCATTTTTAAAATGGAAAAAGATCATAAAGGGAATCCCCAAACAAGAGAAAATCCGCATGGGATCTGGAATGGATTTGTAATTCTAACGATATGTAAGAATCTCCGGACAAACATACATATGCTCGTAAACGCGTCTATAAAAAGTTGTTTTGAATAAACTTTATGCATCACACTTCTTCCTCAGGAAGCTCAGAAAACACAACTTAGCATCGACGTGTTTACACATTGGGGAGTTTATACACTCCATAACCATGGTGTAGGTTTCACGCTAACGTTGTCCGAATAGTATGGAAAGTATTATCCGAGAGTCCCCAAATTTGTTTTAGTAAATGTTTATTTTAGGGGAGGCATCTCCGATGACTGACATATGTTGTCAAGGACACTATCCTGAGTGACCTCTACGACGTTTTAGCCGCTGTTCGTTATTATTTACGAAGTTATCAATTATTGAATACTAGCATGCCCCGTGTCGGCTTCGCTTGGAGTTATTAGCGTGACTGATTCATGTTTATTAAAATTAATATCTTTTAACGAAATTAAGTGTTTTGAAGAAAAAAAGCTCAAGTTCCTCATAATATTTCGGAAAAAATAACATTTTCTGACATTAGTGTGTTGCATGCGTCGAGGAGCTCGGGCGGATGTCTTGACAAATTTGATCACACGCGAGACATAGGTAACGGGTAAATCTGCAAAAGCAATTTGTACCCCTTTTTTCCTTTTAGGTAGGGGTAGACTCCAGGGGTAGACCGTACACCTGGGAACGAGGTGCACCCCTAACCGGCGCACAGTGGGACGGATCGACATTTAAGTACCTAGGCATTCACTTCATTTCTTACATATTTCATCATTTATTGATTATAATCTTAGATTACAGGTAATATATTGTATAATAAATACAATAATCATTTTTTTTTCTCGTCGCACTTTTTAATAATGGGAGTTCAAGACTCCTTTCATGTTGGTTTCCATATATATAGATATGGATCGGGGCTTATTAATAAATTGTTTAGAACATCTTGATTTGTCATTTTTCGGCTGCTCTTTTTGCGTATAATTCATAGTAGTTTTTGAAATCATTATTTCGGGCATCCTGGGCTTCCTCTGTTAAATATTCTAAAAAAATTGAGATTTCCATTTTTAGAAAATGATCAGCTTTTTACATTGGGATAGTTTTAGTTAGTCTTTTTCTTGTAATGAAAAATATAAACACTTATATTCTATTGCCAAATTAAGATTTTTTGTTACCATTTTCGTATTTTACTAAATTAAAAAAAAATGTTAGCATTTGTAAGTAAATTCAAGCGTACCTCGTCATTCTGGATAACGCGTTTTTTTAGACATACTATATATCCTATGTCCGTTCTTGTTATTCAAGGATGCTGTAGTTAAAATTTTGTAATGATTGGTTCAGTACTTTTGAGATTTTTGTGTACATACAAATAACCGCGGTAGCTTTATTATAATAGTAAGATAATAAGAAGTAACATAGTCAGATAGTAAGAGAGTAAGAAAAGTAAGAAATAGTCAGAAATAGTAAGAAATAGTAAGATGGTAAGATGGTAAGATAATATGAAATAGTAAGATGGTAAGATGATAAGATGGTAAAATGGTAAGATAGTAAGACAGTAAGATATAACACAGAAAACATTTACTCGCTCTACTCCTTTGTGACTCGCGATTTTAGGGCCCCTCCGCCCGAGTAGGTCGAGCTTGGAACGAATCATCTAAGTATTTCTGAAAAATTTAAATTTATACGTTTTCTAGTAGATCTTCGTGGAAGTACGTATTGACAGTAAATTGGCAACGTTTTCCTGAAGAAAATGAATCTGAACTCAACCTCACATAGTCGAGTGAAGTTATTTTTAAGCACACGGAATGTACAACTGGTCTGTGGAATTCGAAAAAGTTTCAAATTACTTCCGAGTACAATAGCCTGAATGAGGTCGTATTTGAACTCATTTTAATCAAAAAAATCTAAGTCAGGCCTGGAATTTAAGTGAACGCAACGGCCGATTTTCAGAGGCAACGCCTCCTTTCTCCCGCCGCGCGTCTTGGCCCCCGCGGCGGCCCAGCAGCTAAGAGCGTCTCAGGCCCGTACCACGTGAACCGCGCGTGGCGTATTACCCCGGGTCTCCACCAAGGCGAGCACGAGCAAAAACACTGTTCGTGAACGTTTTCGTCTGTTTTCGTCGTGTCCATACCGCCGCGAACACGAATAGAACTCCGCGTACGAACGTTCTTGAGGATGTTCGCGACGGTAGGAACGCAGCGAACATGAACATTTCTGACGATACCTGGCGATCCGCATCCCTTTCCATTGTGTGACTGTTCGTAAACAGGCGACCATCTACGACAAGCGTGCACAGCTGAATGCCCGCCGGGCAAAAATTTTCGGGCGCGTGGGGAAAGAGCACCGAAAAACACTAAACCACGCCTACATGAGCCACAGTGCCGTGAGTGCCGTGGTGGGGAGTGTTTGTGAGTGAAGTGTGCCGCTGAGCGTCATCAACACACCTTACAGTTTACACTCATACTACGACAGCTATTGGCCACAGGGTGGGGGAACAGCTCACGGCGTCGCTCTTCGCTTTGCTCAAGAGCAATCGAGAGCGCTCTTGCCCGCCACAGCCTTGCAGTGCAGGCCTGATCTACGACCATCCGCCGGCAGGTACTCCACAGAAATAGCATGCATGACAAGCACGAATAAAATTTTTATATTTTTTGTTTTAACATAATGAGAATATTTCCAACGTATGGATGAGATATTTCTAATAAAAATGAAACCAAACACGAAGCAATTCTGAAAAATTTGAGTTCCGCTGATTACGCTTAATGCTATATTGAATTGATTCATATTCTGTCATGAAATATCGTGCTCCACGATTTTATTTAAAGTGAGAAAACACCATCGAAATTGACCGAAACACACAAAAGACAAAAAAGAGCCGGAAAGATGGTAATATGACCTACTTGGTTAATATAAAATTAAATCTTGAAAAATATTTAAGTAATTAAAGTAACTCCAGGGCCATCGTGGGACACCAACTGATATATGCCTCGATGATATGGTGCACCTCCACAAAGAGAGCAATCCACAAGAGGGCACTGAGCAAAGCACAATAAATCCTCGTTATTAGCCTGATAAACGGGGCTGGCGGCGGGCTCGTTGCCGCGTTGTGGGCACTATTCCTCGCGGCCAATGGTGCGAGTGAGAAAACACAAGAGCGAGCGAAAGGAAACAAAAGAGCCTCTCGCTCATTCCCGGGTTCCCCCACTCTCGTCCGAAGGGTTCGAAGAAATAGAGTGGATACAGGATGATTCTGGAACTACGCCCGACAATGGATGCGGCCTGGTACCCCGTGGCGAGGTCAACCCCCTGCTGTACCTCACCGCATTTTATGGCTTTCAACCCTCAAAGGGTTTGGAATACCATTAAAAGTGGAAAAATCCAAGTTCCACGTTTCTCATCATATCTCTGCGAAAACGGTGCCAATCAATTCTATATGTTTCGCCGATGAAACTAACACCAAGAACGACGTAATTCGGAGCATAATGAAGGAAATTAGATGAAAAATTCATTTGCATAATTTCAACCTAACTTCGTTAAAAATAGCCCGATTTACATGACATTTGGTATGATTTTCATCGGAAAAACGTAAGGAAGCCATCGGTGTCACTTCCATAGAGATACGATAAAGAATAAACAATCCGGTTTTTCTGAAACAGATATACCGACGGTTGGAATAGACCCTTTCAAGTGCTCGAACCCAACTGGGTCCCTTATCGCGGTACCTGAGGTCTGCTTGCCGCGGCGACGGGCCCCGATTCACCACCGCGATCCGCTGCCGCGGCGAATCGTGTCTAGGAAATCCTACCTTGAGGGACTCATTGGTACGACACATCTGCACGCTTGCAATTCAGATGCGAGGTCATTTCGAACATATCTCGTTTTTGTAGTGTTAGTTGACTGCATTATCGATACAGCAATAAATAAATACTATAGTCCGGAGCACCGTATTCCGGGGACGTTCGTTTTTCTTCAGTATTACCAGAGTTCTTAGACGTTGAACGTTTATGCTGGATTTCCGTACGACAAAAGTTTTTTTTTCACAGCTGATTTCTTATTTTTCAAGTAATTAAATCATTTTGTTATATTACATACATTATTTTTAGACTTAAAATATCAGTTTTTGCAATTTGCTTTGTATATAACGCATCAAACCTAAGACTTTTTTTATGTGCTTGTTGTCCGGTACCGGCCACATTTTTTTAAATTGGTTCTTATAATTAAAGTCTTTAGGTTTTACTTCTTTGTTTTTCTGCAAAAAATGTCTAAACTTAAACAGAAAAAAGGAAAATGGACGCAGAACGCATATGAATGCGGCTTTGAGAATTCTACTTTAAAACAAAATTAGACTAAACTAAACTTAAACTAGACTTTGATTAACAAGCAAGTTGGACTCACGTGGAGTGTACAGACCAAGAAAATATCGATCATTTTACCCTGTGATATTTGTAGACTTGCCTAAATAAAAGTTCTATTCTATTTTTAAATGTTTTTTTGCGACATTATTAATTACTTAGACCTTAAAGTCTGCCAAGTAGTTGCCCGGTACTGGACGACAATTTTTCGTTTGCTGCGAATTACAACTTTTTTATTCCAGTGAATCTTTATACCAGACTACTTTTACCAGACTACCAGACTTCTACCAGACTACTTTTTTGAAATTTGATTTTTACCCACAATAGCCCAAATTATAGTGCAAAACACCGCTACATTTTGTTGAAAATCAAATTCCCTAAAACTGGAAAACAAAATCAAATAGGACATATGTTTGTATGAACTCTTTTTATTATTTATGCTCGCCGTAATTCGCGTTTCTTTTTATTTATAGTGGTGAGTAGCTAATTTTTTTTCGTTCAGCATATACTTTGAGCCCAAGCGTAAACAGAAAAAGACATGATTTTCGACATTTGGCTCTTTATGAATTTTTAAGCTAGGGCGTCGAGCAACGGAAACAGCTTCTGGCGACGATGCCCCCAAAGATAAGATAGTTCAAGAATGATTGGCGAAGTTCAACAAGGTTCAAGTCTAGATATGTAAACGTCAAAAGTGCCCCATTAGGATTAGCAGTTTCTTAATACCAGAGATCCGAATTTTTATACACGTGGGATAGATGCACTTGTCTTACGGTGGCAAAAGTGAGTCGAACATAAAGGAGCTTATTTTCGATTAGAATATTCAATTTTAGTGGCGTTGCAATCTTTACGCCAAACGATTGAAAACTACGGAAACTTTCAGGATGACACCCAATGGTGACATAAAAATTGTTCACAGGAAACCAAATTTTGAAGTCAGATATTTCTGAGCGTATATAAATGTTTTTAGGTGTTGGAAATCGACATTGAAGAAATACTAAACAATATATTCGACTTGGAACTTTTCTAGAAGAAAGTGTGCAATTTTAAGTATGATAGAAAACTTTTAAATGTTTATAGAAGTACTTTCTGATAATATCTTCAAGGAGCTAAGGAAAGGCTAAAAAATTATTTCCTCCGCGACTCTGAAAACTGCTATAACGAGGAAAATTTGGCTGGCCTTGAAATGTAAGGCCACTTTCCAAGCAGTCCTACAGTTTAATCGTATCCCGATCGATCCACCTATCATTCGTGACCATCTCCTTACAATCCGTTACATTAATGCAGACTACGGTTGGTCGTCGCGACGTCACCCGACTTCTTGTGCAGCATGCTCCGAATCGTTTTGGAATAACAAATGCTCGGAATACCAAATAGGTAGTAATCAAATATATTCAAATATATCACCATTGGGCGATAACTTGTCGCTATCTTGTTTGAATAAAACACGAAGAAATGTATTTTACAGAGCTGTCTTTTTGCTCGAAATGCTTCCGTGGTTTAGAATTTGTATCATATAAAATTCGTTTTATAGGATCACGACGTACACTCAAGCATCAGAGAAATAATTCGAGTAACTTGAAATCAGGGAACCGAACCCTAACCCGTACCCGGTTCGGTACGCCGCACAGTAGTTCCAAATCGCAAAAAAAAGCGGCAAAACCCTCAAAACGTACTTCAGTTTAGTCAGAAATCGGTGCTCGGGGGGTTTTGGGGTCGCTGATTGCGAATTTGAACTTCAAATTTTTGAAAACAAAATGGCGAATCGAATATGGCGGACGTGTATATTAAAAAATTGCTAGATCTGCACGAAAATTGGTATCCTATTGTTCTTTGGGTCGCTGATTACGAATATCTTGTCCAAAATGCAAATTTCAATATCGCAGACCTAATAGCATTGGCATAAACCTTGATTTTAAATTCGTTTTTGCGGATATTGTGATAATTTCCCAATATTCACCTAAAATTATATAATCAAAATTATATAATCGAATTTAGTATGGCGATCTTAATTTTAAAACATTTTTTAAATTAAATACTGTGAAAATTTTATTTTTTTCGATTTTCATGAAAAATGCGGCATTCCTACGTTTATAGAAGATTGCATAGTTCAAATATGTTGTTGAAAATATTAATAAACAAAGTCAGGATTATAAATGCTGTTTTAAATGAGAATATGCTATTTTCATCATAAAATAAATATTATTGTCTACATCTATGTACATTTATTCAGATTCTGATGAATCGTATGTTGGACTTGTGCTCTCTGAGCTTTCATTTACATTTTCTTGGTGACATACCATTTCGAGTACTTTCGGAGTAATTTTTTTTTCTTGTGTTTCAAAATTTTCACATCGAAAATTTCGATGTGACTGTTTACACGAAGAAGATAAGGAGTTGAGAGACAAGAGTCAAAAGCATTTTCTAAAATAAGTACAAAATTTATATATGTTTAAGACAAAGACATAACATTCTTATTTATATTTCACGTCCACTATGCGTAAAGGCGAGTACTATTTAAAGATCGATGTTGCGAATACACAACATTTATTGTGGTTAAACCCGATGATGGAGAGTTTTAAAATTTAACGTGAAGCATATTTAAACTTTTTATTATTAATAATTGTCTATGAAAAACAAATTCCCACAATCCAAAAAGTGCAGATCTGAAAGGGTTCGTTCACGGAGAGCGTAGGATAGATACTAATAGGCACTTTAAATGCGGATATCTTAAAAAAGCGCAAATATGCGCAAAATTTTTCAATTGGATATCATACTTCACATGTAACTTTATACGCAGAAACCTATAACGGTGTGAAGTTCGGTGAATAAAATAACTATTTTCCTTCCGTTGTACTAAAATATGAGTAGGATTTAGGACATCTTGAGAAGGGAAGTACAAGAGTAAGATCAAAGATATTTTGCATTATTCATGTGCAAAATGTATGTTTATAACACGTATCTTAATGGTAAAATGTGTTACATATGAATTTTTTAAAAATAAACTTTGCCTGATAAATTAAATATGCAAGCGTTTTCAAGCCATTTAAGAAGCACGAAATTTCGTCAACTTTGATAGCCTATATCTCATTAACCAACCACTATATTTTAAAATTTCGAACGGCATTTGTTGCACTGATATATATATTAAATGTACCATACTACCAAGAAACTGCTATTCACTTCAGAAATTGACTTTTGGCCAGCTTTTCAGGAAAAAGCACCACTGTGCGCTCTATCTCGACTAACCCGCCTAACCGGTTAACAGAATTCATCTGCAACCCGAATAGCCGGGTTAACCGGGTTAATGCGGTTACAGTAATACAGTGAAAACCATAGTTGAGGCAGTGAGAGAAGAAACGGAATAAGCCACAGTTTTTTCAATAGGCCCTACTAATCATATAAAATATGGAGAAATTTTTTTTTAATGTGGGTTGCTGCGTTGTCGCTCTCACTGCCTCAGTTGTACCCATGTTTCCAAATAGTAATGAATTTTATTTGAATATCGGAGACTCCTTGGTAGGATGGTGCATGCACGTGTTTGTGAGCGTCTGCGGACGGTGCGGGTTTACGACCCTGTTCGGTGCTTTGGTAATACCTACCGCGTGCCGCGCGGGCGAGACCGACTGTCGACCAGATGACGGGACCTTTGCCTATTGTCTAAGGCTAAGGTATCGAAAATATACGAATGCTAGAAAATATTAAACAATGGAAGCTATAAAGCGAAATGCGCGAACGGCTGTAGAAGATATTGACGGACAGATTTTCATTATGGGTGAACAATATGGAACGAAGAAAACTTATTTCTTAGGGTATTTGAATACAATACTGGAATAAAGTACTTAAGATTAAGAGCTTGTTATCCCTCGAGTCGCCCGCATATCGACTGCTGTAATGTTTTATTACTTTTTATGAGCAACGTGGGACACCTCTGAACATCGTGAGTTTTGTGAAAAATCCTCGTCTTCATAATAAAGCTGTTAGTACCCGACCCGCCGGATACCCGGGTAGGCAAAAACCGGGTATGGAGATTCAAATCAATAGTACTATTTCATAACAGGCCTTCACCCCCATCAGGACTATGGTTTATTAATAATCGTAAAAACCATGAGGTTGAATGACAAACATTTATTAGTCTTGTGGGGTATAAATGAATAATTTATTGTGTGTGAATGGAGAATGCTTGATCGGAATGCAAGTATGTGGTATGATTGGCCTTTAGGATGACGAACGCGTAATTAAATGGATAGGACCCGATCTAGTTCATCTGAACGCCTCCGCCTGGAAGTTGCGAGCCTGCGACGCTCTCTTTTTTTCGTTTCAGGGGTTAAGAACCGTTCCCTCGCGGTTAACATTGGTTACAGAACCCTTACTTGGTTAACCTGGTAAGTGTTAAGGTTAATAAGCGGTTCGGATCCCTGCTTGAAATAAGGCAACCAAGGAAACAACGCGATTTATCAAATTTGATCGAGTGGATCTCGTTTTTATCGAACAACAAAGATTCCATCACTTGAGTACTAAAATATATACATTTGCAATGTTTATTCTGGTTTTCTAAACATTTAAATAGATCAAAATTCGAGGCGTATAAAACTCCATTATAGTCAGCTGAACCAAATATTCGAACAGATATTAGACTACTTCTTGAAAACTTTATAAAATTGAGTAGTTTGAAAAAAAAAGTCGTTAGTAGTTTGTCCAAAAAAGATGAAATAGCTCGGAGAAATAAGAGTAACTCGAAAGAACTAGAACAGTTTGAGAAAACTAGAGTAGCTCGAAACAAATTGGGATAGATTAAAGAAAGTAAAATACCTCGGCAATCTGAAAGTTGCGCAACTTGCTTTCCCTATTTAAGTAGGATAGACCAGGGCGAATCGGATCACA
Source organism: Andrena minutula (assembly GCA_929113495.1). Taxonomy (NCBI): domain Eukaryota; kingdom Metazoa; phylum Arthropoda; class Insecta; order Hymenoptera; family Andrenidae; genus Andrena; species Andrena minutula. Next base: position 28,442,892 of record OV815996.1, read on the forward strand.
GGGCGAATCGGATCATAATAAGAATTTAGTCCATATTTTTGTCACCAAAAAAAATAAAAGGCAACTGTGATAAAAATTAAATCTAAAAAAGTGACCAAAAAATAAATAATTTCATGTTTTTAAGAAGGTGACATTGTATTTACTGCGGTGAAAATTAATTCGTCCATTTTCAGAAGATTGTCTGAGAAGAGTGGTGCCACGAGGATTTTAGTTTGCTAAGTAACGTGTTTTGTCGTATTTAAAAAATGCACTTGGTCGGAATAGCAAAAAAATACTAAAGGTCGATTTTTAAACTACTGTTTGCGAGCCTGTAATGAAATTTCAAAAAAACCGTTTACAGATTGAAGTAAGTTTAAAGATTGCAGAATAAGATCGAAAATCGCGGAAAGTTCCGAAATCAAGGATTTTCAACCTTATTTTGCGATGTTTAAGCGTTTACAGCTCAGAGCAACGTTAATCGATTTTGATGAAATTTGAAGCATGTTACAACTTACTTCGATTGTACAAACGGTTTTTTTTTAATTTTCAATACAGGATCACAAAAAATGTTTAAAAAACGACATTTACTGTTTTTTTTTGCTATTCCGGCCAAATGCATTTTTATTTCAAAACGACTAAACACGTCACTGTATGTACATAAATTTATTCCTCATTGCCCCCCCCCCCCCCTCCCGCCTACTCGCGATTGGCAATCACTGTGGGGTTTTAGTCGGTAAAATTCTAATACTACCTAGCTCCCCCCCCCCCAACAATAGAGGCCGTGGTGTTCTATGAAGATTTCCCCACGTAAAAGAAAAAAGTTTGGTTAAATCGAAGCGCGTTACGAAAAGTAGCACGTTTCATTTTTTCTACATGCAGTTATCCGTAAGAAAAAAATGACACGTGCGTCGAAATGGTCTATACTGTAGACTTTACAGTTTTTCGACTAAAAGCAAGTACCAATCAAAGTTATCATCTTTTCGTTTCTGTTTGTGCGCTAATTGTCTGTTACAAGTGTTCAGCTATCAAAAATAAAAACATGTTAAAATTAAAAAAAGTATTCACAAATATAAACATTCGCAGATCATTTCATGGACAAATAAATCAAGCCTACTCTGTTTATGATATAAAAATGCTAGCGAACATTAAACTGCAAACAATATTTTGTCACAATCTTTACTGGCCTTGCAAGAAGGAAATCTTATTACGTCTTAAGTGGGACACGCAGTATAACGCATTAAGCTGTTATCATAATCTCTGTAAAGGTAGCGACTGTATCAGCACGCTGATTGTGAAGAATAAATCAGTTGGAACTGTTTTATAGGCGTTTGTAGATGATCATAAGAATAACTGCAATCTTGGAGAATGCGGCCACCTGCCTAAATAAAAAGTAAACACCGGGGCCACCAAGATTGCGACAATGAGAGCCGACTTTCGCAAGCTCACTCTTTGTGTCGAAAATGTCGAAGACACGATTCTATGCAGGGCAACGACGTCGACGCTGCGACAAGCATTCGTGAATGAACGGGCCAGTGAAAGAGTGAGATAATCAAATACGCCGCTTCATTAGACAAATAACCTTCTGTCTGATGACAAATCGAACAACTTCTTTTGAATCATCCCGAAAACCCCTTCGCTGGAGATACACTCTGAATCTACTTTCGGAAAAGCAGGCAGGTACATGGATACACAGGCCAAATTGAAGCAGCATTTTATAAAGCGGAATCTTACTGCGGGAGATCCTAGGGAAGGATTCCATCACGATATGTGACCAACGATATATGCACAAATCGGCAGTACAATTTTTTACTATCTTCCAGATTACCAGAAGGGTGCAAAACTGAGGGTCATAAAAACTTTTTAAAAATGTACCTATGCTGGTTTCATATAAACTTAGACTTCTAAATGTGAAAACAACCTCAGATTCGCTCCATCACGTAAGTACTTGGTTTTTTCACCATTTTTCTTTCACGTTTTCATGTTGTAATATGCAATATTGATTGAAATTAAATGGTGAACAAACATTGACGCTTAGTACGAAAATTGCATTGTTTTTTCACATTCAGCACTCAAGAATATATTACAAACAGTTAAAATATTGAAAAATGTTTTTTCATCACAGGCCTGTGATTGTCCATACGTTCAACTAGCATAATAAGAATTGTCCCTCCATTTTAATTCTCAACTTTCAAATCGAATATAGTGTTTGTAAAAATAACCTCCTGTCAAATGATACAAATTACATAGTACGCTCACTCATATTTGAATTTGAATAAGTTAGGGGAAGGTTGCCTATTTTGGAGCACTATTTTATTTTTCCAACCCTAAGACAGCACATTGACACTACCCATACAGCACACTCCATTGATGGAACGTTCCCTGAAGGATCCTATGTCCGTCCTTTGGGAACATTCCACGGAACGTTCCGGCCATTCTCTGGCAATGCCCACGGAACGTTCCGGTCATTCTCTGGCAATGCTCACGGAATGTTCCGAACAGTAAAGCCAAAAATAAAAATATCAATATAGTGTAGTATAATGTGTGCAGAATCGTAGTACTATAACGTCCGTGTGTTTTTAAAAAATATAAAATTAATAAAAAATATAAAAAATTCCTTTACACATTAGTAAGACTCGAACCCACGACCTCAAGAGCACCGTAGACGAACACTTTACCGCTGCAGCTACAACCGTTGATTAAAAAGGTTGCTTACGTATTCGAACTTAAACACATATCGTGCATAACTTTAAACTCAAATTATTAAAAAATGAAGACTCGTTTTGACATTATTATTAGGGTAAACCAACCAGTCAATAACCGAATTGTTGAATGAGAAGCCCAGTAAATGACCGCATACTTTTATTAAGTATTTATTAATGTTTGTTTAAGGGGGTAGACACGTCACGTGACACGAGCGATGCACCGCCCTGTAATACCGACAATCTAACCTAAAACATGGATTTGGGATTTTTCGTGTTTCGTCCTTATATGAGCAGATTTTGGGCTGGGCGAGGCCTCATTCGAAAGAGGAAGGTTCAATGCGGAGCGCTCTACTCACTGTTTGAGTCACAAAACTCTTTTAGTGACCTAAAAATACTTAAGGAGGTAAATACGCCACGTGACACGAGCGATGTACCGCGCTGTAATACCGACAATCTAACCTGAAACATGGGTTTAGTAGGATACGTTGTTTGTCATTATATGAGCGAATTTTGGGCTGGGCGAGGTCTCATTCGAAAGAGGAAGGTTCAATGCAACACGCTCTACTCATCGTTTGAGTCACAAAACTCAGTACAAACAAAGAGGAAGGTTCAGTACAACACGCTCTGGCCATGGTTCGACGAGATTTTGGTGATATGTAATAATATGAGTGACCAAAGTAGAGAAAAAATGGACAAAATACACTCGCAGATTCCAAGTATTTTTAGGTCACTTTATAGTGACCTAAAAATACTATCGCAAAAATATACTCGCAGATTCCAAGTATTTTTAGGTCACTTTATAGTGACCTAAAAATACTTGGAATCTGCGAGTGTATTTTGTCCATTTTTTCTCTACTTTGGTCACTCATATTATTACATATCACCAAAATCTCTTTGAACCATGGCCAGAGCGTGTTGTACTGAACCTTCCTCTTTCGAATAAGACCTCGCCCAGCCCAAAATTCGCTCATATAATGACAAACAACGTATCCTACTAAACCCATGTTTTGGGCCAGATTGTGTCGGTATACAGCGCGCTGCATTACCCGTGTCTACCCCCTTAATACGCATAACTAAAAATATGGAATATTAAAAGTGCAACTACACTCCATTTATAAACATATAGTATTTTTTAAATTTATAATTTACATTCCTTTGCCTAATCGTCATTCACTGGTATGCGGTCAATTACTGGTTGGTTTACTCTATTATTATTATTATTATTATTATTACTATAAACGGGAATAATCCCATAGTTTACATAAAGCATACAACAATTGATCTTACATCGTCTACACAAACCATAACCTAATATACAGGAGAAACTTTGAATTTCCTACTCTGAATAATATAGTGTGTGTGAATCTAAAAAATGTGTAACTGATTTATTTAACAAATCAATGGTGTGTATAAATGTTTCTCCTTTTTCCATAAGGATTTTGCAAAAAATATGTACATATACAGTAATCTGCACCAACAATAATTATTATTGATAGCAATTAGGGAAAAGTCGATACAAGAATCAATTCTGGAACCTTTGTTGTAAAATGTCCGAAAAGTTGCATGAACATTGCCAGAGAATGACCGGAACGCTCCGTGATCATTGCCAGAGAATGGCCGGAACGTTCCGTGAGCATTGCCAGAGAATGGCTGGAACGTTCCCTGAAGCTTGCAGGAAGGTTCCAAGTGGCAATGTTCCACCGGAACATTGCTGGAATGTTTCAGAAAGGTTCCTATGTCCTTACCGAGGGAACATTCCACGGCAACCCCATGGAACCTTCCTGCAAGCTTCGGGCAACGGAGTGTGCTGTATGGGTAGTATCGTTTAAAATTATGGTACTTACAAGTTGTAGAAAGAAATTCACTTGAAATATCACAAAAATTAATGATCGCGCACCACGTGTTTCTATATTTCGCCGACGGTGAACGACAAACTAATGAATAACCGTCTCGCTATTTTCGCACGTTCCATCTCCACTTCCTACATCAGTGTAGCCAAAAAATGCTGCAAATATATTTGTTTATCGAGATTGCCAATATAGGCAATTCTCCCCTATAGGAAAAAGTTGTTCAGAATCGTGTCTCCGACAATATGTCCAAAAATCATTGAAATCGGTGTTGTGAAACACCTGTTCTGCATAATTACCAATTTTTCTCTACGATCGGTTTTCAGGTCACGAACTAAAGCTCGTTCGCGATCGACACCACCGATCGAAACCAAATAAATGACAGTGGTGCCATCTTACATTTTTTTGGAAATTCTGTTCACACCATATTATTTCTTACATGTGACAAGAAAGTATTCCGTATGTAACATGCACGATGTATTCGGTCGGAGCAGTAGTTCGTTCGTTTTATTGAAACAAAGTCTTTATTAACAGTATAAAGAAAATAAAAACCGACTTCGAAAAAATAAAATGCACTAAAAAGTAAAAAATAATTTAATCCCTTATTTAATCTACGACTCTTATATTTTCAGTCGGCGCCAGATTTACACAGTGCAAAAGATGAGGCGCCCACTTAAAAAATATGAGAGTCGTTTATTAAATAAGGGATTAAATTATTTCCTACTTTTTAGTGCATTTTTTTTCAAAGTCAGTTTCAATTTTTTTCAAGTTTTTTATTTTTAGTTTTTTAGTTTTATATATATTAAACACAACATGCGTAGAAGCCTTTATTATTAACTAGATCTGGCAAAATATTGGGCCAATATTGATACCAGTGTGGGATAAGACCACCGGGGCATCGCCCTCTTTCGAATAAAAAAAAGATTATGAAAATCAGTTCATATAAAAAAAAAATACATACGGGTCGAAACTATAACGTCCTCCTGTTTGAAGTCGGTTAAAAACGAAGGATATGTTCATTCAGTTAGATTCTTCGTGACAAATGGAAAAAGTCGTCCTTATATCATTATTTCCGAAAATCAATAGCTGCGGCGTTATTTCAACGACACTTAGCTTGGAACACCCTGTACGTATATCAGGCACGTGCATGTATGTATCGCTCAAAAGTGTGAGTGGGTTGGTTGGTATCGTGAAAAAGTCACTTACACCGTCAATTATGCGTCGGCTCAAGGATTTATATTGGCGGACGTCTCTGCTGAAAGAATAAAAAAAAACATTGTAATTTGCAACTCGCCGCGAGAATACGTGTAGGTAAGTACTTTTCTTGATGGTTGCTTAAATTGCATGCAGTGGCCAAGGAAATTGATTCCTTCGTGATTGACACGAGCTCTGTTACTCGTGATGTGGAGCAAAATTTCTTCGACACTGATCCGGCGAATCGATTATACACGCGTCTTCGACGGAATATTTTATGCTGAACCAGGCTTGGGAATTAAGTGAACGCAGCGGCCGATTTTCAGAGGCAACGCCTCACAGTGGTCGAAAATCGAGAAGTCCTGCCCAAAACCAGAAGATGACCTTTGATTTGTACAACAATGGGTACACTATAGACGTGTTCAGATTTATTGGCCGGTGAGTTTCGTGAGGGGTATTCTCCCACCACACCGGTTGCCTGCCTCGGTGCTCCTTTTATCTACGTTCTCGCTCTCTCTCGGGCTACGCCTGGCCGTCGTACGGTGCCCTGAGCACTGGAAAACCGGTTTGCAAAGCGTTCCATCTCGCTCCCCCCTTCGGCCAGAAAGAAGCGAGAAACTCATACTCGGAATTAAGGCTTGGCCAGCGGCTAACGCGATTCGGCCGTAGCTTCGTCTCGCATTGGCTACGCATAGATTCGTAACGCACACTACTATTACGCTATGAATAAACAACAGCCACACGACATCGTTCAGGCGGAGTCGAGCACCGTTCCCCTTACCCCACCATACCCTTCGGGGGTCACGCACCTTCGACTGCCAATCCACGATCATCAGATGGTAGTGGCTGATTTCTCCTCGCGCGCTGCTCGAGAAACCGAACTCACCGGCCAATAAATCTAAACACGACTATAAGCTTTTCGAGGTCGCTGATTAAGAATTTGCGGTCAAAATTGAAAAAAAAACAAGATGGCGGACCTAATATGGCAGACCGCATATAAGAAAACATAAAATTTAGTCTTGGTATTCTAGAGTTTTCGAGGTCACTGATTACGAATTTGCGGTCAAAATTTCAAAAACAAAATGGCGGACCCAATGTAGCGGACGCGCATATCAGAAAAACATCAGATTTGGTCTAAACGTGGTATCAGCAGCCAACAGTTTGTACTTTGACAGCCTCTAAAAAAAAGTTTAGATTTGTTCCACCTTGGGACTTGTTGGAACTTGTTCACACAAGCGTAGAGAGTCTGAAAAAATTATTTCCAGCTGCTACTTTTTGCAACTTTGGATCGCTTATCAAAAAAACATCATATTTGGTCTAAACCTGATATCCTGGCGTTTTCGATGTCGCTGATTACGAATTGATTACTGAAATAAGTGGCCCTCTGAACCCCTCAACGACCACCTCAGTATCTGGTACGGACCCTCCGTTTTCCACTGGTCGCCCGCCTCCGTATCTCGTACGGACCCTAAAGCCGTATTTCCTATACCGCCCGGGCGTACAGTGAAGGTTTTCGTTCCGAGTGCCCGGGCCTCACGGTCAGTTTTTCGTTTAAGGGGTCGGTCGTTGAGGGGTTAAACGAAAAACTGACCGTGAGGCCCGGGCCCTCGGAACGAAAACCTTCACTGTACGCCCGGGCGGTATAGGAAATACGGCTTTAGGGTCCATACGAGATACGGAGGCGGGCGACCAGTGGAAAACGGAGGGTCCGTACGAGATACGGAGGTGGGCGACCAGTGGAAAACTTGGGGTCCGTACCAGATACTGAGGTGGTCGTTGAGGGGTTAAGAGGGCCAGTTATTTCAGTCTAGGGGTACGAGCCTGCACCGCACGCTACTACTTACATTCTTACAGTTTTCCCTATCCGTGGCGCGCCTGCGTTACCATTGGCTTTCGACGCCCTTTCCGTGCGGCTAAAGTAAACATCATGGAGGCCTTACTCCCAAATGGGTCGATGTGGCCATTCCTGACCTAGAGGATCACTAGTTTCTCTCACGAAATAGAAGTGTTCTAGACGGGAATCGCTGACTTTACCTAATCACATAATCGAATCTCGATTGGCTACAATCGTTTAAGCCGTGTGTACACTGCTCCTAATAAAACAACCACACCTCAATAGATTCATTTACAATAATCATTACGGGCGGTATTCATAAACGTGTCGTAAGATTAAGCAAATGCTTAAGCATTCGACATCCTTTACTATGCTACTAGGTACTACTAACCTAGTAGCATAGTAAAGGATGTCGAATCATTTGCTTAATCTTACGACACGTTTAGGAATACCGCCCTACATGTTGCCATCCGTTGGGAGCATTCTATACCAGAAAGCCCGCCATACACGCTCCTTCTTGCCGTTCTATTTGCTTGTACAGTCAAAAGTTGTAATGCAAGACTGAGCGTGTGTCCATACATTAAGTAACTGTATACAAAGGACAATTAAATTTAATTACAATAAATTAAACTAGACGACTTCCCTTTTTTTTACAGTCGCCTCTACGATAATATGGCAATCACGTTTAATCAGTCGCTCCTCGTCATTACCGACAACGAGCGTCTCATAACTTTTCCCCATCCGAAATATTTCTTCTATTCCAACAAGATTTCATTGCTTTGCAAAGCACTTTTAAGGTTAATTTTATTTTTTTCTACGATATAGCCAATATCGTATGATAATATTCGTCAAATAATTTTAACCAATATGTAGTTTGAATAATGAAGGTTCTGCTACACAGAACTGCATTAAGTTAAAGATGTAGAGACGAGACTAAATATCTGTATAGTATGAGATTATCCGAAGCACAACCTTGTGTGTTCGCTGACCTCCTTAGTTAATCAACCGCGGGAGGTTTTGGAGCCTGTGTGCATGCAGTTGTAACGTAGAGGTGACCAATAAATATGTGACGCGTGCTCTTAGTTGACAGATAATATTTACAAATATAATAATTTATTACATTATATAGGTGTAACGTACAGTGACGTGCCTCCTCTTTTGTACTATGTAAAACATAGAAGACTATACGCATAGTGCGTCCCATTTTAACCTTTGCACACGAATATCGCCGAAACTAATAGGCATTAGAAAACAAATTTCGCATAACAATTGATCTCTATTGATGAGAACATCCTATGGTCAATATGTTTTTGTTTTAACTGGAGGCGCTTCGAAGATTTCGAGGTCAGTTGTGCTGTTTTAAATAGAACCATATATATTTCTGCTTATAGAGGCATTGTATAACGCGTAAACAGGCGAGTTCAATGATTGATAATATGTGGGTCATTCCAGGTACAGTGGACGCTCGATAATATGCCGCTGTTTAAAGTGCCGTTAGGAACGCCCCAGCTCACACGCATTACTCGCACGCGTGTGTGCACCTCCCTTTCTCTCACGCTCAGCGAGCCAATGAATGCTAACCCTTAATGGTGCCTCCACACTGGAGTTCGCAAGCAATCGCAAGCAATACATATACGTGAATGTGTTTTTTCTTTTTCTCACATCAGTGTGACGCACCTTAAGAGTATTCTGGTAGGGGGCAGCCATCACGGAAAAGAAAACAGGAGAGTTATGGGGAGAGCGCGCGTTACATTGGCTCTCGTTAATATGCCGCTTCTGAGAAAACACCGCCTCTAGAGCCCCGACTGCGGCACATTATCGAGCGTCCACTGTAGTTGGTTTCTGACATTATGAAATGACCTGAATGCATTCAGGTCACACACTGCTTTAAATGAACATTTTATCAAAAAAATTCGAATGTACATATTTACACTGCATTCCACAGTAGAGCATACCGATTTCGCGCAGGCACGACCCTCAGGAGACGTTGCTACGCTCGACTCCCCACTTAACCGTCTATATTTTTCTCCGTCGCACGGCCCTCTACTCTCTCCGTTAACTTTTCGTGCACTGTTTACATTGACAACGGCCAGGTCCCGCGTTATTCCTTGGAAATTACCACGACCAATCGCATACGGTTCAAACTATGGATAGTAGTGGGAATTGCGCAGATCGGTCGCAAATCGGTAAGGGCGTCGGTATGCTCTAATATGGAATGCAGTGTAGGTTGACGTCGAAATCTTCGAAGCACACCCACATACGTAGGTATGTACATAGAACAAAACAGTAGGTACATAAGCATAGCATGTCCAACTCGTTAAAATAATCTTTTGTTTTGAACATTTTTTCAATACCTATCAGTTTTGAAGATATTAGCGGGGGAGGTTACAACGGTAGGGGCTAAAAGTGCCGTTTTCGAATAAACCAATGTAAAATTTAGTACCAATAATCTAGATATATCTGGTGTTATTTTGTATAAACTATAACTATTATGCTTTACGTTCACGAAATTCGTTTGTTGATACTGTTATTATCTGTCGAGTTATGCCACAAAATGTTTGTCAACGCGAAATGGACTTTTTGCTCCACGCACTGGGCAAAAAGTCCCTAATGTCTTTTCGTGTAATATTAAACTAAATAAGTAAAAAAATCTTTTCGAATCAACAAATATTTATTAAACCAATTCTTTTTGGTATTTAATATTGAAAGGAAAGCATGACTTCTTTAACAAAAAAAAAATTTAAGTCAGAGGCTCACTTTGAAGTAAAAACTAAAAAAAATCGTTCAACTAAAACAAAACACTATTTAAAGAGTTTGACACCATTTCTTTATAGTTTGGTCATCTTATTATGAAAACAAATAATAATATATATATATTTTCAGTCCGAGGGACTTTTTGCCCCAATGGTACCTCTATAGTTTCTGTGATATAGGTATACGTTAGAAAATATTATCATTCTGCAATAAACAATATTGTGCACACATCCCTAACGGAATACACAATCTTAACGTACTTGGCTGATACGCTTTTAAACTGTGGTTGTATTTCGTATAAAACAGCAAAGACGACCTTATTTCTTTTAGTTTTCGATACATAAAATAACGAAGGCGTCGTGTAATTCGCACGAACGTCCAGTTTCTTCTCACGTTTTACTTACAAGGAGAGGTTCGGAGGTGTCCGCCTCCGTTTGCTTTGAATTTTGGATATGTTTTAGAGGACCGAAAAATAAGATATACGTGTTTTTTTATAGCGGCCCGTTTTCATATTTTGGGGGTGAAATCAACCCCCAAACTTATAAGATTTTCAGGTGTTCATTTCCGATTGCTTTGGTATTGGATATATTTTAGAGGACCGAAAAATAAGACACAGGTGTTTTTTTTTTTTGGCGTGTTTGACTATTTAGGGGGTGAAACCACCCCTCAAAGTTATAAGATTTTTAGCTGTTCGTCTCCGATTCTTTTGGCCAAAAACCAAAGCAATCGAAGAATGGCACCACTTATTCTCATAAAATTTGAGGGGTGGTTTCACCCCCTAAACATTCAAGCAGGCCAAAATAAAAAGACACGTATTTCTTATTTTTCGGCCCTGTAAAACATATCCAAAATTCAAAGCAATCGGAGGCGGACACCTGGGAACCTCTCCTTAATTGTGAAAAATCCCTAATAGGTTTGTCAAATGAGCCTCCGTTTTTTAATAATTTGAGTTTAAAGTTTTGCACGGTAGGAGTATAAGTGCGAATACGTAAGCAATCTTATCAATCAGCGGTTGTAGCTGCGGCGGTAAAGTGTTCGTCTACGATGCTACAAGTCCTCGGTTCGAATCCCCCTGGGGTAAAAATATTTTCTATGAGAAAAAGACACACGGGCGTGATACTACTACGATTCTGCACACATTCATGTCATCGCGTCCCTCACTGCCCGAAACGTTGCGGTGGGAGGACCATTACTGTAAAATTTCCGAAACGTTGCGGGAATATACTCCTGCAATATTGCTAAGGCGGGACGTAGGAGTGAACCTGGAACTTCCCTGCAATGATACAGTCCAACATTGCAATCTCGCACCGCAATATTTCCGAAGAGTTGCAGAATCATTGCTACAATATTGCCGTTTTGTTGCAGAATCATTGCCGAAACGTTGGAGGACTATATGTTTGCAATGCTGCCGCAACATTGCAAAAATACACACCTGCAATATTGCGAAGGCGGACATAAGACTGAACCTGCAATGTTATGGTGCAACATTGCAATCTTGCACCGCAATATTGCAGAGACGTTGCTGCAATGTTATGGTGCTGTGTGGGTTGTTAGTACACTGCGAAACTCAATACATTGTTTAGGAATAGAGATTTTGAATTCGGGTAGGACTACCCGCCGGACTTTTAGCCCGCTCCTACCTTGCACCCAGACCCACTATACACATAGAATTTTGAAGGCATTTTCATCTCGAGGATTCAGTTTCCGCTCGCCAAATTAAGCGTTCTTGGCTGTGACAAACTCTCAGGTACACTTCTGCAACTGCTTAACTTGCAGAAACAGAATGAAAGTTTTTCATCTAAATTCTCTACTTTCGATAGGCTTGAAAACAACTTTTCACTGCACATTTCTCTCAACCAATTTCTTTATTTTTCTTCGTGCTGCTGCTGTGTTAAGTCACATCGCTCAAATTGTATGCACGCCGAATTGCTCCCCTAGTCCGCTTAGGGAATCTTAGTTGTTGAAATATGATCAATTGTTGAGCAACGCAAACACCTGGGTACTTGAATCGACATAAATCTGGTATTACCGTCGAGGACATAAATTGCCTTCGTACCTTGCTTTACCTCTCTCTCCCCTCTTTTGCTACTAGTATCGTCTCATCAGACAGGAAGTAAATGATTATAGCCACTTCTACGATATTTGACACCCGTGGCACCCGCTTGCATGCCCCGCGTTGGTTTAATTAACACAAAACAGCTACGTTTTCATAGACACGGCTGCTGTGCTTCCCATTCACGCATTCGCGATGGCCGTGCGCGTTATGTCACGTTAATTAACATGAAATCTTATATGGGTCACATTCAGATACGTGTGAAGCTCACTGGGGTCATTCGATGCTATGTCGCAAAAAAAAATATGCGGTTGTGAAAAATGGTACTTTGGGACGTTATGGTTACTTGCTTGCGCTGCTAACCGAATTACACAGAACTGAAAAACGAGGGCAGATGGAGGAACATTTTAAAGGCGGGAACATACTATTAACACGCCACCAAACGCGAACATGTGCACATATGTAACACGTGACCACACTCGACGCGACGAAACATCAGAATAAAGCTCATCTGTATAGTTATGGAATACCAAACTGTCGCGTGTGAACATGTGTGTTTACTAGAAACACATTGTCCATGACACGTCGGGTAGCGTATTTCCCCCAACCACCGACAACACGCTGAACCGGTTCGGTTGAATCGGGTGGCGTGTGAGTGCGTCGCGTCGCGTCGGGTGTGAATATGTAGTATGTTTCTGTTGCATAGTAAAGCATGGAAAATAGCAACATTTGATTTCAATCAACACGTGTTGCGTCGCGTCGGGTGGCGTGGCGTGTCAATAGTGTGTTCCTGCCTTAACACTAACGAGACTGACGCACAGTGGGACAAACTGCTCTTTTTTGTGTCAAAATCGTAGAACTCTTGATAGAAATGAGATAGGGCGATGATTTTTTTTTAAATTAAAGCTGAAAGATTGCAGATTAAGGGAAAATTAATGAAATTATGGTACGAAAGTTTTTTACTTTTGAAAATCTGTGTTAAACTCAAAATCGCTTTTTTTCAAAATCCTGAGGGGGTAGACAAATTTTGCGAACGGATTTGAAATCAGCGCGACAAAATCTATAAGAAATGATGTATAACAAGTAATGGAAAAACTTCAACCACGAATTATAACGGAAAAACCGAAATTTTCGTCGAAAATGCCAACGTTGACTTAGATTTTCAAGGTCAAATTTTTTTTTTATACATTCTAAACATTTTTCCCTTAATCTGCAACATCTTAGCTTTAACCTCCAAAAAGTCCCATACCTCTACCTTATTCCTATCAAGAGTTCTACGATTTTGACACAAAAAAGAGCAGTTTGTCCCACTGTGTGACGCTTGGGAATATAGTTTTTTGAAGTGAAACTTTTATAGTGGCGGGTAGGGTAAGTTTTCTCGGGTGAAACGGAAGTATGAAACGTTTCCCCCACTAAGAACGTTTCTCCCACTAAGAACGCTTCCCCCGCCAAGATACCCACTCCCGGTTACTCCTACCCTGCTAACTATGGTCCGACATTAACAAATTGGAATGTATGTACATATTAATAAATAAGGAAAGAAAAATCACAACTTGAAACATAATGTTTTTGAATGTAGCAAAGTATTTGAGATTTGATAGACATTTGAATGTTGGCTACTTTGGTTGGCCCAATGCTGCATCATCGCTTTCATTTTTTATTAATTAACCAACCATAGTAATTGTAGGCCCAAAATTGAATATTCGTAGGCAAACTGTCATAACTTTTTAGTTAATTAACCAACCATACTAATTGTTGATCCAACATTGAATATTCGTAGGCAAGCTGTCGTAACTTTCTTGCCCTATTTTAGGAATTTGTAGGCAAAATCATTACTATATCCCAACTGATTCCCAACTAATTCCCAACTATTCGCTACTGTTAGCTAATAAAAAATGCTACTATGATGGGCATCACCCTCTTTCGAATAAAAGAAAGATCATTAAAGTCGGTTGATATGCTGAGGAGTTATGCGGGGTCAAACATAAAAAAAACTACATACGGGTCGAATCTATAACCTCCTCCTATTTGAAGTCGATTAAAAAAGAACTGTAATTTTTCCACCTTTGTGTTTCCATCCTTCCCTTTCCATGGAAGCGGCGTGCGCCACGTTTGAGAAACTTTGTTCCACCCACGAATCATAGTTTTTTTTTTTAGCATACGTAACACTATACGTGCAGCAACACACCTATCTACTTTGATGATTCGATAGTTTATTAGATATTTCAGATATTAAATATTTAATGTCAGCTCTCAGGAACAGGAGTGCAGTGTAGAGACTCGTGACATATTTTCTGCAAGACCAACTGAGATTTATCTCGCAACTACTCGCAGACAATGACTTGTGGGAAACAATTGCCGTAGTGTAAACATGTTTATTGTACAATAAGTGCCAGGAATTGCTGTATGCTTGTCAGTCTCCCTGTATTCGTTTTCCCGATGAAAATAATACCAAACCCGATATAATTTCGGCTATGTAATTAACCCTTTAGCGCCCACACCTAGATCCCGTTGAAAGAAAAATATCCCGTTTTGTTTTTATCGTTAAAAATGGTCTGAATTTATATATTTTTATACAAAAAAAAATTTTATTTTTTTTTAAATTTATTTTTTCAGAGGTCAAAATGCATAGAACCGAAGAATACAGGGTTCAGATAGGTCCGACTTTCTTCAGTGAATAAAACTACGCTAAACACGTATCACTTAAACTGTTGCAAACAGCAAAATGCGAATGCAAACGGCGAAACGGCAAAAAAAAGGAATGTATCATATATGATACGTTTGGCGCTAAAGGGTTAACGAAATTACATATACCTAAAATTAATGTGCAGAATTTAAACTCTATTTCATTAATAACAGTCCGATTGCGGTCGTATCTGGGATCATTAACACCACGATGTAAGGACATAAGGTGTGCTCGTGCGCAGCCTTCCAGATTAGCCAATAACGTGCCCTTCCCAAGATCGTCCATATTGGATTGTTAACCAATACGACATCCTATTACATTCGTGTAGTCTTGTTCAAACTTCGCGCCTCTAGAGTCTACGCTACACGAAGTTAGGTAGTACATTATAAACCCCATAATGTAACTAAATTTTAACATGGCGGAAAGTGGGAAGGCGCAGTAGAAGACGAAAATGAGCTGCCGGTCAAGCACACCTTATGTCCTTAGAGAAGAGACAGTTTCCAGAATCCTCAATTTTGCTCGTAGCAAATGTAGTTACACAATACAGTGCATATGTAGTTGTGTCATCTAAAGCGCAGTTGGAAAGCATCTTTATGTACTGGCAGCTCATTTTGATTTCACATTTTTTTTTAATTTTGTAATTATTATTTTCTTCTATTTTTTGTGATTTCATGTACTTGGCGTAATTTTTTTACTTTTTGCAATTTTTTGTGGGGATGTACGTATACCGTTGGCCAAAGAGCACAGTCTGAAAGAGTTACGTCGATCATAGTATACAAGCGGTGCTAAATAAGCATCGTGGGTGCGAGCACGCTATGAAACGGAGGAACGAACCAACAGTGGCAGCTGCTGGCTAATACGACCACGACTCATTTCATTCGCGAGGTCGTCGTTCTGCCAGGCAGCAGTCTATACAGTATACACTAACAAGACCATAGAGTTTAGCGGTACTTTTACACGAAACACAGAGCTCATTAAAGCACATGCCTCGTGACCAGACCAATAGTTTAACTTCCCGTCAATGCACCACAATCGTCCTACACTGATGGTATCAAGTTCACTGTATAGTGTATAGAGTGTGAATGAACTATAGGTATAAACTCCAAAAGCTCACTGAACTTACTGAAGGAAACAAAACACGTCTTCTGTTCTCCGTTAATGGCCAACCGTTTCTATAGAAAAATCACTTCAATTTTTACATGTAATATCCATTTAATTTAGATTGGAACACTGAGTCCACGACTACAAATAATAAAGATATGCGGTGAAAGTTGTAACAGATGTGGGATAAAATATTAGGAAATGCACCAAAATTTAAAATTCGTTATATAGAACTGAACATTCTGGGTATAATTAATACACTTGTTGAAATTAATACCGAGTGGACCGGTGCAGTTGTTCTGGAGATATATGTAAATGATATCACTGAGAAGGCTATGAAACATGTTGATGTCATTTGTAAATATTATTTCAATAATATAGGGTGCATGCAGTTGGTCCACCACCCGCAGCAATCGAGCGTATTAGGTCGGTTACCGCAAACAGAGCGCACCGTGGTCTTTAACAGCTCACTGTCAAGTCAATTTCAAAGTCCTCACCCTAGAACAAGCCTTATTTTATGGGGAAAGCTTTAAACAGTCCGGAAATATTCCTGCCGGAGTTTTTAGAAACATAACTTTGAAACGATATTTGTAAAACCAGAATGTGTTTATTCTTTCCATGTTACAAAAGTTTCACTTTTCGGAATGACACTAATAGGTAATTATCCAGATGACGGTCCACCTTACCGACTTCAATAATTTTTTAATATGCTGCCAAGATCATGATTCTGAACAATTTTCTCCTACAAATAGGTACCTATAACCCCCGCTCGGCTGTAGTTTTTTAGATATTACCCGGAAGTTTTTTGCAAGAAGGTCAACTGTTCCTGATTAAAGTGAACGACGAAGCAACTTCATGTACTGTATAGTTCCGAAGATAAAAATTCATTTATTGTATATTCTTTAAACCCTGCTGGCCTGTGTTTCTGTAACAACATCGAAATCAGCAAAGTGATGTTTTAAATCCCCCTAATCTCACGTAGACAAACATGGGACCAAAATCTCAGACATTGGCCGCAAAACGTAATCAATTTGTCGTGGAATGACCCTGGAACGATGAATATAGTTTGATTTCTGAGAGTTGAAACCTGGGGCGGAGCTGGTTTATTTGCGATGTTGTCGTTTATCCAGGCTCGTTAAGGGTGTTTCTCCTGTGTGGTGTTTAGTAAACACTGTATATCCTGCTCCCTGCGTCTTCACCAATAGCGTCCGACTGCTAAGTCCTGAGTCCTTACCTATTGTTTGCTTTGTCAAACATTTATTGCTATAACTTTTCGAAAGGGTCCAACCAACACAGTTTCCACAGTGGCAGATACCTGTGCCGAATCGTATTGGGATCTGACATGGGCGCGAGGTCTAATCAAGATGGCGCCGATAAGTTTTTTTTATAAAATATGTTAACTTCTAGGCAAGGCATTTATGATTGATCAGATGCAAATCCTGCCCAAAATAAATTTCATAGAAGGCGAACGGGTGTTACAAATTACAAGCCGGACACATAATTAAATGTGGAAAAAATGAGGATGGTAATTAGAATTTGTCAAGTTTTAAAAACCGGGTTGAAAACCGGTTTGTATTTATAAATTTTTAAAATTCGAAAACCGGGTTTTAAATTTAAAAAGCCGGTTTCATATGATAGAATTACTATGTAGAAATGAATGAATTATTTAATTACAAATGTTAACATTTTTACTTGAAATCATCTCGAACACAAGCACATTGTTGTAAAAGTTTACT
Source organism: Andrena minutula (assembly GCA_929113495.1). Classification (NCBI taxonomy): domain Eukaryota; kingdom Metazoa; phylum Arthropoda; class Insecta; order Hymenoptera; family Andrenidae; genus Andrena; species Andrena minutula. The sequence goes on from OV815996.1 coordinate 28,460,778, forward strand.
GTAAGACAAGTCTTCATATTTGCTGAAGAAAAATACTAAATGGAATAAAGATTTATAATTTGGTACCATCTTTTAAAAGATTTATATTTTATACGGATTTTAGTTATTTTAGTTTTTTTTTTATTTGGTTTTGTATGTAATAAAAACTTGTACCTAGATATTTGTACGAATTTTAATTATTTCAATTTTTTCATTTGGTTTCGTATAGAGTATATTTTATTTTGATATATTTTGGTAATTCCATAATATTAACGAAACTGAAATTTTTTAAAATAAATACAAACATTTATTTACTATTTTAATTATATTTTTCTGTGAAAATTCGAAAATCGGTTTAACCGGCTTCTTCGGAATAGTGGAATTCGAAAACCAGTTTTTTCAAAAGTCGGTTTTTGTATAAACCCTAATGGTAGTACACAGTCCGGTTGTCAATTTTTCAGCACTTTGCTTACAAACTTCACAACTAAAATAAAAGCCATACGACATTACTGTAAGAGTGACGAAAAATGTCCTGTTGCTTCTGTTTGTTCGTATATAGCAGATTTAGTGGAGAAATGTAAGAACCTAATAGACACTTGGCTGAACTGTTACCGGTTAGTTCATAACCTCAAATTAGCAGTGATACTAAGCGCACTTTCATAGTTAGACTTACTGAACATATTTTTAATTCCAGTTTCCATGCTTTTAAGTGGTCTATTTTCTCTAAATTACCAAATACATTTGGCTTTGGAAAACAATGAAACCACAGATGCAAATTTTTATTTGCTCTACTCTCACATCCTCATACTACACACATAATTCTGTTTTTGGATTTAGATCGTGGAGAAACAATTTCGGCCACCATATGAATAAACAATAAACAATAGTTTTATTCTGTCGGGAAAGATTAATGAGATAGAGAGATCAATTTTAATACGAATTCAACGACATACAACAGCAAGATCATTAAAGATATTTTACAAAACTTCAAAAAAGCAAAGTTTTATCTCATTAACCCCTCCCAACGTCCCAACAGAATAAAACTATTGTTACTATACGCGGGCACTGACAAAACTATGTAACTTTTGTAAGAAACATTTTTATGACATTTTAAATATAGTAAAAATATTTCTGGTGATTAAGTTAGATAAAACACCTTGTATAATAATGTATGATATGCTATTTCATGCGATAAAAATAAATGTATTATACATACTTGTTATACATAAATGTATTATACATACTATGTTAACAGTTATATAAACAGTATACAATGTTCAAACCATAAAATTAAATAACCATTACCAGTTACGTTACACACGTTCCTGTATTAAGGGGTAACACCACTGTAAATTTTTCGGAAAATTGATTTTTTTTTATTGGCTTAAAAGATGCTTTGAACCTTCTAGAATATGGGGAAAAACTGTATTAGTTGAAATAAATTTGTTTCCTTGAAATTTCGAGCTCCTCCTCAAGCGCGTCCGACTGCTTCGAAACGACTACCGGTCTCAAATTAATAGGAAGGTACAACCTAATGTTCTACGTTTTGATTTTTAACTTCTCTAATACACAACGGATGTCGTTAGAAAGTTGTTATGTTCAGATAGAAGCATTTCCAAATAAAAGTATGTTAGCGGCAACATTTCATTTCTTCATGTCTATAACACATTTCAAAACTTTAAACGCGTTTTTCTCGAAACATGATTTTTCAACACGGCACGCAGCATAACTCCAACAATTTTCATTCTTTTCATTCGACCCTTTAACAATATCTTTAAAATAACATTTTGAAGAGAAATACGTACGGGATTTTCGATAAGTTAATTTAAACATTACTTATTAACAAATGATTGCCCACTTTTTATAGAAAATTGAACGTTTTTCATTCAAATGCTCACCAATCACACAAAAATCAATATTTTTAAAATCCCCTACGTATTTCTCTAGCTATAAACATGTAGATTTAAGCCATATTTTTTTTTTTTTTTTTAAATTCAAATTTGCACCAGCTACACTGCGTGCCGCAGAGCGCTAAAACTTCAACATGCCTCACGAGAATGGCTTCAGTGCCGCCATTTTGTAATATTTGTCAATAACTTTTTTTTTTAATAACAAAATATGTGCTTAATAACTTCCTCCAGTATAGTTATTCTATTACCTTTCCTTCCATCCAAGAAAAATTGCCAAAAAAACGCTATTTTTCAAGCTGTTACAGTGGTGTTACCCCTTAAATAAAATGAAAAGTGAAGAATAAAATGAAATAAAAAAATAAATAAAATAAAAGTAAGAGACAAAGTAGTGATAAGTCGAAATTGTTGCAGGTATAAAGATTTCTGCAACCGCCGTTTAATCACAGGAGTTCACTTAGTTCGTACTGTTCAAATAACTCATACAACTATAATAATTTAATTTTTATCGCATAAAGTAGCATAGGTAAGCTAGATAAAGTAGATAGGCTATAAGAGTATGAATACACGTCTCCATAAGTGATACATTTTGTGATGCCATGAGGGACAATCTGCCATCCCCACAACTTCTTTCGTACATATGTAATTGCTGCGGCGAGTGAGAGAGACTGAGAAGTGAGAACGATTGAGAGGGCACAGTAATTTATGGCTTGTCCCTGCCGTTGCTCTGTCGCGTGCCCTCTCGGTTGTTCTCATTGAAAAGGTGCGATCCCACGACGCGTGGCTCGGCGAGGGTGGAGGGCTCGTCAAATCTGTTTATGTGGCGTCGTGAGGCGGCAAGAAGCCATGGGCGTTTTCACAACGCGGCTTGCCTAAAGGTTGAGTTTCCTAGCAGCGGCCGGCGGCCAAATCCTAAGCACTGCTCTTATGGAGAAGCATGCATCCGTTTTCCTAGCCGCATTTTCGAGCGGTTGCGGCCGCGCGTCTGCTACAGGAGCAACCTAGGCTACTCGAGGCGCAACACAATGCGATGAGTGTCTGTTTTCCCCCATGATGGTAGAATCTCCTAGCCGCGGCGGATTTTAGCTGGACTCCTCCTAACTGAGTCGTAGCCGCGGCCGCGCTGCGGGGATCCAGCGCCACAGTGGGACAGAATCCCAAAAATAAGGAAGCAAGTCAGAATCCGAGGAAGACGTTAGAGAGACTAGCGAGGGCAGCCCCCGAGAAAGGGGGAATTCAAACCCAGTCGATTCACAGGGAGAGAATGGAGAGGACAAGGAAGAAGAAAAAGGTATATTAGACGAAATTTCCTTCTCTTTCGGTTTGCCCCTTTTTTGTATTAGGGGAGAGTAGGGTATTGGCGAACACCTAAGCGAGAAAGCAAACAGAACCAAAACTATGTGAGATACGAATTTGTTTTTTATTTATAAACATACTCAAACTAGTCCTCTATAAACTGTTTTAAACGAATTTTGCAAAATTTTAATAAAAATTAATTTTATAATGAAAAAACCAAACCCCTGCTGTTCGGATTTACCCGACTGCTGGTAGGGTAATTCCGAATTGTGCGTGGGGTAATCACGAACAGAGTTACGTATCGCAGAAGTCGCAGAGAAAGCCTCTAGATGTGCTTTCACTGCTACCGCTGCATCTTTCGTGTGCCCATAAGTTACATTTGTAACACATTATCCAGTCTTCAGTGGGTGGGTGTGTATTAGGGTGGACCTTATTTTTCGAGCATCAGATTTTTTTGGTCCCGTACCCCAGAAATGTGACACTTGTTGGGAAAATGATCTGGAAAAAATTTCAGCTCGATTGGACCACGGGAAAAGGACGCGCAACGCATTTGAAAATTTTGAACTTTTTAAACCTTGACATAAATATATATTATGATGCATCGTTGAATTTGTATTTTTTTTTCTGTTTAAGAATACATACACAGCATATACGATTGTTAACAACAAAAGTCCGTGACCTTGAAAACTCGAAAGAGTGACTTTGAAAAAAAATTTTTCCCTGTTATATTCGCCTCTTTATATACTAGAACTTTTGTCTGAAGAGTTTTTTCATATATCCATAAACGATGGAGATATTAAACATTCTCATCATCGACAGAAGGTCCGAAAACTCATAGTCGGGCCATTATGTTCTGAGCGTTCAGCGAGATAACAGTGAAATATCGTAGTGAAAGTGAAAGTGAAACGGAAGGTATAAGGAAAAAATTATATTTACTAGATTATGACGAAAGTCAAATTATCGGTGCAAAATTGCCATCCAACATGCAAGACTTAAGAGTCCTATTTCACAATATGTGGAATGTGAAATTGAATCTTAAGTCTAGTGCTTCTTTAGTTATTAAGGAAGTTGAAATATTTTCGGAGAAAGCGCGGATTCCAACGAAAAGACCACAGCATTGCATTGACAAGCTAGATGCATTGTATCAGGAATGGGCGACTTTGCATAAAAGTTGCAACCGCAGTACTGAAACCCAAAAAAATCGGGAGAAGGAGTTTGTAGATAAGCTAGATAACCTTTTTGATATTGCACCCGCCGATGCGTTAAAAACTATTAAAGTAGAGGAAGACAAACTTTTTCTATTAAATCAACGACAAAGAGGATGTCCTGGTTCTATGATTGGAAGCGATCATATATTATACCGGAAAGAACAGAAAAAAACGTTTCGGAAGAAGCAAGAAAAATCAAGGCACACGCAGTGTGAAGTAGAAGCTGTGCAAGGTAAATATAACTTGTAAATATAAATATTCTTTATGCAATTCATTTTTAAAACTCAAAATATTGATCGTTATCTTGGATATATAATATAAGATATATTGGTCTTTATTGACACTTGTATATCGTATAAATCAAGACGAAACAATGGACAAAGTAGCATCATCCAGCGAAGAAGATGGTCACCTATCAAGTGAGGGTGAAAATATTGAATTTATTATTCCCGTGGATGAAGCTGGTCCAAGCAACCCTAAAAAGAGACGTGCTCAAATTGATATAATTACGCCAAAACTTGTTGCAACCCTTGACAAGTGATGCTGTTCATATAATAACAGCAACAGCTCAAGCTCTTGGTCATGACCTAGGCGACTTAATTATCAATCGAACATCTGTATGGCGTCATCGCACGGATCATCGAGCACAGCTTGCAGATAAATATCATGTAGCGTTCAAAGACTGTGAGCTTAGTGCTATTATACTACATTGGGACGGAAAGCTGTTGCCAGCTTTAATAGGCAATGAAAAAACCGATCGTTTACCTGTACTAATAACTTGCACAGGTATTGAGCAGTTACTTGGAATCCCTGCAATTCTATCGGGTACTAGAGACAAACAAGCTTCTGCGGTATACGATTTAGTGCAGAAATGGGATTTAGGTGGCAAAGTGCAAGCATTTTGCTGTAACACAACGTCATCGAACATGGGACATTTCCAAGGCGCATGTGTCCTTCTCGAACAAAAATTTGAAAGAGATTTGCTATATTTTCCTTGCCGGCATCACATATATGAAATTATTTTACGGAGTGTTTTTGACATGAAGTTAGAGAAATCATCGGGTCCAAATATTCCACTTTTTAAACAATTTCAGCAGGTTTGGCTCCAGATCAATAAATCGAATTTTGTGGCAGGAATTAAAGACGAGTATGTCCACCAATCTACAATTATAAATACTACTGAAGTGCTGGAGTTTGCAATGCAAACCTTGAAAAACTTCAATCAACCACGAGAAGATTATAGAGAATTCTTGGAGCTTACAGTTCTTTTCTTAGGCGATACTCCTAGAACAAATTATATATTTCGAGTTCGAGGAGCTTTACATCACGCTCGATGGGTGGCCAAGGCGATATATTGTATAAAAATACATTTATTCCGAAAAGAATTTATCTTGACTAGCGAAAACGACACTGGAATTCGCGACACTTGTATTTTCTGGTTCTACTGGGCCCTACTGACGAGTCCACGAGCAAATCTGGAACGCAATACTTTAATGACATGTCTATTTATAATTTACATAATAGCTATAATAACTTATTTTCAGTCTTAGAACTGCTTTTCTTCTGTATAATTGAGCGTTATAATGAAAATCAAAAGTGTTTAATATCTCCATCGTTTATGGATATATGAAAAAACTCTTCAGACAAAAGTTCTAGTATATAAAGAGACGAATATAATGGGGAAAACAAAATTTCAAGGTCACTCTTTCGAGTTTTCAAGGTCACAGACGTTTTTGTTAACAATCGTATATGCTATGTATGTATTCTTAAACAGGAAAAAAAATACAAATTCAACGATGTATCATAATGTATATTTATGTCAAGGTTTAAAAATTTTAAATTTTCAAATTCGTTGCGCGTCCTTTTCCCGTGGTCCAATCGAGCTGAAATTTTTTTCCAGATCATTTTCCCAACAAGTGTCACATTTCTGGGGTACGGGACCAAAAAAATCTCGCAAAATAATTTTCGTCAAGAGTAGCTAAGGTCCACCCTAATGTAGAACCTAAAAAATAAAAGTTATTAAATTGGTCTATATAAAAGTTATAGAGCTATATCGGAACCGTAACTTAAACTTATATAGTCTGATATTTGGGTTCTTCATAACGGTTATTCAGAATAAAGGTTCCTCATAACTCTTTCAAGAACATATAGTCGAATGCTAGTCAGCTGATCAAACACAACCTTTTAAAAAGGAGTACAATAATCCCTTCCCCAAGCAGCATATCTGAAGGTACAACGAAAGTGTCGGATATGTGCTTCGGATAAAATTCGTCGTACATATATAAGTACAGTTTGCATTGCGGAAAAAAAACAAAAAGGATTGCAAACAAGAGAAGTGCAAGCCGATAAGATGCACAAAATATCTGCGTTGTCTGCCGACTTACTCCAGCATCCACTCTCTTTTCCACGTGTAGTGTACTATATATGCATGAATGCGCGAATACATGCATACAAGCGGTTATGATGTGACTTTAGTGACCTACATGAAACAAACGCTAGGCGTTCGAGAGAACCGGAAGCCTCGAGAAAGATAAAATCGCCGCGCCAGTCGAATTTTAATAACCCATACTTTCCGACCTTTCCACTCTTCTCGCCCCTGCCCTTCACCAGAGCACTCCATTCAAGCTACGAAAAAAGAAAATAGCGGCGATGCTCGGTTGTGAATTCTGTTTTTACATACCCGACCATCAACGCGCGGATTTCAATCCAAGGATAAAGGTGGATCCCCCCTGACCGTTAACTGTCCGCCCTAACATATTTCAATGGATTTTCCATGGTAATATCACACTGTTCGTTGCCGCTCCGTTCAAGAACTCATCGATGCATTCGCCATAATGTGGGTATTGGAAGTCAAAACGCGAATTTTTTAAATTGAAGGCGGTTGGAAATTGCCACGGAAATCAACACTTTTCGCATCGGTCACGAAAAAGTCACATAAAATTACGTGTTTCTGTGCACACTTTCGCTATTAAAAATAAAACAAATATTAATATTTAACGTAACCAGAGCTTCGTAGGTGGCACATGCTGCGCGAAACGTGTTAATCTTTTGAAACCGAAGAAGACAACGCGTTAGCTGTTATTACGAAGTATTATAATATAAATATAAAACGATTGACTGTACGTGCAGTGATATTTAATTTCCTATCACTTTAACCCTTGGTGTCGTTATAGTGACAAAAACTTCCACACAAGTGCCTTCAGTGTAACATTTTTCTTAATTTACAAATTCTTCCGTAACCGTGAAATTTTTAAAATCAATGTAATATTTTACTAACTTCCTACGAATAATATAAAATCTATCCACCTGCATTGCTCAGTCAAATTAACGAATTGTTCAATAAATAAGAAAGAACGTATACCGAACTTATGCGCCTTGTGTGCAAAAAAAAATAAATAAAAAAGCAACTGTTCTTTTACCTCTTGGAGCGACGCAACTTCGCATCCTCCCGCGAATAAAATCCTTGTACGAAGCACAGCATTATAGGTTTTTTCAGGGGAGCGCTGACTTCCCCCATGCACGTTTTGATGTATGTAGCTCCTTCTTCAAGAATACCACTTCTGTGCAACTTTTCGCTGGTTCCCAGCAGTATGGCGTCGAAGAAAACGTATCCTTAGCCGAAGTTCAATGCTTCAGTATCCGTGGCACGTCATCGATGGCACTAAGTATTCGCCGCGCGTGTTCCAGACAGTCGCGATCTTAAGACAATTTCATTTCTAATCATACGTAGAAAATCACTAACGCTACCATCGTCAATCCCAGCCGGTCGTAAATCGAGAATTGGATCGTTCTTCACATGATTGAACGACTGCTTCGACGGTGGTGTGAAAAACGCACGGATCACTGCATACCGGCGGGCATGGTTGTCATGAGTAGCAAAACGACCCTTAAGGGTATCGCCATACGGTTGCCAAGCCAACAGACACGATGTAAAGAAGAAAACACAGTCCCTACATTATTTCCCCGCGGAAGGAAACGACCGGCAATTTATCGATCTTCCGTGTTTGTCTATTTCCTTATCTGCCAGTCAATTGTAAGACTTACGAATGTCATAAATGTCCTTCCTTTATTGCAAGCTCTTAAAAACTGTGCTTTAATCTGATGCAGTCAACGACACAGGGCGGTAACACGGACATAAATCGAAGGATCATTGACACTTTGAGAGAGGCGAGCAATTGCTTCGGCAAAATATATACTTGATATCCCCTTTGCCAGTGTGCGCTCGACGAATCAATCACGTGCAATGGCCGTTTATAGATATTCGCCGAATGTGCTTTACAATCTGTGATCAATGATATCCGCAGACGGCGTAGGCCCAGCGTTGAAATCTTATCGCAGGAAGGGTTGAGTAATAATTGAGAAAAGATCGATTCCACGAAACTCGCTGGATCAACGATCAACGGCAAACTGATTGCTTTTCTCCAGTGGTAAACCGTGGAACTGTGCAAGAGATAAATGGATATCATCACCGTGCGAGGTTCCCTCTCACTCCGTTCCTCACTTCGTTCTTTCGTGTAAACAAAAGGAGAAAGATTCCCGGAGAATAGGCGCGGGGTCTAATTTCGCGGAACGTGTCACGGTAGTGGCTCGCAGATCATGGTATGCCAGCAACAAAAGGATCGCGATCGACACTGGCGCGTCCCATCTTCAGCTGCACGAACACAGTCGACGCTAGAGCCTCCTTCCGCGCGGAGAGACGTGCCGCGATCGTTCACCGGCAACCACGTACCGCGAGCACCGCGTCGTCGATCGATTGGAACGATCTTCCCGCACGTAGCAGCACTGGAAGAACGCACAGGCACCAGCGATCAAGATGGCGGTGGAACACTGATGGATACAGCATGGATATGATTGCGAGCCGCGCGATCCTAACCTCTCCCGCTGCCCGGAGAACGGTCGCGAACAACGGGGACGACAGAGCACCGCGACACGACCGAATCGTGTCTCTGTCTGACACTGGCTCCGACGACCCGCCAGTGTTCCTCTTTCTATGCCGGCACGGCGGCAGCGCTCGTCCGTCCGTCCGTCCGTTCGTTTGTCCGTTCATTCGCCCGCTTGCTCGCTCGCACTTGACGCGCTCTGCCTTCTCACCTATCTTCGTTCTACCACCCCGCCCCTCCATTGCGTCCTCCTCCTCCTCCTCTTCGTCGTCTTTGCCTGCTTCCGTCGGTGGCACGAGGGGTTGGGAGCAGATTGCCAAACGTCTCGTACAGCAGGAACAGGAAAGAAGGAAGACGCGAAAGACGGAAGGACTGGCTTACATATTTCGTAAACGTCAACCGACTGGACGAAATACAGTGGAGAACACACGGAACCGCTGGGGGGGGGGGGGGATAGAGAGGAAACGGATAAAGACAATGGGGGGAAGCTTCGGTAGGCTATTTTAAATTAAGCCAATCGATCAGTGTTAGAGGAGTTACAGCGCTAAAGTGCGAATCATAATCACGCCAACCCCTCCCTCTAAAGTGGTCTCCCATGGTCTGAACGTTTTGTAAGGGGTTACGGTGAGACTTCGTTTCGTATTGATACGCAATGTTAATGCAGCACTTTCGCAAAAAAATTATGAGAATTTGAGGCTTATTCGAAATTCGATTGCGGAAGTATTGATTTTCAAGTGTTGCATGAGCATGCTAACTTTTAATATTTTCTTCAATGTTTTAGTTTCTTTTACTTGTATTATTTGCGATAAGTTTATCAAACAAGGAAATATCCCGCATTCGGAAATTCCAAAAATTTCTGAAACTTTGTGAATATGTAGGGAATTTCCTCCAGATTACAATGCACATTCACTCTAAGTGGGTGTACCCTGAAAATCCGGTTATTTTCCAATTTTCACCAAAAGATAGATCTAATTAAAAGAAGTAACTTTTGTTTTGAAACTTTTTCTATCTTACAATTTGCGAGTTATAATACAAAATCGGAAAAATAGCCGAATTTTCAGGGGTTAATTTCACCCCCTTCGAGTGAATTTAGGCAGTAAACAAAAATTGCATTGAAATCAGGAGGAATTCGCCTACAAAATCACAAATTTTCAAAAATTTTGGAATTCTTTTCATGTGCGGGATCTTCCCTTGTAAGTCAAATCTATTTATATTATTATCATTATTATCATTATTATCATTATTATCATTATTATCATTATTGTCATTATTATCATTATTATCATTATTATCATTATTATCATTATTGTCATTATTATCATTATTGTCATTATTATCATTATTGTAATTCTTATTCTTATTGTTCTTATTACTGTTATTGTTATTGTTATTGTTATTGTTATTGCTATGGTTATTGTTATTGTTATTGTTATTGTTATTGTTATTGCTATTGCTATTGCTATTGCTATTGCTATTGTTATTGCTATTGCTATTGCTATTGCTATTGCTATTGTTATTGTTATTGTTATTGTTATTGTTATTGTTATTGTTATTAATCGTCTTTAGTACTCAAGGAAGAAGCAGAAACCTGTATATTTACAGATGGCATAGATAATAAGAGTAAATGCGAGGCTGCAGTGGTAACACTGTGAGAAGCCTAACCGCATACTAGAAACTAAACTAAAATAGAGAGAACAACAAGAAACATAACAAACGTTAAGAATAAACTAAACTAAAGTTAGCTTTACCATTAATTGTTATTGTTAATTAAGGCTTAATTAAGGCTTAAGGCTAAACCTGAGATTAACACAAAGAGTAAAGAAAAGAAAAAAATTAAAATTGTTGGAGAATGTGCTGCCGCACTGCATGTTTGAAGGACTGATAAGAGTCTAGTTGTCGGATAGTAGTAGGAAGGGAGTTATAAGAATGTGCTGCGATATAAGAAAAAGAAAATTCAAATTTAGAGGTACGATCTGCAGAAATAGAGAGAAGGGATTGAGATCAGGTTGAAATTGAATTAGAGGAGTGGTAAGAAAGGTTTGTGAGTAGGTTGTTATAAAGATATAACGGACAACGAGAAGAGAGTACCTTAAACACAAGACAGCACAAGTGGAGTTTCCATCTTTGCGACATAGGTATGTAACCAAGAGGATTTTACCAAAAGCGGAGAGATATGATTGAACTTGCCGACGCAATAGGAGAAACGCAGACAGGAATTCTGAACACAGCTGAACCAAGGAAGAGAGGCGGGAGGTAAGAATATTAAGTCTAATTTATTATTCCCTTGCAGAATATAGAAAATTAAGTTATTTCTGCCAAGCTCTTCAATACAATTGTCTAATATAGTAGAAAAGGCGTAATATAGACAATTCAGATGAATTTAATTATTATTGGTACCTATTACTCAATAAATGAAGGAAAATTCTTATTATTCTGAAATTCTATTTGGGTTTGCTTTTTGGTACATGGAAAATCTTCAATAGCTTTCGTTGAAATAAAACAAAAGGTAACGATTATATCCAACTCTTGGAGAATTATTTCACTCTATTTTCGACAGAAATTGAGGAAGAAGAATATATTAATATAAAATAACGCCTTACTTCATGTCCAAGGCTGACGTTATTTTAATGAAAATAATATCACTATCTTACATTGGCCTGTATGTTTTCTCGACTTAAATACAATTATATAAATAATTTTAATTCCAAAATTTTTTTCTCACAATTGACAAGTCGAAACTATGGGTGGGTTTAAAATGGAACAAAATCGATGAAAATACAATTAAAAGTCTTGTTAATAGCTTAAAAGATAAAATGTTTTCTCATTTTCGCGACAGTTTATGTAATTTGCAAAAAAATGTAGTAATTCAGATGAAAGATTTTGATCCAACCACAGTTTTCCATTCACATTCAACTGTTTTTGGAAAATTGACAGAATATACAAATATAACATATAGAAAGAATACAGAAGAATATTATGAAGAAAACCAAAATAGATATATGTTGTAATTATCTATATATAAAACACAATTTTAGTGCAACCCTTTGCTGATAACTTGGAGCATTGAAACTTTTGGAGCATGCAGATTCTACACATAGCGCACACTGCTTCTGTAACCTCATCTCACCTCTATCGGATTCTTTTATACCACTATTAATAAATGATTATCAGTTTATTAGAAGCTGCTATATTGCTATTGATGTTTCATATTGGGAAGCGTACCTACCCCATTTATGTTGTTTTCTATTTGATCCTTCGTTTGAACGAGAATATGCAGTATTTCTTTTTTGGACACAGTCGCATCAGATTTTCATTAAAAAATTACCGGATTAGATTGGAGGCTATTTTGCAACGTATAGTGATAATAGAAATATTATTAAAACTAAATCATAACTTAAATTCATCATTTTGTTGAATGAAGTTAGTATAAACATAGATTTCATGTATGAAGGATCTTAAAACATTTACCCAGATGCACCTGTCTTTGACTGATAAGAGCAAGGTGTTCTCAGATTTCTTATAGGTATTTATCATAACGTTTTGATAAAGCGTTGATAGTTCTACATTTACGTACATTTTTTACCCGACTGCGGCACGCAAAGGAGGGTATTGTGTTTATCAGGCTATGTATGTATGTCCATGTTACGCTCTACAGCCTGTACGAAATACGAATACACCGATTTGGACAAATGAGGTGTCTTTCGAATTGTCTTGACGTTCCGAATGTTATGGATATATAATTTTCAAAAAAGTAAAAAATAAAAAATTTAAAACCTGACTGCTTAAAAAGCGAACTAAATTGACAAAAATAATAATAAGATGACAATTTAAATTAACTCAATTGTCTGCAGTTGGAGGCCTTAAATCCTTTGATGCAAATGGTTTGTCTTAGGATGGATTCTGTATAGTAGCGGACGATGCGTTTGCGTCAAAGGATTTAAGGCCTCCAACTGCAGACAATTGACTTAATTTAAATTATCATCTTATTATTATTTTTGTCATTTTGATTCGCTTTTTAAGCAGGGTTTTTTAAATTTTTTATTGTTCTTATTTATACCTTTAGAGCAGTATACAGGCGGGCTGAAATGTTCTGTGATAATCTGTAATACATACTTTCCATTTTTTATTTATTTTCACACCAAAAATCGCGCTAAAAAAGAGTAACACGAGACAAAGTGTCCCGTTTGTCGAAATCAATGCGCTAATCATAGGAGAGACCGGGGCTAGTAGACTAATTTTTAACATTCCTAATTTTTATAAATAGACCATTGGTATTTTGTTGATTTGCCGCATCAACAGTTTAAAAATTTCATTAGGTATACAGGCTTAATTTTGAAAATCGTTTTAATTGAGTCTAAGTTGTAGTTTTTATTGTATTTAGAGTAGTGACACGAATAAGTCAACAAACACCGGCTGCGGGGTTAGTTGACTTGACATTTACCTCCTTTTTAGTTTAACCCTTTGCCTGCGAAAGGTGTATATATACGCTGTCACAGTTCTATCAATATACATATATGAAAAGCGTAGGGGAAGGTGGGGTATAACGGAACGCTTAACTTTGGAGAGTGATAACTTAAAATCGGGAGGAGAAAAAGACACGAGACTTCAACAGGAGTCTTCAGTGGACCTTAGACTATAAGAAAATCATAGTCATTGTTAAGAAAAATCTTTGGGAACGTCGGAAAATGAAATTTACCGGGGGTATTGAAATTTTCGCCTCGCTCAAATGGTGGGATAAAACGGAACACCCACTCGAAGACTGTGTAAACGTACAAAATCTTTATATTTATGATTTAAAATGTATTAATTTATGTTAAAATCTATAAATATATGTTTTAGGTATAACTATTGCAAATAATATATAACAAAAATATATATTTTACATATAAGAGAAAATATTTTATTAGATAGCATGAAAATTACGGAAAATAATAAAATATAAATATAATATCGTAAAAGAAGGATAGATTAATACAGATTGTTTATTATTTTGTGAACAATAATCACATACATCATTTTGTGTAAGTCAAATGCATCATCTTCCTTTTCAGCACTGGTGCAGTCCTCATGGGCCCACCCTTTACATGTGATGCATTATATGGATTTTACATGAATATCAATACTTGCATGGAGAACACATCTAAATTAAATGATTATGTTATTTATTACATTTTAAACTAACAGTTTGATCGAATAAAAAATGTATCTCATACATCATAATTTTCTATACAAAATCAATTTTCTTGGAAACAAGGATAGTAATTAAAAGTTTAATCTACAATCTAATTGATGGTGTTATATCTACCTGGTGTTATATCTTCATTAAACTTATTTTAATTCTAGAGTTTGCTAAATTTTGAGTTTATGATAGTTGAGCCACGCTCATATCAACTTTTGATTTTTGTTATTAACTTTTAATCCGCAATATTTTTCCAAAATACGTTTTTTATTAACTTTTTGATTAAAAAAATATAACTTTATCTTATTGTCCTTTTCATTTATTGCTAGAACTTATAAGAGGACAACCGGCCGAAAACCTATTAGTGAGGAGATGCTTCGGATCGTTCGAGATAAATTAGAAGCAGGATTATTGTTAGCTTGACCTAAAAAAAATTAATTATAAACTATTAGGCGTTTTACTGTATTACCCGAACTATGTATTTATGCCGGAAAATAAAACTGGATATTTCTCGTTTTCGTTCTTTGGCCCCATAACATGTTTTGCCCCACATACCGGGTAAAACAGCGTTGGCCACATCGGGCCATTTGAGAGTAAGGTCTCCATGATGTTTACCATAGTCGCGCAGAAGAGGACCTTGAAAGCCAATGGTAACGTAAGCACGCCACGGATAGGGAAAACTGTAGTAGTGTGCGGTGCAACCTCATGCCCGTACGATAGGCTTGAATGACTGGGAATCTTGGGGGCCGCAGTGATCGCTGGCACTTGGGCTCCTAAAAGTTATTCAGAGTTATTCTTCATTTTTTTTCTTCAGATCACCTGTCCGGGACTTAGGACTTCCGCAAGTGAAGAATGCCATCGCCCGCGCACCGACATACATGGCTCCTCCCACTCCCACTACCATCCCCTAGTAGCATTTTCGGTTGGCCAACGGTAGCCAACAGTTGGGAATTAGTTGGGATATAGTTAGAGTTTTGCCTACAAATTCCCAACATAGGGCCTACGGCAAAAAACTTACGACAGTTTGCCAACGAATATTCAATGTTGGGCCTACAATTATTATGGTTGGTTAATTAACACAGAGTTACGACAGTTTGCCAACGAATATTCAATATTGGGCCTACAATTATTATGGTTGGTTAATTAACAAAGAGTTACGACAGTTTGCCAACGAATATTCAATGTTGGGCCTATAATTACTATGCGTAGTAATGCCAACCATGGTTGGTTAATTAACAAACAATTTACAACGATGATTAAATGTCGTCTTACAAACGTCAGAAAATTTGCTACATCCAAACACCTGTTATTATATTCCAAGTTGTGGTTTTTCTTTCCTTATTTATAAATACGTAAAGAGGACGTCTGTCTTAAGACGAATGTGAAATCTTAAGGAACGAGTCTAAAGGTCGAATGATATTTTGTAGAATATTTCGCGTCACTGCATAGTTTTTAGAAACACTTAATACTTGTTATGTACCTAAAAATTAGAACTGTTTACAAGTAAGTGTATTGGATAGTTGCAAACAGCGGTTGCTTTCTAAGCAGGAAAGTCTGAGTTCAATTCCCCTCCTCAACGCGAAATTTCTTTTTCCTAATCCAGACCTGAAGAAGACGTCTTTACAACGTCTTTTGAAGTTGTTTAAGACGCCTTCTGGAAAGAAACTTTCAATGGGGCTTTTACAGTAAACCCTATAAATAGTAGGGCAAGAGTAGGAAAGCCTACCTTGGCCCTCTGTTGTTGGCCCAACCTGAAAAAAAAGTGCCAAATCTAACTGTTGGCCAACTAAAATTATGTGCGTGGCCCAACTGTATGCCAACAACAAATGCTACTAGGGACCCTAGTAGTAAGTTTTTTGCCGTAGGCCCTATGTTGGGAATTTGTAGGCAAAACTCTAACTATATCCCAACTAATTCCCAACTGTTGGCTACCGTTGGCCAACCGAAAATGCTACTAGGGATATGTTTAGTCAAACTTAAAAAAATATTTTTATGTTCAATAAAGACCGCTTAGTCAACATACCAAATATCGACACTCTATATTTAATACTTTTCGCATAAAAAATTGGTGAAAAATCGAACACTTTTTGGCCCAACAAGGCAGAAACCTCCCTTAAGTGCGCACTCTTGCCCCACATTACTCTACGAAGTATTATTACTGGTTTTGTGAGATTCTCCTGAATCTTCTCCTGAAAATTAATTTGAATTTCGCATTATTGAAAATAATTCAATTGGTGACCTACTTTGGTTCATTTTTATCAGGATAAACTGTACATAATTTTAATTTTCAAAAACAAGTACAATTTTCATGCTTTCTGACCCTATAAATCTTCTGAGGAGGTGCTATTATTTGAATCGTCGACCTCTTCGGACTCGTTACCTTTGCGTTTCCATCATGTTCTCTATTAGATTATCCTTCGACCAATATTCTTGTTCTAACTTTTTGACGTGTCTGCAGAAATTTTTCCATTCAGCAGATATAACGTCGCTTATAGCTTGCCGTGTCAATAATTCTAATCCACTGTTTGAAAGATCGGACGTAATATTTTTTCTTGTATCTTTCGCTTAACTTGTGCCCAAGCCAATTCAATGGGATTTAAATCGCACATATACGGTGGTAGTCTTAATACATTATGACCCTATTCTTTTATTGATTCGTCTATCTTATATGTTTTGTCTAATTTCTTATTTTGTTGTACAAGTTCTGTTAATTCGCATTTCTTCATTTTGTTTATACATGGAATGTTATATCGTTCAGCCATTTCAGCAATACTTCCTTTTTCTGAGATTTTGCTGGTGGTTTATTTAACTGCACACTGTGATATGCGGCATTGTCCATCACTATGACTGATTTTTCTGGAATGTTCGGCAATAATTTTTCTGTAACCCATTTTTCAAAATTGACAGCATTCATGTGCCCGTGGTACCTAGTCACCAGTTTTTGTCTTCGCTTTAAAAATAAGTTCCGCGCCGTTTACAAATTCATTTTTACCATCGGGGTGAACATTTATTTGAACACGTTTCGTCGATATAAATAATAATTCTATTCTGTGTCCTATAATGTTGCACAGCTCTCAGGTATTTTGTCCTCCAGGTAACAATATTCAGGCTCTCGATTATAAGTTTTCTGTTGCTGTTGCTTTTCTTATATTTGAAGCCCATATTATTCAGCAATCTGTAGAGCGTATGTTTTGTCCACGGAAAATATATTTTCTCCTTTATTCCATTTAAGACTTTTACAGCAGTTGGTACAATTTTCTTTTCTAAATAGAATTCATTAATTGTATCTCGTATAATTGTTGTATACTCTTCGGAGAAATGAAGTTTCTTTTCCATGCGTCGTGAACATTTCGTCCCTGGTGAAGATAATTTCTGTTCTCCAGATACTAAGCTTTCTTTCCGAATTCTGGCAATTGTGCGCTCTGATATACCAGTATAATCAGCCACACGCTTAGTTGATTGATTTAGTTGGCAAATAAGGTGTCCGTTTCCAGCTTTTTCGTCATATTTTTTAATAATCCTAGCCACCATATTTCGTGTCTCGTTATGAACTGTTCGTCCTTTCTTCCGTGATTCCATAATTGAAATAATATAGATATGTAATTTAAGAAAACTGTACACTAAAACTACACTTTAATACTATTTAATTGCACCTTAAAACTATAACTGATGACTCAGTTATAGTATTATAACTGATAAACTATTGAAAATAATAAGTCTAATCGCTCAAGAACGCGTACAGGCAGACTGCTTTGTTTTGGGCACCTTGGAGAAGTCATTTGTTGGACACAAGTTGCCAACAATGTTGCACTACTGAGTACACATTTAGTGTTGGCTAGAACCGTGATTTGTGAATCACGAGTGATCCGATCCACGGTGTAATAGACAGGTGTTCCGACTCCTGTTCAGAAAGTGTGACTTTTTCGTCCTAGTTCTTCTGGCGGCCGGCAGATTTCGTCGATGTCGTAAAGGCATTTACATATATATACATGCCGCCTGTTGTTTTTGACAAGCCTACTAATGCCACTAAAATATCTACTACTACTGTCTCATTAATACATATGTATATGCCTTCTAAGACACAAAACAGAAATCGACACACAAAATCGCTGGGGTAAAAGGTACAGAGTCACAGAGAAGGTACAGAGAACACCTGTCTATTACACCATGATCCGATCACGATCGTTCACGATCAATCACGGTGATTTTTCACAGTGATCCGTGATTTTAGTGATCACCTCTGTTTAAATTTTTGTATGCAATAATAATAATTTTGTCCAAAATTATAATGATAGATGTAAGAAGGGTTTAAAGAAGTTTGTTGCTGACGAAGATGATGCTGGCTGTTTAGTCATCGGAAACCAAAAACTCAAAATTTGTCTTAATCTATATGAGTGTGGTTATCATGTGAACTAGAATGAAGTAATTATTTGCAAAAATCGAATTTTGCAACAGAGAAAACTAACAAATGCTTTTGTAAAAAATTAGTTTTCATTTGAAATATAACCATTTTTGTGTTTTTCAATATTATTCATTCAAAATGAACTAAAGTTCATACGATAACCACACTCATAGATTACGAAAAATTGTACGTTTTTTGTTTCAGATGATTACGACAGCCAAAATCACGCTCGCCAGCAACGAACTTTTTTCAAACCTCTCTTACTACTACCATTATAACTTTGAACCAAATTACTATTATTACATACAAAAATTTGAACAAAGTTTTCAAATTTCAATTAATAAAAGTAGAGAGATTAGAATTATAATCTCGCAAAATCACACCCCCGTTACGGTCTTCGCTGACACCTCGAGTTGTTTGGTATAAAACACCAGAAATAAAGACTTAGCATTCAAGCCTGTGTGAAATAACGTGTGTGAATTAGTGTCTTTAAACAAAGACACTAATGAAAATCGTAAGATAGAACACTGCTATGTAATTATACTTATTTTATTAATGTCTTTACTCATATTCTATTATTTGTAACAGAACAAAGTGAAAGAGGTGAAGCGAGGGCTGCTGTACAGGACCAGAGTGGAGCAGAGACTGCATCGGAAAACGATTCAGAGGCCGAGACCTGCTCTGAAAGCGAAGCGGAGAACGTAGCCGAAACTGTGACCACAGTTATTGCGAAAGATAATACAGTGGGGCAGAAAAACCCGCCTACTCAATATCAAACAGCAATTCATAATATTGTGCGACAAAGAGCTGGCCCACATAGAAGTACAGAAACCTTTGACTATTTCTGATACCATCATAAAAATATTCACTATCGAAATAATAGATATAAAATATTTCGTCACACCAACAAAAAGGCATCGGTAATGTACGAAGAATCGTTCAGAGGACGAACAAAATTCACTCCGTACATCCCATCAAAGCCAGCCAAATATAAGATAAAGGTATGGTGGATTTATGGTGGATTAATTTATACTGGCAAAACAGGAAATACGCGTGAAATTAATCAAGGTGAAAGAGTAGTGAAGCAGTTAGCAACAAACTATAAAGGTTCGGGAAGAAATATCTGTATGGATAATTTTTTCTATTCTTTGCCATTAGCTAAACATTTGCTATCATGGAAACTAACAATCGTTGGTACATTGAGGAAAAATAAATCATATATACAAAAATCAATGGCTCCCTCTAAAAAGGAGGGAAGAATTTTCCACCCTCTTCGGTTTTCATGAAAAAGTTGTAATTTGCTCGTACATACCGAAAAAGAATAAAGCAGTACCTTTACTTTCCACGATGCATTCTGATCAGGCTGTGGCAAATGATATGAGAAAAAAAACGGAAATTATTCTGCATTATAATAAGTATAAGGCGGGAGTGGATACAATGGACCAATTATTAGGTAGATATACAACTCGTCGACGTACAAACAGGTGGCCTCTCGCTTTTTTTTATAATATGGTAGACATTGCTATAGTCGTGTTCAGATTTATTGGCCGGTGAGTTCGGTTTCTCGAGCAGCGCGCAAGGAGAAATCAGCCACCACCACCTGACGATCGTGGATTGGCAGTTGAAGTTCCTTAGGATCTTGGCGAGAAGCTAGAGAAAAGTAGCACCGAGGCAAGCAGCAGGTGGTGGGAGAATACCCTTCAGGAAACTCACCGGCCAATAAATCAGAACACGACTATAGTCTTGCTGCATACATTATTTACTATCAAAATAATAAAATGTTGCACCAGAAAACAAATTAGCGTAGACTATTTTTGCGACATTACACGACTAAACTGGCTGTCGAAAGCGTTCTTAGCCGATCGACCAGTCCTCCGGACATTCAGCCTGGGACTTCACAAGCATTAGATAAGTCGGGAAGAAAGATAATAACAGGCTCGAGCCATATATGTTATAAAGCAACGATAGCGAATCGGGCGGGTGCAATGATAAGGAAACGCAGGAAAACCAGAAAATCTTGCATCGTATGCGATAATCCAGTCTGCGATGAGCATGCAGTCACGCTTACAAAATGTAAAGAATGCATAAATAAATAAATATTTACGGCTTTTTTTGCACATAAATATTTTGTTTTATTTACTGCTCGATCCCTGCAACGATATCTTATTGTAAATTGTTTCGTTCATTCGGAATTCGTTTATAAACCTTATGTTTCTATAGATGGGTACCCGGGTACCCTGGTTATTGAGAACCAGCATGTAAACTTTGACGGGATAATTCTCCGACTCCAACATCAAAAATCGAAGTCTGAAAGGATATTGCTCTTTCAAAATGTTAAAGTAACAAAGATCCAAACGGTCAATTCGAAATTTTCACGGGAACATACAAATTTTTCATAAAACATGCCCAGGTGGGCACCCGGTTATTGACATAAGGGGTTTATACTAAAAAAGGGAATATTTTTAAATTTCGGTTTTAAATTTTTAGTTAAAATGGCACTATAAAATGGGTTAAAAAAGCAAGAGATGTATATTCCCCCCCCCCCCCCCTGGAAAAAAGTCTGCGGACGCCCTTGCTTAGACCCCCAAAAACAACTAAGTAGTTGGCCAGTGCTGGACGACAATTTTTCGTTCTCTACGAATTACAACTTTTTTTATTCCTTCGAATTATTAGTATTTATGATCAAATTTAAGAAAAACGACTTGTCCCCTTTTATTAAGCATCATTTATACCACAAATTACTTTTTTGATATTTTATTTTTTCCAACAGTAGCCCAAGTTATAGTACAAGAAATTAGATTGACCGGTACTGCACGACTCACCTAGGGTTTGTCGGTTTTTAAAAACTGTGCTTAAAACTTTTTTAAAAAAATAATCTCAAATAAATGTATTATAATAAAGGGCGCAATTTGACAAGTTCGCCTAGGGCGCAAAAAAGACTTGAGCCGGGCCTGCGTCAAGATTTTGCGGTGAGGTTCCCATGCTCCCGTAAGTGCTTGCGACCATCACGCACGCCCGTCGCGCACGCAAAAGACGGAGTGTCACGGCGCCCGAAAGACGAAGCGAGACAAAACATCGACGCGTCGTCTGTCTCGTGCCGTCCTCGCTCGCTTTCAGTGTCTCTCGCTCGCTCTCGTTCCATCTCGCTCTCGCCTTCGCCGGACAAGAGTGACACAGAAGTGGTAGGGATAGCGAAAAGCCCACTTCGTGCACACCGAACCGGGCACATACGGAGACATACAATCGCACGTGTCTTTCTCCCTCGCGTAAGGTTGGCGACAGTTTCGAGGCAGTCAATCTTAGGGCGGGTGCACACGAGCGACTTTTTGTCGGGCAACTGTTTCGTCTTTGTCGCTATGGGAACGAAGACTGTTGCGTCGCCCTTCTGTCCGCTGCCAGAGCAACTGAAAAGTCGCGTCGCTGTTGCGTCGCTCGGTGTGCGCACCTACATAAGATTGTACAGACATTGTGGAAGAGACGAAACAGTTGCCCGACAAAAAGTCGCTCGTGTGCACCCACCCTTAGGTAATGAAACCTCCATGTACAGTGGACGCTGGATAATATGCCGCTGTTTAATGTGCCGTTGGGAACGCCCCAGCTCACACGCATTACTCGCACGCGTGTGTGCACCTCCCTTTCTCTCACGCTCAGCGAGCCAATGAATGCTAACCCTTAATGGTGCCTCCACACTGGAGTTCGCAAGCAATTCGCAAGCAATACATATACGTGATTGTGTTTTTTCTTTTTCTCACATCAGTGTGACGCACCTTAAGAGTATTCTGGTAGGGGGCAGCCATCACGGAAAAGAAAACAGGAGAGTTATGGGGAGAGCGCGCGTGACATTGGCTCTCCTTAATATGCCGCTTCTGAGAAAACCCCGCCTCTAGAGCCCCGACTGCGGCTCATTATCGAGCGTCCACTGTATATATGCTCCAAGTTCTCGACCGAAGGATTCCAAGAAATGGTGGGAATAGTCACCGGGCGTACTACGCATGGTAAAAACGGGACAATAACGACGAATTACTGTAGTGGAATTCGAAAACCGGTTTTTTCAAAAGTCTGTTTTTGTATAAACCCTAGACTCACCCCTGCATATGTTAAGTAGTATGAGTCAATGGTGGTGCGTCGTGTACCATTTACGGTTAACGCAAGGATATTCATTCTTATCAAGGTATAATAAATAAAACCTGAGAAATTATACCCTAGTCTTAAATTTGTACTGTAATTCGTGTGTAGCGTGGCCATTTTGTCATACTTTCTTGAATGGAACGTAAATAACGATAAGGACACGTTATCAGGGGCTATATTTTTAAACTATTTTCGCGATACACCATTTCCGTCAATGGATTGCGAACGCTTTATCGTTAACTCGTAACTTCGATAACGGAAATATACCATTAAATATAAACATAACTTTATGCTTCATACGATGTGATTATAATGTTTGCATTATGTGTTCTCCGATATTAAAACACATTTTCGACAAACATTACAAGGATGAACTGAGGATGAACGTGATTCCTTTACGAGTGTAATGTTTGTGACCTTACTATATTACATGATTTTTAATAGATGAGATCATACAATAGTATGTTCTGGATTAATACTCTTAAACAAGCATTGACAATATTGTCTTACAATTGATTAAAATGGAACGCCTTTTATAACAATCACATAACAAGTACAACCACCTTAGGTCTCGAGTAGGGTTGCCACCTTATCACTATATAAATCCCGGAGTGCCACACATTCTAAACCGGAGATTCGAATATAAACCCGGAGATAGAAAAACCAAAAAGAAAGTTTTGTTCTCGAATATCAGAAAAACAGATGTGCGAGTGTTTTAAACTCAAACAATTCAGAATTTAATAGTATCTGTTTTTTAATTAATAATTATTATTGTATATAAAATTGATACATTTTGATTTTGCAGTAAAATCGGAGCCCGGAGATTTGCTTCAAAATCCGGAGTCTTCGGGCCCAAACCGGAGAGGTGGCAACCCTGGTCTCGAGTGGCACGCATCATTTTTTAGTCGCGTCAATATGACAATACTGTCGCAAAATATATGTATATATTGTATATACAGCTGTGAACATTAGAATAGCAGTACTTTACGGTAAATAACTGAAATCGTTTTTCTCAATACTACAGTAACGAAGCTTTTATCATGAGCACATATATTGATTACTCAAGGGTTAAGTAAAATTATTATAACAATAAATAGATTTAAATCTAGCAAGACTCTCGGTGACTGTACCTAATATCGTCAGGCAAAAGTTAAATCGCTGTCAGTTGAATAATAATAGATATTTTTGCATGCAGTTCGTTTCAAAGTAAAGATAAATTATTCATCTTTCGTGTAGCATAAGTTAGAACCGTTGAAACCTAATAATTTTTAATTAGGGCTCAAAAAACGTAAAACATGCAAAAATCGAGCCCTGAGAAAAGTGAACCTAATATCGCCAACTCAAGAAATATTGATTAATTCATGTAGGTATATATGTATATGAGTTTTTTAAATCGTTTCCACATGTGCTTTTATTATTTATTGCACTATAAATGTATTATTATCCATCTTTGACTTTATTTTTATTAGAAAAATATAGAAATTTAAAAATATAGATTTTTAAAATATTTTATTTTTTACGTTCCGATGTACATATTGGACAAATAAAGTTTATTTCGGTTGCTCTGCACATTTCTTGACCCCACCTGTAACAAACATTACATCGAAACCATTGTTCTCCGGTAGGCGGTATCAAGAACACCCATACTGCTAAAAGAAAAACACTATTTTCATCACGGAAAATATTTGAATCGATTTCGAACCTTAGGTGCATCATTAATTAGGTATTTCTAGTAGATATTCTTGCATTCACGGAATTATCAGAGTTGCCTTCTTCGAACGGGATGTAAAATTGTGGCAGTCCAATAATTTTTTACACTATTAAGATTCTCTAAAATACTTCCCCTTCTGTAATTGTTGATCACATGACGCTGCAATTACAGTATGTCTTCTTACATATGTTTAGGTACTAATTAAGTGCATAACCGATCAATTTTAGTGCTTACTTTGCGAGATATAGCAGGTGGCGATATTAGGTACTGTCACCCTAACCTAACGGTTAATCGAAATTATCGGTTCAATGATTCTCCTTAACATTAAAATAGCATTGCGATTCTTATTCGATGCTTACTCTGCGAAAACAAAGAAGTTTGCGATTTAAATCAAACTATAAGTAAGTTATTGTCATATTAAAGTGAATTTAAAACGAAGTGCTGGTATTTTCATTGCACTTTATTTTCAGTGGGTCGTGCTAAATATTGTGCGAATGTAAAGAAGAAAACTTATTTTAAAATTTTCAAACAGATGGGAAGTCTTATAGAGAAATACAGGCTGTTTTGAGTTATTCTGTTAAAATGATCTCTAACGCTATGAAATGTAAAGAAAAGATAGAAAAAAGAGACGGAAAACGTAAAACAACGCTCCACGATGACTGCAATATTTTGAGAACCTCTAGAAAGGACCCAACAAAATCGGCCGTACAAATAAAAGAGGAACTTAACTTAAAAATAAGTGATATGACCGTACAGACAAGATTGTTAGAGCAAAATTTAGCAGCACGTAGCCCCAGAATGAAGCCACTCTTAACCAAAAAACATAAAGTTAACTAAACATTAACCGTTAGGTTAAGTGTTGCCAGATTTAAATCTACTTATTATTATAATAATTTTACTTAACCCTTGAGTAAAGAATATATATGCTCATGATGAGAGTTTTGTTACTGTATTATTGAGAAAGACGATTTGAATTATTTATCCTTTGAATGTTCACAGCTGTTATACTATAGTCGTGTTCAGATTTATTGGCCGGTGAGTTCGGTTTCTCGAGCAGCACGCGAGGAGAAATCAGCCACTACCACCTGACGATCGTGGATTGGCAGTCGAAGTTGCCGGACCCCCAAAGGTTATGGTGGGGTAAGGGGAACGGTGCTCGACTCCGCCTGAACGATGCCGTGTGGCTGTTGTTTATTCATAGCGTAATAGTAGTGTGAGTTACGAATCGTATTGGCTACGCATAGCCAATACGAGACGAAGCTACGGCAGAATCCCGTTAGCCGCTGGCCAAGCCTTAATTCCGAGTATGAGTTTCTCGCTTCTTTCTGGCCGAAGGGGGGAGCGAGATGGAACGCTTTGCAAACCGGTTTTCCAGTGCTCAGGGAACCGTACGACGGCCAGGCGTAGCCCGAGAGAGAGCGAGAACGTAGATAAAAGGAGCACCGAGGCAGGCAAGCGGTGTGGTGGGAGAATACCCCTCACGAAACTCACCGGCCAATAAAGCTGAACACGACTTTAGGGTGAACCTTAGCTACTCTTGACGAAAATTATTTTGCGAGATTTTTTGGTCCCGTTCCCCAGAAATGTGACACATATTAGGAAAATGCTCTGGAAAAATTTTCAAGGTCACTTTTTCGAGTTTTCAAGGTCACGGACGTTTTTTTGTTAACAATCGTATATGCTGTGTATGTATTCTTAAACAGAAAAAAATACAAATTCAACGATGTATCATAATGTATATTTATGTCAAGGTTTAAAAAGTTCAAAATTTTCAAATTCGTTGCGCGTCCTTTTCCCGTGGTCCAATCGAACTGAAATTTTGTCTAGATCATTTTCCCAACAAGTGTCACATTTCTGAGGTACGGGACCGAAAAAATCTGATGGTCGAAAAATAAGGTCCACCCGACTGTACACAACCTTATATTGACGCGCGTTGCAAAATGACGCATGCCACTCGTGTGCACCGGGACTTGACACGCCACCGAAGAATTAAGTATTCTTGCAAACTATTTATCCATTGCAAACATAACGAATATTACGAGATTGCGAATACGTATGTCCGACTACAATGTACAATGCATTGCGCAGAATATGTAAAGCAGCACCTACCACCTCAAGTTACTCTATCAATCAATAAGGGTGAAATAAGTACCTACTATTTACTTCACATCACGCAGTATGTTTTTTCATGTCTCCTACCTAATCCATCTTCCTGGATCTTCCATAATCGTTCTCGAGAACTCCTTAACTGCTTCGAGCAGTGTAGTATTTACGATTACATAACCATGTAGTCATAGACCACTATTGATGATTTGTCGGAAACCACGGATTCTAAATGAGCTTTTAAACATCCACGCGATGTGCTCATCGAGAAATATTGATTATTATCAGTAAAGAGGATGCTCGTTCAATAGCATAATCTTTGATATTGACGTATGAAATTGAGACCGCGGTAATCCGCGAGAAAGCGGAAATTTCCAACTACCTTTTTAACGTCGCGTAAGAGGAAAACACGATATTACCTGCTGTTGCAGACTCGGCAGAGAGCCATCGGACGCTTTTTCCGTTGTACGTGTCTATTAACTCGCAGCACCTTCATAGAATGACGTGACGAACGATCGAATGTGAACTCGTGAATGTTGAACGTACATATGCACGTGAAAGAGGAATCTTCTCTGGTCGAGAAAGCGATACTCGCAGTTCACTAAGCGACCTTATCTTTCTCGGCGGGGACTGACCACCAAGATACGTCTGTCATGTAAAAATTATGTTAACATTTGCGCTACAGTCTGCCATACAGACCATAGAGAGGAAGCGAAATTTATGTTCGCGTATGCACATCATAAATCAACCATTTCATAGAGGCTGATAATTATCTGGGGTCGGCTCGAAACACGCTGAACAGCGAAGTTCGTGATCGCTGCATCTCTACGGGTGAATGAGAACGAAAGTTCAATAATGAAGATGCCAGTTTTTCGCCTACTAATTATTGGGGGGGGGGGGGGGGGTCGAACGTACTGTTAAAGCAGCTGATGTATATATGCAGGGTGTCCCACTCAAAGGTGACCTTTGTTTTTTTAAACGGAACTGCATGTTTTTATTCCAATTCATCGACCTATAATATGTTGGTGGTCATTTATTGCCGTTCAAAACTCACCTTGAAATCTCGAAGGCACGTCCACCTAGATAAGATTCGTGACCATCAGAAGAGGACCACCTCGAAGCAAAGTAAATTTTAGATACTTGAAACATTTGTTCAGTAACGAACAATTTAGGAAATAATTGCGTGGTTCACTTCAAATGGGACACCCTATATACCTACGTATGGAGTTTTCATAAAGATTTTTATCTTTAACAAATAATATACCAAGTAACTCGAACTGGAATTTCTAACAAGTAAATATTTATATTGTTCGTATTCATACGTATCTAGTATTGGCTATAATATCGTAATGTGAATTATCTGGTGTTGCTGTTAGTATCGAAGAAGTATTTCACAAGCTTGTCACATTGAACACTAACAAGGAATCCGACGGTGATAGTTTGCCGTTAGTACTTTTTACATCTTACCCTTTTATCATGTCGAGAATTTGGCAAATTTCAAACTAGATGGAAATCGAGCACAATTACGCCCGTTTTTAAATCTGTAGATAAATCGAACATCGCCGACTACAGGCCAATCTCTATCGTAAATATCGTGCTTAAAATTTTCGTTGCTGTCATTGCGGGCAAATTATCACTGCTGGCTAAAAACTACATAGTCAATGAGCAACACGGCTTTGTAGCTAATCGCCCAACGCTCACTAACTTAACACTATTTTATTACCATATTTCGCACAACTTAGAATATGGTGACCAGGATGACGTCATATTTACTGCTTTCTGAAAAGCCTTTGGCACGGTTAATCATGCGATCATTATAAATGAACTGGCTACTCTGGCAGCATGCTCTTCTGGATATCCTGTTATCTCACGGGCAGAAGCCAGGCCATTAAATACATATGCATAAAAACACACGCTCCAGACGTATGTCCGTGCTATCTGGACTCTGGACCCTGGAGTACCCATGCTCTCATCTCGGCCCCCTTTTATCCAATTTATCTGTTTTCCAATACTGCAACTGGTTATTGTACGCTGACAATGTTAAAATTTTCTTTAAGGTAGAATCTTCCTCAGACGCAGTTCTTTTACGACATGATTTGAATAATCTTGCTATGTGACGTAGAACCATTCGCATGACCTTAAACATTGCTAAATACAAAGTCATGCGTTTTACCTGAAGAGATGGTAGGTATCGTGCTGAACTAAATTCATAGCGTAGGTACATAATCTCGGGATCACATTCTCCTCTTCCCTATCATTTAAAGAGCATTATGGCAACATTGCTCGCAAGGCCTCTTTCTCCCTGTCATTTGAGAAGGAACCCGTTTCCCGCATGTAGAATGAACTTATTGGCTCCGAGGGAGCGTTTGTTTGCGGTATAGCCAATAGTAGCTTGATTCAGCACCAATGAGCGTCAACATGCGCAGAACAGGTTTGAATTTGTCTGTCAGTGGGTTCCTTCTTTAATGACAGGGAGAATAGAGCACTTGGTTTTTTCATGAAGTCATTCTCTGAATTCAAAAATCCTTCTACCTTTAAAATATTATACTGACAAGTCCTAGTGTTTCCTTATCTTAACTACTGCTCTACATTATGGAATCCTCTACATCAGGTCCATGTAGTTTCTCTGGAACAGGTTCAGCATAAATTTCTGCGTTTTGACGGTTATAAATTAAAAGAGCCAATCTCAAAGACCTGTCACGTATATGACCCCCTTCTAAACTCACTCGGTTTACCCACCGTTGATGAACACAGATCTGTGTCCGATTTAATGTGCGCTTTCAAAATCTTAAATAATTTCATTGACTCCCCTGACATATTAGAAGTTATCAAGCTCAATACTCCACCTACAATATTTAGGCAATTTCCACTGTTTTCTCGCATGCCACTAACTTCGGAAAGCACAATACCATTGATCGTCTTCGCAAAACTGGCCAATAATGTCAGGCACAAGATAGACTTTTTCTCCCACAACTCTACCATCTCCTTCAAAAGTCAAACTATTAATGCGTTGCGTGACACCATGCGTACCTTGTAACTCTATCATAGCTTATGTGTATGTAACTTCGCTTTTCTTTCGTGTAATGTATATGTAACCAAACAGTGACTACCCATTTAATAATAATAATAATAATTAGTGTGTGTCTTATTTCTGTTATATTAACACCTTTAGTGCATCCGTCGTGCTATCACGCCGAGAAATTCTTATCCCATCAAAAACATTTCATGTAAAAAATGGAGCCGAGTCTCGTGACTCTTTACCCATAAAAAGATGTGAGATGTCATGTAGAGTCGAGTCTAGCGCTCTCATTAACTCTGACCCTTTCATTCACCAATCACTCTAAGTCTAAAATCTAAGTCTTTAGTTAAAGAACATTTTGTGACTTGGCAATTACGCAGCACAGAGAAGTTATTAGACCTTACAATGTTCTGCGAAATTAAGTCTATACTATAAATACATATACGTTCAGTTCCTTGTATAAATATTATTTTATCCAATACTTTATTAATAAACGTGAATATTAAATGTAAGCAACTTCCGTCACATTCTCGTACTGCGTAATTGCCAAGTCACAAAACGTTCGCGCCTCACGTGAGAGGATTGAGCAATTTTTGCGGAGTGGGAGGCTCCGCGCTGTGACTACGTTACGGCGTCATCGTCAGGACCGAAACATGCGTCGCATGCGCAGGGGATAAACTTTCATGTATCGTTTTTCGGTAATAAGGTGGCTAGATTTTTTTTAAATTTATTAGCGAGCACCTGGGGGCTAATAGGAACGTACCTATCAAATTTCAAGGTTATAGGTTCAGTGGTTTCAGAGATATCGAATTTCTTTCATAAATTGTTAGTGAAGAGGATTTTTCCAGATTTTTTAATTTTTCCTTTCATTGTATCCCAAACACTACCTTTCTGCCAAAGTACAAGTTTCTAGGGCTGCTAGAAGTACGACTGAATTTTGATGATCGGTCAGTGTCGAAATTGCGAAACTTGAGTTCAAATATCTTATCAACTATAAAAGATAGAAACTTGAAATTTTGAGGTTTTATTCTGTTTGCATAGTACTAGGTTTCAGTAAAGTTTCAAGTTTCTGGGTTTCTCCAGCACAAAGATATGGGAGGGGGGGTCAAAAGTACGCTGAGTTGCTTGCAGAAAAGTGTGCTTACGGCAAGCGCTCGCTCGACTCGGCGGGGGCACTGCCGTGCCCCCAGATCTTGTGCCTGATTTTGGCGTGTTTTCAGTTCGCTAGTTTCTGTATAAGTACATATATATAAACTCGGATTTCGCATTGTAGGTAGGGGAGACAGTATACGCTATGATCGTGAAAGATGATATAAGATTATAAGGTGATACCGTATAGATATCAAGATAATATTAATGTTTCATTCTGCCCCTTACATCAAAGTGCCCCAACTCCCCCTACCCATATCGTTTCCTTCTGTTATTGACACTGACACAAAGAAACCACTGACGCTGACAGCACTGACCCATCGCGGGACTGTTATGTGTGAATCATCCTTTAAAGCAGGCCTGGGATTTAAGTGACGCAGCGGCCGATTTTCATAGGCAACGCCTCCTTTCTCCCGCCACACGTCTTGGCCCCCGCGGCGGCCAAGGAGCTTGGAGCGCCACAGGCTCGTACCACATGAACCGCGCGTGGCGCGTTGACAAAAAAAAGGCATCCACAATCGTGCTCTCTGGGACGATGTAGAAACCTATTGATACAATGTCACCTTAATACGCTACGCGCGGTTCACGTGGTACGGGCCTGAGACGCTCTTAGCTGCTGGGCCGCCGCGGGGGCCAAGACGTGCGGCGGGAGAAAGGAGGCGTTGCCTCTGAAAATCGGCCGCTGCGTTCACTTAAATAAATCCCAGGCCTGTTTTAAAGGGTCAGTTTTCAGAACCTTGCACCACTCGAAATGGCAACATCGTGAAATCCCTGAAAGTGAAACACTTCGTTGGAGAATTTACATTTATCTCTTGTATGGGTTTATTAACGATCATGGCATGGCGATGAAAAAGGGAATAACTATTATCCTGTCGTAGTTAGTAAGCTTAGCAAGTAAGCTTAATGTTATAGTTTGAAAATTGTGTGAATTATAAAATGTCATTCCGCACCATCGTAACGCAAGACCTAAGGAGCTGTTCCGGTCTAGAGCCCATAAAAATACGTGAAATTAATAAACAGAAAAACTATTAAATATAATTTATTGGGACTTTTTGCATTGTACCGTTAAGGAACTAGTTCTTGATCAGGCACTAATTTTTGATCAGTTCATGAAATAAATCGTTCTTTTCATTTTATGTCCTTAAATAATTGTTTGAAATAATTACTAACATAAAAATGGATAATTCAAAAATATACGTGTTGTCTGTGAAAGCAGTTAGTATTATTAGTTGTTGTGAAAATAAATGTGTAAGGTAGCTCATTTGACGGAAGTCTCTGTCGAACGCCATCTCTTAACGTTCGAACTAAGAGATCACCATCGACGCCATAATCGATTTCTTTACTGATTATTGCGGTATTAAAGAATATTTTCA
Source organism: Andrena minutula (assembly GCA_929113495.1). Taxonomy (NCBI): domain Eukaryota; kingdom Metazoa; phylum Arthropoda; class Insecta; order Hymenoptera; family Andrenidae; genus Andrena; species Andrena minutula. Next base: position 28,493,112 of record OV815996.1, read on the forward strand.
TACATTTTGCTTACAATAGTTTACTTTACAATGTAGCGAAAGAGTTTTAGTATTATATGTAGCATTTTGCGTTAAAAGTCAGTGATCATTATTTAGTTCCATTTTTTCTTATGGAACCAATTTTTGATCATCTATATAAAAATTAGGTTAGGACATTATAAAATTATAAACGAAATTAAATTTAGATGGTTAAATACTAAAAATAAGTTTATTGCGCACTTTCGTTTTAATTAGTATTAGTATCTGATCAAATATTAGTTTCTTACCTAATAAGAAATTAGTTCCCATGTATTTTAGATGATCAAAAACTAGTTCCTGACCTGATCAAAAATTAGTTCCCATGTATTTTCAGATGATCAAAAACTAGTTCCTAGTCACCTTATTATTCCGTACCTTATAAATAATTAAATTATACTTATTTTCAACTTTTTAAAATTTTTCCTTTAAGTGTAAACATTAATTCATCTTTTAGTATAAAACAAGTCTATAGTTGAAAGTTTTATTAGGTTAAAAATAAATATTAAAGCGGGAAGCCCTCTAAACTGATCAAAAACTAGTTCCTTAACGGTATTAAGGATGTCTTAAATGATATATTTTTTGTTTCATAATTAATTATTGCAGACGGCACTGATTAATAATTGAAAATAATTCATCCAAATTAATGGGATCCGTATTTCCAAAAGTTATTATCTGATTCGACTGAAACTTTTTTATTTTGAAGAATATACTTCTGGCTAGGGCGGGGGGGGGGGGGGGGGGGGGGCAGAGAACAATTTCAAAAATGACATTTTTTTAGATAATAACGACACTTGCAGTTTGAAATCATTTTTTCCCTATATTTTTCATCCTTTCAACGCCTTCAAAAATGATAAATTTTCAATCTTTTTTTTTAATTTTACTGGTCTCCCCCCTAGCCGGAAGTATATTCTTGAAAATAAAAAACATTTCAGTTGAATCGGATAATAAATTTTGGAGATACAGGTCCCATCAATTTTGAGAACACTATTTCGAGATAAACGTATTTAAAGTTTTACTTAAGTGCTGAGTGGCCGGCTGTTACCCATGCATTTGCCGCTACTCAAATGCCTAACTTTGGGAATTTTACGAATTTCAACAAATCCTTTTAAACATGTATTCGTAAAAGGTTGAACATTCGAAAAATTAAATAACAAAAATCGATTTTTAGACCAGAACTGTCCCTTAATGTGACAACGCTGATATAGATATTGAAAAAACATGACAAATATAAATCAACGATAGAAAAATATAACAAATCAGATTATTAACTTTTATCATATCCATACTACGCTTGCGATCTGTCGGGACCAAATCCTTACATTCCGAACATAGTCTTTAGGACTTACAAACAGGTAATCGATCATTAGAGACGTATGTGATAAAGATTCCTGAGATATTGAGTCGAATACACGCAGTTTTAAAGGAAATGCGTGCCTCTGAGGCCAAAGATTTCAATACTGACATAAGAATGATGTAATATTTCCGACAGTACAGTGCCACCTCCGTTAACGTCGTCTTTTCTTAGATTTGATCGATAGAAATATGATAGGAAGCCAATTCTATGTGACGCAAATCCATGTCGGTTGTCGTACGAGGCTTCCAAAGGCTCGCGCTGTCTGTCGGATTAATTGCAGGCCTTCCGACGGTTACTGGCCGTCTCCTTGCTTTTTAAGTCCGCAGTTAAATTCTCGTAACACGACGTGCTCGTGGATCAACTTCCAGACTCAAGGCTCTGCGGTATTCCCCGAGTGCTGATGCACATGACACGTGCGTGTGTATACTATATTTATGTACAAGTGATACACGTGCTTCCGTGCACGCATTTCGATACAATGAGACCTCATTTACTATGTAGTAAGAGACGATGGAAGAAGGGGAAAGGTCATTGAGACACTTAATGATTTCGACGGGCGAAATTTCCTTACCCGAGCATCGTTATTTACGAGACATAAAGGCGAGATGCTTTAGGGTAAGTCAGGGTGAGATGGTCATACGGAAAAGATGGACAGTGACAGTATTTTTTAGAACGAAACGCCTGATTGCGCTGCCTCGACGTGGGTAGGGGAGACCGGGGCTAAAAGTTCCGGGGGTAAGTTGTTCCGACGGTTCTATCTTCAAAATGAACAGAGCGTAGTACTTTAAAATATTTTTTCCGTGTGAGTTGATCACGCCACTCTGTCGCCCATTTTAATAGCATCCGTGAAAGCGAATCGTGTGATTGCAAGCAAGCACCTATTAGTCCCGTACCAGATAAGTCAATATTTTTCTATCATTATTTTTTGGTCTATTTCGATTATTTAATGTCGATATTATTGATTGATTCGTTCTTATGAATCAAATGGAATTGAAGAAGATGGAGTTATAGTGTTTATCGTTTGAATATATGTATAAGCCGAATAGTCTGTCAAATTGCTGCATGTGTTGATAGGTAACGTTGTTACCGTAATAACTTGCCCCACTACAAATGTATAAATTGTCCCTGCTGATGCGAACATGTGAATGAAAAGCGGAAAGGGGCACCATTTCCATCGAAGTTATGCACAAAAATAAAAACTGTCGCTAGAGAATTCAGTATCTGCCACTTGACTCTATCGAGAGTTATTAAAAAACTACAATCTGGACAAGAAGCTACTTGTAGACTACAAATACAAATCTCAATAAGTAGATACCCACAGAAAGATGAATTTAAGACTGATTTGTAGATTTTAGTTTTTATACTAAAGATAATGATTATTATATTGTTTTGGTTTTCTTTTAAACATAATACATTTTTGTTGATCCGAAGCTTCAGAAATAAACATTCTTAATAAAATTCTGTTGGATTTCATTAGAAAATGAAATATTTCATTAAAAGGCAACTCTTATATCTTACAATTAGTAACAACTTACCCCAATGCGATAACAACTTGCCCCAAAAAGAGGTAAGAAGTTCCGCTTTGACCAGCCACAAATAAATTACTTTTTATGAAAAACCTATTACAATATATTAAATACAAGCTTAAAATCATAAAATATAATAAATTTAACAAGAAATTAGTCAATAGTGAAGAGAATAATTACATTATTTTCCCGTCGTTTTTTATGTTTTATCGAAATCGGAGCTTTTAGCCCCGATCTTCCCTACAAAGTGTCATAGAAAAGTAACATTCCTAGTTCAAAATTTCAAATAACTCTTTGCGACGATAATTTGAAGGGGACCATCCTAAAATTTTCGAAGCACGGGCATCTCTGCTGCCTAGCGGTCGCTGGCAACCCTCCGAACGCCGGGCCGGTGCATGGTTGTAGTGGAATGCGTCCGTGAGGCGCTGTTGCCATTTGACCTGTTCGCGCGCGCGTAGGTTGCAGTTTTAGCGGATGACCCTGTACATTGTCGCACCGCCCGACGAAGAATGCGAACAAAACACACCGAAATCGAGTGGGATAGAGTAATCTGACCGACGAACGTCAAAGCAATAGCGTAGGCATCTCAGACGGTTAACCATTAATATATAACCCCCCACAAACATGACTCATGTATGAAACAAGCTAATTCCCTTTAATTCACGAAAAAAGTTCACATGCAAAGATTGTGAAATCATCTTTGCTAATTCCAATTGTATTCTCGTTCTTCTCTCGAACACTGATTCCTCTGTCACTTTTTATACTTGACTTTCCTTTATTGGCCACAAATCAATTCAGTGCTCAGATTTTCAGCTTCGGTTTTAAGGAATTAACGGGCGAGAGGCCTGTAGTTGACACAAAAACTTGTATAAGAGGGACATCTTCTGTTAAAAATGTCGTATGAAGATCGTTTTACGATGGAAGATAATAGAAACTTGGTAGCGACTAATTTAAACAAATCAAAGTCGGTAATAGATTAATAGCATATTTGGCAACCTGCACTAGTACGCACTGAATGCGAACTTTTTCGCTTCCAATTGGCGAAAATTCTTTATTTTCGAAAGGGTGATTTGCTACAAGAAAGCTTCCATTTCATATTCTTAATTGACACATTTACAATTCGATCACGAGTACGCCACACTCTGTGTATGTTTTACATGAATGAATGAACAGCATAGATAAGTCACAAACAATGTTATTTTTAACTTGACTTTTACGAAAGTTGTTATTTTATGCAAAAGTACACGGTTGTCAAGAATTATCTTCAGTAGAGCGCTGAACTTTATTTAGATTAATGTTTGAAAACATTTTGATCAAGATTTAATACAAAAAATGAAGTTTCCTGTTCTGCACATCCGCAAAACTATAGGTATGTTAGGAAAATACTAACCCGGAAAACATGATAGATGCCCAAATTCCACACTTCTGGCTTAAACACTTTCTGGGAAATGATTATCTAAAGTTTTGTCTATAAACAAATCTTTCTACACACGTCTTATTATAAATGGATTAGATAAAAGCCTAATAAGAGCAATTTCTAATCTTAAAGTATTGCTAAAGCACGCATTAATAAGTTATGAAAATTTTTATCCTTGTATCTATACTTATCTTGTATTGGTGCCTATCTATACTTTCAACGTTTTCTAAACTTCTATACTTACTACGTTAACTTAATACAGAATATTGATCCTGTGAAGATATCGATCCGCAGGCATTGTAATTTGTTGGATAAAAATCACAGGAAATGATTGATAATAATAGAAGAAAAAAAGTCTGTATATTTCTGTATGAGTTTTAAATTATTGTTTGTATACACTGTTGAAGATAATAATTAGATAATCTACAATCTGCATGAATAGAGCAATTTATTCACAGGTTGTCCCAGAAGTCATTATATATGTAGGTAGATATATATATATACTAGCAAAATACCCGTGTTTCGCTACAGTAGGATAAATAAAAGGGGTAACATTACCCCTTTTATTTATCATATACATATCACATATACCCCAGTAGGATAAATAAAAGGGGTAACATTAACAAGGGGGCACATTTGCATGTGCTTTTTTAAGTCACTTTTAGAGTAATTTTTGTAATGTAACCTTTGTTTAACGAACATTTATATATGCATATATGTATTTTGGCTTTTAGTATGGGTAATATTTGTAAGTAGAAACCAAATTGATATCTAATCGGGCCTAATAGATATTAAGCAGTCCACAAAAACACGTTTTACACCAGTGATGTTTAAAACCTTAATGATAACAATAACTATTATATAATAGTGGGTGACCTCAATGCCAGGCGTGAGGCATGGGGAGACCGAGCAGACAATCAGCGCGATAAATATGTTAAGGTCGGTATCATATATATTGGCCGGTGAATTTCGTGAGGGGTATTCTCCCACCACACCGTTTGTTTGCCTCGGTGCTCCTTTTCTCAACGTTTTCTGACTCGCTCTCGTTCCATCTCGCTCTCGCCTTCGCAGAACAAGAGTGAACCAGAAGTGGTGGGGATAGTGCCAAGATTCTGATGTGTAGGCCAAACCGAGCTATCAGCGTAGAAATACACACATCAGAATATGTGTGCGTTAGCAACGAAAAAATTCAGGAACTGTATTGCTTAAAACATTGATTCTTTCTCGATAGCTTCATCTCGTATTGGTCTACGCATAGCTTCGCAACGCACACAACTATTACGTTAAGGATAAATAACAGCCAACCGGCTAGGTTCAGGCGGAGCCGAGCAGCGTTCCGTTTACCCCACCATACCCTGCGAGGGCCACGCAACTCCAACTGACAAATCAGCGATCGTCAGATGGTGGTGGCTGATTTCTCCTCGATCGCTGCTCGCGAAACCGAATTCACCGGCCAATATATTTGATACCGACCTTAGGCAATGGCATACGGACCATAACATAACCTATAACTCAAGGATAATCACCCCGTTCTTTCCTACTTTTAAGCCGGCGCAGACTTGCCTTGACGTGTGTCTAGTGGACTCCAGACTGGACTGGCTGGACGATCTCAATAGCAAAGCGCGAACACTCCCTTATGGCAGTGTCCACGCTGCAATATCTTTTACGTTTACAACTCAGAATGATGGCTTCCCCTTAACCGGGTTAACTCAATTATAAAGCTACAAAATGCGACAAATTTACTCGAACCGAAACCAATTTAACATTAAGGGGTAACACAACTCTAGAGACAGAAAAAATGACCTAAATTTGACAATTTATTTTGGAAGTATGACACACGGAATAGAATTCCTTTTCGGGGGGGTTTATTTAATACATATTGAAGTACGCAAACAATTTTTTTATTGTCATTTTTATACAAAATGGTGGCGACAGAGCCCGTCGTCGAAAACAGTTTTTTTTTAAAACACCGGCACGCGAGGACGGATTTCTCAGCATGTATGAGTCCTGGAACAAAAAACCAAAAAAATTTATAATCTATATACAATTAGCTTTGGAAGTATGTAGGGTTTTTTTTAATCGATTTTTGTGGAAGTGGTGCACTTTTTAAGAAATGAATCGATTTTTTGTCCTAAAAATGAGCATTAAATCGTTTATAAAAGGAAAAGTTTACATTGAATCAAAAAACGACTACGTACTTCCAAAGACAATATTGTTGTGAAACTACTGTAAAAATTTCAAATCGATCCATGCAATAGTCTCCGAGAAATCCGTCCTCCCAGTTTGAAAACAGTGGTTTCGAGAAAAACGCGTTTAAAGTTTTATAAACACTTTAATCCCTGAAATTTTTGTTTACCTCTAATCTGCGATGCCTGCACCATACATTTGGCCATCCAGGTCGAGGTTTGTCTCCTCCTCTTCCTTCGTAGATGCTTTTAAGGATATTCGGTCCTTTTTTGCGACATTGCAAAGCGATCTCTCGGAAAAGTCGATACGGCGCTCGTCAGTTTCCACGCAGAAGTTATAATAATTCGGTCCAATTGTCATACCCAAATTCTGCATGAGCCTCATGACAGTTGATAAGCCGTCATTATAAATGCCTGCACTAATATAACTGCCGTGTTGAGAATATTTTTGCCGCTAGAAGTTGATTTCGGAGCCATTGACCAGACTGTGGCGTTAAAGCTCTCGTTGCTATTTTGCGTAAAGCCGCCGATGCAACGAGAAAGCAGTTCGTCACGGCTTAAATCGTCATAAATGGGAGAAATCGTTTCGTACACTTCTTGAGATATAGGTGGTTTATGCATTTGGTCTGATCTAGTAGCTTGATTATTTCGAAAGGTAAAAGTAGTACAAAAGCGAGGAATCCCAGCGCGCCGCGTGACTGCGCAGCGCGCGCTCTGACGCGCTGCGGCAAAATCGGTAATTGAACCTTTTAACATTTGTTTTCCACTATAAATCAAACGGCATATTGTTTTTATGATCCTAAAGTATCGTTTAAGTAAAAAAAATCGATTTTTTTAAAATCCTAGAGTGGTGTTACCCCTTAACAGAAATTGATAGTCACTTACAAAGAATAACCAACGCAATTGCCCTAAACATAAACAACACGATCCCTACATACAAAAACAGTAATAGCGTAGACAAATACACGAACCGCAATCTTACAAATATACAGTAAACAAAAAGTATATAGTTTCCCTTTTACACAAGATGCACATTGAAGATCCATACGCACTTAGACCATTAACAAAAGCAGCAAAAACCACCCTTAAAATAATAAACAAATCCTTACGATCAGAACTGAAAAAAGTAATAGAAAAATATTGGTCAAGTGCCATTAAAAACATAAACTTCAGGAAGCGAACTGCTTTTTTTCCAAAAGTCAACGCAATCTTTAGACCCAAACAATTTAGCGACGTTGGCAATATCCACATAAAAACAGATAACAACCTTATCCTCGCTAGAAACAATTGTAACCTAGCTAATACACAAAAACTAGACAACGAATACATCTTCACAGACCCAAAAGATAAATTCAACGTAACAGGTGCATATTATGAGTCGATCAACTCACCGCGATATCTCAACCAAAGCACACGCTTAAAAGAAATAATAGACCATTCGGCCGAGAATACCAAATAAACTTTCAGCAATAACAGAGACAATGATATAACGATAACCCAATTTAACAACACCAACAAGGCCATCAGCAAGGAAGAGATATAATAAGAGGCGTCACTCGACAAGGACAGAAATAACCTAGGGAAATCACTAGACAATCAATTTAAATGCCCATTCGGCAATGATCGGTAAACTTCGGCAATAATCAGCCAATTGCGGTAAGGTACATTTAGTCGATTTGAATATCCCGCTCGGATATACAACCAATTTAAATGCCAAGGTCAAGTAAGGACTTCAAAGGTTCCGTCCGGAGTGACGCCTCTTATTATACTTACTCTTTGCCATCAGCCCAGAACTTACCGATGATGCAATACAACCATTCTGCAACCCCACCACAATAGAACAGATATTAAAAAATCTGCCAAACAAAACATCGTGTGGGTTAGACGGGAAGTATCACTATGTGCAATGACAAGCGCCAGATGCGTACTGTACATATGTATATATTTACTCATATATCATGTTCTAGCTTTTATAAATGATATATATCGTTACTTAAAATTTTGTTTTCTTTGCGTCCGAGTTATTTATTTCTATATTATTAACTTTCTAATTATTTTATGTGTCGCTGCAAAGATATGTATTATTAGTTATAAATATTTTATTATCAGTAGAATCGAACCGTCAAGTCATACGAAATTCCGGCAGTAGCAAATGTTTTGGAAATTTCATGACGCCACCGAATTATATTACGGGACCTGCTCTGCACTGGGGCCCCACAAGGAACCCAGTCATATATATGCACTTACGCTACGCGCCTACACTACTGCAGTTCTCCTCACCGATTCTACCCTTAGTAACGGCGTACGGCTGTTTGCCTACCGCTAGGCGCTGAAATAGGCTCCCTGGGCAGGCCTGCACTAGAAGGTTAAGGGGTTAGCTACCCTCAGCAAGGTCAGAAAATCGATTTTTGGATTTTATCATTTTCTCAAAGTCCTGAAAATCCTGAAAATGTTTTCTGTAAATTTCAAGTCGATCCGATTAAAATTATGGGAGATATACGACTTAGAGTGTACGCGCTGCAAAGCGTACCGCCGACCACCTGAAACTTTAAACGCGTTTTTCTCGAAACGGGTTTTTCGATTGTCGTGAAACTTTGTAGGTTTCTTCTAGACATTCAAATCTATACTCGAAGTCATGTAAGAAGGATTGTGGCGACCGACGAGTTTAGACCGGTTCTGCGCATGTTGGCGCTCATTGGCTATGTCACCACCAATGGTCTTTCGGCTGCGCATGCGTGCTGCGCCGAAAGCATTGGTGTGGTGCCACTTTTGTATATACCGCGTGTTTCGACTTTTTGTCGGATTTGATTGTCTCTTTTTTACTGCAAATTTAATAGAATACACGTATTATTTGGTTACCCGGTGCATGGTACCTGGGTGGTAAAGTGGGGGAACAGAGACCTCGCGACAGTTGAAGAGCTTATTCTACATGCGCGAAAAAGATCCTTCTTACATGACTTCGAGTATAGTCTTTAATCGAAGCATTTGTTTTTTCAATACATAGTTTTTATTTTATGGACGAAAAATGAGTGTTTTTTCTACGGAAATGGATCATTTCACTTAAAACATCTGCCATTTTATCCCAGATTAATATTTTATAAAACGGAACGAGTAAAGACTAGATGAACTATTGTACTAACTAAATCTCCTTGGTTTTTTTATTTCGGATAGCCCAGTTCCGAATAATTTTGATCACCGCAAAACGTGTTTCTAAAAACAGCTTCCGGGAAATCAGTTGTAATTGTGTAATAAATAAATCTTTTTATACCAAAACATAATATAATAACCTATTAAAGTATCCCTAATCTGAATACAAAAACCATTGCATAAAAATAGACATGTATTTTCTGAAATAAATTCCCAAAAATTTATTCTTTTTCTACCTCCTGAGGGGAACTAACCCCTTAAGTAGACCTTACACTATAAGAAAATCAAAAGCCATTGTTAAGAAAAATCTTTGGAAATGAAGGAAAATGAGATTTACCGGAGGTATTGAAATTTTCGCCCTGCTCAGGTGGTAGGGTAAAGTGGAACACCCACTTGAAGACCATGTAAACGTACAAAATCTTTATTTTTATGAATTAAAAAGTATTCATTTATGTAAAAAACTATAAATATATGTTGTAGGTGTAACTATTAGAAATAAAATATAACAAAAAGATATATTATACACATAAGAAAAAATATTCTACCAGATAACATAAAATTTACTGGGAATAATCAAATACACATGGATTTTCACCCGAATATTGTATATCAACACGTGAATTTTTTTAGTTTGTAGTGCATTTTAAATAAAATTATTTAACTTAAACAATTTCTTTGTATATTTTTTTATTATTTACTTTTTAGTGTCTAAGTTTTGATTTTAGGTTATATGCTAATTGCATGTCGATTGAATTGATTTGATTTGTAGTTACAGGCTGATTTCAATTCGTCTGAATTTGTGGTTGTGGGTTATATTTATTGATGACTGGGTAATTTTTTCACCCTCCCGTTTTTCATGATTTTCTATTGTCATCATAACTACGCACGCCTGCAAAGTGCCAAGACAATTGGATTGGTGCAAGTGGGTTAAATAAGCGTTCCGTTTTACCCCGCGTAAAATGTTCCGCTTTGTTTGCCCCACATGCAGTCATTCAGTAAACATATAATATTTACACTTCAGCGTGAGGTAAAACACTTTTGAATACGCCAAAATGTAGCGTACGGACTATAGAATCCAACGATGTACCTACCGTTATTAATTTTCGAAATCCAAGGCCCGATAAGTGGTCGAAAGTACAACACAATATTGAAACGTCGATACCGGAAATTTTTCCAACTCTCTTAACGGAAAAGTAATGTGTGCACGGGGCTATGGTCTGTCACGAAATGATGTGAGGACCCTGTGGTCCCATGTCACGCGATATCAACTCATTCGCAGCTCTTATTTAAGAGAAACATTGATGTTCCGTTTCACCCACCCGTTCTGTTTTACCCTACTCTCCCCTACCTGGATAGCTCTCGGCGGGAAAACACGTCGACACCACTCAAAGTGGTGATAATTCTTTAAAATTCGTATTTCGAATCAAATGCATTTATTGAAGAAGTAAATACGTTGAAATACATAAGCACTAAACTTTCCGTTTCATTTGGAGTGTGCGGAGAATCCAGCACTTTACTATATTTTGCACTCACAAATTAACCGGCATCGAACAGAAGGGAGATAACGGAAATACGATATAACGTCTAATATTACAATAACTACCAAGCCGGCTAAAACTGGATTACAGGGATTAACCTTAATATCAACAGCTTAAATAAGAAACCTTAGAACGTCATTTTGTGCTAGAGAGGCAGTGAATCACTGCCAGAATAGGGAAGACGTTTGTCCCACTTTCAAGCATCGATACTAGCCCTTTTCCTCGGAATTCTAACAGGTCTAATAACAAATATCATAACATCGAATTTGATACAAACATTTTCCTTAAATTGGCTACGACACTAAAACAATTTTCTCAGCAAGTTCAGCGATCCATATTCTGTTTACGCTTCTTTCATGCAGGTGCATTAGGGTGGACCTTATTTTTCGACCATCAGATTTTTTTGGTCCCGTACCCCAGAAATGTGACACTTGTTGGGAAAATGATCTGGTAAAATTTTCAGCGCGATTGGACCACGGGAAAAGGACGCGCAACGAATTTGAAAATTTTGAACTTTTTAAACCTTGACATAAATATACATTATGATACATTGTTGAATTTGTATTTTTTTTTCTGTGTAAGAAAACATACACAGCACATACGATTGTTAACAAAAAAAAACGTCCGTGACCTTGAAAACTCGAAAGAATGACCTTGAAAAAAAAATTTCCCCCATTATATTCGCCTCTTTATATACTAGAACTTTTGTCTGAAGAGTTTTTTCATATATCCATAAACGATGGAGATATTAAACACTTTTGATTTTCATTATAACGCTCAATTATACAGAAGAAAAGCAGTTCTAAGACTGAAAATAAGTTATTATAGCTATTATGTAAATTACGAATAAAAATGTCATTAAAGTATTCCGTCTCAGATTTGCTCGTGGACTCGTCAGTAGGGCCCAGCAGAACCTGTCTCAATTCCCGATACAACGTCTTAATACGCTCACCTTGAATTTAATATTCTTTACGCAATTCATTTTTAAAACTCAAAATATTGATCGTTATCTTGGATATATAATATAAGATATATTAGTCTTTATTGACACTTGTATATCGTTTAAATCAAGATGAAACAATGTACAAAGTAGCATCATCCAGCGAAGAAGATGGTCACCTATCAAGTGAGGGTGAAAATATTGAATTTATTAGTCCCGTGGATGAAGCTGGTCCAAGCAACCCTAAAAAGAGACGTGCTCAAATTGATATAATTACGCCAAAACTTGTTGCAAACCTTGACAAGTGCAAAGTAAGCGATCGTGATGCTGTTCGTATAATAACAGCAACAGCTCAAGCTCTTGGTCATGACCTATAGTCGTGTTCAGATTTATTGGCCGGTGAGTTCGGTTTCTCGAGCAGCGCGCGAGGAGAAATCAGCCACTACCACCTGACGATCGTGGATTGGCAGTCGAAGTTGCGCGACCCCCGAAGGGTATGGTGGGGTAAGGGGAACGGTGCTCGACTCCGCCTGAACGAAGCCGTGTGGCCAGTGATGCCAGAATCGTGGGACGCGGGACCAAACGCTTACCCCCACTATCACCTACCGTCGTCTCCCACTATGCCCTACCGGCGTCCCCCACTATCTTCCCACCGCACTGCACACAAGCATATTTTTACTCCTGTCCGTGTGAGCTGCCTGTCGAACTGCCGAGCACACGGACAGGGGTAGGGATATGCTTGTGTGCAGTGCGATGGGAAGAAAGTGGGGGACGACGGTAGGCCGTAGTGGGAGACGACGGTAAGTCATAGTGGGGGTAAGCGTTTGGTCCTGCGTCCCACGATTCTGGCATCACTGGTTCCCAGCACCTCTGGTGGTGCTACGGGCTACTAAACGAGGAAGCACGACGCCGCGCCGGCGTGCACGTGGTCGCCGTTCGTCGTTTGGCGGCCATTGTTGAAGAACATTCCATAGTCTCTGTGTGACAGATCTTACGTGTTGCGAGCCGTTTGTGGCAAACTTATAATAAAGAACGAAAATTAGTAAATTATTTACGCAGTGAAGGGGGAGGTTTATTTTCGCCCTAACCTTTACGGAACAACGAGATGTTATTGTTTCTATTTTAGTAGAGAGAGTTATTACAAAAGTAACTATCGCTTTAAAACTTGCAATGTTTGAATATGATTGATTAGTAATGAGTAATATTATTGCGGTGTTAAAACCTTTGCAAGTAGCGATTACTGCACTACGCTCCGAAAATACAGTAACTATTTCTATGGTACTGCTTATTATTCATGGCATTGTTAATAATCATTTGACAGTTAATAACATGGACAGAGCTGGGACTGAGCAATTTAAAAATGTTTTGATAACGTCCTTTGTCAATAGATTTAATTTACAGTCACGTGTTGAAAGTGTACATCATTTTGCTTCGTTTCTTGATCCAAGAAGCAAGGAAATGTCATTTGAAAATAATGAAATGAAAAATCTCACCAGACGTTCCATTGGTAATACGATGGAAAACATTTCCATGATTAAAGCAGTACAAAATGTTAATCCTATGCCAAGTGCACTAGATTTTATATTCTAAACTTCAAAATCTATCAACGATTGTAATTCCGAAATGCAAATGTATTTACAAGAGACACAAGTGGACCATAATTCATGCCCATTAGAATGGTGGAGAATACGTGAAAGCAAATACCCAAGACTTGCAAAAATTGCTAAGATGTATTTATGTATACCTGCGACGTCTGCCAACTCTGAACGAGTATTCTCAACAGCTGAAAATATTGTTACCGCAATTCGTAGCTGCCTACTACCCGCGAATGTTAATTTGTTAGTATTTCTATAAAAGACTAAAGATATCTAATTCAAAATAATTAATTGCTTCATTGTTTTATTGTTTCACAAAAAAATATAAATTACTCGAAACATACCCGAGGAGTCAGGTGGTAATACCTCTAGTGTCTCATGGGTACCCGGATAGCCGAGTAATTTTTGACTGGGTATCTCACGGATACCCGGGTGTCTTACCGGGTACCCGGCGGGTCGGGTAGTAACAGCTCTAGTGCTCACTGTAAGTGCTTGCGACCATCGCGCACGCCACCGAGTGTCACGGCGCCCGAAAGACGGAGCGAGACAAAACATCACCGCATCATCTGTCTCGTACCGTCCTCGCTCGCTTCCAATGGCTCTCGCTCACTCTCGTTCCATCTCGCTCTCGTCTTCACCGGACAAGAGTAAGACAGAAATGGTGGGGATAGCGACAAGCACGTAACCGAACCAAAGTGAGCACATACGGAGACAATAGTCTCGTTAGCCGCTCGCTGGTCGGGACCGGCGTTGAACCCGTATCGTGAACGGAGTCCTAATTCCGAGTCTGAGTTTATATATATATAGTGCACGACAGTTAGATGGTCGGTATTTTATGACAAACACGTGGAAATATTTTAGGTCATGGTAGGGGAGAGTAGCTTATATTGGACCGGCTCCTTAAGGGGTCATGCTCAATCACAAACCTTCGAAAAATCGATTTTTCAATTTTTGTATTTTTAGAGGCTTCAACTAGTGCTGGAGGTTTATAATACGGGCCTGGTATCGATGACACCTCGTAAGTTGAAAAATTAACATTTTATACATATAAGAATAAACTGGACTTGAAACTTCAAACGCGTTTTTCTTGAAACAACGTTTTCAAAATCGGTGACCAAAATATTTAAAAAACCATTCAACCGATTTACTTCCAATTATTTATAAATTTAATTTCGACCGTAATAATTAATATATATGTTGTCGGCGCACTGGTTCGGTCAATTTAAAACAATAAAAATAATAATAATACTTTTTTTACCATTGTTGGAATTTCGACTTTAGAGAGATTTTTAAGCCAATTGTCGTTATTATTATCTAAAGTCATATTTTCAAAAGGAACAACCCCACCACTATCATTGTTAGTAGAATTAATTTTAATTTCAAGCAAATTGTTGAATTTCTTAATGCAACTATTTTTATAGATTTTAAACAATCTTTTGTATTTCTTATTTTCAAAGGTACAATATCTTTCAAACAAATGTGACGGGAGGATGAATTGAATTTCCTCATTCAGATGTTTAATTCTATTTAAAATTGAATTTTGTATATTATGTGTGTCCTTGATAGCAATGTTAAGCAATTTTTTCATGAATCTCCTTTTTAAATTCAACAATTTACCAGATGCTGCAGCAGAAACTGTAGACATTTTAGAATTATTCATAAAGTTATTTGAAATAAAATTGGAAACGATCCCATTAAAGATCCCATATTAAAGAACGTACTTTCGAAATTTACCATCCATTGTTAACAGAAAGACGGAAAAAAACTAAGGAAAATGAAGTAGGATCAATTGGTTGGAAGAACACCGTTGTATTACCGTTTTGTAATAATATCTCTAATGACATAAGAAGAATCTTTAGAAAATCCGGAATTCGCACTATTCTTAAATTACCGTTTTACACGAAACAATTGTTCCTTTTAATTAAAGACAAAATACCTCTTTAAAAACACTCTAACATCGTATATTCAATCCCTTGCTTGGGTTGTAATCAAGTTTATATCGGGCAAACATCTAGACTTTTAGAAAGACGAGTATATGAACATAAAAGAAATATTTTTGTATCTCCCTTACAACATACTGCTTTAACCAAGCATTCGTTAGAGTTTGATCATAGGTTTGATTTTGATAAAGATTTTAAGATTGTTGATAAAGAAACTAATTTAAATCAGAGGATTCTTTTGGAGACAATTCACATGATTAAACAGCCTAGCGTAAATCTTAGGTATGAAACACCTAAAATACAAGAATATTACGCAACATTGCTAAAGAAGTAATGTCTTATGATGTTTTCTGCACCATAGAATTTTATATGATCGAACTAATTTTCTACATATCAGTTGATTGGTATGTAATTGTTTATTTGCTCATTAACACCTTTAGAGTGTATAACACACCATATGAACAAGAATGCTTTGTTACTGCAAACGGTAGGGGAAGCCCGGGCAAAGCGGTTATGTTAAGGTTTAGTGAGAAAAATAACATAGTTACAATTAAGATGAGAAATATTTTTTATATCAATAATCATTTAAAATTAATCAGCTTTCTGATACAATAACGAAAAAATGGGTAACTGAAACATTTAAAGCATTTTAAAACGAAAAACGTAAATAAGTCAATCAATCCGCTTTGCCCTACCCCCCTGGGCAAAGCGGATCAGGGGGTCGGCAAAGCGGATGTTATTAAATAACGCAAAGTCAATCTTGGCATTCGTCACAGAAGTCACTGCCAGATCCTTCATATACAGTGCAGCATTCATGGGCCCATCTGGTACATTGGCTGCACTGGATCCAGTCTTCGGATGGGGGGTCGGAGTATGGCTCAAAACACACATATATGACAATAATATTTATCAATATCAATATCAATAATAAAAATTTATCAATAATATATGACAATAATAAAACAATAATATTATGAGCGAGATTAGCAGGGCAGAGGATTGACGATCCGCTTTACCCCGATCCGCTTTGCCCAAAGAACCCACTTGGTGGAAATTGTAATGTTTGAGAAAAGTATGAACAACAAATTAAAAATGTTAACCTCTAATAGAATCTTAAAGACACAGAGTTCTTATAAAAAATATTTACTGTGGTAAATACCGATAACTATTAATAATCAAGCCACGTACCTACCTGAGCGAAATGTGTAAGAAAACGCACAATTTTCGTTTTTTCTTCAGAAACGACGCACCACAGCAATTAAATACTTTATTGCATTGTCATGGCCTCTAAAATCGGTCGCTTTCTAGATCAGGAAAAACTCGTGGGACCATCTTTGATAGCAAAGCAAAAAAAAAGACGATCCGCTTTGCCCAGGGTATTCGCTTTGCCCGGGCTTCCCCTATATCCTTTAAGTTTGAATTTCAGGGAGTTTAAATATGTTTTTAACTGTCAACGGTATTTACCTTGTTTCACCTTCTAGAAGCAGATGTTTTGTTCACGGTTTACTTTAGTCTTATTCCAACCGACTCGCGTGTCACACGTAGTGCCAGAGCACTGTGACTCATTTTTAATAGCAAAAGCAGTTTTTTATATTTGTTTTAAACTTTCCTGAAGATGATTTAAACCAAAATCGAAACGTCGGAAGCTTATATAATTATAATTGCAAAATAGCTTGTTTTTATTGTTTTAAATTGGCCGAACCAGTGCGCCGAAAACATATATATATTTACTTCCAATTTTACAAGCTTACTATAGGAACAATAAACTAGTCTTTCTTTTAATTGACGAAAATCAGGCACGATTTATGATAAAAATTGAAACTTTTACTTTAAACATCAGCCATTTTTTCCCAAATCAATATTTCAAAAAATCCTTCGTTCAAAGACAAGATAATATAATATAATAAGTAAATTCTTTTGAATTTTTTAATTTAGATGATCGACTTTCGAAAAGCAGTGGTCACTGCAGAAGCCTTTTTTGAGAGGACCTTCGAGTGATGGGCAATAACTTTGTTATTACTAAATATTTTTAAATAAAAAAATTACGATACACAGTACTAGATGCAATCCTGAAAAGGAAAAAATATTTTTTGAGAAATCTGTTATAGTTTTCGAGTAAAAAATTTCCGAAGATCACACTTTTTTCGGCCTCCTGACTGAGCATGACCCCTTAATTGGACCATTCGTATATCTCGATAAATAAATATATTTGCAGTTGTTCTTTCGGCTACACTGTTTTAGGAAGTGGAGATGGGACGTGTGAGAACAGCGAGACGGTTATTCATTAATTTGTGGTTCACCGTCGTCGAAATATAGAAATACGTGTTGCGTGATCATTATTTTTCGTGCTTTTTCAAGTGAATTTCTTTCAACAACTTGTAACTACCATAATTTTAAATGACACTAGTGTAAAGTGTGCTGTCTTAGCTTGTAATTTCAATGAAAACATATCTTTTGGATGTGACGTACAAGTTGCCTAATATTGGACCATTACTACATAGTTGCTTAAATTGGATCGGTCCATTCTAGGATACAATCTATGTTATGGTAGCGAATAGTTAAAAGCATATTAAAAAAAAAAAAAAAAAAAAAAAAAATTGGCTTCAAAAAAATAAAACTGCTCTAAAAAGTAAAAAATAATATTTTCCCTTATATAATATAAGACTCTCATTAGGGAAAAAAGTATTTTTTACTCTTTAGTGCAATTGTATTTTTTAAAGTCGGTTTTAATTTTTTTAAATTATTTTATTTTTAACTTTTTCGTTTTATATATATTGACCCAACATGCTGACGATATATGCGCATACGTACATAAAATAATAATAATTAGGTGACAATAGTCTTTATTATTAACCAGAACTGGCAAAACATTGCGCCAATGTTGATGCAGTGTACGATGGGACCACCGGGGCATCGCCCTCTTTCGAATAAAAAAAGATCATCAAAATTGGCCCATATGCTGGGGAGTTATGCGGGGACAAATATAAAAAAAAACACTAAAACAACGTACTATTGCACTACGTGCATGGTAAAATACTTGTTTCTTCCTGTTTCTATTTTTATTCAATGCCCTGATCAGTGTTTTTTAGATTGTATATATAAATTCATTGGTTTTTAGGAGCGGTCCAATGTAGGAAACCGGTGGTCCAACTTACGAAACCGGTTGCCTGAAATGGACCGAAGTCATTAGTTTAGTTTTTTTGAGATATTATTTTAATCAATTATTTTATTAACACGCTAAATACATGATAAAATCTACATGAAATGTAGATCATTTTCCCGTTTTTGTTTCCTTTCTGCAATTTGTTATGCCCGTGTAGGAGAGAAAAGTAAAAAAGTGGTCCAAAATAGGCAACCTTCCCCATTATGTACAAAAAAATATTACAAAACTAAGGCGTTTTATTAAACTTAATAGACTAGACACGGTACATAATAGAACAAAATCATTTACTTACCTCAGAAAGAACAGATCAGCTTTAAAAAATAACTTTTAACTCACTGAATATCAACGTATACGTTTAATGCCTCAGAACATCGAGTGCAATGGAGTAAACAATGTGGCCCCGAAATGGGTTAAACAGAATTGTAATTTTCATTTGTTAATTCAAATAAAGTTCTAATATCTGGTCGACGAAGCGAGAAGTAGCTTTGATTGGTATTGTACGCTGGTCGGTGGTACTGCTCGACTCTCCCCTATTAAAAATAGACCATTTTTAACGCGGGATAGTACCAAAGCTGATTGTGTCTATTGTTTTAAGAGTGTATTTTATTGTGAGGAGAGAAATTCTCAGAGATATTTGACGGTAATTCTGGCCGAAATAAGCGAAACTCTGACCGTGATTCTGAGAGAAACGGTCGGATTTTGGGTTTGACCCAACTGACTAGAGCTGTTGAGATTCCCGGGAGATCGGGTACCCGGGTAACCGTAAGATACCCGGGAAGAAAAAAATTTCCCGCGTGGGCGCTACCCGGCTAAACTACCCGAGATACTCGAGGCATCCAAGATCTCACTTCTTAATGTTATTCCAACCCAAAGCCATAAAATTCGGTGAGGTACTGCAGGTGGTTGACGTCGTCACGGGGTGCCAGGAAGCATCTCTCTGACAGGCGTCGCTGCAGAATCACCCTCTGTACTCTGTAAGTTCTCGGGTATCTCGAGTATCTCGAGTAGTTTTCCCGGGTAGCGCGTACCCGGGAATTTTCCTCGTCCCGGGTGTCTCACGGGTACCCGGGTACCCGGGTCCACAGCTATAGCTCTACAACTGACTAGGCCGCGAAGATGCTGTTCTTGTCGATCACATTGTCTGTCACTTTCGTGACAAGGTTTGGGCTTCTTGAGAGCAGACGTGAGCAGTAATTTGTTAATCTGACACTGTCGGTCCCAAACAGCGTCAATCTAGCGAGACATTGTTGTATTTTAATTTCTAAGTTCTGTATTATTTTATTAACAGTAGTTAATTTCAATAAAATATGTTAGCATTAACCCTTTACACCCAAAAAGCTTTTACAGTATCAGCGACTGCCCACTGCCAGATACTCCATCGTTTATGGATATATGAAAAAACTCTTCAGACAAAAGTTCTAGTATACAGGGTCATCGTTTAATCCTGCAACCCGCGCGCGCGCGAACCTGTAAAATGGCAACACCGCCTCACGGACGCATTCCACTACAACCATGCACCGTCCCGGCGTTCGGAGAGCTGCTAGCGACCGCTAGACAGCAGTGATGCCCGAGCTTCGAGAATTTTGGGCTGGCCTCTTTCAAATTAACGTTGCGAAGAACTATTCAGAATTTTCCGGCCGGGGTTGAAAAATTTGGGGCCTTTTTCGTATAACTTTTGAACTATAAGAGATATCGGAATGCAATTTACTCTGGTAAATGAGGAAAAATTATTCCCTCTTAATGATGGATAATTTAACATATTTTACGTTTACTTAATTTTTCTTTTATCATTTTTTTAACCATAATTATTTAAAAAGCTTTTGCAAACTGTTTATTTGATAATGTATTTAACGCTGTTTTTAAAATTCGTGGTGTTGATAAACAATAGGCTTGTTGTTTCTGTATCATTACTTTCATAAATTGAGAAATTAAATTGTTATTGAATTATGTGTTAGTTCTGCAGACCTCCGAATCTATTGTTCTGGTTTTCTTTTTTATGATTTTATTCTTAATGCGGTGCATACCTAAATCAGACGTAGGGGGTAACTAATGGGACGTGTCTTTGATTGTAGCGGTGTTTGATTTTTTTCTGTAGAATTGTTGTGTTTGAATGTTTTAACTACTCAATGCCACGCCTATTCCGGCTTCCGATAATGTCATTTTTTTTAATGATGTGCCATTATTGTGGCTTTTACAAGGACGTGGCGAAAAATCTCTCCGTACAAGGGTATAGCGCCGCGGTCAACCCTGTCGTAGCTAAAATTTTTTAAATTGAGACGAGTACGAGATCAGTTGACATTATTTTCAAACCTCATTACAGTAATTTGGGGTGCGAGTGGTAAACCGATCATAAAAGCGGAGTGCGCGGCTCGATTACCTGGGCCGGGAAATTCCCAATACCTAGCTCTTTGCGACGCTAAAATTTTCGAAGCCGGGCATCACTCTCTCCGCTGGGCCGGTGCATGATAGTAGTGGAATGCGTCCGTGAGGCGGTGTTGCCATTTTACAAGTTCGCGCGCGCGCGGGTTGCAGGATTAAACGATGACCCTGTATAAAGAGGCGAATATAATGGGGGGAAATTTTTTTTTCAAGGTCATTCTTTCGAGTTTTCGAGTTTTAACAATCGTATATGTTGTGTATGTTTTCTTAAACAGAAAAAAAAATACAAATTCAACCATGGTATCATAATGTTATCTTTATGTCAAGGTTTAAAAAGTTCAAAATTTTCAAATTCGTTGCGCGTCCTTCTCCCGTGGTCTAATCGCGCTGAAAATTTTTCGAGATCATTTTCCCAACAAGTGTCACATTTCTGGGGTACGGGACCAAAAAAATCTGATGGTCGAAAAATAAGGTCCACCCTAATACACATGTATGTCCTGTATAAAAGATATGAATGCAAAAACTATATGAAGTACGTGCTAATTTCTCATGGGAATGGATGCCAAGTGGGAGTATTAGAAAGTAGTAGTATCTATTTTTATAACCTTTTAGTTAGTTGTAAGTTTGACGGATGACTGCGTATGATCCGTTTTTATTTTTTATTATATTCATTCTACACATTATCCTTCTATTGCATTATTATTAAGTTATATGCCTATATCAGCGAGTATATTTAATAACATTATGTATTTACATAATAAAATGTAAATGGAATTGGTATATGTAAACTTATGAGTTGAATATTTACAGAGAGGTCCAATAACTGCGTTATGGTCGTTTCGAAGGATCTGTCATAAACAGAAATGCCAATGAATTTTTTGAAAATTTCATCGGCTAATACGCTTTTTTATAATACACTTAACAAAATTGTTAATCTTCTGTCAGGATAAAAAATTATACTGTACGATTAATCCAGACATCATCTAGATCTAATCTAATTGTAAGTAAAAATCATACTAACAAATAAAACAAATCCATTATCCTCTCCTGTTTACGCACGAAGAGTTTTATTTGCATTTGAAGAACGCCATACTTATCCGATGCTAATGGCTTTATGTGTACCTACGCTGCGAATCGAAAACCAGTAGAGGGGAATCGATACCTCATATAAAAAGGAATTTCCGAGCGACGTATTTTTAGATTAAACAGATGCCACAACCTTGAGCGTATAGAAGTTGATCTAAAAATAAGTGACTAATCCCAAATGCTTATTTAATAATGGGAAATCGGTTCATCGACGCGTAACAGTATAAGTGCAAATACAATTTTAAGAATGTGGTAAGCAGATTGTCTTCTTTTCTTACGAAAACGAAATAACAATCTTGTTTTTCTGGTGTCGATGGCTACTTCTTTACCAAAGAAGGAAAAGAGAGGAACTTTGGTTCTTTAAACTGTTTTGGAAAGCTGACATAAAACTTCGTTCAGGTTAAAAGAAAACGAATAGATTTGATAAAGCAACAAATAAGAATAATAATTTATCTCAATTCGAATTAGTTTAATATACCCAATTTGAAGCACAAAGGGCTCTTTTCGATGAGAGAACAGATAGCGGAAATTGATATCCAGAATGTAGCGACTTAAGTTACGGCTAACATCAACTATTTTGATTCACACATTTTACTTATTTTCCTTTTAAGGGGGAACAACACCTTGAAGCCCGAAAAAAAAATGAAACTTTTTCTAATTTTGTGTTAGATATCCATACTTCGTAGGAAAGTCATTGATATGAGGTTTAAATGTGCATGTAGTGGACAGTATTTTAGAATTTTTGTGTGACAAAATAAACGAATTTATAACTTTAAACTCATTTTTCTCGAAACTATGTTTTTCACACTGCTTGAACGATTTTCTCCGCACAATTTTGCATGAATCAATCTCCGGTTTTGCGTATTAATTCTACAGAAAAATGCCTTCAGATAAGCGTACGGAAATTTAATTACAATAATTTTTGGAGAAATGGCGGAGATTAAAGGGCAAAGTTCTAAAATGTCGAGTCAGTTTAAGGAAAAATTCAATATATTTTGGGGTGGAAAAAATAGTAAAAATAATTTATTTTTAGTTTCCATACGCTTAACCGAAGGCATTTTTCTGTAGAATAAATACGCAAAACCGGAGATTGATTCATGCAAAATTGGCGGAGAAAATCGTTCAACCAGAATGAAAAACATAGTTTCGAGAAAAACGAGTTTAAAGTTATAAGTTCGTTTATTTTGTCACACAAAAATTCTAAAATACTGTCCACTACATGCACATTTAAACCCCATATCAATGACTTTCCTACGAAGTATGGATATCTAATACAAAATTAAAAAAAATTGCATTTTTTCCGGGCTTCAAGGTGTTGTTCCCCCTTAACACGTGGCTGATAGATGGGGGGTCAATTTTGACCACTGTTACATATCAAGCTACATAAGGTAAATGTCCCCATTAGCGACCGTTTAAGACTGTGGCTGGTTCGAAATAGTAATTTTTTTACTAATATACGACAATGTTTGAGTAAAGTATGGATCATTGTATTTTTTTAAGTCTCTAGTTTGTTAATCAAATTCGTTTTAGAGTGATATCTGACAATTTACACAAAAATTATGATGAAAATTACATTGAACCTGTTCCAATTTCCCCCATTGTAAATGTATCATTTTGTTTATTAAATTTGTGTTCATGAGTATAACAAACTGTTTTTATTAACATTTTATGAAAATTAAACAATTTATAATCTGTTTAAGACAATTTTTTATGTTTTCTATTATTTCCTAATAATTTCCGGTTTTTTTTCTTCTTCAATCTAGTTCTTTCTGTAATTGTTGTTTTGTTTCTGTAATGTTTTGTAAATCAAATGTACTCAAAATTGAATAATTAAAAAATTACTTGAGTACTTTAGTTAGGTCTAACTAATTAGACCTAACATATTCTTAACACTTGTAAAATGTCCGAAAACTGGTACAGACCGGTCTTTGACGGTACCTATTTCCGACCACGATTTTCTGCTACAATAATGAAAGAAAATGAATATTTTCTTTTTATTTTATATTTTTGTATATATTTCTAGTTAATTTGAGTAAGTTACTGCATGGATCCATGTATTTTTATTGTAAAATTTGCGAGTTTAATAATATCTGTAGTATAACCTCACGTTATTATAATCTGTGAACTTTCATGTAAATGATCAAGTCCTAATTTACATTTGAATTTACTAGATGAATGTGCAGCTACTTACATAAATAACGTATGAAAAAATAAATGAAATACCTCTAATTATAATTTCTCAACTTTCTGGTTTGTGACAATAAACAATAATAAATGAATAATTGGTTAATAATGGGGACGCGGTCAGTAATGGGGACATCTACCTTATTCCACATTATCAGTATTACTTCTCGAAGAAAATATGAATTTTAGATCACAAGGTTAAAATATAACATACCTAAATCTTATTCTGAAGAGTGTACGAATAAATTTATGAGACAAAATGCACTCTGAATCCAAAGAACGGTCAAACTATCCGCCATCCAAGAGTTAACTTGCCGTTTCATCGTATTTAAAACTTCAAACAAAATCAAACTAAAATCGCATTTAGCATTACTGACCGCAATTGCATACATCTTGATTCATTCTATTTAAAATATCTCTATTTTTGTCAAATGAATATATCCGAAATAACAGTTATGTTTCGGTTCACAGAAGCGTTTCGTATGAAAAGGCCATAACTATATAAACATGCTATATTTTAGTAAACCTATAGTCAGAAATAATAATCCATCGGGCGCTACAAAATTGATCAACATAAATTTGCCCAAATATATTGTGGAAAAACACTATTTCGCAAAATTGAGACACTAATACTTTACATTGTTATGGATTATCATCGGCTATTATGAATACGTTCACGTGTGATCTGATTATAACGTAAACATTAGTTTACAGGCTGGAGTAGTATGTACTTTAAAGACGAAGTGGCTGCTGTGTTTTAACCAGGGAATCGAGACGGATATAATTTCGGTTACGGTCACGGTCAGTGAGACGACCGACATGGCATTTACGGTCGTCTCAACCGTACCTAATTGACAAGCGACAATTTGTCAAGATTTTCCTATCGACTGAAATTGGTGAGCGACAATCGGTCAAGAGTGTCCTCTCAACCGGAATTCGGGAGCGAATTCCTCTCAGAATTCTTGATAGGTTGAAATACGGTCAACTGAAATTCTTGAGAGATAGAACTTTCTACCAATTCTTTTGGTACCCGGCACCAAGCTGTCATCTCCATTTCTTCTCATTCCACATCTAAGTTTGAGCTTCTTTTTCTTGGCTGCCGCCTATTACTTTAACGCTCTTCCACCTTTCATTCGCGAATTAAAATCCTACTCGTCTTTCAGGTCTCAAACTCGATTATTTATCCTACAACACTATTCCTAGCAGAATCCACTTATCCTTTCCGTCGTGCCTTAGGTCATGTGCACTTACACTTACTTCGTACTTTATTTTACTTTACTTTACTTTTGTGTTTCTCATGTTTAGCTTAAAGTCACAAGTTGATATTACTTTAATTTATTTAAGTTTAATAAGTTAAGATTCCTTTACTTCATTCTTACTTTTGCAATAATTGTTTTGTTGTTGTCTAGGGCCCTTTGCGAATAATCTTGTTTCTTTTATTAGAGTAATAAAGACGATTAATAATAAAAATAATAAAAAATAGAAATACGGTCACCCAGAATTGATCAATTCATAAGAAATGGGTAGAAATATGGTGCATTCAAATTTGTGCAATAATTTGTTACTATTCTGGCCGCGATTCAAAGGTTGTGACTACAATTAGTTAATAGATTATTTTAACTATATTTTATTGCGTTAGTAACCTGACCTTCAATCTTTTGTAATCCACGGCGAAATACATAGTATGGTAAATTGCCTAATATGAGACCCATTTCTTAAAAAAATCGTAACTCTCAACTAAGAACACTTTTATTAGAATTCAATTTCAGTTATTTCTGCGGAAATTTCGGCGTTCGTAAAAAATCGTGGGGCAGTATTGCCAACGTTAAAACATGTCGTCGCATGAACGTGAAGAAAAGGACGCGACGCTGATGACTTCAAACCGAAATGTTTCTCGAAATCGGACGAAATCGGAAGTGATTCTTGGATGATTGTATAGAGGAAGGTGCACTGAAAAGATTCCACCCTGAAAAAATACGGGACTCGTTGGGACTTAGATATTCCTTGACAATTTTAAAAAATGTCGCCATTTTCCTGACTGTTCTCAGAATTATTATTTAATAGATTATTTACATTAATTACTAATAGAAGATGATGTTTAGCGCAAAAGATTGGCCTTCAGTTTAAACAAAACGATATTTGGCTGCATTCCTTTATTTTTCGATTTTTCTTTATAACTTGAAAACGAAAAATTTCCCGAACATTCGATTTAAACCACTGAAAAGGGCATTACATAAGGTACCAAACACACGGAATTAATTTTTTTTTCATCACAAAATAGTTAAAAAAAAGTAAACATAAATAAATAAATAAATTATTAAATTATACATCATTAGAAAGGACTAATTTTGTACTATTTTTTGGCGTAAATTTCATTCCGATATCTTAAAAAAAAGACCAAAATGGCGTCAAATAAGTGACTCCGGCCCACTGTGAGTCGACATGAAATTATCAGGGGTTTAAGTCATCATTTTGCTGGTTTCGAATTTGTTTAAAAAATACAGGCTGTACGTATGAATTTTTATTTTTGGAACTATTTATCTTATTGAAGTCATTCTTCTTTCATTTTAATCTGGAAAGTTCAGTCTATTTGAATAATATTTTTGAAACTAAGAAATCATTTTGGTAACATGAAAAATTATAAACAAATTTTTATTTTGCAAATTTCTCCTCGATGGTCAGGGGTTTAAAATTTTGAAAAAAAATATGACCATATTCTTTGAAATTCTACCTACAAAATAAGCTCCTTTATAAGAAAGAATTTTTAAAATTAACGTCGCAATAAGCCGTTAAAGACAGAGGTGCGCTTCGTTTCAGGGCTTTCAGGTAAGCGAGCCGCGCGCCGCTATGGATTGCGGTCGGCTGATCGTACGACTCGCACCCCATATTAGTTCAATGAGGCCTAGAAACAATATCGACAGGTCTCGTATCCGTCTCAATGATGTGATTTATACGTGCAATAAAATATTACTAACCCACTCTTTGCCAATGACACTTTTTTTATAACAATCGGACTTGTAAATTATTATTTCGGGTGTTTGCTCGTTCTGGTTTCTTTTCAAACCCATAGGCCTTGCTATCCCCTTCAATTGTGGGACTGCTCGTAGACGGTTGACCCTTTAATCCAAAGAACAGGGTGATCCTGGAGCCACTGCCCTCAAAGAGACGC
This sequence comes from Andrena minutula, assembly GCA_929113495.1. Taxonomy (NCBI): domain Eukaryota; kingdom Metazoa; phylum Arthropoda; class Insecta; order Hymenoptera; family Andrenidae; genus Andrena; species Andrena minutula. The sequence continues at coordinate 28,520,754 of OV815996.1, forward strand.
CGCCTGGCACCCTGTGGCGAGGACAACCCTCGCAATACCTCACCGAATTTTATGGCTTTCGATTCTCGAAGGGGTTGGAGTAACTATTAAGAAGTGAGAAATCTTAGAGTTCCGCATTTCTCATCAAATCTCTGCGAAAATGACGTCAATCGATTCCTTATGTTTCGCCGATGAAACTAACACCAAGAACAGCGCAATTCGGAGCATAATGAAGAAAATCAGATGCAACATTGATTTCATTACCTCTACCTGATTTCGTAAAAAATAGTCGGATTTACATGAAATTTGGTATGATTTTCATCGGAAAAACATAAGGAATCCATCGGTGTCACTTTCATGTCGATACGATGAAGAATAAAGAATGCAGCTTTTCTGAAACAGGTATGAATCCTCGGCCGACCGCAGCGAATCGAGGTCGACGCTCCTCAGTCGAGGGTAAAAATGTAAAATATTCATTTCAGCGTGTTAAGAAATTCTTTATTCTTTACCGTATCGATATAGAAGTGGCACCAATGGATTCCTGGCGTTCTCCCGATTAAAACCGTACCAAATGTCATGCAAATCGGACTAGCTTTACACAAGCAATGCAAATCACGAAAAGCATAGGAATTTTTTTACCGCATTCTCTTATTTTAGTGAGCAGGGAAAAGATTAACACAACACACCGTTAAGTGATTCTTTAGCAAATCGAAAGAAAATATCATTTATTAATTTTTGTTCGTCATTGAATGTAAGTGTTATTTTTTCCTATGCCGGCTACTGCGATTTGTAAATATCACGACTAACAATATATGTTCAAGTAACGGTGATGATAATCATTAAAAAGGAGTACACAATGTATAGAATACATAAAATAGAGATAGTTGATGATGCTAACACTGTAACAATACTACTAATAATAGTAATAAAATTTAAAAACATTTCTAACTTTCCGCATGAAAATCGTAAAATATTTTTAATATTTTTAGAACAGAGAATATGTGTTCTTAGTTTCGCAGTTTCCCTTAGCGCCGAAGTCGGGGTTTTCCTCTACCCCATAGTACAAACGCGATCATTTTCGAAATTAGGAAGGACAGACTGGACTTACCCATTGATGATGGAAGAGGATTCATCACTGTTAGATGGTCCTGACACGTGGACTTTCGGTACGTTGAGAACATCCACTTGTCCTTGACCATGACCATGACCCACTTGCTGCTGCTGATGGCCGTGAGATGTCGAGTATTCATCGCTGTCGCTACTCTGCGGAGGCTCAGAACCTACTCCGCCACGAGGTCTAAAATAATAGAAATATATGTTAGCTGACAGGAATACACTCTCGTCGTAGTGAAACATATAATTACTTAGTCTTGTTCGTACAAGAGCCTTTTCTTATAAACATTTTTTGCGCAACGTTGCTACATAATCTCCGTGCACTTTATTGATCAGAATTTATCGAGCGGTGGGGTTTAATTACAAACACGTGAATCCCCTGCGTTGATAATGTCTTCTTAATCGACGTTATTTTTGTAGTTACTTTGTTGATCGAATTTTATATTGAACTCATTTTCGCCGGGATATTTCGAAGGTTATGAAATTAGTTATTAAAGTTCATGGCTTCGAAATAATTTAAATTATTTGGTTTGTTGATTTTAATTTCAAATTTCCGTAAGCATTGAATAGATGTCGGGGAAGTTTCATATCGATTGCCATAATCTTCATGTCATGAGTACATACACTCTGAATAATATTCTCGTGAGAATTGAAACAGGATTCAAAATAACGGGGCGAATAGAAAATGAAAGAAAACGTTACGCGATATTCGGTACACAATTCACTAGAAAGCAACATTTTCGGCAATGGTGTTACCATAACCTCGACAAAATTCCCGCGCTTCAAATCCATATCATTCTCTTCGATCCCCGAAATGTGATAGGTACGACTGGAAATATGTGAGAGGTGAAGATTTTTACCTTCTTATTCGTAAGATGATAAATCGATCTCAACATGGTAAGGCGACAATTAATCAGGACACTAAATCTGACTTTCAATGACATTCGTGACTTTCAATATACGAGATTCATAGAAGGAAGGACCATTACACGTTTTAAAATTCACTGACCCAGGCGAGAACGAGTTTAAAAAAGTCACACCTGCGATGAGTATTGTCGTAGCTAGCAGTCCAGTAGAGTGGCGCCACTGTCCCACGTTACTGCTGTACAGTCGCATGCGAAATAACCACCTCGGAATTGAGTCTTCTCCCACGAAAATCAACTCCAATTGTTGTACACTTCCTGTGCCCTCTTTCTGATCCACGTTTTGCGTAACACAGAGGACTTCGGCGACTTTCGTTAGAAATCGAAGCACCCCGGAAGCTCGCTCGGTCAATACAGTCACAGCATCGTTCTTCTTAGAAATGGACCGGAAGATCAATTAAATCTTTAACCGTCGATATTCGAATGTTACTTATTTCCGCATAGATCCTTTTCGCCTTTATGTTCTCGATACTGTTGAGTATAATTAGAGCACTTCTCAAGATTCTTTTCTTCCAGCACAAGCAGCTTGGATACTTCGGATGTAGCCGGGAGGGATCTGAGTCGCCTTCAAGGGAATGCGGAAACTGTGCAATACGAGAGTGACGGGATATTCCACAGATGTTCGCAGCGAAAATACGGCAATGCGGTGCGTGGAGCGTGCTGCAGTCCGCGCTCGTGCAACTCCTGGCTAGTCGACGACACTTTCGCGGATGTACAGCACCAATTGTACAGCAACATTGGATGTACGTGAACGCACACTCAGCTGTTTCGGCGCGTCTGCGCCAGTCTGCCAGCTATTGACCGAATAGCACGCTTGCTAGTTACGTATATCCAGTGAGTCTTGTGAACGCGTGTACGAACGTGTCCACGCATATCAACGCTCGCTGGATCGCATCGCTGCACCCGGTATCCGAGAAACCACCGACAGAGGGATCACGGTGCCGGTCAGCTGATCTTATGAATGTTGTGTTTCCTGGACTGGTCTAATCCTTTCTTCCTCTATCTGGCACGCGAGATCCACAACGGGACGGGAGAAACAGACCAATCCACGTGCGCAGTTCACGAGACACTATACAAGGTGTATGTCTGATTAGTACTTAGCGTTTTTCTTATAAGAAAATTAATATTTAAACTAAACGTCCCCATCACAAACCTCAACGCTCGAGTAATTGTTTTTATTTTTCACTTAAAAATGACATACCGTGATTTACATTTAAAATCGTCCACCATCTTTGCCTTTCCATTTTTGTTAGTTTATTATAACAGTAACGCAATTTTTTATTAATATCCATGAAGGATTAACACGTATAATCTTCTATGTATATAAAAGAAGACTGACAGACTGAATGGCCGACTCGTCAACGCCCAGCTTAAACCGTTTAACCTAGGAACGTGAAATTTGGAAGGTATATTGTTTTCGTGACGTGGACGCCCACTAAGGAAGGATTTTTGGAAATTCCGTCTCGAAGGGGGTGAAAAGGGGTAGAATGTATTTTCTCGGATTCTTTAATATCTCTCAGGCCCCATTAGATATCAACTTGGTTTTTACAAAAAAAGGTTACCCACATAAATGCCTCAAAACCAATTTCAGTATTTCACCCTAATCAGCCCCTAAAGGGGTGGTGAAAAGGGGTGATATGTGTTTTCATAGAGTCCTTAATATCTCTTAGGCCCGAAGCCTAAGTATTTCAGTATTTCTCGTTGTTTAAACGCGCTTTTTTCGCAAAACTAAAGATTGAAAGTCGTAGGCGAACTACAGCAGAGGAAGAAAAACAAGTGATTTTAAATCACATTGCAGAAAAATTTTCACGTATCATGTTGCACACAATACTTAAAACATGGAAGAATAAAATTGTATTAGGCAAAACAAGAAAATGAAGAAACAAATCTTCAATGACAACAAAAGATGATTTACACCAATAAAGTTAATTAAGAACAGGCTTAATACAGTACAGAATAACAGAAGAAATCTTACAAAATATTAAGCTTATATTCCTTTGCAATTAACGTGGAAAATGTCTGAAATAAATGTACGTAGTCTATTTCTAATAGCCAGCTCCAAACATGTACATATTTATTTGTAAAAAATCCTATATTGATTATAAAAATGTTTCATTTATATTTTGCATATTTAGGTGTTGATACATTTAAGAGAAAGGGGCACAAATTTCTATGGAGACGAGAAGGCAGATGAACAGAAATCAACGCGAAGAAAGATAGAAACGATTACGAAATAAATAAAACAAGAACACACTTAAAAAAAGATAATGAAAAGTACTTCTACAAACAGTTAACAGAAACAGTTTCTTTTTACTATGTATTACCCTTTACCATTGCATTAATAAAAATTAATTTATAATAATATTAAAGTGCTAAATAAATCATATACAGCAACTTAAAACAATAATTGGCATAATATAAGCTGTGGATCGTCGACACATATATTTTGTTTATAATTTAAAGTCTGCTCTGCCCAATGAATTATTTTAAATGGCTGCAGTATCATGTACGTATGAGTAAAACAATAAAAAGTATAAAGTATTCCTCGGCCCATACTGCGTTCCATATAAGAGCATACCGACGCCCCTACCGATTTGCGACCGATCTGACACATGCGTTTGGTCGTAGCAAGGACATTCGACGCGAAATTGGACACTTTTCGGAGTAACATTTCGGATGTTGCTGAAATTTGAATATGCTGTAGTCTTTAGTGATATTTAAACGTACCTCAAAGGATTTTTCAAAATTTTGAAAAATGTCGATTTTACAGCTGTTTGAAGGTAAGTGCTACCTTTTTTTCAGTAAATTATAGCTATGGAAGTAGTAAACGGATGGAGATGAGGTTTCCGTTGCTTATAGAGAAGACACTGAAGTTTTAAGAAAAAATTATTTTCGTTTAAAAATAATTTTTTTGAACCATTTTTGTGCAATTATTTTAAACAAATGCAGTTTTTAACATCGGGCGCGATTTTAAAATTCTGAAAAAATCAGAATATAGTTCTATACTTTCCCTTGACGGAATACTAATTTTTAAAAATATGGACATTTTAAAATTGGCCCTGTAAAAATTGCCAAAAGTTGACGCTGCGTCAAATCACACCGGGTCGACTGGTTCAGCCAGTCTGGCTGAGCCGTGCGGTACTCGCAGCGGGCACGCGGCTATATCTGCTATTCTTATACAGTGTTCTCGAATATGGTAAGTATTTGTAAAGAACTAAAGAAGGAAACCTTTTACTGTATTATACACGACGTAGTACGGTAAATCAATTTTTGGTGTTCGCAATATTTTCTTGCAATATTTTAAAGATCGTGACTTCTAAAAACCTTATTTTTCATGTTTTTCTGAAAGCGGTCGACTATTGATACGTGGTCGACTACTGGTGGCTTCACCCTACGCATTTTTAAAAAATTCCGGGATTAGAGATATCAAATCCTGGGATTTTTGAAAGTAAAAAAACAGCCGGGATCCCGTATCCCGGGATTGGATTCCCTAAGATTCCCTAAGTACACATCATGAATGGCCTTTTGAATGGTGTCTATACGGTAAAAAAAAACTTAAAACCGACTTCAAAAAATAAAAATGCACTAAAGAGTAAAAAATAATTTGTTCTCGTATTTAATCTACGATTCTCATATTTTGTATAGCGTCGATAAGCGTTGTATAAGCGTCGACTTAAAAATACGAGAGTCGTAGATTAAATAAGGGAAAAAATTACTTTGTACTTCTTAGTGCATTTTTATTTTTTTTTGAAGAAGGTTTTATTTTTTTTAAATTTTTTATTTTTAACTTGTCAGTTTTATATATGTATATTAACACAACATTCTGAGGAGACATGCGCGTATGTACATAAAATAATAACAATTAGATGGCAATGGACTTTATTACTAACCACAGCTGGCAAAATATTAGGTCAATGTTGCTGCAGTGTAGGGTGGGACCACCGGGTCATCGCCCTCTTTCCAATAACAAAAAGATCATCAAAATCGATCCATCTGCTGAGGAGTTATGCGGAGACAAACATAAAAAATTACATACGGATCGAATCTATAACCACCTCCTTTTTGAAGTCGGTTAAAAAGTAATATCTTTTCGGTGACATTTTGTGTTTCGGGAAGAGAAAGAAGTCGCATGGTGTCAAATCTAGCGAATACGGCGCGGTGAGTGATTGAACAAGGTGACTTATTTTCATGTTAAAAAATCGCACACATTATTGAAGCGTTGGGTACATTGTCGTGCAGTAAAGACCAGCCTCCTGGCACGCTGTATTCGGGTCGTGTACGGATCATTTATCATTATTATTATTTATTAATCATTTTAGGCGGGTAAGCCGTGTTCAATTGATTCCCGGCCTTCGTGAAATTGTTTATGCCAGTCAAAAATACATGTTCTTTATAACCACTCATCACTATATATTTGTTGCCGCATTTCGTACATTTTTGTGGCGATTGTACTGCGTTGCTTGCATGAAGTTTAATAATAATAACTCGTTGCTCCACGATGTTTCAACAACATTGATTTTTTTAGACTGTAACGCCCAATATCGTAACATAATAATGCATCGTTATTTCTAGTTCAAACCGTTTTTGTTTATAGTTAAGAGATGGAGGAATGTATACCAAATTTATAGTAATGATGGTCCCGATCATATTTTGAGCCGCTGTATATACCTTGTATTTTTAGCAGATGGCATGTCAAGTTGAACAGTATAAGATACAGTAATTAAAATCACACAAGGTCAGAAATAAAAGACAACAGAATATGTACTGCATATACAGGCCCCACCTAAATCTAAATCAGGCCACTTAAGTATTCATTTCCTCTAATTGCAACGCCGCGAAAAATGTTTCATACGTATTTTGAATAGTCTCAAGACAATGTCATTTTTTCCAGAATTTTCAAGATTGCCCATGTTTTTTTAGATGGAAATGCATGTACGTCATACAGTCTACCTATAATATATTATGGTACAAATTTTCAACGGGGGGTTAAGCCTTGAGACATTGCGTAACACCGTATTCACCATATACCTACCTTGTATGATTTCAGACATTATCGTATCCTATGCATTGAACTTATTGGGCATTAATCGTATCCTCAGAATGGGTAAAAATGTATCTTTTGGGGGGAAATTAATTATAAGGAAATGAATACAAATTATGACTAATATTTTTAGGTAATGTTTATTAATACTATAAACTGTAAAAAAAGTGTCTGGTGTATAGACGTCACTTTTAGAGTAAAGGGTCCAATTACTACCCAGATAGCACCGCACATCCCAAGGACGTCCGTTTCATGTCCACTTTATATCCGAACGTCCTACGTCCATTTTGAACATACCTAGGATATCCTTAGGACTTAAATTTCGGATGTTCTAGGTACGTCCGTTTCTTAAGTCCTACGGACGTTCTTAGGACTTAAATTTTGGATGTTCTAGGAACGTTCGTTTCTTAAGTCCCACGCATGTTCGTAGGACTTAAATTTCGTATGTTCTTGGAACATCCGTTTCTTAAGTCCTACGGATGTTCCCAAGACCTAAATTTCGTACATATATGTTCTAGGAACGTCCTTTTCTTAAGTCTTACGAATGTTCTTAGGATTTAAATTTCGGATGTTGTAGAAACATCAAACAATCTTGTAAGTCACGTGATTGTTTTGGACTACTACATTTCGAATGCTCCGAGAATCTTCGTCTTGTAAGTCTTGTGAATGTTTAGAAGAACTGAATTTCCGATCTTCGAAAAACAACCGTCTTGTAGGTTTTACAAATGATTAAGGTTAGATTGCAAAACAGTCTTATGATTGAATCTCGCATTTGCGTTATTTTTTGTGCAATGAAGTCGCTGAAATGTTCCCAGATAGCATACGACGTCTTAAGACAGACATCTTTAATTCTTACACACACGACGTCTTAAAGACGTCAGTCTTAAGACGTCGTTAAAACATCTGTCTTGAAACGAATGTGAAATTTTAAGCAATGAGTCAAGAGGTCGAATGATAATATTCTGTAGAATATTTCGCGTCAATGCGTATTTTTTATAAACAATTAAATATTGTTATATACCTAGAAATGAGAACTATTTTCAAGGAAGTGTCTTAGGTAGTTGCGAAAAGCGGTTGCTTCGTAAGTTGGAAGACCTGGGTTCGATTCTTGTCACCGCCAAGTTTTTTTTTCTTAGTGTCCTAACCCAGACTTGATGAAGACGTCTTTAAGACGCTTTTACGACATCTGCAAAATGTTTTTAAGACGGCTTTTGGACGTATTTAATTTGTACTTTCGGACATTCAGAAAACATTCGGAGAATGTTGACACAGCACGTCCTCAGGACGTTCTACTTTGTAAATAGGACCTTCCTACGACATTTAATGAACTTTACGGGGACGTACAGGGGACATATGGACACTCTTGGGACATCCTCCGAACGTACACTACGTCCAGAACGGACGTTCTTCGGACGTACATAAGACGTCTTCGTGCTATCTGGGTTATAGGTTGAATTACATAATTCTTTTTGTGTATGACGTTACAACGTTTATTTATTCGTTATTTTAAGTAAAATAGCTTAAGGCGACAGTAATTGGTTAGGTGGCAGTAATTGGGTCCTTTACCCTATGGTTCTGCAGTGAAAAAATTGGAAAAAATACGGAGGTTTTAATCCACTTGAAACTTCTACAGCATGTTCAAAATATATTCCTTTCTGCACTGAACCGCAACATTAATGTGTGAAAACTCTAGTTTCCGAGATAAAAAACAGTTCAATTCTTTTTTCCCACGTTCATGCCGAAATTACAGGTTCTAGGAGAAACATATTCCAAGAAAACCACTGTATCTTTATTTTTAACCGACTTCAAATTGAAAAAAAGAAGTTCTACATTCAATGTGTATGTATGTATCTATGTCAGCATGTATTATATTTGACCGCGAATTTCTCCGTAACAACTGGACTGATTTTTGTGAAATTTATTGCATTTAGTTTAGCTACAATCAGCTTAGGTCGTGGAAAAAGAATTATCAAAATCGGTTAAGTAATTTTGAATTTACACCAAAAATAAGAAATCTGTTTCATTTATCGTATTCATGATCTAAATAAATATATAGTTATATAGATTCAATAACTAAAAAGTAAAAATAAAAAATAAGAAAATTAAAACCAACATAAAATTATGCTAAAAAGTAAAAATTAATTTTGTTGATTCTCAATTTTTTTTAAGTCGGCGCCCGATTTACACAGTGCAAATGATAAGGCGCCGACATAAAAAAGTTGAGAGTCGTAGATTAAATAAGGAACAAAATTATTTTTGTCTTCTTATCGCATTTTTTTATTTTTAAACTCAATGTCAGGGAAAATCCAAAGATGCTGTTTCTAAAACACTGTATAATCCACCTCGTGTAGCGCCATTTGGAAAATAAATATGCATAAAAAGAAAATCTTTTTTACTCTACGTGATATTAATAAACATTTTACAAAAGGAAAAGTCCGTGCTTGCTTTCATCCCCTTATAATTAATTTGCAAAAATACTTGATTTTCGAGCAATTTAACTACCCAGTCCCTTTAAGCCTGTCTTCAATGATCAAAATCTATTGTAGATAAGTCTATCATATATAAGTCATACGTACGTATCGCAAACGGTGGATACTATGCTGTGTAAAGTATAGTGACGCGTACACCCTGTACGCTTACTGTGAACAGTTTAATTGCCCTATAGGTCAGCGAATTAAAAATAACTCCCTCGTTAGGAGACTACCGGTATACAAGGTGATTCCCGACTGATGGTCGCCGTGATTTCTTAGCTGCTTTCGATAGCGTGACACAAACATTTTCAGCAATCATATCTCTTTGTTTAACCGACAAGAAATGCTAGTACTGAAAATGGTATGAACATTTCTTCCGAATGAAATTACAAAGATAATTTCAAAAGTGAAATTATAAAAGTCCAAATGGAATCATATTCAAGCCGAGGCATTTATAAATCTCAAATTGCATCGATATTATTAGATTCGGATCAAAATCGGCCAAACGAAAGTTACATGATTTGATGGTGATGTTAACTGTATTACGTGACATCAATTTAGGGTGAAAAGTTCCAGATAATTAAAGGAGAAGAACTTTACTTTGTTAAACCGAAACACACACGTTTTTATATCAAGGTTATCTTATTATTATAGTATATATTATTGTAAATACGAGCTCCTGTATATGGATTCATTTATAAATGTTACTACATACTTTTTACTGCCTCAATATAACTGCTATATTTTCCGTCTGGAAATATGAAATGTAAATGCAAAGAAGACTTCGTATTATAAAAAGATTTTGTACACGCAATAAGCTGTAGCTAACAAAGTGCAATTGTCTACACAAGGCTGTAGCATCACCTATTTTTTTACAGTACCTAAAAATTTGCTGAGGTATCTACTTTTTTATATATCATTTTATATATCATTATCAAATATTCGATATTAAACTCTACTTACAATAAACCGACAATTGTCCAGATCATGTTTAATTAATGATTGCATAAAATAATTGATAGTAAACGCTAAGTTGCAAAGTGACAAAAGACTGGGTGTATTTTTATCCACAATTTTCTCGTAAAAATTAATTATATACTAAAAATGTGTAATTTGAGGCACAAGGAAGCGAATGTTGTCTACAGTTTGTTTATTATCTCCAGCTGTTTTAGTTTAGCTGATACTGTTTCTAAACAATTACATTTTAACGTGCAGTTATGCATTTTTAGTGAACCTTTTGATTGCAAGAACTTGTGCATTTATAAGTTGAGGATGAATTATCAGACTCTAATGAAAATCGAACATTATTATGCAAACAGACGTATATAATAGGTACATATGTGATTTCATTTAAAAAAGCCAAGATGTCTTTGAGGTTTTCTTGGAAAATACATGTTCAAGCATTTTATTAGTTGAATATTTTTGCTGTTAAAAACATTCTGAAATAAAGACCAAACATAATAAAAAATTGTGGAAAGTAGGTGAAATATAGTGGCGACCGCTATGTGGACCAATCTATACACCAGTGAGTATATCAGTGATGTAGCGAGCAGAACATGGATCCTGCAGCAACCGAAACTTTGCTCACATTAAGTATACACGACGACGAGATTGATGCTCCTTTTCGTGGTGACTGTACTGATTTACACACTTATATAATTCGTTAAGGATACGCTACTCATCTATGATAAAATCAAAATTTTGAAATACATAAGACCAATGAATAAATGCAGATTCACAATTCTACAACAGAATCCTGATTCTGACCAAGGCGACACTGAAACATGATAAAAATTCAAAGCGACAGAACTTTAAGAAACACAGAAAAAAAGTGTAACGTATCACCTTGTTCTCGAACTTATCACGGTATTCAGAATGCTTTCTTGCACTGTTGACATGACGAACAAATTTATTCGGTATCGTACGTCAGTTAGTTAACACACCCTTGCGCATGGAGCATCGCACCACACCACCTCTCGCCGAGGAAACGTGCGCAGTGCTTCGATTCAATGAAGAATCATCAACAATGTTGGATTCGCGAGAATCGTTATCTTCGCGCAGATGTAGCCGAAAGAATCCAGTGAACCGTTATGGACGCACAAGGAATAGATCAGAGGGACTTACGTGGGCATTGACACGACTGAACAGCCAAGTTGCAGGAGGTTCCTCGCGAGGTATTCTGGCGCAGGTGCGTCGATCGCAGGTGCGGAGTGCCTGGCGGGCCGGGCCGGCGTGGCATCGGATTTATCCGGCGTCCACACCATGGACGAAGATGCTTTTCCATCGCACGACGACACTTGCAGCCTATTACCCGCATTCGAGGACTTTGGTATCCTTAGGGAGCCACTACGTCGGAGCTGAGTGCCCAGTTCACTGTCTGAAACAATGTACCCATCATAATTTTCACTGTACGCCCTTACCGGTTTAGTATTATAAGAGGCTTAAATTAATTGAATGATCCACACGTTTGAGGGGGGACACCACTGTGATGGCCGGAAACGTAAGCCATTTTTAAGAATTTTTTTCAGGATTAATTTACGGTTTTAATATAAACTTTGTATTAACTACCCTTGGTACAATGTCTTAAGAGACTACAACAAAAAATAAATAAATGGAAAAACATGCATAAATTTTAATATAATAATTAATCTTCTAGACAACCCCCCAAATACGAGGCCCCGCGCGACAGAGGTCCTCTTCTACGGAAACATTTCAGCGAAGAATCACGTTTCGATTAAACATATTACATAAAATAACTTCAGTGTTCAACGAAGTATTCTACGGCAACTACTGTAAGCTACTATAATTACCTTTATTACCACGGCATATCATCACCATTTATATTATTATTATTACTAATGTTCATCGCTTTATATTGTTATTTCTTGCTTGTTGCTTTATATTATTTGTGGCTAACGCTCATCGCTTTAAACTATTATCATACGCTTGTTGAATTATCTTGTTATCACTGCTAATTGCATATATCATACATTATATATACTCACTTTGCTAATATTCACGTGTTTCATATTCATACATATACTTCACCATTAATAACCATTTATTTGAATGTTACGTGCTAATGCTTATCGTCCCACGCATTATCATTGTATTAACGCTATCGCATTAACAGTGCACGGACTATACTCGGGCTTCTAACTAGCGAAGGGCGATTCTACTCGATTCTTCTAGAATCGATCGATTCTCTTTCTGAAGAATCGATTATTTTACCGATTATTCTAGGAATCGATTCTCGGTAACTCGATTATTTTCTAACTAAGAATCGCGAAAAAATCAACATTTTTCCACGAGGGAACGGACCTCCTCCGCGCAGCTTGTCGACACTCCCCATAGCATTGTTGAGCATTGTCCACCATTGTCCTAACTGCTTCCATCGTGGCTCGTTTGCCTTTCGGTGTTTAATAATAATATTTACTAAGGTCGGCATCATATATATTGGCCGGTGAGTTTCGGAGGGGTATTCTCCCACCACACCGTTTGTTTGCCTCGGTGCTCCTTTTCTCAAACGTTTTCTGACTCGCTCTCGCCTTCACAGAACAAGAGTGAGACAGAATTGGCGGGGATGGTGCCAAGATTCTGACGTGTAGGCCAAACCCAACTGTCAGCGTAGAAATACAAACATCAGAATAGGTGTGCGTTAGCAACGAAAAAATTCAGAAACTTTATTGGTTAGAACATTGATTTGTTCTCGATAGCTTCATCTCGTATTGGGCTACGCATAGCTTCGCAACGCACACAACTATTACGTTAAGGATAAATAACAGCCAACCGGCTAGGTTCAGGCGGAGCCGAGCAGCGTTCCCTTTACCCCACCATACCTTGCGAGGGCCACGCAACTCCAACTCACAAATCAGTGATCGTCAGATGGTGGTGGCTGATTTCCCCTCGTTCGCTGCTCGCGAAACTAAATTCACCGGCCAATATATTTGATACCGACCTTAGGTGAGTATTATTTATTAATAATTTAATTTTTATTTATCAATAAATTAACATTTTGAATTACGATTATTTATTTTTCAGTTTCTACAAATGAAAATGAAAAGTTCTACAAAAAATGATTCAATAAAAATTCATTTTATCTCACAGTTAATTGATTCTATTCCTAACTTAGTGTAATGTGCGAAAATGTAGACGGCGGTAGAAAGAGAAAAAATACCCTCTCTCTTTCTAACATAAAAAAAACCCTGGCGCTAGAAAGAGAGGGGGTGATCCCCATGTATATCTTTCTCTTTCTATCGCTGTCTACATTTTCGCCTATTGCATGCTTCTTCCATGTTTATATGCTCGAAGATTCCTAATCATTCCTTTCATCGATTCTTCGATTCTTTTTGGAAATAATCGATTCTAAAGCATCGATGTTCCATTAGAATCGATTCTTAAGTATCGATTATTTTGAACGGAATCGCCCTTCCCTACTTCTAACTGAATAAACAGTTTTACTTTAAATCACTCTTCGAATTATTGTGTCAATCCTTCGGCTACGAAGATCCCCAAACCATAACAGGCTGCTGCAACAGCTGATCTCGGTTCGCGAACGCAAGTGTTCTTACAGTGTTTACAAACGTACTTTCGCATAGCTCTTGTACAGCCATATGGCTAGACAGATTTCGCGGAAACATTACGTGCGGCTTTCTTATATTAATGCAACGGTAAATCCAATTATCGAACCTAAATAAAAACACAAGTGATCTAACGGGTGTCCCCCAGGTGCTATCTTACATATTAAACCTTCCATGGTCGATCAGTGTGCAGGATTCAAGATCCGCGCCTAACCTCCCTCTACCCTCAGCGTACAGGATTCAAGATCCTCGTCTAACCTCCCTCTACCCTCAGTGTGCAGGATTCAAGATCCTTGCCTGAACACCCTCTACCCTCAGCATGCAGGATTCAAGATCCTCGCCTAACCTCCCTCTACCCTCAGCATGCAGGATTCAAGATCCTCGCCTAACCTCCCTCTACCCTCAGTGTGCAGGATTCAAGATCCTCGCCTAACCTCCCCCCGAAACACAGTGTGCAGGATTTCAGATCCTCGCCTGAGCTCCATGAACCCCACAGCCATTGTCATTGTCCCCTAAGACCTCCACCCGGGACGTGACAATCGAAATTTCGTAAATCTCTATGTACTGCATTAAACAATATTGTTGTTAATAGGAACATTCTTTTTTTTTCAAGGAGCCACGTACAGAACAGAATTTGACACGCCGTCTAACTGTGTTCCTCCAAAGGAATGTATTTTGGCGCCACCTACAAGAGATTATTTTTTACTTTTTCAGTTTCAAAAAATGTGTAATTACAGATTAAAGTTACATTAATAAATGATTAAAACCGATTTTGTTTCGGCGCATTCATTGTATGTAAAAAAATTCATGGAAAACGCCTCCAAAATCGCAGTCAAAGGTGGTATCCTGCCTTAAAGCACGGCGTTACAGAAAACTGATATATCCCATTCTGATGAATAATTTTTATGAATGAGTCTGTGGCGATTTTAATGGATATTTTTGAGTCTGATTTAATTTCCTTAAACGTTAAAATGTCATTTTGCGTTGTTACGTAAAAAAATGTTTAAATTATAGAGAATTAGCTGATTATTAGCTGCAGGTACCCATACAGCACACTTTCGTTGCAGCATAGTTGCAGTATAGTTGCGGTGCAAGATTGCAACGATTCACGCAACGTTGTCGCAACTATGCAGCAATAATTCTATGTCCGCCTGCTGCAAAGTTGCACAGCAACTTTGAGGCAACTTTGCACGGCAACTTTGAGGCAACGAAAAACTGTTAAAAAAAAATTAAAAAAAAGTTATCGGTTAAGACAGAGGACTTTTGAACTCCGGACCGTCCGCATGACAATCTGACGCGCTACCGTTGTGGCCACCGAACGTTCTTGGATGTAGATTACTGTAGATGGTATATATAGTGATTACTCCGTACGTTAAAAACACGTACCACCAAAAGTAGATTCTGACTTATGCTTGGAACTGATTAAATGGTTGCCTACTCCGATATATATTTTATATTTTAGTTCATTATGCAGGATGTCCGCAGGAACAGTAAACACTTGGATATTTCCTAACGTATTGGAGATATAAAAGAAATTGTTTACATGAAATTGCATGGTTGGAGGGGGCAAATTTACTGGGGCAGACGATTTTTTTCTTGTATTATTATTTTACGAGATATGATGATCAATTTTTTTTTTAAACGTTACGCTTTTTTTAACAGATCACTTGATAGTGCGTTTCAAGACGAATTCAATAAAGTATAATGTATACACTTTATTTTACCCGGTTTTGGAGATATTATGTTTTAAAATTTGCTAACGCCGCAAAGTTGTGGCAAAGTTGCGACAAAATTGCGACAAAATTGCGGCAAAGTTGCGGCAAGCTGCGGCAAAGTTGCGGCAAAGCTACGGCAAAGTTGCGGCAAAGTTGCTGCATAGTTGCGGCATAATTGCGGCAAAGTTGCTGCATAGTTGCGGCAAAGTTGCTGCATAGTTGCGGCATAGTTGCGGCAAAGTTGCAGTGCATTATTGCAACGCAACTATGCAGCAACAATTCTATGTCCGCCCCGTGCAATGTTGCACGGCAACGTCGCAGCAACCATACATCGACATTGTGCTGCAACCATGCAACATCGCAAGGTTACTGCAACCATCCTGCAACTTTGCCGCAACAAAGTGTGCTGTATGGGTAAGGGAGAGTGGGATAATTATGAACACCTAATCAAAAAAGCAAACAAAACGAAAACTATATGAGAAATGAATTTGTTTATTATTTACAAACATACTTAAACTATTCATCTACAAAATACTGTGACAATTTTTTGAAAAATTATAATAAAAATCAACTTTATAGTGAAAAAGCAAAACCCTTGTTGTTCGTGATTACTCGACTGCCGTGGGGTAATCACGAACAGAGTGCTAAATATCGCAGAAGTCGCACAGAAAGTGCGGCTGCAATGGTCAACTCGTAAAAAAAGTTGCTACAACCTATACCTAATGTATTTTTCAAATTCCTTTTCTTGTGCGATAGAAAAAAAATTGCAATTGGTCGGAATATCGAAAAAAATAGTAAAGGTTGTTTTCTAAACTTTTTTCGTCTGAGTCTGTAATGATAATTCAAAAATCCCTTTTGTAGATTTTAGAAAGTTTTATACATGCTGAAAATTTCATAAAAATCGGTTATCCTTGCTAATCTCGAAGGTTCGAGATCACCCCATTCGAATTGTTCGCCATTGCCACACGACATAAAAAAAAAAAAAAAGAATTTATTTCAAAGGTTAGAATCATAATTCAAGCAACAACTTGGTCACAAAATATTGGTAAAAATGTGCTTTACTTCAACTTAGAAAGAAAACAACTGTATCATTAATTCCACAGTAATAGCGTGCAATTGAAATGGACAAAATATTACTTGAAACACGATGAAAATAATAAATTGTGTTTATCTTGAATAGCATAAGCGTTGTGTATTTATTACTTTTTGCCCGGCGTTGGATACGACCTAAACTATTAGCTAGTGGAGAGGGAACGTCGTTTTTATTTATTAAAACGCTGTAACATCGCATTCGCGATTACCCCGCCTTCGTGTTTATCCCACGCTTCCTTGCATGATATTTTGGAGACCACGTTGCTTTTTTGATAAATGTTATATTGTTGAAACTGATTGACTCCTCTAATATAAATGATAACTATTTTGTCATTATAAGTTAAAAATTCTAATTTTCGAAGAAATGAATAGGGGAGAGCGGGGACAAACAATTAATTAAAACATCTGTGACGATTATACAGTATTCTGCATAGAACGATATTCCTTTCGACCTTTTTTGAAGAAATTTATAATTACGTTAATAAACGTTGTTAATTCAAAACTATGTATCTTTTGTATTCGTGTATAAAAACGTATGTACCTACACATCAGTATTGTATTGCACTCGGCTTTATTTAAATACCGAATCTGTTATTTAACGTTTATACGATGTAAGATAATTGCAAAAATATACTTAAAATTTACTTCTTATTCATTAAAAAGGACTGATTAAGGTACCTGGCGATAAAATTAAACAATATTTATTATTATTAAAATAAACAATGTTTTCTATAATGTCTGAAATTCCATGCAAAAACGAACATGTGGCAGTTAACTCATTTCGCGCAATTATTTATGCAATGTAGGTACACAGATAAAGACAACTGCAATATTTTGCTAAAAAAATAAAAATATGGCAATATGTTAATCCCATATCCCGTGTTATGTTGTAATATTGCACTGTTTTAAGTTTATGATAAATCTGTTCAGAATTTTAGAAAATCTCAATTTTTTACACTTAAAATGCTCTACTGAAAACTGCTGTTTTAGAGTTAACCATTGCTGCCGTCGACATGTGTGTTTAGCTGGAAAACTTTAAGCATCTGTAGGTACCTACTCTCCGGATATTGCTTCAAGAGATTTTTAATTATTACTTACACCAAAAATCTTTCTTAAATAACAAAATATTCGAGATTGCTAAAGGAACGAAAAATAGCATACCTACCTACGCGATTTTTTCAGTTTCAAAAGTAACATATTTTTCGAAACAGGAGTTCCAGTGCTAGTTGAGTTAGGAAGAAGACGTATCGAATAATGGACCATACGTGTTATGGTTAACTAAATATATACATAGTACTGATCGCAATTCGCACCGATATGGGTATTAAGTATTTCAACGAACAGAACTTTTGCACTCTTACAATATTTCACATGCCACAGTATTATCATTTATTTTGTATGCATACAGATGATTTTAATTTTTTATCACCTGAGTATCCACGTCACGACATAGTCAGTAGCGCGTTTTAATTTACAATGCTAATGAATCGAGTCACATGTAATAAGTAGCTCTAGGCAGTTGGAGCTCGCTCGAAGTTAGGCTGAGTGTCTGTTGAATGAATAGCAACTGACGTTTAAGAAACAGGTGTGGTAATGTTGGGAAAGAAGTCGCGATTCTAGCTTATTCTTGGCGACGGTGCTTTAATTCGTTTAAAATCCCTCTTACATCACGTCAACCTTAGTGTTCGTATACTGTACTAAACACGTATTTCTGTAATCAAATCAATGCTGAAATAGTTCGTCTCCGTTCAGACAACTTACCTCGTATTTCATAAATGCGCAATGCCATATTGTTGAGAATAGACGTTTGCTTAGAAGCGTTTCATAACACGAGGATTAAAGCGAAGATCCCGAGACAATTGCGCGAAATTAATAACAATTAATAGCATCACCTTTAAACGATATATTTAACGGCATATCTATTTACGAGACAAAAAACGAGTCACAGGTTTCCCCTTTTCCGTTGGCATATGAAAAAATATTCCCATTTACGAAACATGACCCCGCGCACCTGTACCTGACGACTGAAGAGTCTACTGTCTTGCAAGTACAAGGACAGTCCCGTTTCTGGCAAGCAGCCGCGCATCCTTGTCGGGAATACTGCATTTCTTAGAATATTTGTCACAGTCGATTGCCGAAAATACACAATTTATCGAGAAAAGATTCGTCACGTATGTACGTTCATATTTAAAAAGCAAACTAAAACTTTGCAGGCGTTCGTAGTATATCACCATCGAAACGGTAGGACAAGGAAAGAATTTTTTTTTTTTAGTGACATTAGCACCATAGCGTTTAAGGGCTCATTCGGGTTAGCGCGCCGATTAAACCAGCGATTTTCAGGAATTTATTGCGAAGACAGGAATTATAATAATGGAGTAAAACTTTTTTCTATCGATTAAACTGTATTTCTACAGTAAATAAAAAATATAAAAGTAATAAAATTATTGCTTTTAAAATGGTTTTGAAGGCGATTTTCATGACATGTTTAAAAATTCATGCCTCGCTCGTGCAGGTGATTTCAGCAGTTGGACTTCTTTGAAACCAAAAATACAAACAGATTCTTGATCAGTATGACTGTCGCTGGCTCGTACTAGAATAAATGATTTATCCTTAAAATTAACAAAATGGCGGGCAAAATACAAAAATCAATGTATTTCGGCGGTGTTTGCACTGCTATTTTCGATTTTAAAAGTATATTAGAGTCAACAGAAATACTTGGTTGTAGTACCGGCCAGAGGCATAGGTGCGTAGTGCGCGGGGGGGGGGGGGGGGGGGCGATGGGGAACCGATGTCAGTCGCGGTACAGAGTCAGGGTTGACGGGCATCCGCAAGTTTCTGGTTCAAATCTCCAAACACACATCGGTTCCCTACAATGCTTTAGGCGCCCCCCCCCCCCCCCCAACTAATCTAGCCCAAACCAATACTACTACCCGGGACAAATTGGAAAGCGGCATGCGTTGCGTCGGAATAAATCAACACAAGTTTTTCGCAAATATCTCGGAAACTAAGGCTGAGCGGGGGTGACATGTATATGAAAATGTTGTACAGAATCGTGTCCCCGACAACATATCCAAATTTCATCAAAATCGGTGTGGAATCGCTAAAGTAAATAATTACCGTTTCGATGGTGATATACTACGAACGCCTGCAAAGTTTTAGTTTGCTTTTTTAATATGAACGTACATACGTGACGGATCCTTTCTCGATAAATTGTGTATTTTCGGCAATCGCGATGCGACTAGCGCCCCAAACGCAGCGGCTTTTTGTCGTTTTTGTAAAGAACGCGAGTGGCTGATTTCAAGTTGCTTGGATTTGTGGTTATCGGTTATATTTATTGATGACTCGGTAATTTTTTCACCCGTACGGGGCTATTTGTTTTTAAATATTGTATTGTCAGGTAAACTACGCACGCCTGCAAAGTTTCAAGACAATCGGATAGTTGGAAGTGGGTTGAGTTGCCAGATTTGAACCGTACATCAACAGACGCGGTCACGTCTGGAAGCTACCTAATTCCCCTTCCCCCTCTAACTAGTGTTCCTGATTTCTCGATATTTTTCGCTTCTCGAGGAATGAGAAATCAGATTATATTTCTGGAGAATTCTGAAGAAATTAAACAAATTTTGCAAAATTTATATTTTTGGAATAATGTTGATAATATTTATCTAAATTTTTATATCTAATTTTTATTCGTGTCCAATTTAGACAAAACTTGTGTAAATGAAAAAAAGATACTGATAAATTTATTTATTTAGTATAAAATGTGTGCAAGACGAAACATTACTTTTTTGTGTTAAAATCAATTTTCAAAAGCACAATGCGTCTAATGTCGCGTCAGCCAATCTACGTCTTTTTTGTGACAAAATCTGCGGCTGCAGAAAAATTTCTTTCATTTTGAGTGGATGTTAGTTTATGGAGTAATGTATATGGAGCATCGGCGATACGAAGAGAAAAGTTTATAAACAATCGCGCAATTCTTCGTATATATTGCTAACATTTATCACTGGTTGTACCATGTGTTTATATGTTACCGATTAACACACAATTTGAACTAATTGAAATTGAAAATTCATGTCTGACAACAAAGGGGATTTATAATAATTTTCCTACACTGAAGATTATCGAGAAACACTGTAATTTCTCGAGAAATAAGAAATTAAAAATTATAAAATTTCTCGAGAAATTCTCGAGAAAGAATTCTCGAGAAGGAACACTACCTCTAACCATAGGCACACTGAGCGACCATGTCTCTAATAGAGCTGTAATTATTCGACTATTCAAATATTCGAATAATTCGAACTTCGAATACGAATAATTTCTTCGAATATTCGAATATTCGAACCTTCGAATATTCGGATCTATCGAATTTCTGATTGTATCGAATAGGAAACTGAACATGAAATATTTGTTCACAGTTTATCGTGAAATTCTTTTCATATTGGCCTTTACAATTATTTGTTTTTCAAACGATAAATTTTTAATTTTATTAATCTTTGGTTTTATACATTTTGAAAGGAAAACAATCATCAGTTATTAGTATTATTTTTGTAATAGGGGAGAGTCGTGCAGTACCGACCGCTCTAAGTTTTTTTGTTATATCTTGGGGTAGAGTCGATGAAAAATAAAAATTCAAAAACGTATTTGTAGTATAGATAGAACTTAGTAAGAGGAGGGAAACTATTTTTGTGAAGTTTAATAATAAGAATTGATAATTCGCAAAAGTAAAAAAGTTGTAATTTCTAGGAAACGAAAAATTGTCGTCCAGTACCGACCAACTATTAAATTAGTAGATTTTTAGGTCTAAATGATTAACAATGTTAATAAAGACATTTAACTAGTACAATACAAGATTCTTTTCAAATTTTATTTGTACAAACTCGCAAGTCAGATAATTAATACATATTCTCCTGATCTGTGTATTCGACGTGTGCCCAACCGTCACATACGGTACGCTGCACCCAATCCTTGTAAAATGATTCCTTGCAAACAGAGATAGGCAAAATTTTTATCTAAATAAAATTTCGAATAATGAATAAAAAAATTAACTTTATTCTTCAAATAAATTCTCATCGAATAAAAAAATTAACTTTGTTCGTCGAATAATCTAAAGTTAAAGTAACTTTTATTTGATCCTTATTTACACAATTTTTTATTTAGTTAATGCCCAACTTCGCTTGCAAATAACACACTGGATAACTTCTTCATTAAATCTTAGCTTCCTGTTTATTAGGTTATGATACCTATCCTTATTTACTTTATTTTTCTATGGGAAAAGGTAGTAGGAAGGCTAAATGAACATCTTATAAACTAATCTGAGTTGCTAACAGATTGAATGCACAGATAAGAAAATTTTGTTCTCTACTGGTTGACAGAGTCTGTTGGTCGGTACTGCACGACAGTTGGATGGTCGGTACTGTACGACAAACACGGGGCAACATTTTAGATCATGGTATATTATGTAGAAAAAATATTGCAAAATCAGGACGTTTTATTAAACTTAATGGACTAGAGATAGTATACATAATAGAACAAAATCATTTACTTACACGAGAAACAAAATATTAGCTTTAAAAAATAACTTTTAACCCACTCAATATCAACGTATGCGTTTAATGCCGTAGAACATCGAGAGCAATGGAGTAAACAATATGGCCCCGAAATAGGTTATAGAGAATTGTGATTTCCATTGGTTAATTCAAATAAAGTGTTAATATCTGGTTGAAGAAGCGAGAACTAGCTTTGGTCGGTACTGTAAGCTGGTCGGTACTGCACGACTCTCCCCTAATGAGTGGACAATCCCGACGGAATCGGCCAAGGGCCCCTCTAGACCCACCCGTGTCCCATCATAAGCAGATAACAAACAGTGCAGGGTCATTCGTTAAAACTGCAACCTACGCGCGCGCGAACAGACTAAAATGGCAACACCGCCTCACGGACGCATTCCACTACAACCATTCACCTTTCGGAGGGTTGCCAGCGACCGCTGGGCAGCAGTGACGCCCGCGCTTCGAAAATTTTAGAATCGTCTCCTTCAAATTATCGTCGCAAAGAGTTACATATTTGAAATTTTCTGGCCCGGGTTGAAGAATGTGGGGTCTTTTTCGTATAACTTTTGAATTATACAAGATATCAGAATGCAATCTGCGCCGTAAAATGAGGAAAAATTATTCCCTCTTAATGATGGATAATTTAAAATATTTTGTGTTTATTTAATTTTTCTTATCTCAATTTTTTAACCATAATTGTTGTGAATAGATTTTGCAAACTGTTTATTTGATACTGTATTTAATGCTCTTTTTAAAATTCATTGTGTTGATAAACAATACGCTAATTTTTTCTGTATCATTACTTTCATAAATTGAGAAATTAAATTTTTATACAATTATGTGTTAGTTCTGCAAACTTCAGAATCTATTGTTCTTGTTTCCATTTTTATAATTTTATCTTTAATGCAGTGCATGTACAGATCGGACGTAGCGGGTAACTAATTGGACGTGTCTTTGATTGTAGCGGTGTTTGAATTTTTTTCTAGAATTTTTGTGTCTGAATGTTTTAACCTTTCAGCTACTCACGCTTATACCGGCTTCCGTTAATGTCATTTTTTTAAATGCGCCATTATTGTGGTTTTTACACGCAGGTGGCGAAAAATCTCTGCGTACAAGGGTATAGCGCCGCGGTCAACCTTGTCGTAGCTAAAATTTTTGAAATTGAGACGGGTACGAGATCAGTCGACATTATTTTCAAACCTCATTACACTAATCTGGGGTGCGAGTAGTAAACCGATCATGAAAGCGATGCGCGCGGCTCGATTACCTGGGCCGGGAAATTCCCAATACCTAGCACTTTGCGACGTTAATTTGAAGGAGACCATCCTAAAATTTTCGAAATTTGAGTATCACTGCTGTCCAGCGGCCGCTGGCAGCTCTCCGCTTGGCCGGTGCATGGTTGTAGTGGAATGCGTTCGTGAGGCGCTGTTGCCATTTCACCTGTTCGCGCGCGCGTCGGTTGCAGTTTATCTGACCGTGGATAACTTTATAAAGGAACAGTAGATCTGAACAGACACGGTGGTCGCTAAGAGTAGAGAGCCTTGTCTTTAGTAAGGCAGGACTGTAATCGACCAGATGCCCCCATGGCTAACCTAAGGAACTTATGCTGGACCCTTTGAATTAAGCTGGCATATTGCTTATGCCTAGGGCTCCAAATCACCGACGCATATTCAACCTGTGGGCTTACCAGTGCAACATATAGCAACTTGAATGTCCTGATTTGTCTAAAGTGTTTCGCAAAATAAGCAATAAACCAAAGGGTTTTCATCGCCTTACAAGTGATGTTACGATAATGGTTACAAAAATCCAAACCAGTGGTAAACGTAACACCAAGGTCCAAGACTTGCGCCACCTCAGTCAATGTGGTATCACATAGCATATACATCAAAGGAATGTCACTGACAGCCCTATGGGTCCTCAATGACACACATTTCCCGGTATTTAGCTGCATCTTGTTGACGGTGCATCACTGCTCGAACCTACAGAGGTCAGCCTGCAACAAATCCTCGTATCATCGTAAATCATCGAAAGCCCCACTAATAGTACGGAAAATTTTTAGGTCATCGGCATACATTAGGAATTTACTGTGCAGGAAAACCTCCTTGAGATCGTTAATAAAGAGAAGGAACAGGAGGGGACCAAGGTGCGATCCCTGAGGGACACCCGAGGTCACATTGACCAGATTAGATAACTAATCCTGCACCCTGATAACCTGCACGCGGCCTTCAAGGTAGCTAACGCTCCAAACCAGGAGCGGCCCGTTAATCCCGATTGAGGCTAATTTATAATGCAAGATACAATGATTCACCGAGTCAAAGGCCTTCCGGAAGTCGGTGTACACGGTGTCAACTTGAAGACCTGCATCCAATGCAGCTGAAACGAAGCAGTGACATACCGCCAGATTATATGTCGTCGATCGCCCAGGAACAAATCCGTGCTGTTTATCGCAAATGACGTTTGCTAGACAGAGCGTTAAGTAAACCGTTATAATATCCTCAAATATCTTGGGCATAACAAATAATTTGCAAATCGGCCGATAGTTTCTAACATCAGAGGGGTCACCTGTCTTGAGTACCGGGGTAACTAAAGTGGTCTTCCAAGCTGCCGAGAAAGTCCCCCTAAATAGTGAGGAGTTAAAAATATGCCAGAGGGTCCTGGCAAGAATGAAGCGACACTCCCTTAAAAACAGAGGTGGGATCCCATCGTATCCTGGGCCTTTTGATGTATCTAGCGACTCGAGCTTGGAATAGATTTGTCATATAGAAATGGATATCGAGTGTATGTTTACATCACTGCACGAGACGGACCGGGATTCAAGGCAGGCGCCACTCCGGCCTGAGGATTATATACAGAGCCAAAGAAATCAACAAAAAGATTAGCAGCTGTCATGTGCATCGAAGCAGAAGTACGGTGAAGATGCACCTTGCCGGGAATACCATGCCGAATCCGCGTAGTATTTACAAATTTCCAGATGCATGATATATTGTCCAAAACTGCACTCTCGACGCGCCGTCAATATAAATACGATGATCACGCGATAGGGCCACCTTATATTTCGAACGGCGACTGGAAAAGTTCAAATAATCTCTAAAAACACCAGAACGCTTAAAGGCTCTATGCGCCCTTTTCTTCTGTTAGGTCAGGGACTTCAAACCAGGGGAAAACCACAGCGGAAACGTGGATCGAACCACAGACCGGACCGAAATAAAGGCATTGATTGCCTGATTGATATGGCCATATAAACGCTCAAGGGCAACACAAGGCTCTGTGTTACCAGTCTCCTTATCCCAATCGACTAAATTAAGATATTCCAGCACGCTGGGGAAATCACCACGTTTGAAGTCCCTATATTCAAAGTTTCCTCCCATGAGGTTAGGACCTGAAGCCAAGCCACTAAACATTACATACAAGGGTGGGTGATAGGCGTTCGGTTCAATAAGGGCATCAATGACTTGGTCAACAGTGACGTTAGGATAGCTAATCACGTGAAATTCATTAAAAACCGTGTTCACTTGGGTAAGGTTGCAGTACCCCATACAACCAGGGAGGAGATCAATAGCAACCGATTCAATTGACGATACCCCCAATTTCCTAAAGCACGCTTGACCCGAGTCATTGTACCATACCGCATGAGGGAGATTAAAGTCACCGTACAGAGAGAAGGTATCTTCACTATAATTATGGTATAATTCCGTGACTGAATCAACATGACTCGCATAAAGTGAAGGAAGGGATGCTGGCGGTATATAAACGGCCCCCAGTAGTAAGTGTTTATTATTGTGAAGATGGACTCTGACAAACACTTGTCCGACATCAGAACAGCTGACAGTTGTAGGGCAGGAAGGCATCGAATTCTTAATCGCACCTGTACACAGTATAATTACCCAAACCGAGTTCGATTGAAGATATTGCAGAAGTGAACCAGGTCTCAACAAAAATGATAACGTCATAAGACACTGCCGATGAGAGTAAAGAATTGATAAGAGTGTCCAACTTAGTGTGCAGACCTCGGACATTTTGAAAGTAAACTAAAGGGTTCAAATTGAGTTTTTTGCGAAGAGTCCTGCTGTAGTTTGTCCGGCACGATCTTAGGAACACCACGAATATATCGGATGGTCATGTCATGAAAATTTTGCGTTATTATTTTAAAACCATCTTCCATTTTCCACAGAGACATACAAAATAATTTGATTTAATGATTAATACTTTTATTTTAAAAGTGTCACGTCCCGGGTTAAGGATTTAATGGGACAAATGACATAGTGGTTATTTACATAAAATCCAGACGCGAATCTATAGTTCAGCGCACCAGGAGGCGAGGAAATCAGGTATTTAACGATGTAATTCTGCACACCAGCCTTTTCGAACGTCAGGCGAGAAATGTGAAATTCTGCACGCTAATCGTTTCGAACGGCCGGGAGAATGTGAGATTCAGAAGATTGAAGATTTTGGGAAGGTCAGGCGAGAAATGTTTAATTCTGCACACTAACCATTTCGAACGTCAGGCGAGAAATGTGAAATTCTGCACACTAACCGTTTCGAACGGCAGGCAAGTAATGTTTAATTCTGCACACTGAGGATTTAGGGAGAAGGCGGGTGAGAAATGTGAAATTCTACACACTAAGGTGGTTTGGGGACTGACAGGCGAGAAATGTTTAATTCTGCACACTAATCGTTTTTTTGAACGTCAGGCGAGTAATGTTTAATTCTGCACACTAATCGACTAGGGAAGGTTTAATGAACTGGTTTGTATTGGGAAGAGACCCGTTAGAGCACTTGTTTTGGTTTGCCTTGGTAATCGGATTTACCGTTGCATTATTGTAAAAGACACATGTAATAACTTCGCGAAATTCGACTAGTCATACGGTTAAGCGAAACCTATACGAAAGTAAGTTAGTAAACACCGTGATGCTTTCCGCGGTCGTTGCCTGTAATCATCTGTTCCGGCAGCCTGTTTGGATTTAGGGATCTTCGTAGCCGAAGGATTGACACAATAATTCGAAGCGTGAATTAAAGTAAAACTGTTTATTCACTTTGTAGCTTTTTGGTAATATGCCATGCACTGTTATTGTGCTGGTTGTTAGGGTTTATAATAATGGGTTGCGATGAACATAGCATTTATATAGTGTTTATAAGTTATAGGATATGAGTATGAACATGAAATACAATATATGTTAATAAGGTAGAATGATTTAAGCAATAAGCGTCAATAAGACAATGTAATATGATCGCAATGAGCGTTAATAAGCATTAAGAATAGCAATACAATATAATATGAGCGCAATAAGCGTTGCAATACGAAATAGTATGAAACAATGAGAATAAGAATAATTGATAATGATGATGGTGATACACAGTGGTATTAATGGTAATTATAATCTCTTACAATTCTTGATGATTGAAGATGGGTGAATTTAGTTTAAATAACACTTTGGCGAGCGTGTCCTTTCGGAGCTGGTATTGCGGCGAAAGAGCGTATCCTTTCAGAGCTGGTATTGCGGCGAAAGAGGACCTCTGTCTCAGGGCCCTTGTATTTATATGATTTTACAAGGGGTTGAGGGGTGTACGCGCGGTATGGACTTTGATCCATTTATGTAATATTTTACTGTATGAAGGGGAGTGCGCAGTATGCACCTTGACCTGATTAGGAACATGCGTCGCAGTAACTTTTGGGGGTTTTTGTAGGGACCAAAGGTTGATCTATATTTGGATTCGCATTTATGCTTCCGGGGTTTTTATGCACGTGAATTTGAAATAGTCAACTCCTCGAAGGGATTTTGGGTGTTTTAATAGGAAAGGGACGTCGGTGGTTTTGACTGTTTTGGTCATTAAGAGGGCGTGAGACGTGGTCTCGATTTAAGAGATTTGTGGGGCGAGGGACTTGTTTAGATTCGATGTAAGAGAGGAATTTATGCCGCGTTGGGCGAATAAGGGAAGGAGATTGAGTGATTGACCGTCTTGAGATGGGGACCGCTAAGGTACATCGCCAAGGCGGTCGGGGTCATTGGTAAAGGGTAAGAATTGAGGTTTAGGGAAGATTTGAGTGGAGTTGTAGATTGATTTATAAAAGAGAGTTGGGGCGTCACAAAAGTACTTGCAAGTTTTACAACACTCAAAGAAAGACTAAACGTCTAAGACGTTCCACAACTTCCTATTTCAAATAACAGTCGAAGCGATTCAAAACTTTCATCCGGAATTTGGAGAAAATCTCCAGACTCGAGAGTATCGAGATCTCGCCCGATTCCCCCCGAATATTCCCGACTCGTTCCGAAGACCTGTTTCAAGACCTGTCAACACTCAAGAAATTTTTGTTTCGAATAACAGTCGAAGCAATTCGAAACTTCTATCCAGAATTTGAAGCGATTCGATTTGCTTGGCGACCATGACTAATGAGATTCGAAGCGATTCGAAACATTGTGTCACAGCTTCGAAGCAATTCGATCGGTCTTGAGCCCATCACATGTGCCGACGTTACTTTTTTATGGATTCTACTAACTTCACTACTATATCCGAAAGTGACCGAGTCCCGAAAATTTCGCGATTTAAGAATACGTAAAACTGCTTTCAGACTACATGGCATCAATAGCAATAGATATGGCTGAAGCTCGAACAATAGCACGTCCGAGTTACTTTTATCCGTATGCTCATTATTTCAGTTTCAATTAGTATTAAGTGAGTGTATGTACGTGCACGTCTGTCTCATCGAGGAGGTCATAAGTTCAGATCTATTTTGTGACAAGCAGGACAGGCTCTACGGATAAATGATTTTTCATCGGATAGCATAAAGATGCTAGCTTTGGCTACGACCAATATGTTCGTTCGCAGTATTCTGCACTGATACGAGCGGTTTTTACGAAACCACTTTCGATCAGGTCAAATTACACTGTTCAACACGATTTTTGGTCCGCTATTTTGGTTCTTGTAGAGTTTTATCACCCCAAACACAAATCCGCAAGCAGAATTGCTCCATCACCTTCGATTTTTAAATAACTGCAAATCTTCAACTTTGAACATCTTTTGTGACGAAACGGTAATAGTTATTCGGTTGCTCTTTGCGTCAAATTATTCGATGAACCCTCCCGAATACAACTGTGGCAGTTACGTCTCTGCCACCACGTTCTTCCTCTTCGGCACTTTTTTTTCCTAAGTTTCTGACCTTCACTTTTCTAAAATCTCTTACTGTTTACAACTTCCTGCCTATTCTTCTACCGTTCGTTTCTCTATGGTTTCGCCTGGGCCTGGGGTTCGTTGAGAACATGTGACGACCAGGCCCGCACGAGCCCAAACGAAGTCGCTTCTCGCGTAGCTTTCTCTTTTACCTTTATCTAGGCGTGTCTGCAGTTTTCTGTCTATCTCTTTTTCTATTTCCTTCCTTCGCTTCTTCCCTGGTTAAGGGTACGGTTTCTGAAGAGAGGCAGTTGGTGTCGAGCAGTTCCTGCGTATACTTGCCGATGACCTGACGCGGGTCTTTGTTATAACGTCGCAATCCTTATATTCAAATAAATTGAGTGTTGGTTAACCGGAGTTCACTTTATTTTACTACTTTCCACCTCAATTATTGATCACGTCGGGGTCACCAGTCTCGCTGCACCGGGCCTTAATTTTGAAATAAATTGAAAGATATCTTCAAAAATGGGTGCATTGCGGGTGTCATTTTCCTTTTGATCGTTGTTTAAACATATTTAAATGTTCATAATGCAATAATAACTTATACCGTTGCATTCGGGAGGGTTCATAGAATAACTTGACGCGAAAGGCAACCGAATAACTATTATCGTTTCGACATAAAAGATGTTCAAAGTTGAAAATTTGCAGTTTTCTTAAAAATCGAATTTTTCAAAAACTGAGGGTGATGGCGACAAACGGTTTGCGGATCAGGGCGAAAAACTTTACCAGAATCACCCAGTGGATATTGCGAAACAGAAAAAAGTTTCATTTCGTTGTACTGTGTTACTTGTTTACTCAGCTAGTAACACGCTAGTAATGACGAGAATGTGTGAATCGTAATGAACGCATTGGTCGAAGGACTATACACTCTGTTTGCGATGACTATGCCAATAACAAAAATAGAGTGTCGGCTACCTTTCCACCCGGAATGCTCACATTTATTTGACGCCAATTACTATTTAGGGAACAAGTACATACATATACAGTAGATGCAGCAACTCGTAAACACGACTTATTTTCTAGTGTTTCTAATTGAGTAACCATGATAAGGGGTGAATTCTGATACACTCATATCTAATTCTGGGTCTTTGAACACTTGCCCTTTACTTGCAATTAAGGACATTTTAATTTCGTCGTATCTATAATAAAAATATATTTTCCAAAACATGATCAATAGTGAGAAGTTACTTATGAACAAGCGAATGAAAACTATAGCTGGAACTATTTGTCAAGTTTTTCGGTATTCAAATTTTCGAATATTTCACTTGTGAGTTCGTTAGTTTGTCAGGGTGAAATCTTCTAAGTTAATTTTGATCTACTTCAACATATCCGATCGACTTGAAACTTGGCACACATAGGTACATAGTTCCGATGACAATACAGTATTTCCACTAAAAAGTATGAAATACTTTATAGTAAAAAATTTATTTTTAAAAACAAGCTTTTATTATAATGTACTAAAAGGGAACCAATAATTTTGATATCGGCCCAGATGACTGCCAAAGAAGAATTCCCTCATATGACTAAAAATAAACGCGTGAAAATATTTATATATTTAGTATTCGAATAGTTAAATATTCGAATAATAACATTCTAAGTTTATTCGAAGCATTCAAATGCTTGTAAAATGTTCGAATAGTAAATTATTCGAATAGTCCCAACCCTAATAAAAACGGAGCGGGCGGAAATACATAGTATACCTATTAGGGTGGCTCTTATTTTCGACTATTTCATTTTCTTCGAAGCACCCTCCAGAATAGTTCCAAAAAATTAAAAAAAAAACCTGTGTAAAGTTTGAGCTCGATCGGATAACGGGAAAGGTTGCCCCTGATCCCCTTAAACATTTTAATCATTATTTAACAGCTCGCGAAGTCGATTTTATATAATATCCTCCAAGTTATTGATTAAATAAAAAATATGTCAAACAAAAGTTATAGATTCGGTCAAGGAGCATCTTTTATGTTCTATTACTTTTTCTCGCGCAACAATCGGTTTTCGAAAAAAGTCCGAAAAACTAAAAAAAAACTTTCTTTCCTCAAATTTTGAAAGTTTGAATGCTTCTAGAACACATTTTATTTATGAAGGCGAACAAAAAATGGAATTTTTATTTTCGAGGACTATTTTTTAAACATTTATGGTGGAGCATATACCGAAATATGCGAAAAAGATAATTTTTTTTTTTCTTATTTTCAGTGTTTGATATGTCATGAATGTTTCCTGAAAATTTCGGACTAAATTCGCAAAAATATCGAAAATATAGAGTCTATATTTTCAATATTTTTTTTTAGTTTTTCGGACTTTTTTCGAAACCCGTTTGTCACGCGAGAAAAAGTAATACAACATAAAACATGCTCCTTGTCCGGATCTACAACCATTGTTTGACATATTTTTTTATCTAATCAATAACTTAGAGGATATTATATAAAATCGACTTTGCGAGCTGTTAAATAATGATTTAAATGTTTAAAAGCCCAGGGGCCCCCTTTCCCGTTATCCAATCGAGCTCAAACTTTACACCGATTTGTTTTAATTATTTGGAACTATTCTGGAGAGAGCCCCGAAGAAAATATTGAAAAATTTTTTACCAAAGGTAAATAAAATACACCCCAATACCTATGTATGCTAAAAATGAGAATGAAGTAGATCTATGCTTAAAAATAAAACAAAATGATAGAGTAGGTACCCTTGTCTCGTACGAAGCTTTATTTTCCACAGATAACTCTTATGTTTCCTCCTATGCATAATACGAGGCCATGACTTATTTCCTGGCAGAATTAAGTCTGTTACCGCGTGTAATATCGGTATTAAGTACGAAATATTACTCTGGCATTCAAACAATTGAAACGGCCAAATGCATTCGAAGCAAGGTCATACTACATTAATTTGCCAACTACGAATATGTATATACCAAAACGGGTAACAATTTCAACAGTATATACGGTTACTTACAAAAGTATCCGTCCACCCGATATGCAATATATTTTACATATTATATCAACTTGAAAATAAGAATTCGCAATTCTAATTCACATAAATATAAACCTTGATTAATATAGGGGAGAGTCGTGCAGTACCGACCAGCTGACAGTACCGACCAAAGCTAGTTCTCGCTTCTTCGACCAGATATTAACACTTTATTTGAATTAACCAACGGAAATCACATTTCTCCATATCCTATTTCGGGGCCATAATGTTTACTCCATTGCTCTCGATATTCTGAGGCATTAAACGTATATGTTGATATTCAGCGGGTTAAAAGTTATTTTTTTCAACACCTGCATGAAAATGTGTGTTTTTTTACGCCTGCTGAGCGGGAGAAAAATGACTAATTTCAGACGTATTCGCGTAAAGTCTATTACCTTTCTTAAAAAAAGGTACAAAAAAGAACGCCAAGTATATAATCTCATAAAAAAGAATCCCATTTAAAAACATTGTCGTAAATTAATATAAATTTATTAATGTGCTATATTCAACTTTACAAAAGTAATGATATACAACAATCGCGCCTATTATCACACTGGCTATTTACACAAAGAACAAAATGTATTCAATAATATTAAGCAGATATATTTTTATACAAATAAATATTTTAATACGAATAAATATTTGATTCAAAATACTTGGCGCTGCGCAACCGAAAAAATGTTAATTGCCTTAGTATTAATTAATAATTTACAACAACTCCATTACAATATAAAATACATATACACACACATATTAGAAACGCAGTCAGATTTATTCTACATATATTTAATTCTAATACCATACGTAGCATATGCACACGCACGCACACACACACGCATGCACGCACGCACGCACGCACGCACGCACGCACGTACAAGAAAGAAAGAAAAGGATTAATGCAATTTATACATATTTATTGAGTTTAGCAACACCAATTCGGGGCGCAGCGCCAAGTATTTTGAATCAAATATTTATTCGTATTAAAATATTTATTTGTATAAAAATATATCTGCTTAATATTATTGAATACATTTTGTTCTTTGTGTAAATAGCCAGTGTGATAATTGGCGCAATTGTTGTATATCATTACTTTTGTAAAGTTGAATATAGCACATTAATTAATTTATATTAATTTACGACAGTGTTTTTAAATGGGGGTCTTTTTTATGAGACTATATACTTGGCGCTCTTTTTTGTACCTTTTTTTTAAAAAAGGGAATTTTGTGGTAGTAATGCGTGACACGGGAGAGAAGCGATTTCGCCGGAATCTCGTTCTTCTCTCCCTTGTCACGCAATATACTATTTTTAAGCTAATATTTTGTTTCTCGTTTAAGTAAATGATTTTGTTATATTATGTATACTATCTCTAGCCTATTAAGTTTAATAAAACGTCCTAATTTTGCAATATTTTTTGTACATACGATACCATGATCTAAAGTGTTGCCCCGTGTTTGTCGTACAGTACCGACCATCCAAATGTCGTGCAGTACCGACCAACAGACTCTGTCAACCAGTAGAGTCGAAATTTTTCTTATCCGTGAGTTCAATCTGTTAGCAACTCAGATTAGTTTATAAGATGTTCATTTAGCCTTCCTACTACCTTTTCCCGCAGAAAAATAAAGTAAATAAGGATAGGTAGGGGAGAGCGGGGACAAACGTAACGGCGCACAGTGGTTCGAGTATACTACATACTAGCTGGACAAAATTATTTTTTCGCGGGTTTGGGTTTATATGGGGTTCAAATTGTTAGAAAACAAACCTGATTCGTATTATAGTTTATTATTTCACTCAAAATATCAATAAAATAAAAATATGACTAATTCAATACAAGAAAAAGAACAAAACGACAGTATTGTACTTTAAATATAATTATCAGGTGTGACATCATGTCTATTCCTGCAATTTCTAAGTTTTTAAGTTTAAAACCTGGTTTTTGAAATCAATTTTCTCTGCATCGCTATTAAAATAGTGCTTTACTATATGTTCCACGTCGATCCACGCGACAAGGGTTGAATGTACAGAAAGTAGAGACTTTCTAGTTTATTTTAATCAAACGATCGATCTGCAAAAATTTGCAAAACTATATTTTCTGAATTGTTTTCGGGCGCAACGCTCGGCAGGAGTGATAGCACATTTGTTATATTTCCAACTTTATACGTAAGAGCGCGTTATATTGCAGAACAATTGCTTCTCCACACGCCAAACAATCGAATGAATAGCGTCATCTCGTTTCCTTTTCTGTTTTTCATATGTAACGAAAGGTTAATCAGTAGGTTTATTCTGATAAAATAAATAATATGAGTATTAGTTTTAATAGCCATTTTATGTTAGATGAGCCAACTGTCCCGTTCTTACCATATATCCAGGAGGGAGATTTTCAATCTTTGGCACAATTTTCGAAATCTGGATCAGTTTGATCAACTTTGTTAGCAAATTTTACGTAAAATTAGTTGTATTTATGCACCAAACATAATTATTCGGAAAATAAGGACTAACATATCAAAAACAATAAGTCGAATAAAAGATCGGTGGAATATATGTAGTCGGCAACGAGAATATTTTTTAAATAGATTTTCTGATTGGCTTAAAGGAAAAGATTTTGTTTTATATGAAGGTCGACTTGACATCACTGAGATAGTTGCACCGTCAAGTTCTCGTTCTGTTGGAAGGCCAATGAAATCTTTTGAAGAGTCTTCGTATAAAACTAAGAAACGTAGAGTGGTGAAAATTACACAAGAAAATTCTGTAAATGAAATAACTTTTACTGCAGAAATAGCTTTACGTTCAAATGGGCAAAGAAGTGCTGCTAATCTTGTTAGTAACGCGGCATGTTTTGCAAAGGAAATAAAGTTTTTGCGGAAAGAAAATTGCGAAAAGAAGACAGAACCAAGAACAATGACACCCGATGAGGCTTTGGCAATGTATGTCGATACGAAGAGTACTTCCTTTTCCTATAAACTTAATAGGAAAAAAGCTTTAAGCTTAGGACAAAAAATGTATACCTCATATTATTCCGTAATAAAAGCTAAACGAGCGTGTTTGCCTCCTAGTAGTGCTATTTCAATTACAGAGGCAAGTGCGGAACTCTCTTTGCAGGCAACGTTAGACCATTGGGTAAATCGCTTGTTAAGCTTTAATGACAATATATTTAGAGCACAAAATGACCTACAATTATTTTGAAATGGGGTTGTGATGGGAGCTCCGGGCATAGCATGTACAAACAGAAATTTGCATCTGTTGAAAGTAATGATGAATTTTTGTTTTTAATTTCTTTTGTGCCCATAAAATTGTGTAACCATTCTACATCAGTTTGGGAAAATCCAAGTCCCTCTTCAACGAGATATTGCCGCCCCTTAAAATTCATTCTACAGAAAGAGACTGATGATCATGTTAAAGCCGAAGTAGATAAAATTCAAAGGCAAATAGATACTCTAAATCCGACAAAAGTACATATCGATGCAAAGGAGGTCTCAATAAATTATAAGTTTTTTTTAACGATGGTGGATGGCAAGGTTTGTAATATACTTACAGAAACGAAATCATCTATGACAGTGATGAGCAACCCGCGTTCCGCGGGCCACATGTGGCCCACCTGAACATCGCCGCGTGGCCCACCTGAACATCGTCATATCGGATTTTTCACGAACGAGCTTGATAATATTAGGTGCGATATTTGTAATTTATACCTCATTTAGGTATAAATATCAAAGCTAATATTGTCAAGCTCGTTGATGAAAAGACAAGTATCAGAGTCAAGTATCTCATTAATTAAATTTCAGTGGTTATTTACGTTCATTTAATTCGAAAAATATAGGTGCATATATCTGTTTAGAATTTAGATTATAATATGTAGGTATATATTAATGTGTATATATTGCTAATAAACAGTACATCAAAGTTAAAAAAAAACACGTTTTATTGTAAATCAATGTCAGAAATAACAAATTTAGCCCATAAATTAAAATTCTTGGATTAGTTATATTTATGTATTTAATATTGTGGCCCGCGTAGAGAAGTAGGTTTCCACTTGTGGCCCACTTCTGACAAAAGGTTGCTCATCACTGATCTATGACGTGTTATATTTGTGGAGCAACTCCTAAATCGATGCACGCTGAGCCTGCACAAGGAAAAGTAAACTTGGAAAATTATCGTTTTGGCTTGTCAACAGTCTGGATAAGACTGTTGGAATGTATGATGAATATCAGCTATCGGATAAACATCAAGAAATGGCAAATGAGAAGTGTTGAAGAGAAAGCTGAAGTAAAAAAAAGGAAACACGAAGTTCAAGAAAAATTTAGAAAAGAAATGGGCTTAATTGTTGACAAGCCATAACCAGGTTTTGGTTCAAGTAACGATGGGAATACGGCTCGAAAATTTTTTAAAACTCCACAGAAAACCTCTGATATTACCGGAGTAAACGTAACACTAATAAACAATTCAGGTGTTTTATTACGAACCTTGTCGTGTGGCCATTCTATTAACATAGAAAAATTTGAACACTTTTGCTCCTTGACCAAGGACTTGTACTTGAGTCTATACTCATGGTATAATATGCCAGTAACGCTACATAAGTTGTTTTTCCACGCAAAAAGCGTGATTCAATCCTTTATAATTTCAATTGGCCAAATGTCAGAAGAGGCCCAGGAAGCACGCCACAAAGATTGTCGTAGGTTTAGAGAAAAACATACAAGAAAAACAAGAAGATTAGATACTAATTGTGACTTATTAACAATGTTATTGTTTACTTCGGACCCATTAATAAATAGTTTTCGCGAAATGCCCAAAAAAAGCTCAGCTCATTAACCCCAGAAGTAATTGAGTTGTTAACAAATAATAACACTGAAACTGCCCTGCAAACAGAAGTTGCCAGCTCCATTCCGTTTGATGAAGATGAGATATCATCAGCATCACAATCTAATGAATGTTTATCGGGTACTGATGATTTCAGTAGTGAATCAGATTAGCGTGTACATATTGTACATATAAACTATAATACTGGCGTTTTGGTTTCTTTACCTTTATTGTATTAGTTATATTTTCATTGTATTAATATTCATGAAAGCGGTCAGGGTGACACTACTTTGTACACTTTGTATATATTTGTAAACATAATTAACGACTTATATATTATATTATATTATCAATGGACTGTTGAGTTTTTCCTGATGAAAATGAATCCAAACACGAAGCGATTCGGTTCATTTTTAATGAACGCAGTGCAGGGAAAGTTTGGGATTTCCGGGAGGGGGGGGGGGGGCGCAGGGGCGAATCCAAGATTTTCTTGAGGAGGAGAGGGGCGTAGGTCTGAGAAATAAAGCAGGACTTCTCCGATATTTTCCTGCTAATTGAAAAAGTGTTTTTGTAGTATCAATTTATCATATTTTTGTTCATATTACTAAGTGGAAATAAGTATTTTGCAAATTAAAATAAGTATTTTTCTTTTGAGGGAGGGGCGCCCCCCCCCCCCCCCTCCACCCTCAAACCGCCACTGACGTAGTGTGTGCCGCATATCAATTACGAAAAGCATGCTTTTATTATTTGATTGTTCATAATAAAGATCGACCAAATTGCTTCGTGTTAGAACGCATTGTCATCGACATACACTATTCATGATCTATATACTAATATTAGAAGCTTTTCCAAGAAATAAATAAAGTAATAAGATATAATAACGAAGTAATAATAATCAGTTTTTCTGTAAAACAAGGTTTCTTTATACATAAATCTTTATTCAAATTCAAAAAATCATTTTCATGTATCATACTTAACACTAAAATAATTAGCCTATACTTTCAAGTATAAGTAATCGTACATTCCGAAATGCTTAAAATTGTCAATGTTCTACGTATATTCGCGTAAACCAGTTCGATTTATGGGCGTCCGGAGAGGGGGCGGTGGGGAAGGGCTGGACAAAAGGAGCAGTTGCCTCCCCCGGCTTTTGAGAAAAAATCGCTTATTTTTAAAAACTGATCTTTATTAAGTTTATATTAAAAAAAGGGAATATTTTTAAATTTCGGTTTTAAAACTTTAATTACATTGGCACTAAAAAATAGTTTTAGAAACGCAAAAAGGGCTAATCCCCACGCACCGCAACCCCAAGATTGTTTTTTCATTACTATGTTTTTCGTTATCATTCATCCCCAAAGTTGCCCCACCTCTGAAAAAAGTCTGCGGACGCCCTTAGTTTGTACTACTTTGTATGTTATTGTTTAGTTCATTAGGAATGTCAATTGAAATGATACAAAATACACATACAAACTGAACTTTATCGAGGCAATTAATACACGATGAAAATAATTTATTTAAATTATTTATACGAAAAAATAACGTATTTACATATTTTATTTGTCTCCAATGATTACTGCAATATGTAGAAGGGAGTGGCTAAGAATGTTTAAAACATAATTGCATGTAGTGTACTGTTTGCGTTACAGCTCATTATCAGATGGTATGCAGTTCAAGGCGCAAGATAACTGTTCTGTCACTCACAATCAGAATAAGTACAGTTGGTTACTACATCTGTTTAACTGCAGAAGAAATACAGACTCTGTACTTATTGTTACGTAACATGACGTAGGTATCTACAAATGTAAAATTATATGGAAACCTCACAAAAGAACAACACTTCTGTCCCTTTAAGTACAGTCCTCGAAAAAACAAAAACAATAAGCTCAATGCAAGAAATGACACGTGTGTAACTACCGTTCAAAAGTATTTACCCACCCACGGTTACAGCAAATATGGTGAAAGCAACATGTAGGTATGTAAGCAACATTGACTATATCAATTAAATATTACAAAATCAGTTGAAAACACATTTGTTTTTTGTGTTACATAAGCACGGACTAAAACGAGTCTCGATGTTGACACCGTCGAAAGAAATTCACAAATGAAACCAAAAAATGATTTCTAGGTAGGACAGCCAGTTTTAACATTTCCTTATAACAGTTCTTGCAGTAAGAATTTGACAGAAATTTGTAAGAAATACAATTTGTCCCTGAATGGGGCTTAATAGAGTTAACTGATGTGGAAAAAATAACAAACATTTAACCGATTTAACATAATAATACAATCAATTGTAAGAGTACATACATAAGTGGGTAAATACTTTTGAGCGGTAGGATACACTATACATACTCATAAAAGTCGGACTAATGGACACCTGAAATTTTTCCGATGAAAATGAGTCCAAACATGGATGTTATTTGGGTTATTTTTAATGTTATGGGATGTAAAACTGATTTGCAAATTCTAAAAGTGAATCCACGCGGGTATTATTAAAAACAGCCAGAATGACGCTGTGTTTGGATTTATGTACTTTCATCAAGTGAACTTTGTCGATTTATTGATGTTACTCTTACAAAAATATAAAAATTAAAATTTTATGGGGCACTCGAGGTCTTGCAGGGCCCTTTGAAGTTCGCTGGCTGCCGGAGGACCTCTCACATTATAATGTATGGGTTAATTTTTCATCAGGAAGGTTTTACGGAAAATAGTAAATATGAAATTTTTAGTAGTTATAATAATAATAATAATAATAATTCGTCTTTATTTATCACAAAGTTACATGAATTAAGGGATAAAAGGGTGAGGTTCAGCATACCTGCTGTTTTGCAACCTAACCCCAAAGCAAAAAATATTAGAAATAAAGTTAGCTAGATAAAACTGAATAGCGAGAGAAAAAACATGGGAAGGACAAGAGACAAGGGGAGCTACACATAGTAGACAAGGATAAAAGAACGGGCAGCACATTTAAAAGCGGGAATAGAAGACAAAGAACGAATTTCCAAAGGAAGAGAATTATAATAGAAGCAGGATAAGTAGGAGAAAGATGCCATAAATTTGACCGTCCGGTAAGCAGGCACAGCCAGATCATCACCACGCCTAGTAGATAGTGCAAAAACAGAGCGCATAGAAGAGTTACTACGTAGAATTTCACTCAGATAGGCGCCTCCGATTCCAAAGTCTTATGAACGGTGCAGCACAGGTGAAGGATCCACCGCTGTCTGAAATTGTGCCACCCGGAGCGAAGGAAAAACGGCGAAATATGGTCAAACTTACGGACATTATAGGAATAACGAAGACACGAATTCTGAATACGTTGAACTATAGACGAAAGACGAGTAGTGAGGCAAGGGCCATACACAACATCCGCATAGTCAAACAGTCAAACAAGTCTTTTAGTTAGTACTTAGAAGGGAATACCCCGAACCCGGAAGTTTAAAAAATTCTGAAACTTTAAGAACAGGTTGGGAATTTCCTCCTGATTACAACGCAATTTTTGTTTATTGCCCAAATTCACTCTAAGGGGGTGTAATTGACCTCTGAAAATCTGATTATTTTCCAATTTTGTGTTATAACTCGTGAACTGTAAAATAATGTTTTACCAAATGATAGATCTAATTAAAAGAAGGAATTTTTGTCTGGAAACTTTTTTCTATCGCTTACAGTTCGCGAGTTATAACACAAAATCGAAAAATAGCCGAATTTTCAGGGGTGAATTTCACCCCTTTCGAGTGAATTTGAGCAGCAAACAGAAATTACGTTGTAATCAGGAGGAAATCCCCTGCATATTCACAAAGTTTCATTTTTTTTAATTTCCGGGTTCGGGATATTCCTTTGTTAGTCATCTCATGACTCATTTCAAGCACTGAACTTATCCCTCTTGATTTTCGGACGTTGACCGCTCGACTGTACTGGGCCTCTGGATCAGCACGAACAAAAAATGTGTGTAGGCAAATCTCAAGTCCTAAATTGGGCAGTATGCATCGCACTTCCCTAAATCTATGGCAACAACACAAATGGATTTCAGCTTGTCAAAGTCTCTGTTAACGAATCAACGTATGTACATATATTAACTTCTAATCAATGTGTATTAGCACAGTTAGCGATAAATAAACATACTGGGTACATATATAAACAAAAAATGACAATTACCTATCTGCTACTTAGAATGAAAAGCACACTGTACACGAATTATAATATTTCCCTTATGGTATTATGAATATTTTATATGTATAGAATATCTTTTGTTATGTAATGGTAAATATAATATTACATTTGCGAACTATTTAAGTAAATTTCGCGGTTGTACTTGCCCCATCAAAGTACGCTCTTCGTCACTATAATTGCTACTATAAAAGATTCAATCCCGGGTTCTTCGTAAAGTTAAATGTGAAAAAATAATTATAATATTTATAAGAAATAGATGTATTCATAAAAAATAATACAGCAATTAAAGAAGGAGACGTTCGCCTTACCGTTTTTTTGAAAGATCTGCGTTTTGCTCAGCTGCGATGAATTTTTCAGACTCTTCTCAACTGTAGATTCAGCTTTGGATGCCATCGAACCGACTTTGAATATTTTCAGTTTCTAATAAAGTAACGAACGAAGAAAAACCTTATCCGACCCGCCACTGCACACCTCGTCAATGCCGCCTTCTCAGCGTGTCGTACCGATGGAATTTCTGAGGATGCCTATCGACCGCCTCGTTCTACCGCGTCGTACAATCGAACCGATTAACCAATAGAAGTAATAGACTACAGTCACGTGTCAGTTTCGACAATATATTAAGAGTAATCCGTCAGCAATATTGTATTCAGCATGATGTCCAAGTTTTTCACCACTATTAATTTAAATTCACGCAAGCGTGCACGTCGCGCACTCGGAAATTTATATCGTCGATCGATCACTGAGAAAACGAAATCTTTACTTATCGACCGGCTCGTATCGTTGCACGCAAGTCAAAGTCACACACGAAATGCCTATGCCTCGCTGTGTCGCGGTACTCACATACACATGCAACACGGAATGACGTTACTTTCACCGTGGAACGTCGCGCCGGCAAATTCGTGAACCAATCTTTATTATTCGACTAGTAATCTATAACGATACATACGGGTTTACACGTTTACGTTAGTGATACGTCGATCAATGGTCACAGTATATTTCGATAGACATATCCAAGTCTAAGTTCTGGGGGAAGATACGCGCCTAAGGTTATCGTTTGCTTTGGACATTGATCACACTTTCGAGCTTGTCATTGTACGACTGAAACATGTGTCGTACCTCGTGGTTGTCACGTTCTGTCCTCCGCGTTAAAGTTAATGCTCGGAATTGAAGGATATTGGAAGATTAAGGTCAAGATAACTGGAACGTTGTATTAGGGCCAAGATTTAACGTGAAAACGTGAATGCAAACAGATCGATGCCTTATGCAGAAAAAAATAAACGATGACAGGGTTCAGTCAACTTTATTAACGTGTAACAATGAAACGAAAGTTGTAGGACTTCGTGAACGAGAAATCTGACTATCGCTCGCGCTTTAACGACCGCTCCTGGTCTACTGAGAACTTCAGTCAAAATTCTAAAGGTTTATTTTTGGTCAGATTGTCACGCCAACAGAGGACAACGTGGCCAATGTCATGTGCGTGTGGTAGTCGCGTCAAAACGATTCGTCCGGGCGATATAAACTGACCCCACTGATCTAACGAGACGAGGCTACGATCCAGGCGAGTGCATCAGATGGGACAATGTTCAAAATGTGGCGGACGATGAGTATAAACAAATTCTCGAATATTCGTCGCTACTGGTCAACCCGTTTCATAAAAGTACCTTTAAACATTTGTGTCCCGGAACTTAACCCATTTACGTACAATTTCCTTTTAAAAGAACTTGAACGAATACGAGAACATTTTACTTCACACAGTTATTCTTATTTTAATGACAAAATAATTTACTAAAAAGATAAACCTCCTGATACTTTTAATAGAAAAATAAAAAATTCATTAATATTATGTACCTTATTTAAATTCTTTGTTAAAGTGGATTTTTTCGCAAAACTTCTGTTTTGAAAAAATATTCAACAAAAATTTATTACAATATATTTATAAAATTGGAATAATAGAAAATTATGTTAGAAAAGCTAAGACAATTCGGACGTTATTTGTTTAAGTAATTTCAAATTATCATTACGGATTCGGTGGAATCGTACCGAATCATGATTTGAAAAAGTACGAGTCATGTTACGTACTATGCCTAATCCCTACGATTTTATAACTTGATGCCCCAATATGAAGAATCGAACTTGATGATAGAGATACTATCTCCACAGGTCACTTAAGAACACTTGTATGTGAAAATTTGTGAAAAAATCGAATATTAAATCCTACGTTGTTTCCCCGAATAAATTAATTCTTTTATAACTGGATTAAAAAACAAAAAATAACGCTTTATCTTGAACCTGAATTTTCCAAGAATCGCATTTTTTATAGTATAGATGTATAGTTAAGTATACGAATCTCGAAAACTATTTGAGGTAGAAGGCTGAAATTTTTTGTAGTATATTTTATTTATGTTAGAATAAATGCAGACCTTTATTGCGTCTCAAGCTTAAAATTTGTTAATATTTCGACTAAAGTATGGTACGAAAAAGTCAAAATTCTATGTCGCAAATTAAAAGAAGTATTTGTATAGAAAATAGTAAATCTGAGAGCGTCAGAAAGGTCTATTTTGAGCATATTAATAGTAGGAACATGCAGCAAAAATTCCGTACTTCCAACACAAATGTTTTTTGAGAAATGTGTACCTAAATTTGTTCACATCAAAGAATTTGTTTGCAACGGAATAATTAAAAAAATATAGGAAAATAGGTGTAATTTCTTATCTTAAAACAATTTCAAAGCTCTCAAGGTATCATATAAATTTAGTAATAGCTGTAGTAGAAAAATAGAAAGCTTAACATTTGCTAATTTACTCACATACAGGTGTCCTTAAAATATTCACACTTATTTACAGTTTTATATAACTACAATAATACAAGAAACATTGATA
Source organism: Andrena minutula (assembly GCA_929113495.1). Classification (NCBI taxonomy): domain Eukaryota; kingdom Metazoa; phylum Arthropoda; class Insecta; order Hymenoptera; family Andrenidae; genus Andrena; species Andrena minutula. The sequence goes on from OV815996.1 coordinate 28,565,173, forward strand.
AACATAGTGAGACGTGATAATAAATAAATAGAAACGTTCGAAATAATCCTGTGGAAATGATATTATTTTTAACTTTCAAGCCCGACTTTTTGTCACATTAGAATATGAAAATGAAAATTATAAAGTCATATTAAGCCGAGTACATATGAACGTAATGCAGCATGTAGTCACGTAACGTAATGTGAGCGATTAGCAACGTCTGGAAGTGTTACATACAATGCTCGGCAAACAATTTTCGGTACATATCTCATCTCTAGCCGGTGTTTATTGTGCGAAACAAAAGGCATTCGTTATTTCTTCTTCGGATGTGCTGGTGCAATTCACCTTGTGTACACGTCAAACCGAACACATGCAGTGAAATTATTCGTTTCAATAAGAAAAATGTGCGAACATTGGTGCATTTTTAAGCAATTTTGAAAACCGATAGCTCATCTGTATTTTGCTTTCCGAGCGATTTATGACAAAGGATTTAGGCTGAATGCATTTCTTAAGGAAGTCTCATAAGTGTTTCATTTTTCTTTAATTGTTGGCCCGATTAACGTTAACAGATACTTAAACTTAGTTGCTGACGCCCGTGTAAAAATTTTATATTGCCGACTTATTTGACTGACCCAGTGGAACTGGCACTATTTTCGAAGTAATAAATGCGTAATTATAGAAGAAGCAAATCGCAGCTATGGGTTGTACGTTCGACATGTTCGCTGCAACTGGCAGCACGCTACGCATTCCAATAATTCACAGTTAGGTTCATGATACGTCTGTAGTCCGTGTTGTATTACATGATGCATTATTCCATTCCCGCCTGTACCCGGCCCAACATAGGATGTATTACAAACTCAAAACAGGAAAAAATCTCGATTTTCACCCTCGCTGTGTAGGCGCGAGTCACCCCCACCACTTTTCATTTTGTTTTGATACATCAGGCGAACGTCATGTTAAACGAGTAGCTAGCTCCGGGCAGCTTGAGAATAATGAGCCCTGTGCGCGAGGTAAGTCATCCACTAATGAGTCAAAATTTTTTATTTTTACATGTTTCATTAAATCTTCATGAGATAATTACCAATAGACTGGCGAGGTTTTCCCAACGAGTATGATTCTAAACCCGAAGTAATGCAGTACATTTTTGATTATACGTGATGTGTAATGCACGTGATGCTTGGACTTATTTTCATGGGGAAAGTCTCACAAATACATAGGTAACCCGACCGCGAAGGTTTAATGAAAAATTTAGAACTGTAAATTTTCAGAGTGGGTGATTTATCCAGAGCCCGGCTTACTACTTTCGGCTTCCGGGCGTCAAGGATCTCGTCGTTGCTCTATCTCGTTCACTTTCAGCGTGTTTCGTTCATTCTCCCAGTTGAATTGAGGGCCTAGCGAAGGGCGAAACAATGAAGGGCTAAATAGGCGACCGATTCTGCCTATAAACGCGACGACGGACCCAATTTTTTATCAAAATGGTTGGCCGTTACCGGCTAATATTCTAGAATCATAGCCTCTCCTTGCAAAGTATCTAGAAACATATGATTACAAAACTAACATTCTCTTCGCCACTCAACACATTCGTTTATACATATTTATCTGGCGGCAACGCTTCCCTATAGCCTCAAAAGACACTTTTCTTTTGTATATCACGCAATTGTACTATTCCCCGTAAAAGTCCGGCAGCGTTTAGAACAGGCCTGGGAATTAAATGAACGCAGCGGCCGATTTTCAGAGGCAACGCCTCGTTTCTCCCGCCGCGCGTCTTGGCCCCGCGGCGGCCTAGCAACTAAGAGCGCGTTAGGCCCGTACCACGTGAACCGCGCATGGCGTATTAAGCTGACATTGTATCAATAGGTTTCCACATCGTCCCAGAGAGCACGATTATCGGTGCGTTTTTGTTTTGTCAAAGCGCCACGCGCGGTTCATATGGTACGGGCCTGAGGCGCTGCAAGCTCCTACGCCGCCGCGGGAGAAAGGAGGCGTTGCCTCTGAAAATCGGCCGCTGCGTTCACTTAATTCCCAGGCCAGGTTTAGAATATCAAACGCTAGCCGATCTCGTTCTCCCTCAATTAGCACGCGTCAATATCACGTTCAAACGTTTTTCAAATGATACCAGGTAAGTGTTAAAAAAATAAGTATCAATACTCGTTCCATTTCAGCTAAGTCTCGTATGTGAAATCTTATTAAAATGACCCCCATTTGCATTATGCGCTGGGCATTCGCTGTGCAGGTGGACCAGAGCACTAAAGAACACTACTTGTGAGATACAATTCATGGGTAGTATAACGTTTAGAAGTAACGTCTGCGTGGAATACAAAGAGTTATTGCGTGATTTTTTTAGTGTCACTTGATTTCATGCCCGATACGAGTAGAATTAAACAACTTAATGCACGCGCATCAGCGTTTATTTAAAAGTACAATTCCAACAGCTAATAGGATCACGACCTGATCTCGAATCCGATATTTCTGACAAACTTGAAGAACCTCTCGAGGACCGGGTTTTCGTGTTGATCTCGTTTCGTCACGACGTCAGCGATGTTCTCCGTACGCGAGCGGAAAACTTTCATTAGAGAATCGTGACACAACTTAACGTCATCGTCCATCGTGACTAACTTGTTCTGAATATCTTTCGTATCGCTGGACTTGTCGGTAGACTCGCCCCTGTGACAGGAATGCTTTAGATACGCCGCTGGGAAACGCACGAGAACATACGCCAAGAACCTACGATGAGACCAAAGAACCTCGTGATCCTTGTACATACAGATGGCGTCCTCGTTGGCGCGACACTCTTCTGCCCAGTACGACAGAGCGTGGAAGTACACTTGTTGTTCCGTTCTCGAAGAAGTTGGCCTGAATTCTGCACGCACCGTATCAAGCAGCCTTTGCGATTTATGCGTGTCTTCCACATCGCCGATATTGGGCTTGATGTAAGCAAACAGTTCCTCCATACGTTGCTCGCCGACGTCGGGGGACTTTATCAATGCCTCATCTGTCGGTTCCTTGAACTCTAATATACATTTCTTCAGTAAGAATTGTCGATAGGAAAACCCGCTGTAGTCCGATATGTGCCGTTGACTCCATGCGAGGGAATTCTTCCATTCGTTCTCGAACGTCGGATAAGCGAATCCTCGGAATTCGCGCAGCATCATCACGTGTCGCCTATGACTCCACGCCTCATAGTTGTTCGCGTATCTGTCCGCGCACATAGCCGCCACGTCTAGTTCCGTGCAGAGCGGTGATTCCGCTGAATTGAATTCGTACTGGCTGTCCTTCGCGTTCAGCACGTACGAAAGTAACAAGCGTCGGTAAGCGAACGCGTTGAAACATTTTGGCTTGTGATAGAGCACCAATCGCGAGAAAGCAAATTCATCCGATACTTCTAATTTGTGATGTCTCACTAGCTCCCGGCGCATGGTCCAGAAAGTCGAGACGTCCGGATTTAACAGCAGAGCGCCCAGTAACCATCTTGCTACAGTGCTGGGCTCCTCTCGTCTATGTTGGTTCCGGCGAAGTTCAAAGAGTCGACGATAAGCGTAACAGTAGAGTGGCTGCACGCACCACGACGCCAAACCTAGGCAGTCTTCTTGATGAAATACTGGTGATTTATTTTCGTTATCCTCCGCAGGGACTATTTCGAAACTTTTCCTGAAATTACACGCAATAAATATATTATTCCCCCATTTTTTATTGTTTCTTATTGATCGTAAAAAATTGAAAATTATGAAATAAACGATCGATTATATCGAGCGCTATTTTGCGTTATCATTAAAGAAATGGAAAAAGGGAGCATGAAACAAATAATTGTTTATAAAGATTTCAAACAAGACTTTAATTATCACTAGGTATATAAACGTTTTAACATGAATATTTTCGAAAATTAATACCATAACCAGTAACACGTGTTCCAAAAAACATAACGAACACGTTATTAGCTAAACAATAACATATTCGTTTTTATACAATTATTTTAATTGTACTGTTAAAACTGTACTTAAAAAATTAACGTAAATAACAAGCTCCATTTAAAATTTTGAGAGATAGGTACATAGAAATTACATAACAATTTGAGAAAATAATTGTAACATATTTTTCAGTGATATAATGTCGACTTAACATACGTTATTGTTAGTAGTTATTAGTTTAATATAATGGGGACATAAGTAAAATTGAGACTTCAGGTATGCATGTATATACCCATGCATGCAGCGGACACACACACACTAATCGCGATTATTAAGATTTAATAATCGCGATGGCGCCAGTTTCCTACGCTGGCATCAAATACCAACATCACTGATGCCCCATTTACTATCCAAACTTTCGCGAAGCGTCGTCGTACTCGTGCTCGATTAACGACATTGTTGTCATTTCGTTTCGTTAGAAACTTAACACACACTAACTGTAATGTTCCACTGTCGATAGAACGGAAACATTGATGCATTTAATCTAAGAACTCAGTGGCACGTTTCGCAGATATTTTTAAAGCCTCCGCCCTCGTAATGTATCTAGGAAAACACTCACAGTGACGAATTCTTCTTCACCACATTTTCAATGTCAGAAAGGATTTTCTCTGCGGCCGGGAAAATATCGTCTTGCATTGTAACCTTGTCACTATCGTTCGTTACATGTCTCGGGGAATCAAGTGTAAACTAATGCACGATTAACCTTACTGTTTCTCTTGCTGCACCTTTCAATGCAGGCACGATGTAGCGTTTTCCTGCGGTGGTACGTGGAAGGGGAAGGGGATATGCTGTGGTACCGTCTGAAGTTCCCTGCAAGTCTCGAAAGTTCGAAATCAGATGGCGCGAAATTATTAACACTGAACTGCGATGATAAAAATTAACAGTTGTATATAATTGATTTTGCAGATGAATACGAGCTGAAGCAATTTCGTTATCGTTTCCTTTAAATTATAATCGGAAAAGAGAATCAGTCTTTCTCGTGTATATATGTATTTCTAAATAATTTAACGACAATTCATATATATTGCTCTTATTACTGCGTACATATGTATGTATTAAAATGAGTAAACATTTTTATGGCAAGTGATGTAAAATGTTTACTATCCCCAGATAGCACAGGACGTTTTAAAAACGTATCTTGCAGACGTTTTTAAAACGTCCATCATACATTTTGGTTACGTCCGACACAGGCGTTCAAAAGAGACTGTGCGCCATGTGAGAAATGTGGATAGATTAGGATACATGAGTTCAAGGAAACCACGGATTCTAACCGCTGACTAACCCAAAGCATCCACGAAATATGGATAGATCGCACAGGTACATACATATATATACTGGACATACAAATGTTTATAAACATTTGCTCAAAGAAACAATGGAAAACCAAAAACACAAATGTTTCTGACCGAATGTTTCTAAACCGGTTTTATACAGTTTTTATATTGTTTTCATACAGTTTTTATACAGCTTTCATAAGGTTTTTGTATATTTGTTTCAGTATTTGCGGTCAAAGGTATGTATTTCTAGGTTAGGGTTTGAATAATTTTTAAATTTTAGGTTAACGAATTGGCAAATTTTGCTGGTTCCAATCATGTTAATTTTGTGAAACTAGCGCTAACGTCGTTGATGACCAATGGATGTTGCATTGCTTTTTAGTTGGCCTTGGCAGAAAACGGAAAAAAGGTTTCCATAAATTAAACGTAGCAACGGTTCTAATATGTAACTATCACCCTTATTTTACTGTTCCCAATATTGATTACTGTAAAATTCAATGTAATGTTTCCTCAAAATTCTTCTTTAAGGTGCAGCAGAACACAGGGAAATGGCAGAGAATAGAAAAAATACAGGGCTATCTGTTTAAGTTCACATCCATATCTATTTTAAATGTATATCCTGCATAATTTGTATATTCTGTACATTGGACCTCGTACTAACTAGGGCTGGGACTATTTGTCGAATTATTTGGTATTCGAATACTGATGTATTCGAATAGTGTGGTGTGAATTATAAATCAAGTTGTTGAGGTTCATTTGTCAGGGTGAAATCTTGTAAGCTAATTTTGACCCACTTCACACCATACTATTCGAATACATCGATATTCGAATGGTATTCGAATAATAACATTCGAATACTCAAATATTCGAAGTTTATTCGTAGCATTCGAATACTTGTAAAATATTCGAATATTAAATTATTCGAATAATCCCAGCCCTAGTACTAACATGTTCTTGTATCTATCGAAAATGCATATATTCTGTATTATTTCTGAATTAAATAAATGAAATAAATTGTTATGGAGTTTGATCTTATTTTGAAAACCATTTGCTTCCTTAAATTTTTATTAAATCGCGCCAGTACCGCGAAACGTCCCAAAACCGTACCGATTTGTAAAAATGGACGTTTTTAGGACCTTTTCTGTACGTTCGTGGACGTTTTTGTGCTATCTGGGTCGTAATACAGTAAACACAACTATTTCTGAGAGGTGTTTATTAAAAAATATAAAAATCGTACGTATATTTAGTAGAAGTTTTATCAAAGAATAAAAGAAAAGGCTTTCGCAAAGAAGTTTTTTTATTCCCTTTTAGATTTGTAGAAAGTATTGAGTTTAAAGTGAACAATCGATTCAAATAATCGACATTCTGACTGATTGTGACTTGTGAGTGGCACGTTATGAGTCATGAGGACATAACTTAACGCGGTGCTACAAGTTCCCAGCTACAAATTGGTATAACCTGTATGTCGCGAGAATTCTTTTCGACGTCGTTTATAGCTACTCATCTTACCTTATAAGGATAAACTTCTTTAATCAGTGAGCACTTCATTTTCGGCGCACGAGGTAAAATATTTTAAATTGTCTGACCTTACAATGTCTGACCCTCGCATAAGAACTCTAAAAATTAAGACTGGAGTAGTGAAGCGTCTCGCGAGAGAAAAGATCATGTATGAGAAAGAAGCAGCACAGCAGCGTGAAAGGATACAAAAATTAAAGGAACAGGGTGAGAATACTTCGAAAGATGCGATCTGTAGCATGTCTTCCTTTTAAATTCGATCCTTTCAATAGCTGTGTCGAATGTTGAAAAGTTTTTCTATATTTTCTTGGTGCAAACGCAACGGAAAAAATGCCGCGAAAGAAAAGTTTTAATTATCCCAATGAATCTCGAAGACAATAAATTTCATGCCACTTTTTCTTTCGTTACAGATAAAGATGGTTACGATATAAAGAAACAAGAGGAAGTACTTCAAGAATCTCTTATGATGGTGCCAGATTGCCAACGACGTCTCGTAAAGGCATTCGAAGAACTTAAGAACATCTTGCTTACGGAACAAGATTTAAAAGAAATTGGAGATTACATCGAAGCAGAGAAAGTGTTAAAAGAGGCGGAAACTCAACTTCCCAAAGAGGGAGAGATTATGGAGATGTGTTAAAAAGTCAAGGCTATTACTTCGATTAAGATATTGCTATAAGTTACAAGAGAACTATATTTTCATCTAGCTGTAAACAAACTAAAATAAATCATTTAACGCATAAAGAAAGCGATAGGATTAAGGCATTCTATATTTTGCTGAATTAAGCGTTTAATTTCAACTTACGATGTTTAACGATCAATGTTCTTTAGAGGGACCTACGCAAAACTGTGCAGACCCTCGTTATAATATGTATCACTCGATGAATCAATCCGTGTACAATGCAAATTGCAATACGGATATACATCAAAGTTATGTTTATCCATTCGGCGCGAGCTTTAATAACGCCAGTAAGAATACCACACCTACGAGGACGGCAGAAGAACGACGAGTCGATGAAAAAAGTATTGAAAATTTCCTTTTAGAAGCTGATCGAGCCAACGACACGAATGACCAGAAAAACATATGTAAAAGGTCTAAGATTGCAATTGCCAAAGATGCCATAATGTCGGCGCATAAATTAAATGCGAAATTAAGAACGATTTGTGCAGAGATTAAAGGTGATCAGAACATGTCGGAAGAAGAGTGGCAAGAGAAAATGAATATTTGTAATACGGCGAAAGATGAAATTGTTAAATTATTGGAGCCTATTAAAGATCAGAATTTTTTTAAGCAGTTGAAGAAGAATTTGGAAAGACGAAAGAAAAAGAGATTGAGAGAGAAAATTAAAAGGGAGCAATGGAGAAACGAGAAGGTAATGAGAATGGAAAGGAGAGCAAGATTGCATGCACAGATTGATTCATGGATTAGAAATGAACAAGCTGTAATAGAAAAGGAAAAGCAAGAGGAAAATTTACGCAAAGATGCCGACATGATTTTGTCCGATGTCAGAGGAAAGCGAAGCGACGCAAGGAAATATCTTGGATTGTTATTGGAATTACGAAATCTACGGAACGTCAAGGCCAATATTGCCAGAGCACGAGGAGAACATTTATCTTCAGCAGCTGATAAAGCATTTAATAATATAATAGGTACCGTCTTATTTTGTCACCGATAAACATTCTTGAAATTAGATTAACAGAATTAATTCCCATGTGCAGCAAAGTTAATAGAACAGTGGTCGACGCTTGATCGTGAGTATTCCATAGAGGAACAAGGTTTGAAATTAATGTTAAAGACTGATAACGAGGAAAGAATTGAAAAACAGAAGAAAAGTCTCTTCGACGAGTGGGAAAATGTATTATTTGGAAAAAGAATATTAATGTCCGATCAATATAATACAGACATAGCTAATTTTATTACAATACGGTCAGTATAGCAGTAATGTTGGAATAGTATTTATCATTTTTGATATTAATTATATTAAAATTACTATTTTGTTTTTAGAACTGCTTGGGATAAATATATAAATCCCGATAGCGATGCATCAGCAATTCCAGTTGGATGGGTAATGCCTGATAAACCATCCTCCGCTGCTTGGCAAAAATGTTTCAGGAAAGAAATTTCATGAAGCGAATCAATAATGCATATGTAATTAATAGATTATAACTTCTAGAAATAATCGAGATTTGATACTGTATGAACATAAACAGTCTGAATGGGATGTATGATTAATATGATTTAACGTTATTCGTCTTTAGTTATTAATATCTAACGATTCAGACGCTTTAATGAACAAAAGCGTATAACATACAATAGACCTGCCGATTTTATTAAAATATATGAGAAATATGTACAGACTTTTCTATGATACACAATGATGGGATGGCAAAATACGTTATATTCATGCTATGCTCAAAATTAAACTCTTTTGAGCAGCACTCGAAGGTTCCAAAACTTGATTGTCTTTCACTGGTGCGGGGGCCACAGTTTCCGCGGCAGATAGTATCATGTGCAGCTTTCCTTGCAATTCGGATAATGCTAATATTAAGTTCTCCTCTTCTTCCAATTTCGACGCTAAGATCGTAAACATTTTTCGTGGTTCCGCTGCCAGGTCATCCAAATGATCTTCATAGACATCTATTATGCAATCATCATTGTTAAAATACGCTTAAGAGATTATAGATGGAAAAAGGAAGGCGTTCGCAACGTACCCATCAGAGCATTGGCTACGTGTAATAGTACTCTTCCAAATCGAACGCTTCCTACATGTTTGTTCAAAAACTTCAGAATATTTACAAGAGCCTTGCCGTCTCTACCCCCAAGGGCTTGTTTTAAGCCTTGCCGTCTGATAAGTTCCTGCATAAGAGCAACCGTAACGTTCGGTGCTTTGGTCACTACGTAACTCATCAATACACAGTCTAGAGCTTTGGAATATTGGAATTTCCTCAAATAGGTGTCGTGTTTAGACATTATTTCTTTCATTTCTTCGTGTACAATGATATCTACATTCGGCGTATGTAAATTTCTACCAGAATGCTTATACGATACTTTTTTACGCTGCGGCTTTTCATTTTTCGCGTCCTCTTCTCTTCTCCTCACGGAAATTAAACCGTCCACCATGCCAGCTACTATTGTTTCGTCGTTCGACTGAAATTACAAAATTACGCTCCGCATCGAAAGGTATTATTAAACATATCGCGATATAAGAATAATATCTTACGCTGATTCCTATGCTGAGAACTGAATTCGGATAATCCAAGGAGTGGACGGTTTTGTACGTTCCGGAGTCATAAATTTTCACATGTCTGTCTAACGAACCGGACAAAATTCTGTGACCATTCGAAGCTATTTTCAGGCAAGTTACGGTCTTATGATGCTGGGTGACCTTTGCGAGTAACCTGCCACCGGCGAGCGCATCCCATACTCTAATTTCTGTCCCACCTTTTTATAATTATAAAACATAATTACGCTTACATTACGATAACATTAAAACCGAAAAAGTAGAATACAGTTTACAGCAGTATACCTGCGGACAAAAATATTCCACCGGACGGTAAGAATACTAAACTTTCAACAGGAGCTTCGTGGCTTACGTCGAGAATCTTTTTGTTCGTTCTAGTATCGTACATGTATATGTGTTTGTCGTAACCTCCGGATAACAATATATCCTTGGAGATGGGGCTGACCGCGCCGGCCCTGATGTAATCCGAATGTTCGTTGAAAAGCGCTATTTGCTTTTCGCTAGGTATGTCCCAGACTATCGCAGTCTTGTCGTCGGAGAACGAAACGATGTGATGATTATCGGCGGTGAAAAATGTTCTATGTACGGCAGCTTTGTGAGCGGAGAAAAGTCGAAGCAGACTTTTCGTATTGACATCGAAGAGTCTGACGACTGCTTCTTCTCCGCCGGCGCAAAGTAATTTGCCGTCGCTTCGAAAGGAGCCGCCGTAAGCAGCTTCCTTGAATCTGCTGAGATTTTTTGTGACTAGTTTTGTAATTGGATTGTACACTTGCACTCTTACCGAGCAAGTGACGGCGAAGTTATGTGGTTCGACGGGCGAGAAATCTATATAATCGATTGGTCCAAATTCCTTGACTAAGACAGGTGGCTGTTAAACAAACGACAGATATTTTTATAGGTAGGGTGAAGGACCCAATTACTGACACCTAACCGATTACTGTCACCTTAAGCTATTTTACTTAAAATAACGAATAAATAAACTATAGTATATAATCTATAGTATAGGGTAAATGTGCCAATTACCGTGCCTTTATACTTAAAGAAGCCGTAGAAAAAACCCCCCACGCATAACTAAGGAAAAAAATTTTTTTAATTAAGTTATAGGGTAAAGGACCCAATTACTGGCAGCCAACCCAATTACTGTCGCCTTAAGCTATTATACTTAAACGTTTATTTATTCGTTATTTTAAGTAAAATAGCTTAAGGTGACAGTAATTGGGTCCTTTACCCTACTATTAATGTATGTGTTAGAAACGAGTAGGTTGCATTATTAAACAATTAAAGCTTCTTTAAGTGTAAAGGCACGGTAATAGGGACATCTACCCATGATTATAGGTTGAATTAAAAAATTCTTTTTGTGTACGACTCTACAACGTTTATTTATTCGGTATTGTAAGTAAAATAGCTTAAGGTGGCAGTAACTGGGTCCTTTACCCTAAAGGTAATTAATGACTATCATAGAATAATACTTCGCTCGATTTCGAGTATTGTTTGTTAGGTTATGTCATACACACGTGGATACTATTTATTAATCGATACACCACAAGCATAAACATATTCGTGTTATTTTCGCCGTTACAGCATACTCACGGTGTACTTCTTCCAATATATATTATCCGGGGTTAATTCCGATCCCGGTCTCGCGAATACTTTTGTATTTATCTTCTTAAAGGACGCCATTCCATTTCCTGAAAAATGTCAGCTGTAATAAAACTTAGTAGAGGGGGTAAGGTTTTCTTGTTGACAATTGATGGAAGTTACTGTCTTCGCTGCTTATAATTATTTCAGAATCAATTCGTCCGTTGTAATTGTTAAGCAAAGAAACTCTCGAGAATTATCCCGCGAGAAGAAACGACGACATGCTTAGGCAGTTTCAGTGTGGTTTGTTGAATTTTATATGATTTTGTTGCTCGTTTCAATATGGCGATTCAATAGTTGCTTAGTGCCTCGAAGCCCGAAGGTCTCCTTACTTATCATGAATATCGCGGCTTTTCTTTCCATTTCTTCGTATAATTTCGATAAGAAGCCTTGATATTTATATGATTATCTGTGAGTGCATATGAGTTATGTAATTATGAATCTCCGCATCTGACAAACAAAGGATTTCATCCGAAACTCGTTTTCCTCAGGCAGTCGGACAGTTTTGGCAATTGCCGTCCTTCTAGTAAGGTTCGTTGCGCTTATTTTATTAAATGATCGCGAAGCCGCGGACGCTTACGCGTGCATCCCGAGATTATTCGTTTCGAGAAAATGCTGCTCTTCGCAGAGAGAAATTGCTCGAGAAATTCACAGCCCTATTTTGTTCCAGTTACAGAGGATTCGCTGCCAAGAAACTTGCTTGTTATTTCACTGCGTACCAGCTACGTTTATAAATATATCACCAGATCCTTTCGGAATCTCCACTTTTTCCGGATACTTAAATCCTTCGACGTCGCTCGAGGAGTTTATCGATCGTTACGATGATCGTATTAGTGCATGCACATAAACAACATTCTTGAATTAACAGCTTCCTTCTGGAAGCCGAACGAATGAAGCTTGCTTTCCGATATAACGACAGACAACATGTATTTATGTTCCATCTAGATAGGACAATTTAGTTATTGAGAATATTTAATTTAGTATTCTCGAGATTGTATCAATAAAAGTAGTTTGAATTATTACATAGACAGGGGTAATTTTAATAAATCCCCACCAAGGATTTTATATGCAGCACTGTTTAATTATTCCAACGCACGTTAGTTCGTAAATTATCAAATTTCGACGCAATGGCCGAAACGCAGAGAATGACTGTGTACGGCAGGCATCCTCCTTGTGCTAGTGGAAATCGTTTGGAAGAACGGCGTGCTAGAAGGTAAACGAACAAATATATATATATATATATACACACTTTCCTATTCGAAGAGGTTGGACAAATTATATTTCGTTACAGACTGGCCTTAAGATTAGAAAGAAATCGAAAACCAGATAAACCGGAAGATTTTGTCTGTTACGAGTCGAGCGACGACGAGGCGGAGACTGTGAGCGAGGGAAAGCAGTTTCTAAGAACGTCTTTTAATTTTGTGGATTACGTACGCGCAAGGGAGACAAACACAAAGGAAGTGCGAAAGATTAATCAAGAATACGGATTTCGACATATATTAACACACGATTTATTCAAAGAATATTCGGTTAGCTTAAATAATATGAATAAAGTCTTTTGCTCTCAATGGTTAAGCGATAGGCAAGTAGTATTCGGTACCAAATGCAACAAATTGATGGTTTATGATGTAGCAACACAGAAATTAGACCAAATACCATCGCTGCATGGAAGGCAAATCAATTCAGGAAGCGGTGCTGTTCCTGAGCAGCAGTGTGGTATACATTCTGTTCAAATTAATCCATCTAGGTACGCTAACATTGAAATTTATAATTTTATTCCAACTCGTCGCGTTAACTTCGGTTTATTCACGATGTTTCCCGTCTGCCGTAGAACTCTTCTATCGACCGGGGCAAAAAATAGCAATGAAATAGCGATATACAGATTGCCAACGCTAGATCCAGTTTGCGTAGGAGAAGGAGGCCATAGAGATTGGGTTTTCGATATGTGCTGGTTAGACGATGAATTTTTAGTTTCGGGCTCTAGAGACACTAAAATGGCTTTATGGCGTATAGATAATGATCTTGCGGAAGCCCCTGACAAAGAAGATGTGCCTACGCACAGGTTGTACGATGCAAAATACAAGTAATAAGCATATTTTGTATTATAGCTCTGTATTAATTCGGTTCCTACTCCGATTTAGGTTGATTCAGCCTGCGAGTGTTAAGGAATGCAGATCTGCACAAAAAGTACGAGCTCTTGCGTTTAATAGGACATACAAAGAAATTGCTGCGCTTACATTGAACTGTTTTATACACATCTGGTCTGCCGAGACTTTCAGACAAAAAATATCTAGAAAACTACCACCTTGTCAGGAGAATGTTTGCCTTGCAGTACAAGATGACGGTGTTTATGCAGTGGGATGTCGCTCTTATACTTTACTTCTGGACGCAAGAACTCTGCAACCTATTAAAAAGATACCCTCCCGGTATGTAACATCTTACGCGAATATTCCGACGAGCAAGTTTTGCAAAACTTCCTACGTGTTTCCATTGTTTTCTGCACAGGTATAGTGGTTGCGGAATCCGATCAGCTAGCTTTCAAGGTTCCGTTTTAACGATCGGAACAGGCTTGGGGATGCTGATGTTTTACGATGTCAGAGCTCAAAAGTATCTTGAATCTTCAATTAATTCTAATAGAACTGTTGTACTGAAAGCTTCAAAAGGATATGTGGTATGCCTTGTGTTCTTGTTCAATTGAAATTTGAATTTGAATTGATTATTTCTATCAGAGCATGATACTCACTTGTACGGTGGTATTAGTTTCCAGATGAAGAATATATCGACGGATTCCAAAATGTAAAATACACACCTGCTATATATACTCATTGCTATGATGGATCAGGAACACGGCTATTTACAGCCGGTGGTCCTCTTCCTGTTAATCTGTATGGTAACTATGCAGGATTGTGGCAATAAAGTTAATCTTAACTAAATTCAGAACAGCATCGACTTTTACGTAAGTGATTATAAGTTGTACATTTAAATAAATATCAAGATTTCATCTACGGAGGTATATACACCCGATCACTTCATTCTAGACTTAAGAAGCAACATTTTCTAGCGGCAGCAAAACATGAAACATAGTCGACATTTAGGAGTTTCTCTCTCTCTCTCTCTCTCTCTCTCTCTCTCTCTCTCTCTCTCTCTCTTTCTCTCTCTCTCTCTCTCCGTCTATCTTGTATTTTTATACTTTTTACATAATTTTCTCTGTTACGTTTCGATCCTTTATATGCGTGTACACGGAATTACGTAAAACAGTATCGATCTATTGAGATATGAAAAATTTTAAAACTGAATGTATGCTATTAAAACGTTTTTATACTTCGCAAGTGAATGAAACGATAGATGAACACATTTTCAAGGTGTATGTACCTCGAACGTCTCAAACGATAACTTAAACAAGATACGATATATCACACCTTTATCATTTCATTCGCGTATTTAACCCTTTGCACTCCGCACATTTTGTGTAAACTCAGTTGGCACTAGGAGTGCAAAGGGTTAACACTGATAGTAATTTTCATCGTTTAATTTCATTAAACTAAGAAATCATTAGTATGTTTATATATGTGTGAAATAAAGCAAAATTTTAATCTTGCATTTAAAATAACTACTTAATAAATGCTATCATAATTTCATCATAATCGTTATAACTAGCTCATCATAAAACTCGTCAAGATAATTTCGTTTTTGAATTAAAATAAAACTTCGCACCAATAATACTACATATACGTATATGAAATTTAACAAACTGTTGAATGAGGACCTCTCTTATAGTATAACGAAAATAACTTTTCATTAAAAGTTACTTCATAAATTATTACTGATTTGAATTAGTATCCTGTGTAATGTACTCATCTCTATCTGACAGAAATGAAAATTTAGAAAAGTAATCAACGAATGATATCGCAATGAACATTAAATTTTACGAGATACAATTTCTTCAATTGAAACGTATAACTGGCCTTAAAAGAACAATTACATACACTACTTTGCGACACGCATTCATTAAATATTTTACTATCTGTTTCCATATAGTAAAGCGCATGAAATGCATATAATTTGTGTCAGCGTATGAAGTAACGTATGTATCTTGAATGTGCACAGCAGTTGTTAAAATTATGGTAAACCAAAAATCAAGGAAATATACGATTCATTATCGTTTAAACATCAGTTTTCATAACGAACTTCTTCTGTTTAATATTGTTATGACTATAAAATATTAAATGTACTAATTATAAGTAATAATACTTGGCATACATAAAGGTACAGTGGCCACCGATTAATCACTTAGAAGAAACATAAATGCACGTGGAGAGGCACCTCTTCCTAAGGCAATCGATCGTCGTATATTTGTATCGAGCGGCGCGAATCATCGGCGATCGCTGTACATACAATGCAGATCTTTTAAGTGATAGCTGCTCAAGTTTCATTGGATTCATTACCCTTGTATTAAGCAATTCTATGATGTTGAAGTATTAGGGAATAGGAGCTGTGTGAATTTACTTTTTCTTTAAATACATTTGCTGTATATATAATTGAGAAAATTTGCTTCGATCAATTTTTTTCTCACTAAATAAAGGTATTATTACAATGACACTGGGTAAAGTCGTCGGGAAGCTTCTTTCTCACCGATTTCAATGAAAACATATGTCAAGGTCATTGAAATCGACAACTTTACCTGGCACTGGTTGTGTGCGATTATTTACAAGTTCGATCAAACACGTGTATATTTGATTTAGGAAATTCGATTCTATCTTACGAACTAATATTGTTGATACAGTAATAACGTAAGTGCAGTTTCAATACTTAAGATAACACATTCTAATGAATTGATAAATTGTTTTCATGTAAACAATAACCAACTGGATTATCAACATTACGGTGAATATATGATAACAAAATATATTCTGTGTGTACGTATATTAACAGATTATAGATTGTTAGCGTATACTCATAAAGTCATTATACCACCATTAACATGTAAACGTGTGTGTTGTATCTACGAATTCATGAATAGACTATAAATATGTATGTGACTGTCCATAATGAACGAATAATACATTGAATGCATTTTAATATGACTATCGCATGTACTTTTATTATAAAGACAACAAAAACAAATACTACGAAGTACCAATAATATTGTTTTACAATAATCCTACGACTATTGGTACAGTATTGTCTCGTTAGCGGCTCGATTTGATGCACAGGATGTGGGCTTTTCGCTATCCCCACCACTTCTGTCTCACTCTTGTCAGGCGAAGGCGAGAGCGAGATGGAACGAGAACGAGCGAGAAGCACTGAAAGCGAGCGAGGGCGGTACGAGACAGACGATGCGGTGATGTTTTGTCTCGCTCCGTCTTTCGGACGCCGTAACACTCCATCCTTTG
Organism: Andrena minutula; assembly: GCA_929113495.1. Classification (NCBI taxonomy): domain Eukaryota; kingdom Metazoa; phylum Arthropoda; class Insecta; order Hymenoptera; family Andrenidae; genus Andrena; species Andrena minutula. Next base: position 28,582,176 of record OV815996.1, read on the forward strand.
CGTGCGCAGCGGCCTTACGCGATGGTCGCGAGCGCTTACGGTGAGCACGGGTACGGGAACGCGCACGCAAAGCGTTCCATCTCGCTCCCCCCTTCAGCCAGAAAGAAGCGAGAAACGAACACTCGTAATTAGGGCTTTGTTCACGCCAGGCCTGGGAATGAAATGAACGCAGCGGCCGATTTTCAGAGGCAACGCCTCCTTTCTCCCGTCGCGCGTCTTGGCCCCCGCGGCGGCGTAGGAGCTTGAAGCGCCTCAGGCCCGTACCATATGAACCGCGCGTGGCGCGTTGACAAAACAAAAACGCACCTACAATCGTGCTCTCTGGGACGATGTGGAAACCTATTGATACAATGTCACCCTAATACGCCACGCGCGGTTCACGTGGCACGGGCCCGCGGCGCTCTTAGCTGCTTAGTCGCCGCGGGGGCCAAGACGCGCGGCGGGAGAAAGGAGGCGTTGCCTCTGAAAATCAGCCGCTGCGTTCACTTAATTCCCAGGCCTGGTTCACGCTGACGGCTCAACGTCGGCCCCGACCAGCGAGCCGTTGACGAGACAATACTGTATTTATATCTATAATACGTCTTAACTATAATTCGTGTTAAAGTCTAATTCGTTTCAGTTCAGTTCTGGCATATAAAGCGTTTTGAGCAATATTATGTAATTATTTTCAGTGCGTGTTATATAATATTCATGTTAAAATGTCCTAGTTTTCAAACTACCATCACTTAGACAAGAAAACCTAAGCATCGTATATTTTAACTCGGAAATGCAATATAAAAAGTATAAATAAATAATTTTTATATTGTGTGTGTGTGTGTTTGCGCGTGCGCGTGTGCGTAGGTTATGTAACAATTTTGTACAACTGTAATCACTGCATAACTGTGTCCTTTCGATATGTGCATCATACAAATATTAGAAAATTTAAGATAGATTACATTAGAATGACTTGAAAATATTTGTCTTTTTATTTTTCAATCATTTCTCCGCCTCTTTTCTTTCTTTTTGTGCAATGTATTATGTTAGGTGTATATTATATTTTTTCGTACTAGAATAAAAGCATAGTTTGTTATACATTATATGCTGTGTTTGTTTTCTTATTGTATCTGTAGCAAAATACTGATTCTGAAAATATTTATCATCCATGTTAAAGATAGAGGACAATATATATAAATTGCTTTTAAACTCTTGTATAAATTTCGTTTAAAATTATCTTTCGATTGTTACCAAATTCACCCAGTACAATTAATAGGCGTACGAAAATTCTTTATAAGTTATAATCATTTGATTGTAGCTTGTTCGTGTTCTGTTCCATTAAGCTATTGGAACGATGGATTTTCACCACATATATATATATAATATCTCGCAAAAATTAATCATGACAAAGTAATTAATGTATTTTCATATTTTTATTTGATATCTCACATACTGAATATATCTTACACGCAACGCTACCCGAACGGTGAATAAATTACATTGAAAAGATTTGCAATCTTGCGTGTGCGTGACTATGCTAAGGAATCTGTATAAATAAATATATTAAGTCATTGATCGAAACTGTATTTATTAATCGTATGAATTAAAGAGGCAGCAGAAATATAGAAAGTAATGTGAAACGCTGAGATCTGTCTCTTTACAAATAATTTATTCATGGTATATCGATACATTTTTGTCTCATAGAGAGCCATCACAAATAACGTGTAAAGTGTATAATAATGTATACAAAACACGCGAAATCGCGATATACTTGTAGTACATGTGATGTAAATGTTTTTATTTGATCGAATTGTTCGGGCTTAGCCGTGACTATATTAGATATGTCGTCTTTATTATGTATCTGCGTTGGAAATGTTCCGAGGCGCAATATAGGTAAAAACGGCGGACCATTTGCCCCGCAATGCATTCGTCGATATGTTAGTGTAACTCTTGACGAGTGAAAGATTAAACCTTTAAAAAGGATGATCTCTATTAGCGCGATCTCAGCAGCGATAAATTGCTTCATTCACGCGTTAATGCCATCAGGATTAACGAGCCGTTTCTGCGGCCATCACTATGAGCCCATCGTCGGGCGTGTAAATAAGCTCATTTTTCTTTTTGGTATAGATTGACAGTTGGTATCCTAACACGCAAGTACCGTAAATAAATATACATTGATCATACAATATACAATTCTGAAAATAAATAGAGTATTTCACAATTATTGCATAAATCAGTGAGCACTACTATGAAATCGATTCATTCTCGTGAAGAATGCCATTTCGGAACCACCTTCTCCTATCGTTATTCTTTGCAGACGAGCGTAAGTAACTGTACCATACGTACGCGTGGATTTCATTCCCTCACGGTATACACAGATAGGAAGGAAACCCATCTTTATGTTCCCTTAATTGTAATAACGTGTCGCAGCGAGTCCATGCAAGTTTTTCATCCATGCTCACCACTGTGGTCACGAAAACGCGATTGTGTTAATGAGAGGAAACAAAATCAAAGATGCCCAGCATCCAAGGCCTTGTTGACGTCGCTAACTAGCATCCCGAGGATAGGTCTGTGCTCGGAATCTTGTCTGAAAACGGAGTCTAAGAAGTCGGAATGCGTTAGGAAATCGAACACCTGGTCACAACGGTCTTGAGATTTGTCTGTGAGATGCGGCTTTATGAGCGCATGTATCGCGGCTCTACAACGTTCCAGAGACTTGATTAAGTAAGCTTTGTCGAAACTGAACTCCAGCTCGTAAAACGACACCACAGACATCGCCACGGCTCTAAGAGCAGTCCTTATTTCAACCAGTTTTGCGTCGTCGGCCGCGTGTAATTGCTGATTACGTTGTAGGAGCCCCACCTGTAATATAATATTCAACGTATGTACATACAGTGTGATGTGCAATCGTACGGCTTAATGTTTATAAGTTGTTCGTCACCTATACTAATTGAATGTTTTGCATATAACATAGTGCAACAAATTTTTACTTCTTTTCAGACTTGTAACATTCAATAGAAATTTCCTATAGGTTTTCGTGCCCTGAAAATGAATCCGCAAACCGTTTGTCGCCATCACCCTTAGTTTTTGAGAAAATCGACTTTGAAAAAAATGCAAATTTTCAACTTTGAACATCCTTTGTGTCGAAACGGTAATAGTTATTCGGTTGCTCGTTACGTAAAATTATTCTATGAACCCTCCCGAATACAAAGACATAGGTTATTATTGCATTATGAACATTTAAATATGTTTAAACAACGATCAAAGGGAAACGGACACCCGGAATACACACATTTTTGAAGATATCATTCAATTTATATCCAAACTAAGAGTCTATGAGAAAATCTGACCATTCCCCGCGATGCAGCAGACATTTTTCCTTTGGAAAGCATCAATAAAAGAGGTAAGTCACGTTTGGTTTTCAATACAGAAGGGAAATAGTTTGGCAAAACGAGCGGTACCGACAGTGGTAGTCAACGGCGGCGCGCGATCCATGCTCCGCGTAATACAATCGCATTACGCGTGTGTTAGCAACTCACAATCAGATTAATCTATAAGATGTTCATTTAGTCTTCCTCCTACCTTTTTCCGCAGAAAAATAAAGTAAATAAGGATGGGTATGATAACCTAACAAACAGGAAGCTAGGATTTAATGAAAATGTTATCCAGTGTGTTATTTGCAAGCAGAGGTTGACATTAACTAAATAAAAATTATGTTAATAAGGATAAAATAAAAAGTTACTTCAACTTTTGATTATTCGACGAACAAAGTTAATATTTTTGTTTGACGAATAAAGTTAATTCTATTTATTCATTATTCGAAATTTTATTTAAATAAAAATTTTGCCCATCTCTTTTTGCAAGGAATCATTTGACAAAGATTGGATGTACCGAATGTGACAGTTGGGCACAAGTCGAATGCACAAATCAGGAGAATATTAATTATTTTACTTGCAAGTTTGTACAAATAAAATTTGAAAAAATCTTGTATTGTACCAATTAAATGTCTTTATTAACATTGGTAATCATTTAGACCTAAAAATCTACTAATTCAATAGTTGGTCGGTACTGGACGACAATTTTTCGTTTCCTAGAAATTACAACTTTTTTACTTTTGCGAATTATCAATTCTTATTATTAAATTTCACAAAAATAATTCCCCCCCTCTTACTAAGTTCTATCTATACTACAAAAACGTTTTTGAATTTCTGATTTTTATCGACTCTACCCCAAGATATAACAGAAAAACTTAGAGCGGTCGGTACTGCACGACTCTCCCCTACATATACAACAGTTGCCTAAAGAAATCGACAATTAGTAAAAATTATAGATATTACTGTAACAGCAATAAGTTGAAGAATATTTACCGACTATAAATCGACTATGCTTCACATACGTTTTTACCTAATAATTATTTTTCAAACCATAGATTTCAGTCTTCTATCATTAAAAGTGTAAAGACAGAACCACCCATAATTGAAGAACATTGGTTAGTCATTTATCAGTAAAAATAGAAGTAGTGTGTGATACGTAGGGTGTTTCATATTTTCAGGAATGCATTAGGCACACAGAAATTACAAAGCTATACAAACATTAGGAACAGCCTTTTAATCACAAGCAACTAAAATGATAATGTGTGAAGTGAATTAGAAAACAAATTACACGATATTACACATAAAGGTAAAAAAATACATTAACGATGATTACAAGCAATGAAAAGTAATTGTGGCTTTCCTATTCACTCTCCGTGGTCACACCTTATAATCACAGTTCAGTTACATTGAGTTCATTGCAGCCTGGCGTCATTTTTAAGTTACCATTTTCCTATGATTGAATCTTTTAACTTTTGAGTGATAATTGTATATTCGTAATACTCATAGAATCATGTTCTAATAGTCTTTTTCCAGAAATGTAAACTTGGATATGTTAAAATTTATATTTGAAAAAATAGTTGTGGATAAAAACTTTTTTTTTGTTAAAATTCGTCAAATTCTTAAATTTTATTATTAAGGTCTAAACATATGATCGGGTGCGATACACCCCATGTGACCACGAAGGGTTAAATATCAAATAATTACTATAAATACTGTTTATGTTGCTAATAGCATGTATTCAATTAGAACATGTTACAACACTTTATATGCAATATTCGTACTGCAGTACTACTTTAAATCTCTAATTAAAACACTTTATTAGCAATCTGTCCAGTAACACACCGTACGATTGTACGCGACAGTCGTAACAGTTTATGAGGAAAGGGGGTTGCTGCAATTGCAAATATAGGGTGATCTAAAGATGACAAAGAACTTAGGGATTTGTAGGACTACAAGTAACAGAAAAAAACGTATAGGTTCGCGGGTCAACTCTGACACAGACACATACAGGCAATTTAATTCGGCTGTGGTTGTCAGTTGTATACGGGCTATTTCACGCCAACTCGATCACTTTTGTACCTTGATGTCAGGGATTTCGATGATACTAAAATACAGTGTAGTCCATATGAAATTGCGGGTGGGGGGGGGGGGGGGGGGTGATGCCCGCTTTTATAGCGTCTGAATTAGGACTGACAGGCGTCTTAATTATCGATAAATTAGGGTCATTAGGGCGTACTTAGGACGGTTATCGAAACTGATTAATTAAAACATAAATTTAATGAACCAAAGGGTTATCAAAATTTATCTAAAATTTGTGTACAGATACAGTTCGACACATATATTTGTGTCCCACGCCCAGCTGGCTGATGGCACCCTTGGAACAACTCAATGACTCTCGGATCAAAAGAAAAATTCAGTGAGGAGGGCCTATTCTTTGTGATTAAAATACACGCAAAACGAAATGGGCACGTTTAACAGTTTCGAAGATAAAAATTAATTTGTGGTAGCATTTTTCGCAGAAATCGGTAGAAATGGGAATGTTTGAGGGCTTGTATTTTTTAAGCAGTTTACAAACTGGGAAAATGATGACTTAAATCCCCCCAATTCCGTGTGGACTATAATATATTTCAATATCATCAAAATACCTGACATCGAGGTGCAAAAGTGATCGAGTTGGTGTGGAATGGCCCATACCAATTACAATATCGTCGGTGATAGTGCAAAACCGCGTATGAGCAGTTTGTAAATACCGCGGATCTGCATTTTACCGATTTTACATGAGGAGGCTAAAAACTTAATATTTTAGCCATTTTAAGGGATTTCTTTGACTGAATTTTTTTGGAACAGTTTTAGCACTCCGTGTAATAAATACTAACATCAATGGTGAGCCTTCTTAAAAAAGTGAAACAGTGCTCGGCAACCGTGGGCGCGAAATCTCAAAATTTTGCTACGTTTGCAGATCCGCGGTATTTACAAACTGGTCATACGCAGCATTGCACTATTACCAACGATATAACACGATACAGTCGTCGAACTATAATATTCATTTATCTACAGGTCTAACTGAACCGGCTAAAATAATGTTACGTGAAAAATAAGATAAACTCCTGAGTTATAAAGAAGCAGCAACATTTATCAGTAATTATGCCACATAAATAAGTCGAAATTCTAGAACAACTTCCTTCGAGTGGGCGTTTGTTTTCGAGAAAATTGATTTTTATACACGTGAAATCGATTTTTAACCAAGTGGACGCGTATTTTTTACTCATTTCCGCTCAAGGATTCATTTCGTTAGTACTTATTTGTGGCCATATTCATGATTGCATTTTTCGAGCTGCACTCGTGAACAATAAATTTTCTCGAAACCGGAACCTCATATGAAAAGATTTTGTTCTGCATTTTTGTCTTACAAGGGAACGACGCGAACCCGCACTTACTGATTGGAACACAACTTTGTGGGTTTATCAGAGTTTGTACTGTGTATTTATTTAGAGTGACTCAAGACAAGAACAACGGTGGATGTCATTCGGGCACTATCGCCTGTTAAGGAGGTGAAAATTAACTTCAAAGTCAAATAGGCACTTTCACTTTTTCGCGTATAAATCCCAAACTACAACAGACAGAAAAAAATGTTTCAAACAAAAGTTTAATGGTAGCAATGAGCGCTGCGAACTTGTGTTAACAAAATTTTTAAAAGGGTTAAAAAAAATTTATTGACGCAAGTTTGCAGCGCTTATTTTACGATTCAATTTCTGTTTCAAACATTTTTTCTGTCTCCTGTACTTTAGGAGTTATGTATACAGGAAAAAGTGGCAGTGCCTATTCGATTTTGAGGTTAGCTTTCACCCGCTTAAGGGGGGAGACCGCAGTAATGGTCCAAAAAGTAAGGGTGTTTTCGGAAATTTTTTCCAACCAAACAACGCAAATAAATCAATGTATTGCTTAGTATAGTTAATATGTACATATCGAAGGGTAAGAACAAATTTTATTCAATCAAATTCATAAATCCGTTTCCTGTATACTCTTTGTCAAAATTTGCGCTGCAGCAAATATGTGTTTGTCGCGTTGACAGTGCCCATGCCATATGGTTAATCCGAATTCAAAAAGACAAAAATATTTAGAAATTAGAAGCCTACCTCTATTCCGTGACGATAAAAAAGTAAAAATCGCAAAAAATTACAAAATGGCGGACCACTGAAAAAATCATGTTTTCGGGGTACAAAATTGGGTAAATGTTGATAAAAAAAAATAGAAGCAGGTCGTTAATTGAAAAAAAAACTGATCGTCACGTAATAGCGACGGGTTTTCGGTACAATAAATGCCCTTGCTCATGTCAATTGGACGTATAATTTTCTCTGTAGACTGTCAACGCGGTTGAAAAATGTCAATCTGAGGAAAACTCGTTCGAAGTTCCGCGTGGCTCAGTCGCGCGCTTGACACCGCTTCACTGAAAATACTATATCTCCGACAATTTTGCGAATTTCTTCATAAAATATGGGGAGAACATTCTTGAAACCTACATCTTTCAGAAAATGTAAAAAAGAAAAAATCGATTTTTCCAATGTTTTACAGTGGTCCCCCCCCCCCCCCAACCTTTGGAGGGCCGGGATTTTTTCATTGAAATTGTTAATTTTATTTACTTAAAATTTATGCATATATACCATTAATATGACCGGCAAAGTATCCATATTCTTAGGTGGCCACTATAGTGGCCAGCCCACTGATGTGTATATACATATCAGTGGGCCATCCCGGCCCTCTTAAGGTTAAAGGGCGATAGGGCCCAAATGAAACACACTGTTGTTCTTGTCTTGAGTCACTCTACAACCCACAAAGTTGCGTTCCAATCGGTGAGTGCGGGATCGCGGTGCTCCCTTGTTAGTTTTGTACAAGGGATAACTTGCTTCCCAATTGTATCACCATTTTGACCGCACTGTGTATACATACATAGTTGTTGTATCAGAATCAGACTACTTGTGACTTTATACCGGCGAGTATATAATGTGACAAAATTAAACACGTACCTAAGATTTTTCAAGATGTGTGTAATTCCCTGCCACGACGATGTGAAATACAGGGTGTTTCCGAAATTGTGGTGTAGCCAGAAAGAAGATAATTCCTCATGCAAAAGTAAGTTGAAAATATAAAATGAAATTTTTTCACACGATGCTCTGTTTTCGAGAAAATCGATTTTGAAGATACGTCCGACATGCTCGTACACAAGGCTCAAACGATTGTGGCCGATCGAGTTTCGATTGCATTCGAGCTTACTAGGGCTGGCTTTTTTACATCGCTAAGATTCTACAGTATTTCATGAACATGGTGAGGGCACTGCCAAGCCACAGGTTCCCGTCTATAGTCGTTTCATCCTAAGAAAAATCTCATTCCGCGCAGGGATGATTCTGAGGAGGCGCTGGTTGGTCCGACCCCCACTTAACTGCCTACGATTCTCTCCGTCTTACCGCCTGTTACCTCTCTGTCAATCGCATGCGTCGGGACCATAGGCGGTAGTGGGGCCTGCGCAGAACGGCCACAAAACGGTCTGGGCTTAGGGTTTTTCTTAGGATAAAACGACTATAGAACACTTTTAATTCATGTTAAATCACCGCTGTGGCGGCATCTGCGGCAGATATAGCGTGAAGTAAACGGATGACGTTTAATGCGAGACACGTTCGCGCAGTCCTGTCGCAAAATTTAATTTTCGGTTATGTTTATTTTCCCGTTGTTAACATAAAATAACAGATAGTAGATTTTGAAATAAATGCGTATTTCTTTGGTCTACACCATCCCGCTTTATTTATTTGTGTCTTCCATTATAAATCCGTTGATCTATTTACTTTGGACAAGACTTTATTCATCTGAGTATTCTGGTTTCCTAACCCTTGCCATCTCTACGAAATACATAACATTCGTTTCCATTCTTTTCATTACTACTCTAGTTTCCCGCTTTATTTATTTGTGTTTTCCATTATAATAATCAATGGATTTATATATAAATCCGTTGATTTATTTACTTTGGACATTACAAGTTTATCGTTTATAGTGGCAAAATTATTATGATTTTTTTAGGTTCGTTGCAATAAAAGTCATTTGACATTTATCCTATGTGTCATTTTCGCTACAGCAACGCGAACAGAACCGATCGCGCAGATTTATATAATTATGACAATCATAGGCAGATGGTGCCACAGTGGTGTTTCAACATGAATTAGAAGTATTTTAGACGGGAATCTGTGGCTTGGCAGTGCCCTCACCATATTCATGAAATACTGTAGAATCTTAGCGATGTAAAAAAGCCAGCCCTAGTAAGCTGGAATGCAATCGAAACTCGATCGGCCACAATCGTTTGAGCTGAGTGTACCCGATTAAAAATAAGCAGAATTGATCAGTAAATATGCTACAACTAGGGTTGCCACCTTATCACCATATAAATCCTGGAGTGCCACACATTCCAAACCGGAGATTCGAATATAAACCCGGAGATAGAAAAACCAAAAAGAAAGTTTTGTTCTCGAATATCCGAAAAACAGATGTGCGATTGTTTTAAGCTCAAACAATTCAGAATTTAATAGTATCTGTTTTTTTAATGAATAATTATTATTGTATATAAAATTGATACCATTGTATAATACCACAATTTCTTATTATCTCATTTTTTTCTACAACCCGGCGATTTTTGCAGTAAAACCGGGACCCGGAGATTTGCTTCAAAACCCGGAGTCTCCGGGCCCAAACCGGGGAGGTGGCAACCCTGGCTACAGCTGTAAATTAAACGAATCCTTGTCTAAAAATAGTTCGAAATTATGGAATACCTTTTTTTCGTCGGGATTTTATTTTCGAGAAAATCGATTTTCAAAATCCGTTAACTGTGTGTGCACTGGATTAAGAATTGGTTCCAGTTGCAAAACGATTTTCTCAAAAATGAAACCACGTTCGAAGAAACGTCATTCTACAATATCGACTCGTTTTGGGGCAAAGATCTATTCCACGTACAATTGTTCCATACTTACTCCTGTATTCTGCCCAATGCTTACCCAAAAAATTTAAATCTATATTTCGACGTATTTCCGCATGAGGAATCATATCCTTCCCGGTTGTATCGCGGTTTCGGAAACATCCTGTATGTATTAAAATGGAAAGTAGACACATATACAACATTATAAAATTTATAGAAAACCGGAATAAAAATCACACTTGTGACGAATACCTGTCATTATCTCGCATTATTTCCGTTAGGATTTATTTGCATACCAATATTAAGTAGACTTTTTTATTTATTTTTAACAGTACTACATGCTCCTAAATTATTGGATCTCTCTTTTAGAACTCAGTTTTAGAATAATCGGTTCGGCGTTTTAGTCAATTAAGTTATCTGGCTCGTCAACGAGTACTTTTCCCCCTAAGTCTAATATTCAAAGTGATTGCCGCCTATACAACTTATATGAGATGATCTGTTATTTGTAGGACAGCTGTAAAAAGAGTAATTCGTTATGAAAAAGTAAGTCAAAATCCTTTCTTGAGAAAATCAACTTCGAGAATTTAAACAAATCTCGTTGGAAATGATGTCCCCCTTGCTTTTATTCGCAATTACCAGTGTTATCGTACTACTATGAGTCTACATAGGAAAAATGTGTGTATGAAGCTAAGTAAAATACTCAGCTTCTATCAAGATTGATCAATGTACACAATTTTGAAAATGGTGTCTATGTTATTATGTACATAACTGTAATTTATAAACTAAATTATCATTCACTCTTCCTTCCAAATTTTTACCAGTGACATTATGGCATGTTATTTGTAAACACAAACAAATCAATTTTTATTTGCGACGAGATTTACCACACCAAGTTTCAGCTCAGTGCACCAATATTCGATAGAATTTTTTAAGTAATTTTGGTGAGAAAACAAGGGCTCATTTATGAAAACGTTATTTTTCTATTTCAATTGTATGTGCCAGCCTTGTGATTTTTTATAAATTTGGATCGAGTGTTATCATAATAGGTACCTTGATAGACAACTTGACGATGTTTTTCAAAACTTTCTCAGGCTGTTTTTTATCCAAGCCGGAGTTGGTTTTCGCAGCTCTTTCCATGAGCTTGTAGAGATTGTCTAATAGAGAAGTGGTGGCATCGTCTATCAAGAGCGACCTCCCGGCTCCCGTAGATACCACTCTGCCGAGCAGTTTCTTCTGAGCACGAAGCCCTAGATCGCGAGCACGACTTCCGGTGCCTCCGGCGGGATAAGATCCGCCGTTCAGTGTAGTCGCAGACTGCATCACTGAAAAAAATTTACAAGCTGTACAGCTGCTCGGTGAGATCCTAGTCGAATAATGGTCGCTCTATTAGCTGGAGGAACTGAATCAAGAGTATGGTACACATAGAACTAACAACTGCATATACAACTAATAGGCTTGTTTCATTCTTTTTCCAAAATAAAAGCTATTTAATTTTTTATTTTAAGTGTGAGAGTAATTTATGGATACAAAGTCTGTTGTCTATTACCCCCAGATTACATGTATGTATGTTGCAAATCAATATTGAAAATAGTATCGTATTGTTTCATACAATACTTTTACCAGATAATTGATATCTGATAATTGTGGCTACTGTTCATATCATTGCGAGTAAACTGAGTGTATTGCTTCGTATTGAAACAATTTGTTTTAAAATTCTGCATACGTTGTGAAATATGGGTTGACGAGAAATTTTTTTCAAATATGGCTGTTGTTATCTAGTGCTTTTTACGTTTGAACATATACGAGGCATCATACAGCTTGGAAAGTATTAATTAAGTAAAATTTTCCTCGGAATTTACAAAACCTTATGCCACTCAAGGTGGTAAGATCAAACAACGTTTGTCTAAATTATGAAAGGATTTAAACCTATTATCTACAGGGAGTTTTTGGTTGATGGTGACTTGCCAAATATACTGGAAAAGTTTCCGAGTTATTTTGTAGAACACCTCTTCGAAAATGAATCTCTCAAGTTTAAGAAATTTTGAAAGTAAAATTTGGGGATCCATCGAAGATTAATAAGAGTATGTTATCGTGGTGAAAATTTCAATGATTGTACAATATACGTGTGAGTACTTACCATCAAACATTGGTGGAGACGGCTGTTTCCTCTAGGCGATAACGGGATTGTGAATGAAATAAAGAAGCAGTGTTCTGTGAGGACGGGTCGAAACTCAGGCAAAAGTAACTAAAATAACCAAGGGTATACAATGAATGTATTGGCGGTTGCAGAAAATGTAAATTAACATATTAAAATTAAACGAGTAGGCTAGAATAATAATGCCTGGTGTACTTTTGACGAGAGCAGTCCAGACATGTGTAATGTTCGCATACCTTGATTGCAGTCGGTTACGGCTACAAGATGATAGAGCAGCCAGCTCTGCAATTCCATCACTGCTGTACCCCACGCCACCTGAAAAAGACGTTACTTCCTAATACTTTTTCAGCTCATTCCACAAGGTCGTATAAAATGCCGACTATATAAATCATTTCATTCCTCGCAGGAATGTTTCATATAGATAGGGTGTTTCAAACTCTCTTGGAAAAAATAATCAGTCGATTCTGGACATGATTCTGAATCAGAAATGTCATACGACTAGGGTAAAGGATCCAATTACTGGCAGCCAACCCAATTACTGTCACCTTCAGCTATTTTACTTAAAATAACGAATAAATAAACGTTTAAGTAAAATAGCTTAAAGTGACAGTAATTGGGTTGGCTGCCAGTAATTGGGTCCTTCACCCTATAGGGTTGCAACTGAATAGTTAAGGAGGTATTTTTAATCAAAGTTGCCAATTTTAATCGATTTTGATGCGTCTTAGCACCTTAAATGAATTTCGATCTTCGAAACTATTGATCCTATTAACATGATTCTCCTTTAGTTTTACTTGGTAACGTTCGAACTTTTCAAACAGTCTTTTTGTTAAGAACTACAGCCATTGTTAATATGCCAAAAATATAAATAAATTCTTATTTTACAGTTTTCAGAATGAAATTCTGTTTTTAAAGATTGGAAATAATGTCAGTTTAAGGGATCATTCCGGTTAACGCGCCGATAAATTCAGCGATTTTCAGGAATTTATTACGACGAAAATAATTATAGTACCTAATGGAATAAAACATTTTTCTATTTATTAAACTACCTTTCTAGAGTAAATAAAACATATTAAAGTAATAAAATTATTGCTATTAAAATGCTTTTGAAAGTAGTCCTGGTGAAATGTTTAAATATTTATGCCTCGTTCGTAATGGCGATTTCAGCTGTTAGACTTAGTTGTACCCAAAAATCCAAACAGATTCTTGACCTGTATGACTGTTTCTATCGCTCGGACTAAAATGAGTGATTTATCTACGAAATTAGCAAAATGACGGGCAAAGTGCAAGAAAAATGTTTTTCGGCTTTTTCCTTTTGCTATTTTCGATTTTAAAAGTAGGTTAGACCCAATGAAAATACTTAGTTGTAGCCCCTGTGATAGTCATAGGTGTGCAGAATAAGCAGTCAAATTTATAAAGCAATCGGTTCGACACATTTTGAGATTTTATCTTCGCGATGTGAAAAAATGACGTTTCGAAAAAAACGCGTTCAAAGTTTTCACCTACATATAGAGGCCGAGCCTTAGCTCTGCCTACAAAATGCCACTGTAGAAGCTAAAATAATCGGAATTTTTCCATAAAAATTTAACAGTACATTATTGAGAATATGTACTTTCGAAAAATGTTTAACAAAAAATCGATTTTTTTCAACCCTTCTAAACGGAATGACCTCTTAAAGTTTCCTGTGCAACTTATCATTTTTGAGGTACGGTTCTTTAATATTGCCGTGAACGACAAATTTAGATAAGAGATTAACCCTTTCACTTTAATTGTAAGAGTAGCAATAAATACCCGACGCAAATTTACGGTTTGATATAAATTATCGGTTTGTACAATATAAATATTGTCTTACTTATATCGATACGGTAAATTGGATGTTATAACATCACAACACTCTGAACCGTTTTGTTTGTACAGTTGCGAACTACATATGTATGTAGGACATTGTCATAGTAAAAGGGTTAAGCGGTGTTTTGACTCTATCGCATCGAAGAATGCGTCAATTTTGGCGCGTGTTTTTATCCATTACTTAGCAATGTTCTGGAACTTTTACAACTAGAAAGCTGATATACGTTGGCGTTGGTACACTTTGGCGTCCAATGTGATTATGGGAACATGCCCTTACGCTACAGCGTATGCCCTAACTTCTCGAGAAATACCTCGAAACCACCACTTGAATTTAATTTACAATCTACGTGAATTTTTTGGGATACTGGCCCTAATCTTATGAAAACTTGACGAAGATTGACGAAATGGTACGCTTGAAAAAAATGATTCATAATTTTAGAAAATGCAAGGTAAGATAATTTCTTTGAGACGTTTAGAGTTGAAGCTGTCTTTAAGGTTCACCTTTTTCTGTGGATGTTAAAATACATTATCGTCACGGATCCGATGAAAATTATCATCGATAATCGCGTCAGACCAGAAGATAAATAGGTTGGAGTAGCATACGCGCTTCCTCATTCGGGTAATTCGTATCAGTCGCTGAGGTCAAACTCGGTATACTGGAAATGGAACGTAATGTGTATTGCGGTTTGTTATCGCGGGATAAAATCATGTACAGGTGTATACATATGTGCGTACACACTCTCAAAGGTTATAGTCGCATAGCAGTTGGATCGATTTGTAAGGAGCGTCAAGGCAAGCCAGATCCTCTCATTCTCATTTGTCGAAGTAAATAGGGGCAAATGGAAACAGCAAGAACGGGATGGACGTTAGCTAGGTCTCCTCTTCGATACAGCCAAGTCGGCGTGTATTTCGCGAATGCGGCGAACATCGATTATTGGACGTATTCAAGCATTTCAAAATATATATGCTTTCAAGGATTTCGGCCATTCGAGGTAACGATCTTATACTCATAGCTCGCTCGACGTACTTGAAGACGTAAGTATACGTATATATTGTAATGTTCGAGTTATTCTAAACGCATTGCACATGCAAGTTATTTTCCTGTTTATGGCAATACTAGTGCCTAGTCGTTTGACGTAAACTTCACTGCGGTCTCACTTGCAACAGAGTAGTAATCCACGGTTGATGTTTTTCAACAGTAAAAGTGAAATTTTCAATGGTTTTCTGTGTCGTTTTCTGAGATCAAGATATATACAAAGTGTTAGTGTTATATCATTAAAATAGCTTGTATTCAACTGAAACGAAAACGCTTAACAGAAAAGCTTAATTAATGGTTTTCTTTATTTTGCGGTTATTTTATATTAAACTCACTTATATTCTTAAAAGGGACAGCATAACGAGTCTTAAATGGGACAACCGTTTCATGTCTGTCCTTCCCATACACATGTACTGCTGGACACTATATATATTTTACTTTCCTGTAACGTTATCAATTATTAGTTGATGGTGTATTGTATCAAATTTCGGAATTATTAAACTGTCCATTCAAAGTGACAAACTTTATCGTCGAAAATTAATAATAATATCTTTAATCTGCAATATGAAAACGTATCTACCTATTTTAATACAATTTATCTCATTTTTGTTCAAGTAGAATTTAATTCTAAACTATTTTATTATTTAAATGTTTTATACATTTTTTATATATGTACTTATATTTACCACTCGTGGGTATTCCTATGTTGAACTTGGTTTGTGAGACATAAATTTTATAAAAAAATTTACTTTATAACTAAAAAAGCTGCTAAAGCATTAAGGATAAGTCACACTCTATAAAGATAGTAAAAAATATTGATGATTTATAGTACAAAGAGTTCATGTTTTCATAGATTCCATTGTTTTGTGTCATTAAGATTTACAATTACAATTACAATACTTAATAAGTTCATTTTTATTAACGTGTCCCTTCCATGACTTATACTGTCCCATTTAAAACCACCTGGTCGTAAAAGGAACATTTCCCACTTTTTTGAAAATCGAAGATTTTGTTATTTTCTATAACAATTGATGAGTTTGCAATATACTTTTATTGAGGGGAAACAAACACGCTTTCTTGTGATGTAGTTATTTTTTAAATACTTATAACGACATTGTCAAAAATGGACGCTAAACAAAAGTGTCCTTTTTATAGCACCTCTCCCCTAGTCCATTCAGAATCGATCAAACTTCTTGAAATTCAAATCCAGTCGAATCGATTAATCATGAACGGTACGCGCAGGAAATGGAAATAGAAACGAGACATAGAAATGGAAATGGAATATCTTTTGAACGCGTGAAAATTGAAAATAATATTTTTATGAACCTGATACCGCCCATACAAGCACACTTTGTTGCAGAAAGGTTGCAGTTAGATGACGGTGCAATGTTGCACAGGGGCGGACATAGGAAGATTTCTGCAACATTTCAGCAATGTTGCGGTGCAATATAACTCCTGCAACGTTTCGGAGATTTTACAGCAATTGTCTCGCAACGTTTCGAAGATTTTATAGCAATTGTCCCACAACGTTTCTAACATTTTGCAGCAATTGTCTCGGAAGGTTTCGGAGATTTTACAGCAATTGTCTCGCAACGTTTCTGAGATTTTATAGCAAATGTCCCGCAACGTTTCTGAGATTTTACAGCAATTGTCTCGCAACGTTTCGGGGATTTTACAGCAAAGGTCTCGCAGCAAGCAGGGCTCAAAAACTGTTATAATATCGATTTAGTATAATATCGTAGTATACCCACTGTAAGCGCATATTAGGGTACGCTTTGTATAACCTAATATAATTTATGATAATTTAGTGCAATACCTAAGCAGCAAAGGATGTAAGCGCAATTGATTGTATGCTTTATGTAAACTATGGGACTTGTCCCGTTTATAACTGAAAGTATAAGATCACAAAAGCACGCGTTGACGTATTCCGTGCGATATAAGGTGGGCCTCATGTTCGCAGCTCGAACAAGACTACCCCCGGTGCTTCCTATTCCAACGGGTTTTCTTCCATTGAAAATCAGCAAATTTCCAATCGCAATATCTCGAAAACCGGCTGAAATAAAGTGTATATATTATAGCTTATTGAATTTGTCTTGAAACATACTATCAAGTGATCTCTAAAAAAATTCATTTAAAAAACCGAACTTGACCATCGTATCTGTTAAAATAATAATCGAAGAAAGAATTCGCCTGGCTTAATAAATTTGCCCCATCGAACGATGCAATTGCATGTACACAATTTCTTTTATATCTCCACTACGTTAGGAAATATCCAGCTGCTTACTGTTCCCGCGGACATCCTGTTTAATGAAATAAAATATAAAATATATGTCGGAGAAGGCAACCATTTAAGGCAATATTGAAGATTGCACAATAATATTGAACGTCTACAGGCCGCTTTAGAAGTGCCATCAAATAGTCAGAATCTACTTTACTGGTGCCACGTGCCAAGCTGATACTTCCGTGAAGGCGACCAAGGCGCACAGTGGGGCAGATCGGGTCGAATCGCGGCACAAACAAGGGGACCACGCGGTAGTAGTCATCGCTTTTGGAATGACAATATATGGGGGTCGTAGTATTCATGTAGTATTAAAGTTTTTAACGTACGGAGTAATCAATATATATACCATCTACAGTAACCTACATCCAAGGTCAGATTGTCATGCGGGCGGCCCGGGGTTCAAGTCGCCCTGCAACCCATAACTTTTTTTTATTTTTTTTTTTAACAGTTTTCCCGTGGAAATATATTTTGTGAATATTAAGTATTATATAAAATTAAATTATTAAATTTCTGAAACGCTGCGGGACAATTGCTATAAAATTTCCGAAACGCTGCGGGAAATTTGCCTATAACATCTCAGAAACACTGCAGGAATATTTCATGCAATGTTGCACAGGGGCGGACATACGAAGATTTCTGCAACATCTCAGAAATATTGCCTACAATGTTCCAATCTTGCATCGTAACGTAACTGCAACCTTTCTGCAGCCTTTCTGCAACGTAGTGTGCTGAATGGGCGAAGATCTTAAATTTATCTATAAGTTTCTTAAGAAATGTAATGTAAGAGTCGAATTACGGCCAAGTAAAATATCAATATTAAATATTGCAAATTCTATTATATAAATTGGTAGCTTGTAATTGGTAAATTGTATGCTGTATAAACTAAAAGTTTACTGTATTTGCTATAAAAAATACATTTGGTTTAAAGCAATAAATAAACAAGTAATAGGAATAATACATTCTATTTTTATTTATTTTCATTTCTTTATTCTTTTTATTCCGATTATTTGTGTCAAATGTTTTCATTTTCCTACTAAAAATGCCATAGAAATAAGTACCTATATGTACTAAGCAATATGAGTAAGGAACGGTTTGAAAATTAGATTTTTAAAACATTTATGATTACATTATAATATTATTAATAGGAACTAGGTTCCATACAAAGTATCTTTTCAGTCCCGTGAAATAAATAATAATCTTTTGAAGCACAGCAATAAAAATTAAATTTCCATCGTAAATTTAAGAAAAGACTGGAAAGCAAAAAGTAAGAGGAAGCTAAAGGAAAAGAGTAGAAATTTCCACGTGAAGGAAGAAAAAAGAGAGTAATTAAAGAGCGGAAGGAAATGGAACCGGAAAACTTTAAAAAGCTATAAAGTGTACCTTTACGGAAGTGTGAAAGAAAAATGATTTCTCTACTATAAAAAATATTTCAAAATAGTGTAAAATGTTGTTTGTCAAATAACTTGAAAGTGGTTGGTAATGCGAACATAAATGGTCAGTAATCGTTAAATTAGAACATGTAAATCGATAAAGGGGAGAAAGAACCTTTACATACTTTCCAATATAATTTTTTACAGACATTCACATTACATTTTAAAATTATTGTTAAAATTGATTTACTTAAAACAATGAAGGAATTAATGTTCTGTGTAATCCACACTTGAAGTAAAAGTTTTGATATGTTTATTTTTAGAGAATCGTATTTTTATATGCGGGGTAATGGGGTGATTTACTGTATTCGAATTTCAAAATATTCAATTTTCAATCGATTAAGTATGACTACCGTAAGTAGTAATGTGTGCGGTATGCATAATTCAATACATTCTAATTAGAGGTCACCTAGATACTACTAATTTGTATACACTTCGCTTATGCAACCACGCGCCGCATTCCTAATACTCTCCATTCCTACTAAGGACAAAATTAAATTCCGTTACAAACGGGTTTTAATTGATGTATTGCTGTGTGCAGGTGCGCTGGGAAGTTATATGAGAAAATGAGTGATCGATCACAGGACGTTCGCTCTCTTTCCACTGGCTGTTTCCAAAGAACGATCGATCGAGTCGCTACACACGCCAATTAAAGACGGTCGCATTACAACTCGAGTATATACTGATATTAAACGCTTTATTCGCTACTAGAATCGTTCACTGTGTAACGTATCGTTTTTCACCGTCGTTCCGCAAATTCTTTCACCAATACCGAATAGCTCACTTTAATTATACGATTTCTATAATTGGAATAGTTTCTAAAACGCTCCACTTTCTTTTATTTATGTACAAGAAATGCATTCCAGAGAACATGATTCCTTTACAACAATTTTCCTGTCTATAAATTCATCTGATTAGTACACGGACATTTAACAGTATTGTTTGTAACTTTATAGTTAACATATTGCATGCTATCTAATTATCATCCGTTTAACCAGATCTTGGAAAATTCGATTGCATGAGACTCTACACCACGCTCAATCCTGCCTGTGATTTATGGCTTCCGATGGAAGCTTAAAAGTGGGTCAGAACATTTCATTTTGATGCTTAACTATGCGAAATTATCAGTCACATCAAATTCCTAGTAAAGTCACTTCTTTTTCACTTTCAACATTGCTTGAACATTGCTACACTTAGCACTAAAAAATTTATTCTGGTATCTCACAACGAGAGTCACCAATGACTCACAGTGTCAACTATATTAACTAAAACTTGCATTATTTTCAAATTATACAATTAGAACGATAAAAGTTTAAATATGGTATTTCGATATGTTTTCAGATACTGATATTTTCTACCAGCTATGAGTATTTTATTAAATTTGTGATATGTACAAGGTATTAAGAAACTAATAGGCACTGCAATCAGCGGATATTTGTAAAAAAACTTGCCGCAAAATTGTTGAAAATTATTGTTAAATTTTTTTTACATCAACAGATTCTGCTGGTTGAAAGGAAAACAAGTTTGAAAGTATAGGTATGTCGCAAATGCATTATTTAAAAGAAGAAACAAATTATTTAGAATAGGGTACACATCACCGATTTTGATGATCGTAAAATATGTTGTCAAGATCAACATCCTGAATAATTTCACTAATGCATATAACCGCCGCTCGAACTTAGTTTCAGAAGTATACGCAAAAGTATTTTTGGTACTGTTGCGCCGCGGTGTTTCCTAACGAGGAAAGATGGCTAACGAGCCATCCCGACGCAAAGGATAGGGTAATAGACGGGCGTGCACACGACACAATTATATTTTGGTACACAGAGCCGTAACTATAAGTTTATAAAATTGTTATTAGCTAAATCCGAACGTCGGGTCGTAATGGCGTTCGGTTAAAGACAGACCATCTGATCGAAATCTAGATCGTCGTTGAAGGGGGCCGACTGTCTTCTCCATTCAGCTGCCAGTACTAGCAGGCTACACGCGGTACCCATATACCCAGTACTCGCACCACTACTGCCAGAAAAGAAGGGGAGAACGAAACTTCGATGAGGGAATCCAAGATGCTGTCGGAGAAGAGGAGAACCGAGAGGCCACTGCGAGGTCGGCTCTGAAAGCTCGGGATACCGGCTTGCAAGACGGAATCCGAATTTTGGAGTAACACCTCATTGGGTAATGTAGGAAACCGCAAGGGACGGTTGCCGATAAAAGTAAGACGAGCGTACATCGAATGGGCAAGAGTATGGACGGAAGTTGGCTCTTTAGCGAGTACCGAGAAACCATGACGTTTTGACGTCTCCTGAGATTATTCGCATATCTCGTAATCGCTATCTATTCTTGTACAAACATGGTTTCAAAGTAATATAACTTAATTTACTTCCGCGCTCTTCGGCGCGATCCGTCATCACCCCTTCCCAGTGAATGCTTGCTCTCGGATGATTGCGTCGGTCTTGCCTAAGGTGTTTGTGAAGAAGACAGTCCTGATTCCGCCGTCATCACCCCTTTCCCACTGATATTCCCCATTGTTATCCCCACTGATATTTATCACTGATTTCACCACTGTTATTCCTACTGTTGTTTCCACTGTTTGTTTCTGATTCTGGTGTGTTTCTAATGACCCATCCTGTTCTCTTCATGTGCTTTAATCGCCCGTTTGTGCTTGCTGACAACTACCAAGGGCATCTTGTTGCGACATCCGACAGTACCGATTTATGGACGACTCAGAAATGTCAAGAAGAATCGAGAGGGTGAGGCTCGTTCGATTTGGGGGAAGCACCGGTTGACAACACCCGAGGCCGAGATAGCGCTACCGTGCGTGCGCGCAAGTCTGTTGGTGGGTGTACAGCCCTGAATGGAGTGGAAGTACCTTGCAGGTGAGTTGGAGGCGAGCGACGTCCTCAGGAGCGCGCACACCACCGAAACAACGAGGAAGTCCCTGGAGTGCGCAGAGTAGCGACGAAGGGAGTTCAAGGGCGAATATCGTTGCAGCATGGCTGAGTGCGGAGTCACGACGAAGGGAGTTCGTAGGCGAATATTGTCGCGGGATCGACAACCCCCCATAAGAGAGATCCCGAAATGATGAGTTCAAAGACTAACTAAAAGGTGGTGCACGTAACACGTTTGGAAAGGTACGAGGTGCAATTCCTCATTGAACAAAGAAGGAACTTCAGGACCAAGGGAAAGAATTACTGTGGGAAAGAACATTCGCTGCACCGTAATTCGGTTACCTTCGTAGTCCGGCCCTCTGCCTTGTGTGTTTCAGGGTTCACGATATCCCACTCCGAGGGACAAGGTGTCGAGGGATTGCTGCCGTGACCTAGATACGCAATCTCTGATTCCTCGAATGTGCCGCAACAGCGCAGCAGTCCGCAGTGGTACGCGGACATACATACGTGAAACCGCTCCACTACCTCTGGACGGAGGGGCCTATCGGACATGTTCATAGTTAGGCCCTTTCCTCCATGGTGGGCAGCAGACGGGAACTGGCACTTCTAAGCACCAGTCGGACAAGTGGTGTGATTACTTGGATCGACTGGAGGGAGGGGGGGGGGGGAGTGTCGCAGAGTGGAGGTCGTTAACACGTTGCACTGGACGGTGCCCTGGGTCAGCGCCAGATGCAAAGAAGAGAAATGGGACTGTAGCGATACCTCCACCACCAGAGGGCCACGCGACCACTCAGCTCTCTCCCTCATCCACTCCTTCATATATATATATATATATATATATATATATATATCCGTTTCGTCCTACTCCTAACATCCCAGCGTCTAAGGCAGGTCCTGCTAGATACGTCTTAATGAGTCCACTAGCAGGCCCGGGACGAAACGCAACTTCCATTTCTTTCCTTTCGTCTTACCTTCCACACACATCACGCATATCTTACAAGACCTTCAAAGGCCATGGTCCTGAGAGAAGATGGGCCCGAGCTTCTCAGCCCTCTAGGTGCGAGGAGTGGAGTGGGGAATAGGCCGGTTGCATGGTCATGCCTAGCAGGGATCCTCCGCTTTCGTGCTTGTCTCGCCTTTCTAGCTTCCCGGACGGGTCGGCTCTAACGGATTCTCCAATATTTGTGAGAATGTTAATGTCTTTGCTTCTTTTGCAAGGGACTCCGGAGCCGTAAGTGGATTGAAGTTTCGAGCAAGGTCATCGGAAGGATATCACGAAGATGAGGACTCAACGTCGAGGATGAGTCCCTGAAGGAAGAGGAAGCCCGGTCGGCGTCGACGCGAGGTCGTGCTTGCTGGACGCTGGCTGCAGGAACGTCCAGAGAAAAAAAAAGCGAAGAAGGTGTTCGCTGATTTCTTGGAGAGGATGTCCGTGAATGAAGCATCGTTGGAAAAGTTTGGACGCAACGTTTGAGAGCAATTCACGGTTCAGTGAGATTCCAGAGGCCACACCAGGAAGGACTCGAATTCGCCGGCGGAGGAGGAGGTAGCTGTACCGCGTGTCTAGGACGTTTCGTCGTTCGACATTTCCACTAAAGATTTAGAAGTCTCGTAGTACAGTAATTCCCCGTTATGAGCCCGTTTTTCCCCTCCGTTAACAGCCCGACGACTATCCCCACCATTTCTTGGAAGTCTACGGACGAGAGTGAAAGAATCGTACAACAAGCGAGAGGAAATGAAAGAGTCAAACACGAAGTTGCTGTCGGGTACGAAAGAGAGAATCATGTCCGCAAGCCACTATGAGCCCGCCGCCAGCCCCGTTCGTCGAGCTCATAACGGGGGATTACTGTATTCACGCCTTGCTCAGGATGTTCCGTGGTTTTCCCCTGAGCGAGAAAGCAAATGCCGAGGCAGGTGTCTGAAGAAGCCACGGGGCTTGCACAACCCTTCTCCAGACAGGGATACGAAGATTCTGAAGGAGAGTTGATGCGGTCAGGACGGCCGCTTTTTGAAGGAGGGGAGTAGTGTTGCGAGCACCGTGTATAGGCTCGTCCATAGCCTGCTGGCACTCGCAGCTGAAGAGAGAAGACGTTCGGCCCCCTTCAACGACGATCACGATATCGATTAGATAGCCTGTCTTGTACCGAACGCCAATATGACCGGACGTATCAGATTGGCTACTTCTAACATTATAATAGCTACTGCCAAATATAGTTCTGTTGTGTGTTCGTTCGTCTATTATCGTTTGCGCCGGGATAGGAACGAGGAAACACCCCGGCTCAACAGTACTATATGTATACAGTAAACTCTCGCGATGGTTTCGCGCTGCTCCCGGCTGCCGGCGAACGTTTAACCGACAGCGCTGTCCAGTGTAGGGGCCCCTTACGCGCTTGCTTCCCCTTCCAACCTTCCCTTCGAGCAGCATGACTTGTTGTCAAGGAAACCTCACGACGCTAAAAAGGAGACCGTGACAGTTCCATAGACAACGAAGCTCAGACACCGCGCACGACGTCGACGTCCCCTGTTACTTTGACTCGGCCGCGTCTTTGCGTCATGGCAACGGCGGACGATGGTGGGGACGGTTTTTGCCTCTGAAGAGGTTGGGCAGCGCTCCAAGCTCCTAGGCCGCCGCGGGGGCCAAGACGCGCGGCGGGAGAAAGGAGGCGTTACCTCTGAAAATCGGCCGCTGCGTTCACTTAAATCCCAGGCCTGGTCTAGAAGATTAACTGTGTATGAAAATTTATGCATGTTTTTGTATTCATTTTTTTATAGTCTTTTAAGACATTGTACTAAAGATAGGTAATAATAATTTTATATGAAAACTGTAAGCTATTCCTAAAAAAATCTTAAAAATGGGCTCATTTTTCTAACCGTCACAGTGGTGTTCCCCCTTAACGCATAGTATCGATGATTCCCAACCACCAATTGCACGTAAAGGAGACCGAACGTAGGCACGTGAAAGACCAAGCGAGACAGAGCTTACACACGTGAAAGGCAAAGCGAGGCAAAGCCTAGGCACACGAAAGACGAAACGAGACAAAGTATCATCCTTACTTTCTTTCGTAGCAGATGGCAACGTCGCGTCAGCTCTTTCGACCTCTCTCGTTCGCTCTCGGTTTCTTTCACTCTCGACCGACGGATTCCAAGAAGTGGTGGGGCCAATGACGACCGCTTCACGCATAGTTCAGATGAGATCATAGCGAGAGTTTACTGTATCGTAATTCTGATGTTTAGGATAGGTTTAAGTTAGTTTGAGTTAGTACCCTGGAGGAGGAGGATATGCGCCTTCAGTATCAGCTTCGATCCGATTCCTTTACGGATAAAGAAATCCTTTTTCTCTAATCGCTTGCTTTCTGTTACAGATTTTCAGACCTGGACAGGGAACTGAAAAATGGCATGGTGAGGCGAAATCTTCAATTAGGTCGTGGGTGGGTCTCTTACAAACCATGGCTCTCACTTGCGATCAGAAAGACGACGAAGGATACGACGTACTGGACGTGGAACTGGAGGATGGAATTGGGCCACTACAGGAATCAAGGGATGTGTAGAGTAAGATATGTGAGCAGGATTTAGTAAAGTAAAGACTTAGCGTAGGAGGGGAAGTACTGTGTAGGAAGGAGTCGTCGTGCTGTTAGTCAGTAACTCCATCAGCGGCGGTTCCACTGATGAGTGGGATTGTACCATCGACTTCTGGTTGCGGCCGCTTCTTTTGAAATCTTCTACTCTAGCACGGGTAAGTAGGAGGAGAGCCACCGTATCGTTAGATTGCGTTTCCACCATTGGCGTTTCCCGCTGGTTGCGATTGCATCGCCGGTTTCCTAAAAAAATTTCTCCTTTGAGAGTAGAAAAGCGCGAGGAGGAGGTAGTTTGTGTCTCGGCCGGTGTTTCCCACCAGAGGGGCTTCCTCACTGGGCAGAATTGCACCATTGGCTTCTCTCCACGATTCTCTCCGCCAAGGCTATGTTGAAAAGCTGGGAAAGCTAATTAACCTGATTTCTTGTGGGTCTGTCACATTTCGTGGGCTTCATGTGATTGGAAAGAGAAAGTTGAACCTGTGAGAACACAGTCCAGCCAACTTAAGTTGCTCTGGTAAGGGAATATGTGTTGGTGGGACTCCACCACCGGCTTTTCCTAAAAACACTCTCTGCTGAGATTATGAAAAGTGATGCGAAGGAGTGACCATCACCATTTCTCCGTTGGGGGGGGGGGGGCGGCTCCTGTCGCGGAGGTACAGTGCGTACCGCGAAGGGTCGCCAGTTGAGTAGATGCGAAGACCGCCTTTTGAGGCCAGTACGAATGCCTTCGAGACAGTTAAAAGGGGCGGTTGGCAGAGTATGGCCTCCCTAGTGTATGGAATAGGTGTGCTGACCTCTCTGTCGATTAGAGGGTGAGCAGGTTAATATACCATAGTAAGGTTGTTGCACACTAGTGGATCATTCCGCCATGCGAGGGCCGTCCACTGGGGGAGTCGTGAACCCCAAGCCGAGCAACCACATCTCTGAAGGCAGAACACAAAAAAAAAGTAAGAAGAAACCACATTGGGTTAAACTATCTTGTCCTCCTGACCGCGACCTTCCTTCTTCCAAGTCTTTTCTTCTGGGTTATGGGTAGAGTATATCCATACCTTTATTCGGGGCTATCCACGGATACGGTTTGTGGAGCAGGCTAGCTTTGTATGGAAACCAGAAAAATTGGGAAGGGATTATTCGGCTATCCGACGTAGCGTGTGGGTACTACCGTTAGGGTTGGTTGGTGTATCTCTACCCCAGGCCCGTCCAAGGGTTTGCTCGTGCGACCAGCCGCGAGTTGCTCTTCGCTCTCGGAGCCACGGAGCCAGGCCCAAGAGCGAAATGCCTTCTTGGAGGGGGAATCTGTGAACGCTACCTATCCCCACTCTGTTACGGCTGCCGTTCTTGCCGTCGCTCTTGCCTTCGTTCGCAACAGCTCGCAACCACTCGCGGCCGCTTTTCGAGGGCAAGACCAAAAGTTGGACGGGCCTGCTCTACCCAATGAAGAGGGCGGATCGCCCAACTGCTCACTTCATTAGTTTTTCGTAGTAGGTATAGAATAGGTCAGGTATAATAACAGCAGGTTTGCTGCACCTCACCTTTTACCCCAGTAACAAAGACGTTTAATAATAAATAATAATAATATGGCTCGCCTTCTGAGAAAGTGCATCCCGATAAGTAAGGTCCATCTCTTCATGGCTCGGATCTAAGCGGGGGATGCCGTCCTAGCAGGCAGAACACAAAGAGCGGGTTATACAACCTCGGAGGAGGAAAACGACGTGCAGCTACGGCAACAGTAGTGCCTGGTGTCGATACCGATCGACCCTCCCCCCCCCCCCCCCCCGCGCTACAAATTTTAACTAACTAACTCAGGTATGCTCAACTAGCCCATTTCAGGGCGCGGGCGCATATTTACGCTCGAACTCGGACTCGAGTCCGTTCAAGGTCGCAAATTCAACAACAAAGTATGGAGCAGCTGGAGTAGTGAAGGCGGAGCATTTGTGTGTGTGTGTGATACAGTTGTAACGAACTACGGTCATGAACAGGTTACTCCATTACGAAATCTTTTACGGAGAAGTGGGGACTGAGAACAGGTGGGCGCGTCCTGGTGCGAAAACGACTGCCCCAGGGCGCGTTTCTTGAGCATCTCTGATCTAACTATGTTTGTGTTAGGTTCAGGTTAGCTAATAATAATAATAATAATAATAATAATAGGTTTAGGTTAAACTACTAATCACTAACTCTCCCATCCCTCGGGCAACGGGCAAAAGGGGGCTCTATCGGCTCAAGTCCATAAAAAAGCTAAACGGTTACGAGTACATCGTAATCCACAGGAACAGAGACTGAAAGGGACTTATGCAAAATTGATAACTTCCAACTTCTCATCACTCTTGTATTACATGGAAAAAGATTAATCAATGCTCTTCCGCAACCAGTCAACGCGGATCGCTCGTCCCCGCAGATTTATACGACATTAAACAAGCAAATGGATACAATAATAACAACAAAACATCTGGTGACACCTACAGGAGCGGTGGTAATGGTGCGTGACTGACGCAGGCGCAGTTCATGCACACAACCATCGCTCCTGTAAGTGTTTCCCCCTCCAACACTGCAGCTTCATCGCTCCGAACACTAGGTGGCATAATTCCCTCTCCCTCGCCTTCTGCACAGAAAACCAACACATCACATGAAGCGTCCCTACACACCACTGCTGTACAGCCTAGGGGTCCGTCACGCGTCTGCTTCGAAATTGGAACGTGCTGCAATTAAACGCACAAACAAAAAAATTGCACTGCTGCAAAGTGAGGTAAGATAAGAAAAAGAAAGAAAAATCGATTCACGTGATTTTGGCGAAAATGCGCAAAACGCTACCCATACTTATGACTATTTAACGGAACAAGAAATTTGGAAAGGCTTAAATATTGAAGCCAAACCAAATAAATTAAAAGATTTACAAGTTTCAACTAATAGTAGGAATTATATAG
Source organism: Andrena minutula (assembly GCA_929113495.1). Taxonomy (NCBI): domain Eukaryota; kingdom Metazoa; phylum Arthropoda; class Insecta; order Hymenoptera; family Andrenidae; genus Andrena; species Andrena minutula. The sequence goes on from OV815996.1 coordinate 28,610,609, forward strand.
AGGACCATGAAAATAAAGAAAATGTAGAAACAAACGCGGATGTACAAAAAATAGTACACTAAATATAATATAGAAACCCTTAATCGAAAACAAAAAGAATACTCCTAGAGGGAAATATTTAACTCCATGCCCAGACATTCACTTCACATACGACAGGCCATTAAGGAGAAAAAAAAATGAAATATTAAGAAATGGAAATAACTATAACTTGGTTAATATTAATGGCGAAAAAATATATATTAAAAATACGTGTGAATTCGACTCATTGGTTCAATTATTCAGTAGTGCGTATTGCAATTATAATACATTTAAAAACTGGATCCATGAAAACTGAGACAATATACTTTTTATATTCGTCAAAAAATACGTTACGGAGAATATTAACAACTCCGTGTATGAAGAGCGAGGAGCTATTTTATGTACAATATTTGGAAAATCGCAATAATATTGTAGATTGTACTACAAATGCCAATAAACTATTTACAAAACTTGTAACAGTTTGTAGTGTCGAAGAAAATAGAATCTGCGGTAAATACAAAGTAAAATCTAGAAAATTGTTTGTAGTAGATATAAATAGTGCACTCACAAGCGAAGATTTTAAACAAAATTTTGTTAATTTTGTTGCTCAATACTTCAGTATAAAAACACGTACGTGTAAAACATGTCAATCAGCAGTGCAAATAAAGAGAGAACCAAAATCATATGTGGTCATAGACATCGAAATCTTTTTCCAATTAAATAATATAGATGAAATATTTTTAAATAGTACACCCGAAAAGTTTCAAATTGAAGATGCAATATACGTTTTAAGTGGCATCGTATATCATAGCTGAGGACATTATACAGCTTATTGCCGTAATACAACAGGAATACGGACACTACACAATAACATTGTCCGAAATTGCGTACAATTTCAAATCCACAAACGGTGAAAGTATATCCGACAACAATGATATTTATAAAAATATAAAAATTCTGTAAAAACTTCAATTCAACAGAATATATGATAATGATACTTTACAATAGCAAAACTATTGATTCGGTCCAGTGTCGCACCGCTCTGTAAAATGCGGTACCACTGGCTCTGTCAGTAGTTACAAGTGCCATGACTGGCAGTTGTACTCGCGGATCATACGACCATGCGAGTCAAACGAGGCCGGCATAATTTTGCCATGAAAGTGACGAAGGAAATAAAAAATTTAATGCGTCCAAATAAGTCGATTTGAAGGGTGGGCAAATAAAATCGTGGGGTGGACAAACGATGCTAGATCGTGGACAATTGAAAAGTATTCATGGAGGGTACTGATGACAAGTTTTCTTAATTTGTTTATAACGTTTTTTTGAAGGGTGGACAAACGAAAATTTTTGTTGGACAAACGTGGACAAACGATGGACACACGAATGCCATCGAGTTTTTAAAAAAATTCGACTTTGGGAGTGCTATCTTCATAGACCTATCTATAGGTATACTATAAATGGTCTAACGGTTCGTCTACCATCGTGGCGTCTCGCGCACACATTACCACCACTCCTGGAAGTATTCCTCCTCCCTAATAAGTTTGTCCAGGAAAATGTTGCCCGGCAATCCTGCGCGTACACGACTTTGGACAAGGCTGTTACAAATCCTCGCGGAGGGACCACATAAGGAACCCATGTTCACACATCACCTCACGAACAGAGTACAGACCCACTCCAGCAGAACGACGAAGGAACCTCGATACAACACCGCAGGAATCATCGTCCACCCGCACAGGCGGCAAGAACCAAAGCCGTCAGCAACAGGACACATACTATTGCCAATGAGCACACATCTCGTCCTTGCGGTCATCTCAGGCAAACGGTGAGCGAGGATGAGAGACTGCGCCCCCCCCCCCCCCAACCCTCTAAACCCCTTTTTATATACGTCGGAACGTCCATCCTCGTCAGTCTCAGAGTACACCACTGCAGTGAGATAAGCTGACAACATCTCTCTCACTCGACTGACTGAGGCAGTGCCTCGTCAAGGAGGATCAACACTGCCAGCAGAAGCATGCCATATATGAAGCCGCAAACGAATCGCGGCCAATTCCCCACTAGATGGGTTGAATTGTCCGATTCTGAGCGCAAGAAGGAGTCTGATCCCAGGACCATCCACGTCACCTCCTGGTCCAAACATATTCGTCAACCTATGCTGTGGAACAAAACATCACAAAGACGTCGAGTCCCCCTTTCAGTTCACTGCAATGACAGTGTTCCCGTTGATGATACAGCGGCTCTAATTCGCCCTTCTCTGCGTACCCACCGTAGAGCGCCACTGCTAATGGGACATGCGCAAGAAGGGTGTTATGTCCATGGCCAACAAGTTACTATATAGGCTACGGTCGGAAACAAATATATTGGGCGGTCAGTTTTGCAGCTACAAAAATCAAATTCATCGATACATCTGCAATCACACAGAAATTCCTAAATGCGCCATAATTCAACATATACAAAGAAAACACGCTTGACCAAGGTTCGCGTATTATTTATGATCGACCAGACCCAAGACTGAGAAAAAGCGAAATAATAATAATAACGGGTTTTTTATTCTGTATTTTCAATCTGGTGTCGAGAGTGTAAAAGTTGTCACAACTGTTGTATAAACTTTGCACACCTACATTTTGATGTTCTATAATGAGTAATCAAAATAATTAGTTTCACTTTCAACTTCATGATTTTTACCTGCAGAACAATATCTGTGACCACAGAATTATCTGAAGAGAGTAATATATTTTCGATTCCGAAGATTTAAAGGGTTGCCACCAGAAGTTCAAAACAGTTACGATGTCGGTTTCGAGTTTCGAAACAGTTATAAGAACCGAAATAATCTTGAAAAAGTTACGAGTGAAAAAGGTTGTGGCCTATATCGGTTTTGGTTCCGGTTCTACAGAGCCGATATTATATCGGTTCCATAAACTGTAGTAGTGTGTCATACAGCCTCATACCTGTACAATAGTCTTGAATGACTCGGATTCTTGGGGGCTCCAGTGATCGTTGCCACTGGGGCTCCTAAGAGGGCCAGTTATTTCAGTCTAGGAGTACGAGCCTGCACTGCACGCTACTACTTCACATCCACTCTTACAGTTTTCCCTATCCGCTACGCGCCCACGTTATCATTGGCTTTCGAGCTCCCCCTCCGCGCGGCTCTGATAAACATCATGGAGCCCGAGCTTCCAAATGACTCCAACTGACTAGAGCTGTTCGAGTACTCGAATATTCGAGTAGCTCGAAATTCGAGTCGAGCCGGGACTCGGTTTCCGAACCGAGCCGAGCGCTCGATTAAAGCGAGCGGCTGAAAACAATTGTTTCGTTCGTCAATCGCTACCTTCATTGTGCAATCTACTCCAAATTTATAACCTGACGTTCCTGACGAGTGTCAAATGAGCTCGATTTTTAATCGAGCCGCTCGCTTTCTGATCGAGCCGCTCGCTTTTTAATCGAGCCGCCCGATTCATTCGAGCCGCCCGATTCATTCGAGCCGCTCGCTTTTTTCGAGCGCTCGGCTCGGATCGGTTATTCGAACCGAGTATATCCCGGCTCGCTTGTTCCGAGTACTCGAACAGCTCTACAACTGACGTATATTATAGGTACTTAATCAAAAATTGCGGATCCTTATAACAATTATTCAGAATATCGGTATAACTGTTTCAGTCAGAACTGATATATAACAGTTTAAAAAAGTTGTTTTCGGAATCGTTTCAGTCCCTGGTTGTCATTTTACAGAGAAACAAGTTTTTGTATAATATTAAAGTCCAAAATTTGGGTTTTTGTCACAAAATGCCACCTTTCAGACTACTGCGCACCACATCCATAGTCGCAGACTTCTCCAGCTTCTAATTTGACTCTTCATGCACCTCTGGCTGAACAAATAGCGTCGACGATTTCAAAACGTCAATAGCGCGAGTGAGAGAACCCGGGAGCGAGCGAGACGAGAAAAAAAAGGCAACGCGACGTTAGAGATCGTCCTTAAATTGCGTAAGGGGGGGGATTTCTTACGTTTTCATACAAGGAGGGAGAGGGAGGCAGGTAGCGGTTTACGTAATATTTTTTAACCCAATTTTCAATGTAAGTAGCCAAAAATTTAAAACAAATTAATACCGACTTCAAAAAAATAAATACACTACAAAGTAAAAAATAATTTTTTCCCTTATTTAATCTACGCCTCTCATATTTTTTAAGTAAGCGCCAGATTTACACAATGCAAATGATGAGGTATCGACTTAAAAAATATAAAAGAGTCGTAGATTAAATAAGGGAAAAATAATTTTTTACTTTTTAGTGACATTTTATTTTTTTGAAGTCGGTTTTAATTTTCTAAATTTTTTTTTATTTTTAACTGTTTGGTTTTATATATATTGATACAACATACTCAGGAGATATGTGCGGACGTACATAAAATAATAATAATTCTTAGGTGACAATAGCCTTTATTATTAACCAGAACCGGCAAAATATTGGGCCAATGTTGATGCTCCTTCGAATAAAAAAGATCATCAAAATCGGTTCACATGCTGAGGAGTTATGCGGGGACAAACATAAAAAAAAGGTCAAATCTGTATCCTCCTTTTTGAAATCGGTTAAAAATCCTGATCGCCGCCTTATGTTTAACACCCCCTGACTTCCCTCGATGCTCAATGCCTCCCTAGATAATTTAAACACCTGAAGGCACAGTGTGACGCATTTCTTAAAGCATCTCACTCTCGCCTTCGCAGAACAAGAATAAGACAGAAGTAGTGGGGATAGTGCCAAGAGTCTGGCGTGTAGGCCAAACCGAACTGTCAGCGTAGAAATACACACATCAGAATAGGTGTGCGTTAGCAGCGAAAAAATTCAGGAGCTTTATTGGTCAGATAGAACATTGATTCTTTTTCGATAGCTTCATCTCGTATTGGTCTACGCATAGCTTCGTAATGCACACAACTATTACGTTAAGGATAAATAAACGGCTAGGTTCAGGCGGAGCCGAGCAAGGTTCCCGCTACCCCACCATACCCTGCGAGGGCCAAGCAACTGTAACTGGCAAATCCACGATCGTCAGATGGTGGTGGCTGATTTTTCCTCGATAGCTGTTCGCGAAAACGAATTCACCGGCTAATATATTTGATACCGACCTTAAATATATGGCTAAATACAGTATTGTCTCCGTTTGTGCTCGGTTTGATGCACACGATAGGTGCTTGTCGCTATCCCCACCACTTCTGTCTCACTCTTGTCCGGCGAAGGCGAGAGCGAGATGGAACGAGAGCGAGCGAGAGCCACTGAAAGCGAGCGAGGACGATACGAGACAGGCGACGCTGATGTTGATGTTTTGTCGTATTCCGTCTTTCGAGCGCCGTGATACTCCGTTCTTTGCGTGCGCGACGGGCGTGCGCGATGGTAGCAAGCACTTACGGGAGCACGAGAACCGCATCGCAAAATCTGGACGCAGGCCCGGCTCAAGTCTTTTTTGCGCCCTAGGCGAACTTGTCAAATTGCGGCCTTTATTATAATACATTTATTTGAGATCATTTATGACTTTACTCTGCAAAAATAGGCAACTGCTAGGGCGTAAGGTTGACAAGAGGTGCAAAATGGTATTTTCATTGTTGGTATTGTTGAAAATAAATTTTTAAATGAAATACTACACATTGTACTACAACGGTTTTAAACTACGAGTAAAAATTAAGTGTAAGGACATCAATAAATCAAATAAATGTATTATAATAAATGGCTCAATTGGACAAGTTCGCGTAGGGCGCAAAAAAGACTCGTACCGTGCCTGGCTATCTGACCGTCGCGCGCATGTGTCGAGCAGTCACGATTCCATCTGAATAGGGCTCTCACTATCCGGATATCCGGATACTCAGATCCGGATTTCGATTCGGATTTCGAGTTATTACGAGCAATCCGGACACTCGGATATCCGGATAGTAAGAGCCCTACTACCTACTAGGTAGGTACTAGGTATCCGGATTATCCGGAGTATCCGGATTGCCCGTTATAACTCGAAATCCGGATCGAAATCCGGATGTGAGTATCCGGATAGTGAGAGCCCTACATCTGAGTGCTCGCACCCGTCGCGCACGCCCGCGCGCATGCAAACCGGTCCGTCTCGCTCCCCCCTTTGGCCAGATAGAAGCGAAAAACGAACACTCGGAATTAGAGATCTGTTCACGATAGGGGCTCAACACCGGTCCCGACCAGCGAGCACATGCGGAGACAATACTGTATAATGAAGTAAGTTATCCATGTTGTCATGTATGCCCATTAGGGTGGCTCTTATTATTTACTTTTGAATTTTCTTCGGGGCACCCTCCAGAATAGTTCCAAATAATTAAAAAAAATCTGTGTAAAGATTGAGCTCGATCGGATAACGGGAAAGGGTGCCCCCGGGCACTTAACACTTAAATCATTATTTAACAGCTCGCGAAGTCGATTTTATATAATATCCTCCAAGTTATTGATTAAATAAAATAATATGTCAAACAAAAGTTGTAGATTACTTTTTCTCGTGCGACAAACGGTTTTCGAAAAGGTCCGAAAAACTAAAAAAAAAACTTTTTTCCTCAAATTTTGAAAATTTAAATGCTTCTAGAATACTTTTTATTTATGAAGGCGAACAAAAAATGAAATTTTTATTTTCGAGGACTATTTTTTAAACATTTGTCTTTTTATCCACGTGGTTTACAGATATTAATAACAGTATAAGCGCCCGTGAATATCAATCATTTCAATTCAATGTGTAGTGCGTATTTACTGTGTGAAAGTTTCTAATGTCGCAATTGGGGCAAGGTATAAATATAGGTATATTATTTTGTCCACAATTATTTATTTGGTTAAATTAATTTCTACTCTATATAAACATTAAATATTTATGACCATGCATTAAATGCTTCAAGCCAAATATTATAATAGTAATGTTCAATATTGTTTAATTCCTTTTTCTCACGTACCTAAATATATAGTTAGTTTATACTTTATGGGAAAAGTCCTCAGAACCTCAGCTGCGGTTGTTGCTGTCCTTATAGTTATAAACGTTTAACGCTAGAACTACCAGCGTTGGATATATGTATACCGAAATAGTTTAGACGGCCGAAAATTAAATGACTTTTGTGCATTTTTATAACAACCGGAAAGAGATATCAATATACGGGTTTCTGCATTACATCTATTAACATTTATAATTTCAAATAATATTTCTGTGTACGAAAAAGCTGTTAATGTTCGCCGTCTATATGAATTCTAATTGATTCGACTACGTGTCGCAGCACAAATTGAAGGGCAAAATACCTTTTAAACAAGTAGGCCGACCGACTTTAGCCCTTTATTTTAAAAAGTAGATGACACCGATCTACATTCCATTAACTCACGCCAGAAATGTGAAGTATTCCGTTTGTGTACTGTTGTGTACTGTTAGACAAAACTAAAAATGGTTTGTTCCAATTAATCGACGTAGGTACTTGCGGATCCAAAGTTGGCCAACGTGTTGTGAGTTGTTGCTCACATGTGGCAACCATATTATGATTCTTCGAGTTCGCTCAACATTAACCTTTTATACCTACGTTCACTGGCAAACTTCAACAACGACTACTTTAGTGAAGAACTGTTATGTGAAGAAGAGGAGAATGGAACATAATAAAATTCTATTTCGCGTTCAAACACATTACCCTTTTCTTTTAGACGTAAATACATAATTCTAAACCCATTTTCGTGAATACCTGCATCAGTAATTTATCGCTTTCTATGGTTATTAACTAATCTTTTTTTACGTACAATAAAAGCATGAACTTTAAACTTTTATCTATAAAATTCACACATTTATTTCAAAGTTATGATTCTTTAAAGTCAACAACTTCCAATTTCTCGCCCTAGGCACCTCTCTCTCTTTATCTGTCCTTTTCACAGCATCGTACTTTTCATAAATAATTATATTTTTATAATTCTTCGAGCCTTATAAAATTATCTCTTATTATTAAAATTTTAAGTATTGGAGGAACCTTAAATTTGGCAATTTTCTACCACCCTTCTCTTGTTCGTATCAAAGGTTAATACAGTTCTGTCTCTCTATAGCCGCGTGTGTCGGGACCGGGCGCACGCAATTTGAGAGACGAGTAGTCTATTCGGCTTCCTTTGATTTCACGCGGTCAGAGTGTAAGGTGTGTCACTATTGAGAATGGTTATGAACCTTTCTTCGGCTTTCTCTTTGACATCCGATACCCGATGCCGCGGTGCGGCGACTACAAACGAAGTAGTGGGGATAGCTTCGCGCTTATAGAGAATCCGAAAACGCGTGCCATTTGAGAGACAGCACTGTACTCAGCAATATTCTGCGATATATCTGGTTGATGGTTTATTTCTTGGATTTCATTATTGAGCCCCTCTGAGACAGTTCTATCGGAAACCATAAGTTAAAAATTAAAAACAATTTTTATTCGTGTAAAATTGAAACATTTCAAGAATCATCAGAAAATATGTAGCGAAAGGGTTAACCAAGCACCACAGTAGATACAACTTGCCTAATAATGGAAATTTCGATATGGCACCACTTGCATATTACTTTTAAGTCCTTCAACTATTATACTAATTGTATTACACTAATGCAAAAAGTTTGTAGGGAAAAATGCGCGAGTTCTAAAGTCCTACACCCCGTGAAGATTCACTGACATGAGTTAAGAAGCAATGCGTTAAATCGTTGTTAACACGTATAACAGATCGTTGTTTAACCCTAGTACGACTGACGAGGCACCCGGGTGACTATTTGAACTTTACCGCCGAAAAAAGATTGTTTCTAAGTATTTTTTTTCTGAGCTTCTATGACATCTCAAACGAATGATTTTTGAGTAGAAAAAAAAGCGTAAATGGTTTTTAATTTTTTTCTTCGCCTTACTTTTACCTGTTGAAATGTTTTATTCTCACTTCGGCTAACGCAGTCACCCGGGTGACTTTTAGAAAATGTATAGAAAATAAGAATGTACGTAAAAAAATTTGATTGATAATTAGTTATACAAAAATTACAAGGGCAAAAGAGACGCAGTAGTTCGCGGCAAGACGATGTTTTTTCGATCGACGATCGACGTTGCCACGTTCCGAAAAGTGGCCGGGCGACGCGTCATTCGTCGCAGAAGTAATCGCGAGTCGCCAGCGCGAACATATTCTTTACTTACTGTTATTTAATAAACCTATCCACTACTCCTAACAAAGTGATTCCCCTTCCTCCTACACGTGTTCTGAGCAATGCCACTTGTAATTATTAACATTGCTTACATACGTTATTCGTGCAGATGTACATATAAAATTAGTCACCCGGGTGACTGCGTCTGCCTAAATGAGTTCTAAAATTCGTCAGTCGGACTAGACGATTGATAGAATATCAATGTATTGTGGTTAAAACAATATTTAATGAAAATAATAATCTGTATGAGTTCTAATTCGTACTTAACGATTACTCTGTGATGATAATCGTTTCAGGCATCCCAATTACCATCTGGAGCGTGTATTTAGGGTATTGGTAGAATACCGATACTATACAATAAATTCACCTAATTTGGATAAAAACTTTACATAGTCATACAATAATCCTTCGGCAAACTAAAAAATATGACTTACAACAGAGAAACAGGTATACGCTAACCCAGACTTGGGTTCTCGTCATTTCTATAATTAGTTATCTGCTTCGTATTATCGCGATACATCGAAGGACACACCAACCTATGTATGTTTCCTAGCATACAGCAACCTTATTTTTAAGGAAATATTTGTGAATCATATAACTACTCTACACACCCACTTCGTTTTATTTAATTAAAATCAAAGAGTGATCAAAAAATGAGGGGACTTTCCGTCCGTTTTTAGTTCCACGATTTTGGAACTGAATTTTGTGCCAAGTGGTACCTTGAGTGACAGTACCTACGGTGAGCCGATAATTAATTTCTCAGATGTGGGAGGCCAAAGAAGTGAAAATTCATTAACGTGTCAGCACATACGCTTCGATGTAGGGACTTTTATGTGAGAGCGATAGCTTAAAACATTGGTCCCAGGGGTTTTAATGACTACTAACAACGAATTTCAACTAAGGTCTTCAAAATTCACATGGCCGATTAAATATAGCGGACCGTATGTTACAAATTTTCTAACTTCCATAAAACGTTGGTCTAATATTCGTAACGTAAAAAAAGCATCACCACATTTTCATAGTTCTTGATAAAATTAAAACCGGGCCAGAATCAGTCACAGAATATTACTGCACATGCGAAAGTGGTGCTCGAACCGTTCGCTGTTGCATCTTGTAGCCATATTATGACAGTTGTATGTATACGTAATGTATCCGGCACCATTTCCAAAAGTCCAAATCAAGAAAAATAAATGTCGACCTTCCATATCTCAGAAACAAATTATCGGCTGAACTTGAAAATTTGTTGTTATTGGTGTCTCATCATAAGGTACCTATTATTTGGCATAAAATTCAGTTCCAAAATCGTGGAACCAAAAATAGGCAATTTCTTGGGTCCCCCTTTTAATTGCATACGCATAAATTCCCTAATTTCAATCTGAATTCAGCAAACGAATTTTAGAACTGAAAAATTCGGTACATCCGAAATGCACGGTAAAAATAATAAAATATGGGAGGCCTATCATCGTGCGGTTTAAATGAACGACTTTCTATATTTTTTCAGACGGTCGAAATAACGACTGCTCGCTATTCTCACAAAACCATTAGAGGGGAGAAACAACCCCTGTTCCACCCTTCCCCTTCGATTTCCTCAACGTTTTTCTTTTTACTTCCAAAGATGCAGCTGTCACACGAGCAGCTGTGCAACTGGCACGAACCTCCTTGTTAAACTGAGCATCTTGTCTGAGAATATACCCACCACCTGCCTTCAACCAACGTGTTGAACTACACGCACACACAGAGCACGGACACTATAGCGATAGGCATTGCGCACGTGGTCACACCAGGCGGATCATGCTCTGTCCTACGGAAGTCACACGTTACTCTGTTAAATACGACATTTAAGAGGTCCTCGTTCGCCATCGATGTAGCCCTTGCTGTTTTACTATAGTATTAGAACATTTCGTCGATTCTGTGAGCTCAGTAATTTGTAAAAATTAAATTACTATATTACACTTTCACACTTTGTAGGGTTAAAGTAAACAAATGTATCTATATACTTTTATTATATAATTTGTAGTATACTATTTTAGTTCATCCCAATTTTCTCTACAGATAATAACTAAATTGTACATATTTTACTGTGGTTTTGCCGAGTATATCAATTTATACTGCCATTCACACAAATCATGCTGATTTTGACAAAGGATGAAGAAGTTGTTATGTTTATAGACTTGGTGCAATGCAATAAAAATTTAACGGTTGCTCTAGCGACTTATCGTGAGAAACTCATCGAATCTTTATCGAGCACAATTGGAGTGGATTGGAGTACTTTCACGTGTTGGGGAATATGCCTTATTTTTGAAACCAAAAAGAGATCTCGTGAAATCAGTAATACAGAATGACGATGGCTACTTAGGTAGAAGTATTGGCGCGCGTGCACGTAAATCCTATTGATTCACGAGCAGAAGAATGTAACGTTACAGTTGCGTTTCTAAAATTTGAAAGCCTAAGAGTTTCCATCCGTATCGGATCTCATCAACTTAACGATATTATGAGAAATTGAAAAAAAAAACACGTTACAATTACTTAAAGTGTAATGATGATACTTTTCACACCCTCTTAATAAAATACTCCTCCATTTAAAAAGCAACGCACTTACATCTAGAAGGCGTATCAGTGTCTACTGAGAGAAATATGGACATGGGAAGATAGAAGTCACTAAACAATGCAGCATTTCCTTGTTCCAATTCCCTGTCTTCACCTAGGGAAGAGCTGAAGCCCAGCTTAGTTTCTAGAATCACTGGTACTCTTGGTTTACTAGTAGGATACTTAAAGAAAGGTTACAGTTGCATTATCTTATTTGTGTAATTCCAACGTATGTACATAATACGTTTCATCGAAGACTTTATTTAATTCAATGACCGCCATTTCCTTCATATCGCTTTACCACAGTTTTGACTAATTTACGATCATCGTGTACGAAATATGAGTACCGTTACAGTGTGCGTCTAAATCACTATTTGTCTCGATATCCTTCAAACCGTCTAGGACGAATATATTTTTGTCGCCACCTCTGCCTTAAGCAGGTAGCTTATCCAAGGTCGAAGAGACACATTCAACTCTACGTAGGCTTGGTGTGAGAAATTAGCGTTAAAGCAACACAACCTGTCGCACGAGCCATCGAGACTACCTCATTTCAATTAGAACTGTCTAATTACAACGCATGTATACATTCTTAGGTATTTAGTGTTCCTTTATTCAGAAATATCATTTATACTGTCCTTTACCTAATCGTAACTAACATTAAGAAGATGAATGTACGACTGATACATTATTGATTTGGTTTAAACTTTGCACATAGGGGCCCCTCGTGTTTAATGAATCATACAACGTTGTAAAAACAATACAGTACTTTTTCACAGTTCAATCAGCAATGTTAGCGACTGGGCGTGAAAGATTAATAAAATTAATGTCCTCAGAAAAAGTGAACCCAGTGATGTAACATTAAATGAATATTAACACAATGAATATTAATCCACAAAATAGGAAAGAATAATACTGATATAGCGTGTTTTAACATTCCAAATAGTTGTGAAGACGTGATAAAATGCATTACTAATTTAGTTGTGTTTTTGTTATTAAATATAACTGTACGTACTAACTTCGTGCATTGAAAATATAATATATTGACCTTGATTTTCTCGCAAAATTACTAATAAATTCTTTCTATGTGTTTCTTACACTAATACACATGATATACGCTACTTTTATGCACAATTTGATGTAAATCGGTGGTTGTAATGTTGTGCACTCGCCTCGTAAGTAGTAGTTCCGGATAAACGAAGAGAATTAACTGTGGTAATACGACTCGGGTTGTAAATACATCGGCATGTAAATACATACAAAACGCATTCACAGAGAAACGTTGATAAATTCCCGTGAAAAATTGGACTCAAGATGCTTTTGCTCGTAATTAGAAAAAGATGGTGAATGCACGTTAATATACAACAGCCTCATTCATTGTGCGGTTACTCGTTCACCCTAGCTATGCGCAGTTTACGTTCCGTACAGACCGGCAAATTCATAATGTATTTTAAAGAAGCTGTCATAGCAGTGGAATCTCCGATTTCGACCAAATTTTTATCAATGACTGTGGCGCGAAAATGGGTGAACACCAGTGTGTGTGCATGTCCAAGTGTTTGTGTCAACGGTCCTTATTTATTGTGATCGTCGAAGTACTGGCAAATTAAACGCAATGCTTGATAACCCGAAGCAAAAAAGTCTATATTGTAATCTAAGTTACCAATCGGAGATTTTTTGGTTCACAACCAAGCCGTACTTTTGCGTAAAATGTTTCTGCTTTAAATATAATTTCTTTAAAATGATTACGAGTTACTGTTATTATAGTTTCCAAGCGTTACTGTACTAAAACCTTCATGTGATAAAGTGTAAAACGTAATATATTTAAAGCATAATTTACACTCTGGAGAATCGTTACAAAAAAACATATTTGCTTCCTATTGCGAGAAAAACATTAACAATGAGAAAGGTATAAAATATTAAAAGAAATAGCAAGACACTTGCTGGAAATAAATATATTTTGTCCATATAATAATGCATCCATTCGCAAATTCAAGATAGAAAATTATTTTGAAAGAAATAATATACTACACTTGTACAATTACATATGAGATTCCAACATCATAAATTATATTTCGAAAGAATTACTTACTCGCAATCAGATTATTTTGCCAGGCAACGCACGTTATTCAGTGTACGTGAGAATTAAAACTCGTTACTGAAGACGGTTGGAGAGTCATTTCTTCAAAACTTATATAAATCTCTGCTAACGAAACTTTTCAAAGTAATAGAAAGACATGGTAAGTATACCAACAATGTGTATATTAAGTATATAAATGAAACTTTATTTTGTGATTCTGCGTTAAAATATTACATTATTTATTACTACCTTCATATAATAATATCTCGCTTATTTTTCTGCGACAAAATATATCTCTGCAGCAAAATTTCTCAATGAGTTCTTTTATGTGTCTAGTTATAAAAGTTTGTATATCGTGTAAATTCTATGAAATAGCGAAAACACTGAACCGTCCAGTGGTGAATCACCGTACAGTCATAATAAATACGCGCGGTGAAGGCTTCGATATGCAGAGGCTTTGGAGGAAAAAGAAAAGAAACGAAATTTAAAAGTAAATCTTTTTGTATTCTATGATATTGCTTTCATAGTGGGCAACAGACTAATTAACTACAAAGAGCACTGCTTCGAGCGTTAGTGTTCACTATTACTATTTAGACATATTATAGTGATCACGTTTCGGGTATAAGCAACTAATGGAAAAAAATTAATTTCATCTATTTTTGTGCAGAAAATCACGAATCTACCTACGTGATTATTACTTCCAGTTTAATATTAGATAGGATGCACAATGTGATTTTTCCTATTGCTCAAGCATACGATTATGTATATATACACATACATATATTTTTCTTGTGTTAAAAAAACATTATTTTACACTTTTTGAACGTGCTTCAAAATTAAATTTTGCTTGGGGCTTTGCAATGCTTAACTCGCTACAAGTGCTGTATTTCATTGTGGCGGAGCGTATCTGCTCATTTTCGTTCTAGACTTATCAGAAAAAGTTTGGTTGCAACCAGCGACCACACTACTGTCACCACCCCTTGTTAGCGAAGTCGAAAAAAAGGTGTTTACATATTCCGGCGATGTTTTCTCCCCTATGTTTTTGTCCTCCGATGAGCGATCGCACGGATGAAAATCATCCACCGTGGAAACTTTCACGCTTTGCCGATAATCGATTAATTCACAATACTTTGGAAAAGGCTTCAACCATTATTTCTAAATACATATACACGACTCGTCTCTATATATTATACAGCATCGGTCTGTGTCGGTGTTCAGTATTTTCGCGGTGACAGATGCACATGCAATGAATTAAGTTACACGCATCCGTTCGGCCATGACTAACAAAGTGACGCAATTACGCGGACTCCATCAGTTTTTGCGAAACTCGGTTTCTCCGAGTTATACACGCGCTTTCCTCTTCGTGCAACGCAGTGCCGTGTACGAATGATATTCTCGTGCGCCTATTATTTTTAAGTTTATCTAACTTTGCTCGAGATTAGAAGTTTTTCCAAGTTTTCTACTTACAGTCAGTATTGCATACATGGCTCTTTTCTTATTTTCGTAAATGTGTGGAAAGCAACTTTTGGCGCGACACGATCCTAGCGAGGTAGTTTTAACGATTCCATGGTTAAGAAATGTAAAATATCACTAAAATGTTTTCCACGATTTGTAGTAAATACTTGCATAAATTTATATTGAGCGCATTATAGGGTGTATTTTTGTTTTCCCTGTTTTTAAGAGAATCTCTTTTAGGATAAAGTTCGCACTGGACAAATTTTTTTCAGTCACGTATCTACTAAATAAACAGGGAATTTACTAATCTCGAATGGTATCGTCGAAATTACCGTTAAAGAGTTCCATCCTTAATAAATAACGGAAAATGTGCAGATCGAATTGATTTAAATTTTGGGCGCGCACTAACCTCTGCTGATGTTCTGGGCCGCGAACGCGACCCCAACACTCGACGATGAAGTTTCTCTTTTCCGACGGCCGGATAATAGATTTATTGCTCTATTGTTTTGTTCTTTCCGTTCCACTACGAGTAAGTAGTTGCAGCGTAACGAATTCCACCGATGCGACGAAACATTCAAAATGTTTCGCTGAACCGAACGTAACCAACACGACTCACTAGTATCCGTAATAAAAGAGGCCGAGAATTACACCGGCAAGAATAGACACGTTCACGAGCCTCGTACGATCTCCTCGAACGAACGAGCGAACTGGAGCGAACGTCGTCGTCTGTTGTGGCTGCGAACCCACCCCGGTTACCATGGAATCATCGTTCCGCGAGGTGGGGCGCACCAAGCAGCTGTGCTCGGACAACTTCGCAGTGTCAAGGAGTTTCCTTCGGCTTCCTCTCGCAGTGCGCGGCTGTTCGTTGTGGAGGTCGTTAAGTATAGTTGCGGATACGAAAGAATCAAGCATGGTCGCGCTAGTTTTCTATTCGACGGCATTAAAATTATTATCTTTCCGTAAGATAGCGTTAGACATTTCCGTTTCTCTTTCTGATATTGAAATAACAGACACTAAAAGTTACATCCGCGGAATATAAATTTCTTTCATTTTCGACAGAAATCAGAAATGCATATTTTCGCGCACTTTCGTCCGACAATGAAGGATATCAGTTACAAATACTTATACAATTGGTTTTTGGTTTTATTTTATTAGAACTTTGAATGGCTGTATACAATAACACCTTAAAATGTGACTGAATTATGCTATTGCTTTTCTTCTCATTTGTAGATGCATTAGATACACTTCTTTAACAAGTATCTTGGTTAAAACGAAGAAGTTAGTAACGTATCTTAAAATCATAATACTTTTGTTAATTGACGTCTTTAGAGTAATTGTTCTCAGCATAGAATTCGTGAGAACTAAGTATATGCGTAAACAGGATTCACGATGAAATGCTAGAGTGTAATTTTTTAGTCATACTTTTTACTCTGTGCGTTTGATATGGCATTCAACTGTTGCACGTACTTTATATGAAAGGCAATTGTATTACCATAATTTCTGAATTTTTAATAAATGCTTGTATGCTCGATCGGAGATATTAAGAGCAGCATTCATTACACACAAATTAGACTCTCCCAAAAGACTCAAACCGCATAAACCTAAAAATCAGGTATATTTATTACACGTCATTGTCATCCGAATGAAATTTTACATACACTGGGTGAGGTGTAATTCGTGGTAGAATCGACAAAAATATTGATTCGCTGTATCGACGGAAATTGATAACGTGGAATATAGTTTTATACAAGAGGCTTCGTTTTTTGAGAAAATTCAACGAATATACGTGTGTTCGAGTGCAAGTTGGCAAATCTGTTTATTTATTATTCATTACTTCTATTTTCGTATATCGGCGTTTGCAAATATTGACTGTATTATGGTTCAAATAATACATATAGGGTAAAGGACCCAATTACTGGCAGCCAACCCAATTACTGTCACCACTATTTTACTTAAATGTTTATTTATTCGTTATTTTAAGTAAAATAGCTTAAGGTGACAGTAATTGGGTTGACTGCCAGTAATTGGGTCCTTTACCCTACTGTAACATTGAAATAGCCAGAAATATCGTGCCCATTGTTGCGCACAGAGTTCTGATTGAAAATTAAGGAGGTATCGGTATGTTTTTAGAGTTTCAATCTTGTTTTCGATCGAAAGTGAAAATACTTTACCACTGTGATAAATTCAAACAGTTCTTAGCACACATATATCCATTTTAGCTCTCATAAACGATTTTCTTAAAAGTAAAGACTCGTGAAAAGCATTGTACTACGAATTAAACCGCATCCTGTATTAAGGGTCGTAATTACATACCAAAGTATGTATGAAGGGGATCAGGCTGACAATCAGCAAATTTAGCAAACCCCCCTGTAACATAATTTTGAGTACCAAGAAGGAACGTTCTATTCTCATCGGGATCAGAAAATTTGTTAACATCGAGGAGTTGCAGCGTCGCACCCACCCAAAAGCTATAACAGGTATCGAATGGCTTTCCAGGTCGTCCGTGAAAGCCACTATTCTGTCTCATAAGACACCACCTCCTCAGTCTATTCAACTGATCTTGCGTCAGAACATTATGAAGCTCGTTCATGAGAAACAGACTAGCTACGGCACAGAAAGTAGATCCTCCGTGCGATTCAAGGCCAGGTCCATGGCCCATTGCTCCATCATATGACTATAATCATTGTTGAGATATTGTGCTATGATAAAATTAAGTAGACAAAGCCAGTTTTTGTTAATATTCTTTGTACGCAAAACAAGAATAAGAAGAGGTAAAGACTCACGATGCTGTTCAAAATGTAGTCGATGGCTTTTGTTTTGTCCATGCCTGACCAGTCGTTTAAGATCGTGGATATACAACAAGTACAATAAAGAAACCTTATGTCGCTTTCGCTTCCCATCGTCATGGCTGAGAACGAACCATCCGGATTTTGACAAGCCTGCATTCCTTCGACGATAGATTTTTTATCCACGCGACTCAAGTCGTCGCCGAGGATCAGAAGATTAACTAAGCCAAGATACGTCATTGCTATATGACCGCACTGATATTTCGTGGCATCCTTCGGTATCGTCGTCGACGGTTGAAAGCCGGAGCGTGGCCCGGCGCCCGTAATTTGTAGCCCATAAATCCAATCTATCGCCTCGGATTTGGTTTGATCGGTAATATCGTTCAGGCAGTTCAATATATCGAGGCCTGATATAGCGAAAAATGCTATAGTAAGTCTGGAGTAGTCATAATCCGCCAAATCACTGGGCAGGATTTGCAATATCCTTCGGAAATATTTAGCATGCTTTTCCTTGGCCAATTGCGGTTGCATATTTTACCGTATGTATCTGTATAATAAAAAAAAATGAAAAAAAAATATTGTTTCAAGTGCGCG
The DNA here is from genome assembly GCA_929113495.1 of Andrena minutula. NCBI lineage: Eukaryota > Metazoa > Arthropoda > Insecta > Hymenoptera > Andrenidae > Andrena > Andrena minutula. The sequence continues at coordinate 28,629,273 of OV815996.1, forward strand.
TCGGTATACTAGAGCGAAGCGTTACTTTTAAACTTGTGCGAACGGAATGAAATGGAATTTGATGGAATTCCATTAGAACTGATTAGAACTGAGTAAAGCTGGTAGTATGTAGAATCTACTAGAGAGCGCTTCGATGCCAGCGATGGGAGGTAACTGGTATGCAGTTAAGTTAAGCACTAATTGTAAGTACTGTTGGTTAGAACCGTGATTTCTGAATCACGAGTCATCCGATCACGTTCCTTCCCAATCACGGTGATTTTTCATCCGTGATTTTCGTGATCGTATCCGATTGATGCAGACAGAACAGTGATCCGTGATCGTTTCTGATTGGTGGAGGCAGATCAGTGATCCGTGATCGCCTCTGATTGGTGCAGGCAGAACAGTGATCGCTTCTGATTGGTGGAGAGCATAACTGCTCTTTGCACGCGCCACATAACCCCAATTTCTATTTTCTGTCGAAACATTGTCAAATCCTCACTGTTCTTATAGAATCTCAGTTGTATATTTTGAACCAATGTAATCGTTCTTAATCTATTTAAATTAACAAATATTTCTTCTCTTTAGTTAAAAAGTATAATGTGATATGTGAATACTTTAGCCAATCAAATCAATGCGTGCGTACATCGACTATTTATGAATGAATATTCTATATATTCACTGAATTAGCACGCTTTGACTGTAACACAAGCTCTATTAAAGTATTTTATAAAAAATACTTCAATCGAGATCAAGAATTACGATCACAGTACACAATTTACTCACGATCGTGATTGTGAATCTGCGATCACTGTGATAAATCACTGTTGGTGATTTTGCACTCCATCCCTAATTGTAAGCAGTTAGTTACTACTATCTAGGTGGCGTGGAAAAAATATCTCGTGAACGCACGCGTCGCCGGCAAACTAGCCCTTTCTTGCGCACGCCGGACGTTCGCCGCAACACGCACCAGCCGCGAAAATTCCGCAAACTACCTACTACCCCGGAAAGCAGAAATAACGAGAAGCACGCAGTAAGTTAAGCTTGGATCAACCGTATGTACACCTGTCCGCTTCGTGAATACTTTCTCGCGGTAGTTTCTCTGGCTAGAACGGTAGCGCGTTGATTTGCGCGGAGGTAGTTTGTCGGAGGACGACGCAGGGTTCTCGTGGAAGCGGCCACTGAGGGCGCGGCATTCTTGCAATTGTTGCGCCCGGCTCCAACGGAATAACCAATAGGAGCCGCGGCAGCGCCGCCATTCTATCGAGCTCGTGGCACGCCCTACAACTTCCTCCATTGTCCTTCTTTCCGGGATTCTCTGCGAGGAAGGATGGCTCAGAACAATTATTTTGGGTTTACTCACGGCGGAACGCAATATGGGTACGAAATCGATTGCATACCATAATTATTAAGTAGCTAGTGTTAAGTTTATCAAAGAATCGTGACGGTAACCACGTTGGCGGGAGTATTAACTGTTCGTTAAAATCGGTGCACGCGAGAGCCCAGCCGGCTTGGCCGCCATTTCTTGCCGAGAGTTAGAGCGTCCATCGAGCGTCTCTCCCGGGCACGGATCCGATAGAGGTCTTTTTCGTTTTGCCCGTTCCCATTTTTCATTCTATTCCTTGCCCGTAATAAAATGTAATTATTATCCCGAACAGAGCGACCAGCGCAGCCGCTTATCAAACTGGCCAAGCGGGATACGCAGTAACTCCAGCGGCAACCGCCGCCACGTACACTCAACGACCCGCCGCCGCCGCGGCTACAGGTTACGAAACCTACCAAGCGGCCGCCGCTGCAGCCGCCACTGGCACCACGTACGCTGGTGAGACCATAATTTTGCAATTTAATCTGCCTCCTCGTCCCTTCTCCTCCCTCCTCTCTTAACTCACGGATAGACCGACTTCCACGAGGTTTTCTCATTTCGTGTCTTCCCCTTCGTAGCTGCAAATCCTGGTACCGTGGCTCAAACTTACGATTACGGATACGGACGCGCTGCACCCGCAGCTACGTACGACGCTACTAAAACGTATTATCAGCAACCCGCAGCAGCCGCGGCGACTTACACCACTACCGAAACGCATTATCAAGCTGCGAAACCAGCGTATAGTACAACCAGCGCTTATACAGGCACGGCGCGACAAGCCACTACCACTGGGCAAGCTAAGACGTACCAAGCGTCTAGCACTGCTTATCAGCAATCCAATCCTACGCAAAGCGCGACCTACTCTTCGGGATACACGGCACCGGCTACTCCCGCCGCTACACCATCGACAGCGACAAATAGTAAGTTTCCATTCTATCGTGTTCGTACGATTATGTGTTTGTTTCGTTCGCCGAAAGATTCGAAGTCCTATGTAAATGTCCTGTTAACCGTCACGTAGGCACTAATAACATGAAATTGATCCTCTGGCTGTTAAATCGATGTACAACATTTCGCTGATATTTTAAGCCATTAGTCGGTTTAAAAGTATAGCAGAATCGAATGATTTTGAAGGTTCGAGAATTATTAGAAATTTGACTGTATAGAGACATTTCGATGTCATAGATTATAGTTTGCAAATACTTTGACGAGAGTAAAGTGTACTCGTACCGATGGGTACAGGCTAGTTAGTAGTAGAGTGGTTCCATGAATACAAAGAATTGACTCCTCCAAAGTTTGAGGTTTCAATTTCATTTCCCTTAGAAACGGCGAGTACAACGTATTCCGGCTACGACGCAGCGCTATATAGCGCTGCGACTATGTATGTAGCCCAACAGAGTGCAAACAGCAATTCAACTAACCAGAAGACTGGAGGTTGGCAGGGCTACGGACGGAAGGGATTTGGCGCTGGAGGGGGAGGGATGAAGGCAATGCGGCCCAAGCAGCCCCCCAAACCTCAGCAGCTACACTATTGCGATGTCTGTAAGATCAGCTGTGCCGGACCTCAAACGTACCGCGAGCATCTGGAAGGCCAGAAGCATAAGAAGAAGGAAGCCTCGCTGAAGGTGCCGCAGCAACCACCAGCACGGGGGGCCGGCAACAGTCTACGATGCGAGCTTTGCGACGTCACTTGTACTGGAAACGATGCGTACGCCGCTCATATCCGAGGTGCCAAGCATCAAAAGGTTGTGAAGCTTCACACTAAGCTTGGCAAACCGATACCAAGCGCGGATCCAACTGTTCTGAATCCAAAACCAGCGGCTGTTGCTAAAACTGCGGGAACTAAAAAGCCTACGGTGACAGCTACTCCTAAAATTAATTTCGTTGCCTGTGAGTGTATTTTTCTGTCTTTCATATTTTCCTCAACGATTTCCGATTTTAGAGTGAAATTTTTACATATTGGTACACACATGTAATGTTATAATGTATCATGTTTACAGCTGGAAATTTGGGAACTGTGAATCAAAACCAAACGGCAGAAATTAAGCAGGAAGAAACTACAGCAGAAGAGACTGTAGAAGAAGCAGCTGTTGACGAAAAAGATATTCAACCGGTTGGTCAAGAGTATATAGAAGAAAATAAATCAGAGGATGGAAAAATTATCAGCTTCAATTGCAAGCTTTGTGAATGCAGATTTAACGATCCAAACGCCAAAGATATGCATATGAAAGGGAGGCGACATAGGTTTGCTTATAAAAAGAAGGTTAATCCTGATCTGGTCGTTGACATGAAACCAAGCTTGAAGCAAAGAAAAATGTTAGAAGAGAAATTACGAAGACAACAGATGCGGGATGAATATTTACGTCGTAGAGAAGAAATTAATCAGTTGGGGCCAATGGGTCCAATGATGGATGAAGAAATGATGTATTGGGAAGAAAGACGACGTTACGAAGAGGAATGCGAGTATTACGAATGGTATCGCCGTTACGGACGCGGCCCAGGAGCTCCGCCAATGCCACGTCCTTTCCCAGGACCACCTCCAATGATGATGTTCCCTGGTCCTCAAAGGAGGCCAGACTCGTCCGATGATAAGCACGTGTTGGCTCATCATACAACTATTTATCCGAAAGAACAGGAACTGCTGGCAGTTCAAAAAATTGTTTCAGACACTGAGAAAGCGCTGAAATTCGTGTCTGACACTCTAGCAGAAGCTGGTAACTATCCGTTTTTCTTTCTGCAATTTTACTGCCCGTTAAGAATTTCATGAAAATATCTTAAAATCGTAGGCAAGAAAACAACACCGGCCGCTACGAACGCTACTTCGCCAACTGCCGCTACAACTGTGCAGCAGCAGCAGCCGCAGCAGCCTTTGCCGCAGCAGCAGCCACAGCAACCGCAGCAAACACAACAACCAAATGCAGACGCTGCGAAAGTAAAAGAAGAGGCTGACAAGAAGAAATCTGCAACACCGCAGAAAGAAGACGGCAGTGACGGGAATTTGTTTTCGTTCCAAAAGGAAAAAGAGGATTCGCGGATACTCAGAGGTGTAATGCGCGTTGGCAATTTGGCAAAAGGACTTCTACTCTCTGGCGATAACCATGTGTGTCTCGTAGTATTGTGCGCGGAAAAACCAACACGGTTAGTTAGAAAGAGTATTGTTGCATTATTTATACAATATGGGCTTGTGCCATTACAAAGTTTTGTTTCCTCACAGAACACTGTTAAATAAAGTTGCTGAAATTTTGCCGGCTCAATTGAAGATCGTTGCTCCAGAGGACACTTACAACGTTGGAAAGCATCCAGAATCAGCTGCTTTGACAGTTTCAGGGGGCAGCGTAACAGTCAGCGTAACGCTTACCAGCCCTTTGATGCGTGAAACTCCGAAGCCAGCAGCAGCCGCAGGTGATTTGATCGTTTTATATTTTCATGGTGGCCAAGAAAAGGATAACTGCGATAATTTTAGCAATCTTTCCAGAAAGCATCTTTTATTTTCATGCTGTTTTCTCAATAACTACGTGGTTTATCAATTTTGTTTGTTCTTTTCATGGCCCGAAAGTTTTTCTGTACTTTTTTTTAAGCACCAGGAAGATGCAGGGGCAGCCAAGGACTTCAACGGTTGCCAGTGTATATACGCTCTAACATACAGAATTCTTTTCCTTTCCAATACAGCTGCGATTTTTAGTGTGTCCACGACTGACTATAGCTTATACCTTCGCAAAATACTAGAATAATGTAAGGGCGTACACAAAAATACCGCAATTAAACTGATTATTTAACGGAAAAAGGGAGAGCGTAAACTTGATACGATTAGACGTCGCTTTTCTTTTGCTTTAATTTAATTCGTAGCGGCAGATTGTGTAAGTTCTATCGAGTATTAAGCTGAGCTGGAGTCTCCATTAAGGAAGAGTATGCTAGTATGAACGTGGACACGCTTTCGGTATGAGGAAACAACGCTGAGGCAATCTTAAAACTATGGACTTTTTGATCATGCATTGATAATTTCAAAGGAAACCCTCTGTCGTCGAATGTTGTACACATGTTAGACGATGGGCAGCAGACTCCTTATTCTAACCGACGATTCTCTTGATAGTGTTACTTCCCGTAGAGATTCGAGTAACGCTATCAACGTAAGAAAGAAACGTCGGTCGTTCTTTTAAAAAGCTTACAATGTGAAAAAGGACGTACACGAATAGGAGTGGCTTGCCATTATCGGGTACTACATTCGATTAGGTATAGTTTCATTTTAATGAGAATGTTTTAGGCTACGCCCTCAAGTTTAATGCACTTGAGTTGAACTATAATCATAGAGGGAAAACCCAATTTGGGCATGATCAAACACTCTAAGTGTTGTCTAAGCGTGTTGTGCTTTCTTTGTTGGAATCTCAGATAATGCTGGACAGCAGCAACAGGGAGCTGCTCAACCGCAAACAACGCCTGCGGCGCCCGCTCTGACGAAACCAGATCCACCAGATGTACTTCCCAAGGCTAAGTGTTTGGAGGCTTTAGCTGCACTCAGGCATGCCAAGTGGTTTCAGGTTTGAATCAATCAGCTCTCAGTTCAAGATCTCGAATTGTCGATGCCATTTTGCTGGCACTAACGACTGTTTTCTGTTATTTTCTCCTGATACGCGATACGCGTGCAAGTTGTCCTCTCTCTCTGTCCGCAAAAAAGAGCAGTCTTAGAACTTCCAGCCTTGTGACAATTTTATTTTTATTGTCATCTTCTTGTTGATATGATTTTGTCTGAAACATTTATTTGATCATGTTTGATGTTCGAATTTCCTTTACATCTGCCAATCCACTTAGTCCACTGATGTTGTTCCTTGAGAAACACACACACGCACGCACACACACACACACGCGCGCGCGCACACACACACACTAAACGTCTCGTAAAATCGTTGGTACTTTGTAATTAATAATGGTTAGTGTAAGTGGATAACAGTGGTAACGTTTGGTTATTGGCAATTTGATTAAGAAATGAGCCTATGTAATTGTCATAATTCATAAAAATAAAACCAGAAACATTGAACGTGCTATCAAATAGTCCCAGACAAGAAGTTTTAAGCATCATGTAAATGTGAAACTTTGGCGATTGAAATGTTGGTACGCACTGGAAGCATTTACATTTGCTTTGCTTCCAATCATCAACATCCAGAATAATAGGAAACCATTTGCGGAAGATCATTTAAAAATACGCGATTTCTCTTAAAAGAATGTAGTTTTGTTTATTTTGTTTATAATGCACTGAACTGCCTTATGATGCTTATGATCAAGCTTATTCATTATTCTGGATTAATCTTAATGCATTGTAGCCTAGACTGAGTCTGTTCTAGGTCTGTCTTAGAAGTTATTCAAGTTAGTGTGTTGTTCTTTATAAATATGAACGTTTCGTCCTATCTTCTACACAACGTGCGTTAAGCACCATTAATTATTAAAAAGACAGACAAGCACAAACACACAGTGGTGTCATAAGTATATCGGGTGTTTTTCAACTTACAAGTTCAAGCGTCACATTTAGCACTTTGTTGAAAGTGCATATTCTTTCCAATACATTGTACCTTTTTTTTAAATATTATGTTAGGTATTAATTGTTCAGGAAATAATTAATAAACACCCGATAATTTTGATATGGGCTAATACTTAGGGGTTATAGGCACGAGGCTGGGAGGATAGCTAAAGCCCACACAAAGCAAACGAAAATTAGTTTAGGGCGTCGCATCTCCAGAAGACTCAGAGATTTTAATGCGTTTATTTAATTGTGTATACTGAAGCACTAATCGTATTTAACAGGCTAGAGCAACTTCGCTGCAGAGCTGTGTTATGGTCATTCGCATAATGCGTGATCTTTGTAACCGTGTACCCACTTGGGGACCATTAAATCCATGGGTTAGTATAGAATAATATATTATCATTATATAGTCAATTTGCTGAGCCTAATATTTTTATTTATTTATTATGCATTTTGAACGCAATATTAAAAAGAACAATTAATCCCGTATCTACAAATATTATAATAATACGATAATACGATGTAGTTTGCTTGTATTAGTTCAGTAATATTTTGACCAATAGTAATAACTGATTGGAAATAAGTGAAAACATAAATCATTCTTAGGCATTGGAACTGCTAACTGAGAAAGTGATCAGCACCGCTGGAGGGCCTCTTAGTCCAGGTGAAGCTTTGAGGAGGCTTTTGGAATGTGTTGCTGGAGGAATATTGCTTCCAGGAAGTCCAGGTATATATTCTTTGTTCTATACTTACTAGTTTTCACAAGTCCTTTAATAAACCAAGTTATTAAAAATGAATAAAATGATGAGACTGATGACGAGACTGAGCATATTGTGAAGCTCATTTGTTGATTCTAAGATCGAGTCTTTCGATTTTAGTGTCACATTGAAGCATTTCACGATATTGCGTAGATGATTTGGCAATCTGATTATTCACCTTTTATATTAAAAATTTCGCAGAATCTCTAATGCAACATAATAATCATGAGTATTATTTTTCACTCTTGCAGGATTATCTGATCCGTGCGAAAAGGAACCAGTTGATGCAATAGGTAATATGACAGCTCAACAAAGGGAAGATATAACTGCTTCGGCGCAACATGCATTAAGATTAGTTGCGTTTCGTCAAATCCATAAAGTCCTGGGTATGGAACAACTTCCGCCACCTAAATATAAAGGCAGATTTGCTCGAAAACGAAGACGTGACAACAGTAACGGAGAAGGAACGGACAGTGAGGCTTCAAAGAAAGATAAAAAAGCAGAGGAGATCAAAATGGAGACAGACTCCAAATAGATCTACCAAAATATTCGCTTTATCGATTTACTCATAACTTATATAGTGTAAGAAACAAATTTTTCTCGTGTCAATTGCTTGTTCAGTGAAACGTTTCTATACTTAGGACTAGGAAAACGTGAAAGTTTAAGGCGAAACTAATGAGACCTACTATTAGAGAAGTGTGATTGTTTCGAGTAGGTAGTTTGGTTTAGACAACTAATGGCATCGTTTTAACTCGCAATCATGATTTTACTGGCGGAAGAAATGAATTAAGTCAGATTATGTTATTAAATACTTTGACTTACTCTTAAACATCTAATAATGGCATCGAGCTCTTCTTTCGCCTATATGCTAGTGTTAAGTTTGACATTTTCATAAGAGACACAATGTATTCGATCATTACCAGCGTCTTAGTTTTTAAATACGTTTTGAATATCTTTGATATAAAAAGGACATGCAATTTCTCAAGATTCATTTATTAAGTTCATTTAACAAAACATTTCAGCGTCATTAGACATATGTCGACGCTACTGTGTTTGTAAGGTAAGAAAAGAGGACTTGTTTTGCAATAATCTTATGCTATAAGATTTCTGAGAACTTAAAACCTTTCCCAAACAGGCAATTGGTACGATTAATTCCAGCACTAGGATTTTGTCGAAGGAAATGATGAATGCGTTAATTAGTTCGAATTACTTATTTAGCTATATTTCAAAGTCACAATATACGATGATGAAGATTAATAGAAAAGGTGGTAAAAGAAATGAACATTTATAAGTTTTGAAGTTAAGCGTAGGTTAGTTTGTATTGAGAATTCGTGTGTATGTTGTGTGTGTAGTCGTAAAGAATTGCAGTATGTTTCACTGCACCAAATAATCACTCGTACGTTCACGTTGCGTGTATTGATTTACGCAGAAGATACCAAGAAAGCAGAGTTGCTAATCGATTATTGAAATTTAGACGTTTTGCTGTCCAATGAGGGTTACAGTGCACGTGTCAAGAATTCCTAATATTTTGCTGCAGTTTTGTTGAAAAAGTCTCGTAGGAAGTTGAATGATCACTTCAAAATGTTTCTCATTTAAATGATTTTTTTTCTGACACAGTGTATGGATCTTCTGTTGTACACATGCAAATCCTCTTTGAATAAATCGAACATGCATGCGATAAGTATAAGGTTTTCTTCACTTCCATATTCCTTTTTACATATTTAGTATCGTATAAGAGATCTTTTGAAATAATGAATCGGACTTTAAAAAAAATATATATATATAAGAATCCTCTTTAGCAAGAAGGCCACACACACAATAGCACTCAAATTGTATGATTATGGTTACTAGGCAACTTTTTACAAGAACAAACACTTGACATACAAAGAAAGTTAATTTATTTTTGGATGGCACCGAGCAGAACTGAGACTGATACTGTATTAATTTTCTAATAAACATATTAGAAGATAGTGTGCAAAATTAATAGACTTAATTTACATTGAGTCACGAACATACTTTTATATAACATTGATTCTGTTTGGTGCAGGCTAGTCTTTTCGATAAGAGTCAATCATTTAATCCCGTCATTTCGATTCTCCCCCAATCTTGTTGTACTCCGTAGACGTAATATGATTAATTTTAATCCTATTGACTGAACTGGCACATGCTTCAAATCAATATAAAGTCGAGCATTAGCCACTTTCATTTCCTGTTTTTACAGTATTACTTAAAATATACTTGTACATACTCGAGCTACATGACATATGTATTCTTATAATTTATTATCATCTTTTCAACCAAATATTAATGTAACACGATGCGCTGTACGTTTGCAGGTATGTTGCAAAGAAAATTCGCAAACTTTCTCCACTCAGAGTCCTTGTAACCTGTAAAAATAAATGTGTGTAGAGCCTTGAGGAATTTTGAAGTTAAGTACGACGCATTATCATTTGCTCAGTATTAGCAATTGGACAGTATAATAATGAAATTAAGCTAGTAATCTCGTTAAGTATAAAAAAAGCCACATCCAACATTTGCCGTGCCATTCCAGTTTATTTTTATGGGCAATAATCGATCTGTTACGCATGATGAAACTTTCATATTCTGCCAAAAATGCTTCTGAAAAAAAAACAAGTAAATTTTTATTAATCTTGAAATTCAGAAATTGAAAAGCGTACCATGCGAAAAGAAACTAATCATCTATAAAGTCTGCGAGTTTTCATTTTTCTTTCCCATTACATTACTTAATGTATCTCTGTAATTATTTAAAAAAAAAATCATGTACTTCTGTAGTTGACTAAAATCGATTACTTCGATGTTACCACTGAAACGTCAAACTAAAAAATGTACATAGCTAATCGTAAGTAAATGCATGTTTTCGAAATTGTCATGTATTTCATATAAAATAATCACTTGAGCAAATTTTTATTCTGTTCGTACACGACTATTTTGGTTCGATTCTTTTCATTCGAACGGTGGTTCGTTTTAATAATGGTTGAAACGGAATACAGATTACAACAATGAACGGTGTGATCATATTTATAAATATCTGGTAAGTAATTCTCCATGAAATTTATCGAAACTACAACTACGTAAATAAATGAGTCATTGTGCTTCTAAAAAAATGTCTAAACCATTTTATGACGAATAACATAATATAATGTTCCAATACTTGGGTTTAAACATTTCATTTAAATTCTAAATTATAACTTGGTGAAACTATCTAACTGCTTTCTGCGAAATTAAAGCATTAATAGCCGATTTCTTTACCTCCGGTAATCTTCGGATTAGAGTTATGTTCCACATAACTGACACATATCTGTTTCTTTACCTCTGATTAAGAGTGATCTGCCAGTTAATCTCCAAGTTAACTTTACCGGAGGTTCGGGCACCGATTAAATACCAATAGTGGCAGTTATTCGCGATTTTTGTGATCTGATTGGTGGAAAGCATAACTGCTCTTTGCACGCGCCACATAACCCCAATTTCTAATTTCTCTCGAAATATTCTCAAGTCCTCACTGTGCTTATAGAATGTCAATTGTATATTTTGAACCAATGTAATCGTTCTTGATCTATTTAAATTAATGCATATTTCTTCATTTTAGTTAAAAAGTATAATATATATGTGAATACTTTAGCCAATGAAATCAGTGCGTGCATAAATTGACTATTTATGAATGTATATATATTCGCTGAACTAGCACGTTTTGACTGTAACACAAACTATATTGAAGTATTTTATAAAAAATAAATTAATCGTGAGCAAGAATTACGATCACAGTATTCGCAGAGAGCAAATTCACTTGAGGTAAAAAAATCACGATCACGGTTGTGATTTAAGTTAAACTTATGTTAAATCACGACCGTGATCGTGATTTTGCGATCACAGTGATAAATCACTGTTAGTGAGTTTGCACTCCATCTCTACTCACGATCACTTTTAAACGACTACACAATGAATTTGTCGTTTTACCGTTTTTTTGCAGCGTTACCACGTTAAACCTTTCAGTCACTTAATCATAAGATCCAATAGCGCGAAGAAACACGTGCGACAGTTAACTACCACCTAGCATCAAACTGGCGATTGACTGATCGGGACTTTAGTCGGAGGTCACGAAATCGGCCGTTAGTCCATCGTAAAATGGTTGCATCCGCTTAATACTGCAATGCAACGTGGCATGACTAATAGCAAATTTATACGAGAATACGTTGAATTATTTTATATGATAATGTAGTTTCAACTTCCACACACACTCCGATGCAATATTAGAATCGTATTCTGAATCAGATTTTTATTGATTTCTTTTCGTACATACTATTTGCCTAATTTCTTACATAACCTAATTGTATTACATTTCAGTAAGCGCTAAATATTTCATTTATTATACGCAGTAACTTTTAGCTTGGATATACTTAGCTAAACATAAAATATGTATAACGAATTTACTGGAAAACTATCATCGTGAAAAACAATGAAGCATCGCTTTCTTTTGTTTAATAGATTCGATTCTTGAACGCCATCTACCTCTATATATCAAAATGTGACAGTTCGAAGAGAGAAAACTACATAAACAAAATTTACAGTCGAACAACAGGCATTACT